>JAOTQQ010000012.1:58547928-58572147 GCA_026546715.1 Gallinago undulata
TTCCCAGAGTTAGGGAAATCCTTGTTTCAATTGATTATTGACAAGTATTTAATGCTGCCTTGCATTTCCAGGGCCAAATTCATGTTCCACATAACCAAATAAAACTATGCTTAACAGATAAAAAAAAAAAAATCTGGAAAAAAAAAAAAAAAGAGATTAAAAGTTTTATTTAAGGTTGCATTTTAAGGAAGTACTCTCTATTATAAAACTAACTTTAGACAACAAAAATAAATCATTTTGGTATGTGTTTCAGCACATACACTTCAACATGCATTTAAAAGGATTTATTTCAGCTTTATCACAGCATTTACTAAATTGTCCTGAGGAAGTGATGTATTTTTAAAGAAAACTTGCAAGAAGGTTTGCCTCACTATTATATTATGAAGTGCAATATTTTCATGAAGAGTTTTTCTGAAAAACTATAAAATGGGTAGCCTTTTATAGTTGCAAGTAATGTCTTATGCATCATTAGAGACAATTAATTTTCTTAAAAGATAGTGAAAGGAAAGCATTTTTTTCTGGCTTCCTTTGATATGCTGCAGATTAATATAAGGGTATTGGTTATTTCTTACATTACAAAGTCCTTACCTGACACAATAGAGTTACATATCAAAGTAATATGATTTTCAGTTATTTTCTTTATTAAAAAAAAAAAAGTGCATCTACTGAGAACAACTGAGATATTTAAAAATACTTATAGCTACTTACTACTGGTAGAGCTCAATTTCTAGAGATTACTGATTGAGTTCTAGACTGGCCTCACTGCTAAAATTGCAAGGTATTCTTCAGATTTTCACCAGACTAAATGAGGAAGCTACTGCCTATGGGATGTAAAGTCTCCTTCCAGAGTTTCTGCAGGTGAGAAGACATATAGTGCCTTCCTAGAAGGAAGTAATAACTTCAAAAATGTGCGGAATTTTCCAGTAGGAGGAATACCCACAGGTACAGCTAATTTTGGTATTATATATCCAACTGCAAACATTTGTTTGAACCTTTCACTTCCTACCTACCCTAAAAATGAAGGACTAATTGTAATGAAATTTCTCTCTGAAAAAAAAAATATATATATCTATATATTACATTCAATTCTTTTACAAGACAATAAAATTTTTGTTGCAGGAGAGAAAAAAATTAATAATTTATGTCTTGGAAAGGTATTTTAAGGTATTTCCTAATTAGCACATACTGTATTCTCTCTGTCTATATGGTTTATTTCAATTTTAGACAACTTTGATATAAATCTTCAAATACATTCATGACCAAATCCTCTTGCTATTATCTGAGATATGGTAGATGTGATTATTAGACAATGGAGGGGCAGGCAGATCTGCATGCCCTGAGTTTCTACGTTACTTATTTTCAGCACATGAAAGTGATACTCATTGGAAGAATGAGATATACTGATCAGAGAAGAATTTGCTTCAGACTGCTTATACAATACAAAGCATCTTCGTGCTTTATTATCACTGGTAAGAATGTAAGAACTTTGTTCAATACAAGATATTTTCTGAGGAAAATTGAAGAGGTATTAAAATAACAAAAAAGGTGAATAGAAAGATTTCTTCTTGCCAATTGCTTTCTCCAAGTACCTAACCAACAGTTTTTTTCCATCTGACTTGAAAACGTCCCAACAGACACAACTCCCCTCACTTTCCTGAGAAGCTTATTACAACTAATCACAAAACCTAAAGTATAACTAAAAGTGTTTTTTGCCTCCTGAAACTCAGCTTAAATTCCACCTCATTTCTCCCGTGAAAGTCCATGTGCTTGTTGTATGGGACATCTTTGTGTCATTGCCATTGGCCATTCAAACACATATGGATTGCAATCACAACCCATTCCCATGTTCCTGGACCAATGTTTTAGCCAGAGTAAACACAGTGAAGGATTTTAAAGATACATATGTATGAACACATATGCATCTATTTATTTCTGGCAAAGCATCTATTTCACATTTTTGCTTTTGTCTTAATTCTCTAAAAAGTTACTAAAGTCTTCTAGGAAAGGGAGAAAGAGGGAGACAATTACAGGTGATTCTTCATCAGAGGTGCAGAGAAGGAGATGTTTTACCTGCCAACAGGTAGCATGAGCCAATAGAACACCCTCCTAGTATTTCTTATGCTCTCTCATGCTGCAGATATCACTCTCTGTTAAATAAGGACTATGAAATAAAGCAAGTCCTTTGGTTTTCCCCTTGATCATGCTAACTTCAGACCTGTGCAATGACCCCATACATCTGTTCTTTAAAGGCAGTATAATTTATAAGGAAAGAACACACAACAGTAGTGGATTCAATCTGAAAAATCTGGTCTCAATTAATAAATCTTTTTTTTTTTTTAATTCAGATTTAGTTTTTACTGATATGTCACTGTAAAGCCAGTTGCTGAAAACATATAACATTTGCTTTGAATGACATATAGCAGGAGGTACTAGAAGTAAGCATTTGTCAAGGACGAGCAATAGTTATTTTATTATGGTGCTAAAATCACTGCTGCCTGACTCAGATCTATTCTTTAGCTATAAAACTAATGTATCGACTGTGTCTTAACGTTGCTTTCTTATCAGCAACTCCTGTGTATCAGTAATATTAAAGATTGTGATGGCTTTACTTACAGTAATCCACTAGTGATATTTTCCCTCAAAAGCCTAAACTCTTCAGCTGGTATTTATCTGGATATTTTATTGTTGAATACAACTAAGAATATTTTACCCTCTACCCATTTATAATTCATTCCCTTATTATGTGCCCTTGTAAGATAATATTAAAGGTCTTCCATTTTATACTAAACTTTGTTTTTTTTTTTAAAACCTTGAATGGACCCGGTTTGTTTTGTTCTAAATAAATTATTCGCATTATTTGTGGCATAAATTGCTGTTTTTCACTGTTTTTACAGTTACAGTCTTTGTTATACTGGGCGTAGACATGAAGATGGCTGTACATACATAACCAGCAGAAGCATGTTCTTTTGAATACGGTTGGAACATTTTATCATGCTAATTTTAGCTTCAAGGACACATTTTTTACATCCACCCAGAGCCTCTCACTGTAAATAAATCCTAACCTGCTATATTAAAAATGTTGTGGTAAGCACCAGCATAACTCTCTCCGATCTTCTGAGATCTGCAGATAGTGTCCCCTACGGGGAAGCCTTGAATGCAATAAGTATCAAGTAAAAAGAAGGCCAGAGTCAAATCTAAACACATCTTCCAGTGCAGACACCTATCGTTAACCCTGGTATCTAACCAAAAGGAGCCAAATGAACTGGAAGATGAGTAACTCTCCACCTGTGAAAGCAAGAATAAGCAAGCTTTGAGAATGAAATTCCACTTTCAAAACATTTAGTAAAAAAACACCTGTTGCTCCATCAGAAATCCTTGCCATAACCTTTTATATCTGGGAATTAAATCTTATGTCTCAAAAAGGCTTCAGCTGGTGCAATGCACAAATTTAGACAACCTACCAACTAAAGCCTAGTTATGAACATCTTTTGGCATGTTTCAATTTTGCTAACAACAATAAAATCCATTTCAAGACCTTTGTCCACATGTTCTGTGTTCTTCATTAAACTAACAAATCAACATGAGCAACGACATTCCTGTTTTTGACCAGCACCTTTGACAGTGTAAATATTTGGCAGAACAATGAAAGAAGACTGCACTAGAAGACAGAGCTTTGGAGAAGAAAAAACACCTGACCTTCCTAGTATAAAGTCCACATTTCTTACTGTAAAAAAACCCCATCATTCTAATCCTGTGGCTTTAGTTCTCAGCACAGAGTTTACCTGTTGCACTCAGCTTTCTCTCATTAAAATTTTATCCCACGTATACTTCTCCATAGAACTTCTGTTGGAGAAGGAAGGAGGAGTGACAGACACTTCTTTTTAACCTTTAAGAGTAACACAATGTTAGAAGGGAGAAAAGGACGAAGATAGAAATGTAAGCAGGAAATAGAACAGGAAGATAGATTGATAATGTAGCTGAGCTGTTTTCATAATTAAAAAAGTGGCAGGGACTGCAGTTTGTTTATTGTTTGTCCAGAATGAACAAACAAATTGCATTCTTTTTATTTTAATATGGTAAATCTAGCTAAAGAAAGCCTTTTTCTTTTTTTTTTTTTAATTTTTCTTTTTTTTAAGATTTGTATGTTAAGCAAAGAAACTAAGCTTTTAACAATGTAGATAACACATTCAAAGGATAAAACTTGCTGTTATAGGACACCCATTTCCTTTCTTCTCATCTGGACTTGTGCTACTATGAATTAATTTCACATTCTGAAAAGGGCTGTAGATCTCAATGTGGGGATCGTCCTTTGTATTTCCAAAATGAACAATACCATTAAAGCATCGTTAGAGCAATAAATTTCATTGTGTTTATCTCAACACATCAACTGAACATACAGACAGAGCGTAGAGAAAGGTATGTGCTACTGGATTGCTTCATAACGATGCCAGGGAAGAATCATTTCTTAAATCTGTTGTAGCTAATGCAACAGCTCAATTTTATGCCACTTTGGAAGAGGGTTGGAAAAATTTTAACTTCATGTGTGGGGCTAAATATCAAAGCCACATATGAAACATTTTAGAACAAAGGCTGACAAAGGCATGCCCCTTCTCCTGAAACTCTGCTGTGCAGATGTGGCAATGCCACCCGTGAGCTCAGATGTGAAGCCCTTCTACCGACCCGCAGAGCAGCTGCAGTGCAGTACCCACCAGTGTCAGCACTTGGGATTTCTGCTGCTGCATTTCACTGGTACCATTAATGCTTACCCATCACTTCGAACACTCCAGCAGTATCGTCCCTGTTAGGTCATTTCTGATGCAACACAGGTTTTTAAAAATTTCCAATTATATATTTGCCCAATTATTTGCAATTACAGACTGTTGTATAATTACGTAATTATGGACTTTTACAGATATGAATTGTTCTTTCCATTCTCCATAGAGAGCTGCAATGAATGATGTTTGATTGCGTAATTAACACATATTTATAACGTGGCAGTTGAGCCTTTGCACTTTGTCATGCTTGGATCATTTTTGGCCAATTTGATCCATCAGATGATACCCATACTTTGCAGAAACTTGTGATCTGCTTGAGAGCAAGGGTGCTGAGGCCACATGCTCACGGCATGTAGATCCTCATATGTTGCTGCAGAGGGACTACCCTGTAGGAAATAATTGTTTGAGAAACGGGAACTTTCTCTAAGCGTGTGCACGCGCGCGTGTGTGTGTTGGGCTTCTAATTAAGGAACCCCATTATCTCACTTAGCTTGCTGTAGCAAAGGAACTTTCACCAAGATTAGGAGATCTCTTGGTTATACACCCACTTCAAGAGTGAGCAGTAGAAGTGGGCACAGCGTATCTGAAAATGAGGGTTATACTACAACTTGTTTTCAAATAAGAGAATTAAAAAAAAAACCCAAACAAACAGGTGTGAATTATGCTTCTCAAAACAAAAAGGTTTCACTTAATCTTTCAGATGAGTTCTTAGAGTGAATGCAAACCATACAACCTAGAATTTTTTTTCTACTTCTCTGTTTAAAAAAATAAAGGGGTGGAAGGTGGGGAATGCATTAATTCTGAAGACAATGGCAGTGGCTAAACCCTTCCTCCACCCACAAGGATGCAGAGGGGATAACTATTGTACTGTAAGCACAGAAATTAGTGTTAGATAATTGGTCTCAACAGGGGTCAGTAGCAACAACTAAGAGGACTTCAGGTTTTATTCAGATTTCATTAGCCTGCATTGCTCTTCCTTAAACTACACAAGCAAGTGACAATATGTAGTTCTCAAACCAGTTTGCAGGATGAGACGTACAGAAGAGGGACTGCTTGCTGTCTGCGGCTCATTTTAATTTGAAGAGCTCATATGTAAGACAGAGAAACCATGTCACTGTCAGAGAGCCTGTGAGCGGGCAGGTACTCAAATCACACTGGGCTTTTTCACTTCATGGGTATTTTGTTTCTGTTTTTTTATCTTGTGCTCCTTGATCTCGATTTAAAAGTCAGTAGGTACACAGCATTACACGTTTCGTTTCTTAAACGTGGAGAAACAAGAGGTTACTCACAAGAAGAACACATTCCTGATTAACAAGTCATCTATTTAGCAATAAATAGACTTTCAACTATTCCTTTAAGCTAAAAGTAACTTTCCCCCCATATTTCCAGATTTTTTTTTCTTATTATTTACACATACATGGGAAAAAGATGATTTTATGTGTTGTAATGACATTCTATGGTAAAACTACACCTAATAATATTTGCAGAAGAAAAAGAAACCACCATGTGCCTTGAATTCTATTGAGCACGAGGCATATTTACTGTGGCAAAATGGAAAAATCCTTTCTTGGTGTTTAGGAATTGCTGCTTTGAAAACAGCATTAAAAATGTACAGAAAGAAAAAGAGGTGATTTTTGTTTTAAAATTATCTACAGAAAAGCATCTATCTTGAAACTACAAGCAGAAGGGAGAGGAGTATATTTCCTTACGAGTAGAGACAATCCACAGCATTTTTATTTTCCTTTTTTAAAAAAAGAAAAAAAAAAACCCAGCAGTGTTATTGAGTTTCATTTTTTTCCTTAAAGGAGTAAAAAAGTCATGACAAACAACAGATCAGTAATTTGCCATTATCCAGCATACTTAGCATCTAGCTAAAGTAATCTTTCTATATCAGGTCTAAACTATCCCTTTTAAAGATGTATCTCATAGACAGTCTTAAAAGGTTACGTGTTACCGTGCTTAACATAATTTTGTCGTGATTTGCAAGTCCTTTCAAATAATCACATACATTTTTTGTAAAGCCCAAAACCCCCACCAGTACCTGAATAATACCTTAGATTTTGCGTGACCTCAGGATTCTGTGAGAAATTATTCTATATCGGGTAAATAAATATCTATGAACAAAGAGGAGAAGAATTCAGGCTTTTCAATTAACAAAATTCACGGCATCTTGTCACTCAATGCATTCTTCCAAAAATGTCATACCACTACTTACAATTCCAAGTACAACCAAATGAAGACCCATGCAAACCAAGCAGGAAGCTCAACTTTGATTGAATAATTAAAGAGCTGTAGGGTTGGGGGGAGTTGCTTCCTTATTTGAAGGATTTAGTAAATCAGAATTTTACCTTTGTTAGCCCTCTGGGAGTAGGGACTGAGAGTCCTAAAGCTTCGTTAATTTGTGCTTAATAAAATTCCATTGGCAGGAAACACAGCTGTAAAAAGCAAATGTGTGTCCTAATGTGCATATTTAATATCAATTTCTTCATCCCCAAAAGCTGTATCTCTTTCAGGAGCATGTTAAAGGCACAGACAAAGAAAAATAAATATAAGAGATTACTTTCAGTGTGAACTGTTTTGGGGAAGGCAGTAAGCATTGCCAAATGGTGAGCTAAAAGGGAAACCAATGTGATTCAAAGCCTTCAGAAGTGATTATTCATCAAAGTATTGTACCTTGATTTCTCCTTCTATGAAGCAGAGCATTAAAAGAAGGCATGTGATGCACCCTTAGAACAAACTCCTCCTGACTTAATGAATTAGAAAAGTGGTTTATTTATTTCTATAGTAGCTTACTTATTGACACATTTTTGTGTGTGTGCAAAAAGTAATTTCTGGTTAATACTTGAACCATCTGTGGTATTCTAATCCTAAGCTTCTTAGTCTGTACATATAAAAAGACTCGTATTTTCTCTATAAGGGGTCTTGAAGACTTTTGATTCTGCGGAAATTTTATTCAGCTCTCTTCTGACTGTATATTTTCAACACATTATGAACTTCTACAATAAAAACAGCACATGAGACTATGTCATAGTATAGGTAAAAAACAAGTGATAATATTAAAATCAGCAGACTCTATCAATGTGATCAAGCAAAATCAATGAAAAACAAAATAGCTATTAGCCATACATAATGCATTATACAGCATGTAAACTGTATACCACAGTAAATAAAAAGTTATCATTATCAGTTTTCTGATACTTCTTCCTAAATTACAGGAATATTTAAATATTTATTATTTCTTTGGGTTAAATTTAATTTTCTTTATTTCATTATTGTTCTTTGCAATTTAATATTGTTGCCTTGTGCTTCAAGGTCCATCCTAAAGTATTTCTATTTAATATTCTTGCATTTTTTACACCTATGAGGAATTACTCATTTCATTAAAACCAAAACTAAAACAATAACAACAAAAAAATCTCACAAAGCAATATATTTAAAACAAAGATTCATGAGAATTGTGACTCTACAAAATTATATTTATTCTATTCTGTCCATGTCATTTCTTCATACACACTGCATTTCCTACATGAACTACACCATTGCCTACCAATTTCTGTTCTAGTTTATGTAGATTTAGAGACACAATGAAATTAACTTCTTCAGACTGCATTTTTTCCTACAAAAGTCATCAGGCAGAAGTATCGTGTGATTTAGACCAAAATTAAACCATGATTTCATCAACCTGTGAAACAGACATAAGCTTACATTGTAACTGGGACTAATATTTCTAATAAAACATTCTTTTTAACAAAACTGAAAATCAATAATAAGAGAAGTTTCAAAATTGACACTGGCCTTTTGAGAAACTGGAAATAGATCTTCCTGTCAAAGACTAAAACTGCTCTCCTCTGTCTAGACTGCACTGGGAGCAAAATTATCAGATTTTCATTTCCTCAATTTCACTCCACAGTGGTAAAACGTGCAAGTATTGATTCAACTGCTGAAACAAAAAGCAGGAGAGCTCTTCACCTCGGCAGGGTCAATGGGTTTGTGGGTGTCTAATTATACCTATACAGGGCATATAAATCTTTCCACTAGTCATTACGTGAACGTAAGAGTCCAAAGGCATCATTAGAATCCTTTTAGCCAAACACTCATTCTTCTTTTGTTTTATGAGGGGTCAAAGAAACTGGGAGTTAATATTATCGTGGCTCATAGATTTTCAAATTTGTGTTCAAATGCAAGAAGTGATGCTTTGAAGGAAAGGCTACGCGTGTACCCATGCATGTCCACTCACAGGTCTGCGCTCTGCCCACGAGCATGTGCACACCTTCCTCTCTTTTTATAGTATTTGGCTGAGACATGCTGTAATGTAAACAGCAGAGCTGCTCAAAAAACTCAAATTAATCATGGTATATTTCAAGTACAGTGTTAGTAAAGCTTTTGGTGAGTACTAATTTGTTTCAAAAGCAGACAAAACACTAAGAATGAACTGCAAACGTTAGCTGTGACAAAAGTACTAATCTTATTTTTCATCACATTGTTTTTTTCGCTACAATCTGACAAATACCTCTATCTTTTTCCCTTATACTTACTGAAATGAGATGATTCATAAAAAAAAAATAACAACATTGCCAGTATATTTAAACAATATTAAGAATTTATATATATAAAAAAGTGGCTGTTGCTATTAAGGAGGTGTGCTGCATTACATTATATTGTATTATATCGTGAGTGTTGTTCAGATGGTAACCATGACAGTAAAAGAATAATATTTTTATCACAGGGAAGCTGTCATATTTTGCAAGCAGATTACACAGCTGCTGGGTGCTCAGCATTTTGAACATTAGATGGAGTTAGAGCCTTTCATTTTATCTATGAGAAGAGTAATAAGATCCAATATCAAGAGCAAAAGTAATATTTTTGAAGTATTCATTTACTGGGAATTCAGTCTTTATCTTACAAACCAACCCACTTACTTGAACACAAAAGTTACAATAGATGGCTAGCCCTAAGTGCCAAAACAAAGAGATAACAACTCTTAATGGGGAGGGAACAGACAGCAAAAGAAAAACCCCAAACTTACAAATGTTCACATTACTAAAAAGAAAAGACAGAGTCTGGTCCTACCTTTTTAATGTGGTGTTTCCAGCATTATGTCAATGAAAGTTTTGAGTGCTGTGAGACATGCTAAAAATTGTGGATAAGATGAAATGATGCAATTATCCACAACATCAAGAAATGAGTTATTTGGCCCAGTCATTGATCCTTTCTGTCCTTTATTAATTATTGTTCTATGCAAAGCATCTTCTGAGGCCTGGTGCAGGTGAAGCAATGTGCCCCTGTGCTAAAACCAACTGTGCCCCTTGGCTAAAACCATATCCATCCCTAGAGTCCAACCCTCCTCTACCCCAAGCTCCTGTCAAAACAGTAGTTCTACTGCGGACGGGCTGGAGAGAGCAGGAATGGTACCATAACTGGTGAGGAATCAGAAAACCCTAAAAAAGAACAGTGGGGAGATGTCAGAAGGAAATAAAAGGGTGTAAGGAGATGTGATACCTCAACTGAATGTCCTGCTAGCACAAGAGCTTAAACTTCTCCAGAGTTATGCTGCTGGTGGGTCCTGTGCTCCTTCCTTGACCATTGGATGCCCCGACTCTGCGCCCTGTGCCCTAGCTCCACCTCTTTTACCCCTGCTCCTCACATCGGTCCCTTCCCTCTCCAGTTCAGCATGGAGCCCACCTGGCGATGAGAGCACCATCACTGCAGCAAGCCCCTCCAAGACACCCTCTGCATCTCACTGGTTTGGATGGTTGCCCAAAATCATTTTTTGGGTAGAGCGCCAAGCTGCAGCAAGATCTGTAGCCAATATTTGGGTTTGTGTCTAATATTCCCACCGTGGACGTGGCCTCATGGCTGTTTCCCTTTCAACGTGTGACAGGAGAGGGGGACACGATCCCCCGCAGATGCAAGACGAGGGCGCTGCTTTGATGGATGTCTCTGCAGCCGCTCTCCGTACATCTCACCCACTGACCCGTCTAACAGTGAGCTGCCGTAAGTGCTAACCAAGGCAGAAGAAATGACATCATGCCTCATTGCTCAGTCCCAGACACCGTGCCTACGTGAAGCAAATGGGACCGAAGACCTGTACGTAAATTACGGCAAATCACTTGGTCGTGTGGGAGGTTTGGTCTGCTCAGGTGAGAGTGGATCGGTGGCCAGGCGTCATGTAACTGAGCTGGGACAGAATAAAAGAGGAGCTGCAGTAAACCAGGACAGTTCTCAGCACCCAGATGAGTAATACAGGAAAAATATTCCTCCTTTTTTTTTTTTCTTTTTTTTTTCTGTTTTCTACAGGGACTTTCATATTCCCAGGTAACTGATTACCTCTAGTTAAAAGGCAAGCGATCCCTGAGAAGTCACAAACTCTCCACAAATGCACAACAGAAACCAAGGTATATGTTGATTTACAAAGTGCAGAGACATGCAAATACATACTATGAGCTAAAATAAAGGGAGTCATCAGTGACGCTATCAATTTTGGTAGTGTATAAAGTCATGCAAAGATGGTTTATATGCAACTGAAGAGAAGCATGTAAGACTTAGGAAAGCAAATTATTTTCAGTATGAAAGGAAAGGATCAGGCAAAAGGTTCAACATGGATAAAAGCCATATAACTAACAAACTACTTATTAAATTTATATTTTTCTCTTTGTACATCCCCCTTTTTATTCCCACTCCCCTCTTATGGTGGAACTTCTTCTTTCTACCTTAAAATTTTCAATTACAAGTTTTAGACACAGTGGTATTTAAATAAAACTATTTTTAAAAAATGTATTTATTTATAAATAAAATTATTTTTATTTATCTAAGAATTTAAGAAATAGAAAATGATGCGCATGTTAACTTGTTTCAGATTGACTAACTATCCTTGAACAACTGGACTTTACTGACATGTTTCACAGTATTAATTCAATTATATTATAAAATATGCATCCCTCATTGCAATTATTTCTAGAGCACTGGCTTCTATCAAATTTAAGTATGTATTTAAAATGCAGTATCATATATGTTTACTGTAAAACAATGGTCTTCCCATTCCACTGCTGAAGTATTTTCATGACATTCATGTACATTTCTTGACAAAGAGGTCAAATAACCCAGAGATTAGATTAAAAGCAATACCAGAAATAATCACTTTTTGCCTCTGAGGCAGAAACAGTCAAAGAATCAGGTCTTCCTGTGGAAAAAAGTTCAATCATTAGAGATTGTTCAAGAAACATACTTGTCTCTGGAAGCCACATTTTTCCTGAATTCCGGATTTTACTCACCTCTGAGTTACTGACATCACTGCAGTGATACCATCTTCTTTATCAAGAATCAGGCAGAAGTCCTATGGACTACAATCTTTAAATTACAGTAACTTCTTTTAGAAATTTTCTTAGAATTTCCTTGTTATGAAACAATTTTTATTTTTTTTATTAAGAAAGAAACTCATCACTCTTTTGTAGTGATATGGCTTTAAAAAATACTACAGGGTAAAACTTTACTGAAACAAAACATATCTATTAAAGGACTGACAGAACTTTGAGAAATCACTTAAAATCCTACTACCTTTAAACACAGGTTTCTATCCAAAATATTAATTTTTTTCTTTCCACTGTTGAAATATCATAACAGGGGTTCCTGAATAATCTCCCTTTTTATTCTAAAGATCTATGTTGTGAGGTTTGGTGGTTTTTTTTCCTTATTTTCCTTTATTGTGTGTGCATGAAAAACACTGAATTAAAGAGAAAAATACTGAAAACAGGACAAGATACAACTCTCATTGCGGAAAGTTGTTTAGTTTCTTTTCTTTCTATTCAAACTTCCTTGTTTGCTGGTAAATTCATCATGGAGGGTGAAAGACCGAACATACCGTGCTATAGTATCAGTCCATATGGTGGGATAAACCACTTCAGCATATTCTGGAATAGGTTCCTTCTGCCTGCACCTTCCTGCACAGCTCTCCCATGCTTAGCTCCTCCAGCCCCCCACATTGTTTCTCCATCATTTTCTCTTGGACTCAACATAGTCTATCCTTCCACGCATAAATAATGTCTCTCCTGAGTGGATCACTCAAATCTACATAAAGTCTCTCAAGTCCTATAAGTGCTCTTTTTGTTATCTCAATAGATTCCAAAACACATATTTTAAACTAAACTGAAAATGTGCCCAGTAGCTTAAAGACTTAATAAGAGCAATTTAAAGAAAAAGAGTGACGTTTTAAGGATTGATTTAACCAAACACTGCCTGCTAAGTAAATTTAAATAAGCCACTCAGGGCTACTTTATAGTATTTATATAATTTCAATTTTACTCTTTTATATTATTAATAGGTTTAGAATAATATTTCTATGGTACTTACAAGGTTAATAGCTATTTTAAAGTTCATGCCGCATCTAGATAACATACTTAATGACTGCAAAGCTTCAAACAAATTTCTTGCAACATTAGCTGCATTTAAAAGTATAATCTTATGCTGCTTGCTCTTGTTCAGCAACATTTCAGAATAATTGGAGACTGTATGTATTTACAGTGGAGAAAATAACATACACTATTAACACTGCTTATGATGCTTATCATTACTTTAGATGCAAAGTCTGAAAAAATATTGACAAAACTCATGTTCTAAATATATCCTCATTAAATAGAAAGCATCTGAGCTTGTAGGACTCAAGAACACGAATAGATGTTTAAAAAATATATCAACAAATACATTCAGATTTACCCAATATTCTTAAAGAAGTTATCAATTTTTTTTTTAAGATGGATAACTAGTAGGTGCTCCATCTACGCCACTGTACACTGAATTCACTTGAAAAAATCAGTGAGAATTAACTGAACAGCTTTGCCTGAAACTGGCTGGGGGATTTCTGTTTGGTTTGGGGTACGTTTTTGTTTGGTTTTGGGTTTTTTTTTGGGGGGGGGGGCTGGGGGGGGTGTTGTTTGGTTGGGGTTTTGGGGTTTTTTTTTGTGTGGTTTGGTTGGGGTTTTTTAACAGTATCTGAGCATTCAGATTCCCATTTAAGTTCTACCAAGCCTGGTGCCCAAACCTGAGAGCTGATACCTAATTCTCGTCACCCACCTTTGGAGAGTTTCACTGTTAAGCCGGAGAACATTGGTGTGTTCTGCATCCACTCTTTAGAAAATCTTAATCAAAAGATTACTCTTTAAAGGCAGCCAATGTTGCAGGAAATCTCATTGGAGCTTTGCTCTCCTTAAGTACATTATCTAGCTGGAGTACAAACTTAAAAGGTTAAGATGTTAACCTTGGCTTTACACTACAGATACTGTTCTACAAACACAGATAATGTAATGCTGAGTTTTCTTAAGAAGCGGAGGGGAATGAAGCAAACAACTTTTGGACTTAAAAAGAGTAGCACACGTGAAAAACCTACAAAAGCATCGTTTCTAAAAAACAAGGAAGGCTTTAGTTCAGTCCTTCTGAATAATCCTGACCACACTAGTGTGCATGTAGTACTTTATGTGCTTATATCTGTCCCACACAGGTGTTGATTATGTACGTGCCTAATTATTTGCTTCTGAGTTTAGTGGTACCCAAACAAGTCTCAAGTGTCGCCCTGAATCATGGCCTAAGTGCATAACTTCAGCAATCTACTTTTGGTCAGTCATTATATGCAGATTTTAAAGACTTAACACGTGTAACTAGTACATAATGAGCACAATCATCATTAAAACTTATAAAGAAGGGTTCTCTGTGTATAGCGTATTCAGGACTGACTGCTGGGTTTGGTGTTTTGTGTCTGGGGCTTTCAGTCTATTTCAAGTGAAAATATATAATTCCAGGCCACTCTTCCAATACATCACAGTCATTTTCTGCACTTTAGTTGTTTTTCTCTCCATTTTTCCCACAAAATAAAACATCATTACAGCAGGTTTAAAGTGCACTTTAGTGCCTGCAATCTTCCCATGCTATTCTTTAATATTTCATCATTAAATAGCAAAATAACCTGATATGATCCTAATTTAGTGCCAATTACACTGCATTGATCAAAGTGACCTTTTCATACTGGAGCACAAAAATCAATCCCGCTGTACAACAAATGTCAGGGGGATGAGAGCAACATATAATCTGTGACAATCAAAACATTACTTACAAATGAAATCACCAATGACCTGCATGCCAAGGCAATTTCTGCATAATGTGCACCGGTTTTGTTTGCAGCTTTTGTTGGGATTTTTTTGTTTTGTTTTGTTCCCCACTGTCTGCTGCCAGACATAGTTGTGTGCTTTCAGAGTTTCACCGACAACACTGAAAATGGTTGAAGCTCTATGACTGGTTTCAAAATAACTACACAAAACAACTATAATCTGTAATGCATATTTAATGTTCTGTGAAGTGTGGTTTTCTGTGGACCCAACAGTCAGACTGCTTTTCAACCACGCGCCCGCACCAAAGTTTGGTGATATTCCAAAATGCAGCCAAATTGACTAGGTCAGCTGTAGGTAGGGGAAACACAAACGACTGCTCAGGGATCCTCACTGTTCTGCCTTCATTCAGTGAGTCATGAAACAGATTTTGACTTAGATATTAGCTCTGCAAAGTTAATGACAATACTGAAGTGACATTACTGATGCCTGGACTTGACCCGTTATCTCTGTCAGCTTTAGGGTCCAAACAGGGAGGCAACGGGATGTACATGCAATATAGTCTAACAGTTGTAGCCAGCAGAACTAACTATATCTGTAGTTCATAAGAGAAAATTTACTTTAGGTCAATTTTCAGGGGTATTTTTTCTTAGCTCTCTTTTAATCACATCATAAAAGTATCTAAACTTCAACTTGATTTGTGTTCTGTTCATAGTTAACTAGGGATGACACCTCCATTGCAAAAATCCTTACCCACACCCAACAAGATTTAATTCATGAACCAAAGATACACAACAATGTAGTCAAACATCATTTAAATCCACATTTTTCAGCCATTCCACTGTTGTGAGCAAGTCATGACACAAGAAGATCTGAAACTGTATTTAAACTGTTGGGGTCTTCTTTCAGCATGTGAATTGTTGGGGTGTTCTTTAAGCTTTTAGACCTACAGAAACAGCTGGGACTCCACAAGATGAAATACCTGAATGAAACTTACAGGATTTGGGAGCGGAGATGTGCCAATGTCAGCTTGTGAGGTCTTGGCCAAGTATTTTTACCTCTGTGTATTGGTTGTTTTCCTGTAAAATAGAGGTGGTGTATTTACGTCACTCTTGGCTTTCTTTGTCTTTTCAGATCTCAGCTGGATGCTCCTGGATGATAACTTAGTGAGCAGAGCCTGTTTTTTAAATAGCTGAGCCATGGCCTTATTCAAGATAAGGAGTGGGATCTTGAAAGATATTCAGTTCAAATTCTTTGAAAATATTTCACCTTATTTTGCAAACATGCTTGGTAAAAGATTACCTCCCAAGAATTGAAGTAATTCCCCAGGGTTGGGGTTTTTTTGTTTGTTTGTTTTGTTTTGTTCTGTAGTCTATTCCCTAGAGAGAAAGTGTTCTCATTTAAATAATTTATCCATAAGAAAAATCTCAAAGGCCCGGATATTTTCCCTGCTCATGCACACTAATCTGCTAATCAACCAAGAATGAGAGAGCATGGGAAAACCTAACTCTTAATATTGGTCTCAAATGTGCTTGTTCTTCCAGATGCTTTAAGTTCACATCCAAAATAGACAAAAAAAATAATTAGGGAGAGAGATTCTCAGGGTTTTATCATCGCTATTACTGTTCTGGGGGTCACAAAACATTTCCTTTTATAGGATTTCACAGATAATGAGACTGTATAATCTCAGAGAGGAATATCTAAAAAAGGGAAGCTAGCTGTGCTTTCTACCTCATAGGTGAATGAAACCTTTGCTGCAGGACTTGAGAGCCTTGGAGGCCTCTGTGTCAATGTTAAAGAGCCCTTTTGGACCTTAGAGAAAAAAACTATAATTTGAGGGCTTTCATACAAATTTGTAATTTTTATGCTTGCTAATTTTCAATAGTATCTGTTACAGACCCAGTACGTGTTTCACTTACCAAGCTGATTAAACTACGGTTCATTCTCTTGGCCATATAACAAGAATATCTCTCTTCTTAGAAAGTCCATTAGCAAACATGATTTATGACTGACACTTCCACAACTCTGTATGTAGCCCTGGTAAGAACTAAATAATATTCAAGAGATGGTTATGAACCAAAACCAATTCATTTCACGCTGATGCAGAATTAGCTTCAGACTAATGTAAAGGAGCAGTATGGGCAGACTGTTAAGGTGACTCCCTTATATTTAACATGTTCTCCAATGCAATTTGCAGCTTAACAGCCTCACTATAAATGACGTGATTAAGTTTTATACATTTCTGTATATTTGATGTATTTACTCAAATGCAGCTGTCGTTTTGTATACTGTTTCAGATGTTTAGAACTGAACCAATTGTTCGGAGTAATCACAATTTCCAAAGACAATTTTTTTCTTTTTCATTTTCTTTTTCAGTGTTAAGCTGCAACACAAACATGAACTAACAAAGTAAGGATGAATAGATAGATCTGATTTTTCCCATCACCATGTGAAAATTGGAAAGTATACTGACCATTAAAGAATCACTTGAACAAGTTCATTAATTCATCATTTCTGCCAGATATAATCATTTCAATATTTTACACCACTAGATTCAAAATATTGGTTCAAAATAACGTCCCCAACTCAACGTCTAGCATGTCCAGCTGATTCTCTAAAAGCAAGATTGCTACTTTGAGTAATTACCTTGAGTGAAGTGGGAGATGATTTGCCTGCTGTAACCAAAACCAATCAGTGTTTTGACTGATTTTGGCATTTTAATTATAGATACATGATTACATTAAAGAATTTTAAATAGGAATATACTTCATAATGGAAGATATAAGGCTCAGTATAAAAAGTATAGTGCTATTAACAGTTATATATATATACATACATGTGTGTATATATATATATATATATATATATGTTTATATGTCTTAATTCGTACCCTAACACATAGACGGTAAGTGTCTCAAGTACAAAAAGCCTTTCATTCCATAGTAAAATTTAGGCAAATTTGCATAAAGAAACAGAAAAATTGTAGGTCTGACCTATCAATATTCAGTACAGCTTATCTCAAGGTCTAGAGTTGTCTTTAACTTGTCTTTAACAGGAAGCCAGTGAATGAAATTAAAATTTTGTTTTATATTAAGCTAACATATGTGACCCTTACACTTTAATACATTATATAGCCTATTTGAACTTTCAACAGAGTTTTGAGATATTTCAGCCGTAGACTGCCAGGGCTGCATTCCACTGTCTTGGGCAATACATTACCACTGTGTGCTGGGTAATGCTATCTCTAAAGCTTTTATTTTTTAGTATAAGTGGTACTTAAAATTATTAAGTTTCTATTGATTTTGAATGCCACAATTTCTATGAACATCTGATTTCTTTCTTATCTGTATTCCTCTAAATCTATACGTCCAAATTGCATTCAGAAATTTAATCCTCAGACACTAAAGAAAACTAATCGTTTGTCCACTCCGGTTATAAATCATACCTTATTAGAGAAAATCAAATTTTCTGTGATCCCAGAACAGAAAATTATTAACTTAATTCTTTACAAATTGCACAGGAGATAATATCCAATAATCCATTAAGAACATCTTAATCACTGTAATGTAAAGCACACTGATAAGAGTATGTATATTGCTGATTAAGTGTACCGCTATAACTGTCCATACAAATTTCAAAGAACTGGAAATTAATAGATTGCTAATATATCAAGCACCTAATTTTGATAAGGAGGAACAGCTGAGATATTTTGCATGTATAAGAATCTGAGTCAAAACGTATTAACACCCACAAGTTTGAAAGTACAATAAAATAATATCTCACACATAATTAAAGGAACTAACTTCACTTAAATAGGTATATAGATATTTACATTTCACTTGGCCCAACCTAAATGTTGTGTGCTTCAGTGCAAAGACTTTTACCAACTTTACCAGGCTTAATGGAAGACTTTTGCAGTGTGGTATTACATCTTTCCTTAAAAAGGTGTAATATAAATAGCTTTTTAAAAATAAAGGGTAGCTTTCACAGGAAACGAATAGGACCTGTCACACTTATAATTTTGCTTTAAGTATGTCTTGGAATGAGTTTGCTGCATGTATATTTATGCATTAGAAAATCCTAACTGACCTGGAGCAGATTAAGTTATTATAGTGTGCAATTCAACAAATTCCAGAAACACGTTTCAAGTCCCTGAATCACTCACATGCTGTTCAACTGTTTATGCACTGTGAAAAATTGCTGTATGACAAGCATGCAGAATAAAACTATTCTCATCAAGAGGGTAAGTAAGTTTGTGTGTCTTTTGCATGTCTTCTGCTGAACGGACCTCCCAGTCCCCTATCCCAACATATATTCTAAATAGTTGCTTACGTTCCTACTGAACTGCAAGTTCAGGAAAGGAAATGTCTTGAATACTTTCTTGAATACTAGCTAGACCTTTTTTAAAGCTCTAAAGTAATTCTTCCTTCTTATGAGATATCACTTGTATCAGGAAATCAGTGTCCCTGAGCACAAATAACACTTTGTTGGGAAATGTAAGAAAAATAACCTTAATTACATGAAATAAAGTAATTTCCTTCTTTCAAGAGAAAGGGATAGTACTTTTAAAGTCTCCTTTTCAGTCATACAAAGTCTTCTTCCAGTCTGAAAAGAGCGAGCTGTTCTAGGAGTTCCATTTGTTTAAGAAAATAGGTTTAAATTGATTAAACTAATCATTTTATTCTAACTGCTCTTTTTAAAGACAACTGCTGATTGCATGCCCCTTTTGTAGCTGTAGCTGAGCCTGAGATGGTACAAAATAACCATCTTGCCAGTTGTCACAACTATTTGCTCATTCTTTAATTAAACATAATATATAAAACCGTATAATTTACATCTAATTGGGAAACATCTTCTTTAGTCAGAAGGCAGCATGGTCTGATGGCACTGAGACTTGAGTGTCAACAGGTCCTGAGCTATGGTCGGAGTGTACTGGAGAATCACCGCTGGCCTGGCAAAGATTACTAAATCTTCGGGTTTAAGAACCTCGTGTCCTTACGGAGGATAATTTCAGTTAACCATTGACTTCATGAGGGTGTTGTAAGAGTTGGTTAATGTCTGTGTAGTGCAGACCTTAAAATAAAATAAGAATTTAGCACCGACTTGCAGGAGCAGCGTGCTGTGATAACATCAAGGATGTGGTAAGGCCAGCCTCTAAATAAAGTGGAAGAAGGCCTGTAGCTGCAGACCTGTGTTAAAAAAAACCCACCAAACAATACAAAACCCTGTGTTTCACAGTCGTGGTGTGGTTTGCCACATGGGTTAGTTTTGCTGAGTTTAGCAGGAGGTGAACTGTAAATATAATAATCAAGCATCATGAAATAAGAGGCGTGGGGTTTAACCAAGGGGAGACCAGGGGTCACTCAAACATCACAACTGTGCTGGGTGGAAGAGAGACGTGGAGTTGAAGAAGTCTTTTCCACACTGGCTGAACACAAATGAAAGAGTGTTAAGTGAATCACCAGCAGATCTGACACAGGCTCGCGGCACGCTCAGAAACATTTGTTTTAAGTGATTGTTGGTGGGGCTGGGAGAATGAGCACGCAGCTTTATTCAATTCTTTCTGCAAACAGCTTCATGACAAAACTCAGCACCGTTATTTCACAAAACCTGACGTTGGTAATTGAACAGGTTAATGAAAACTGTGATGGTCCTCACTCATTAATGTGTTAAAGTAAACTGCAATTATGAAGGAAAACTGGTGATTCAATGTAGATCACCAGCCTCTGTACTCTAACCTTCTCTGTATGTATAGCAACTCCTTTCTTTGTTGTTCCTTTTTTATGGACATTAGATGTATACATAACCGGCATATACGTTATTCAATATAGCTCCAAAACCAACTGTTTTACCAGAGGCAGCAGCTTTTGCATAGCCAGAAATCAGATGCTAATGACTCATTATGTAGTGTAATGGGCTAAACTTTTTTTCTTATATATTCAGTATCCTTTGAAAACTTTAGATTAGAGTGAAATCTCAAACTGCTCTTTAAAGTGCCTCTTTTTCCTGCAGAAAGACCCAAAATAAGGAAAGTTTGGAATCAAAGGAACAATCTATTATTATTCATGATCTGGTATACCTATTATCAGCAGTGTACTTAACTGAACAGGCCAGCATCCATGCTGCAGTCTAAATTAATCTCTTGCTTTTCTGATTGAGAGCTCTTTTTCTTAAACAAAGGAAAAAGCATTAAGGTAAAATATGCCCAAAGGTCCTTTTATTGCATATAAAAATTAACCAGGACCCTTTTCCCACACATGGGAATACACATGCTGTTAAATTCAAGACAATGAAAATGACTGCTTGTGTACTGACGGGGAAGTGGCACCTGTATTTGGGGGATAATGTCTTTCTCATCATTAGACTAAAGCTTTATCGGCCACACAATTTTTAGATTTTTCTCTTTTTTTGACACAATACACATCATGGTTTGCACATGCTTTATGTTTTGGTCTCCAGGCACACTCTTTCCAGGGAAATTTTCTGCAGCTTTTGTCACAATCTGGTAAAATTGCAGAGCAAACCTCTCTTACACACAAGTGTTTTATGAGCTAGACATTACACCAATGCCCAGGGGCAACGCAGAAGTGCCACAGAAACAGAATCTTCTCCACGCACCGTGCCGTGCCCACTCTGAAAATTAAACACAAACTAAACCACAGCATAAAGTTAGGCAATTAGCAGACCCCTACACCCTGCAGCTTGGTCCTGTGCTGTCCTGAGTGCCATCGAATGAATCAAACCCACCATTAACTCAAGTACATGTATTACACATACCCAAACATCCATTCACTAGAACTTGCCAAACTTCTAGTTACCAAAAGTTGCAAGTTGTGAAACCAACACACCAGTCTCCTTTGACCAGGTCACCAGGCCTTTGACCCCCCGTGCAAGCAGGAGCTGTATCTTTCGTTGGGGAACAGATACATCAGTGCCTCAGATGAAAAAGAAGCAGGACTGAACAGCAGACAGAATATGATTCTGCCCATGGCATAACTATTTCACCAAAACCTCATTTTGTCTTTTGTGCTCCACTCCTCTACTCTTACTACACGTAGCTAAGGATCCAAGCATGAGAATATGAGAACACTGGAACACCTAAAAATGTGTTCTCACAAAGAGAAACACACAAAGAGATATATAACACACAATAGACCGAAGCAATAACCTGAACTGAATTAGACAGAAAACAAGGACAAATCCTTTTACTCAAATTATGATCTTCAAGTTTTTGCCTACTACTGCATTAAGAAACATTCTTCACACCTCACCCTCGATTCCGGGATGTCCCCTTTCTGGCTCATACACTGCGATCAGCTGATTTCTTCCAAGTAGTCCCTGAAAAATCACAGTTGCCACACAGAAAGCTCTGTAATGGAAGGTCCGAACATAACACTAGTCAGATGTTAATGCAACTCACCGCAGACTCTTGGGCATCTTTTGGGGACAGTCTCGGTGTCTCTGAACCTACCTCCTGGCAGCCAGGATCCTCACACAAGGGCTAGACGAGGGGCTGGGGAGAGAGAAGTCATGTGCAGCTCAGGTTGCATCTCCATGCATTGGTGCTCCTCACAGCGTGGCAACTGAGGCAAGCAGGCAATCTGGAGATTAGTTTTGCCATCTTCTACATCTAGAAATAGCTTCATCGTTATCTTAATAGCTCAATAACACAAAACATTGGAAACCTGTGCTTCATCCCTCTGCTGCCTTCTAGGGCAAAATCTAGAGGAGAACTGAAGAACTGCAGAAGGAAAATATAAAAATATAAATAGTAATAACTAAAATAACAGTAGATTTCAGGTTCCCTTTTATTTGTGTGACTCTTCAGATTTATATCCTATTTCACCAGTTTTCCTTTGTGGCTATGAGTGAGACATAAAAGTTCATAAAAGTTTTAAGTTAAAGTTCTATTTACTGATTTCTGAAGTAAAAACTTTAAGAAAACAGCCAAGCATTATGAAACTCACACTTTAAAAAAGAAAAAAAACCCAAACCAACAAAAAACCAGAAACGCTGATTATTTGTTTTAATTCCGTCACAATTTTTATATGAAACTGCTCTTTCATTGATGGAAAAATATATAATTTTTAATGATATTTCATACACACATTACTAGATTTGGCCAGGAATTTTGTGGTTAAATTGATCCATTACACTCAGATCTATGCAGTAACATATCCGTTTTGACACCTCTTCATTCACAAAAGATTTGCAGCTTCAGAATAGAAATTTTGGTGACAAAATACTTTTATCAGCACAGTACAATCAACAGGCCAGCAGAAAGAGCCCTTGGATTTCACGTGGAAGACATAGCTTCAAGTCAGGCTTTGCAGAAGCCAGACAAGAAACCTCAACCTACATTTTATGACAGTGTCTGAAGCGCCATCTCCAGTGAATGAGCCAGTTTTTCTCTCTCTTCCTATAGAAAAACTTGTCCCCAGACACTTATGAAATGCAGAAAAAAAGTTAGATATTTCAGAAACATTTATAATTTCTTTGTAAAATCAAAATATGAAACTTCCAGAACAATGAAACTTTTCAAGTTTCTGATTAGATATGATGATGTTTATAGATCAATTAATATCTTTCTTAAAGCAGCATGAATTTCAGTAGTACAGTTTCCATTCTCTCTAGAAGTAAAGGTACAATTATTAACTACTGTGGGGACGGAGAACTGAAAAGCCAAATGTGTTACAGGACAACATGTTACAAAGTCACAATTTTGCAGTAACCTTTACCTTTTCTGAGTATAGAAATCATGAAAACCTACATAATACTGCTATGGCGTCAGAGCCCAAAAAGTTTCATAAAATTGTGGGGTTTTAGTGTGTGGTGGTGCTGGGGTTCTTAGTATTGCAAACATCCACACTTCTTTAAATCTAAAAATGTAATGGAAATAAAAATAAATAAATAAATGTCTGCATCTTCTCAATCATGCAAATCAAGTTTCAGCCAGATTAGTGAGAAATAGGAATGGAAAGAAGAAAGAAATGTTACTTAGACCTGACAGGTGAGTCAGAATAGCTTTGACTGAATCAGTTAGATACAATTTTGTGACTATAACCTATGTGAATAATATCCTCCATCAGTCTCTGGGTACGGGTGAGCCAGTGGAACAATGCCTGTTGATGCCAGCCGATCATGAGAATTCCCTGATGAATTAAAATTACAGTTTTGCATTCTTAAGAATCAGCCGCTGAACGTGGACCAGACCCAGGACATGGCTTAAGTAGTAGTGTAATGTAGTTTGGAAGACAAACGCGCCTTAATGTGAACATTACAGAATCACAGAATCACAGAATCTTAGTGGTTGGAAGGGACCTTTGAGATCATTGAGTCCAACCACATTAAAA
>JAOTQQ010000012.1:58572247-58612247 GCA_026546715.1 Gallinago undulata
TCCAACAGGGTAGGTTTAGACTGAACATTAGGAAAGAATTTTTCCCAGAAAGAGTGGTCAGGCATTGGAATAGGCTGCCCAGGGAGGTGGTTGAATCACCATGCCTGGACGTATTGAAGAGTTCTTTAGATCTGGTGTTGGGGGATACAATATAGCGGAGAACTTTGTAGAGTAGGGTAGATGGTTTGACTTGATGGTCCCAGGGGTCTTTTCCAACCTAAATGACTCTATGATTCTATGATCTCTTTTCAGCCTACACTTTGTAATTAAGTACTGGTGGCCACCAGGCTGGGTACATTACCTTTAGACAAAAATGCACATGATCTAACACAGTAACAAGCCCAAGTATGGTAACTTGAGGTGAATAACAAGGGAAGACATATTGAGAATGAAGCAGGGAGGAGGAAAGAAAAAAAAACCAAACAAACCCACAAAACCCTCCTTGAATTGCTTCTCACTGATTTCACAACCTGTAGTGAAAGCCGTGCATCCTGCAGCGAGCCACCCCTTCCCAGAGGGATGGGTGATGGTCTCCGTCCATCCCCATCTCCCCCCACCGGCGCACCTGCCGGCCATGCTGGCCAGGTCCAGCTGACGTGCCTGCTGCCGGCAGGGTAGCCGGGATCAGGGGAATTAGTTCTGCTTGCCTTGGGAGGCCAGCCCAGCCGCCACGGTTTCTATTCAAACTCCCCTCCACCGCTCAAGCTCAACTGGAACCATTTAGTACCTGCATTGTTCTGCGGTTTTTATTTGTTTCCTTCCACTCAAGCACATGTTGAAAAAGGCGACCCCCCAGCAATATTTTTTTTTTTTTTCCCATCTTTTTTTCCCCACCCTTTCACATGACTAAGCGATTATCTTCTTCTTAATCAAAGAGACAGATGAAAAGAGTTTATTAATAAAAGTTCCCCTTCAAGAAGATTGGAAATGAATGATTAGTAAAATACACCCAATTTTACTTATAGACCCCCCTCATAGAGAGGCATCTGTGAAGGGTAGGGATGCCAGAATAGCGGTGGGGACTCAGGCATCTGGAAGCTGTTTGCGATATGGATTAGAAGTCAGGCGGCACACAGATACCGCCTCCAGTCACAAAAGCTTGCTCTGTGGAGGGGAAAAATATATGCTGCTTGTTTACAGTGCTACTTTTTCCCTTTGCCTGTTATCTGTTTTATTTCTTCCCTCGCTCCCCTCTCCCCGCACCATTCATGTGCAATTACGTCTGCGCAGATATGCCAGCTGGTGGGGCTTGTTAACCACACCACGCCAGCCTCCAGGAAAAGGGGAGAAGGAGACGGGAGCTGGGCAAACAACACCGCATTGTGCTCGGGACTGGGGCATTATCTGCTCCCTGTTACCAGGGCCCACTGATCAAACCAGGGGAAAACGGCCCCAGCGTGGGAGAGAGGAGACCAAAGATGTGCGCGTCTTCTGCTTGCCCTGTATCCACCAAGCACCTTTAAAAATGAGGTAAATTGCAGACACAAAAAGCCCAAGGGGTTTTAATGAAGAAAAGACCTGAAACTTGAGGGAAGTTTTAAAAGGGTAGTATTTTCCACACAGATCTGGTTTTCCCGGCATGAATCTAAGATGGTCACGTTACTTACAAGCGCTCAAACCAAACCATCATAAAAAAATCATATGCAACCTGAGAACCTTTCTACTGAATAATTCTGACGTACTTGTCTTATGAAATAAATATTTAATGCGCTCAGAGATACTACTTTTAAATCTTTCTAATGATAGGCTTTTCTGCCACTTTCTACATCAAGTCACATTTTTTAGTCTTAAAATGAAATAAGTAAGTATAAGATAATGCTTATCTTAAAATCTACATGCATACATTAGGACTTACATTACCACATTATCCCACCAGTGAGTGGGTACAGGACCAGTGTGTTAGACCTTCAATTCATCCAGTTCACCTGGAGTCAGACAAAATCAAATCAAGCCACTAAACCACTTCAGAAAAACTAGGGGAATTTTTTAAAACAAAATTATTATTATTTTAAATTCGGTTGCTTTCAAATCCAGATTCACATGTTATATTTTATAGAGGATAAAAAGTTTTCCCCTCTCACATCTCCATTCGGAAGAAACTACATTCTGAAGCAAGGGCTTTTGCAAAGGCTTTTCTTTAACTCATTTTTTAGCAGTGATGTAATCAGGCATTAAGCTGCATCTAAAATTTAACTTTTTCTGGGAACTCCTCTGAAAAAAAATGCATTTAGGAGGTGAAGGAAAACATTTCTGAGGCAAATAGATTTTTGTGCAAGTATTTTTCTGAATCTGTCAGCATTTTTGATTATTAGAGAAAGCAAAAAGGGAAATTAATTGCAAGGCAGTACCGCAAAATCATTCAAACATCTCCACGTAATTACAATTACAGCAGCAAGATGGTAGGACTGTGCTATTGCTACTGCAGTAAATAAAGTAGGCTATTGCAGTAAATCCAAAATTATTAGATTTAAACTCATGACACTGGATATTCACTTTAGACCTACTGGATTGTATTAGATATGTATTTTAAGCCTCTTAAATACTTATACATTAGATTTGTAGGGAATCTCTTCTTTTAGAGAAAGGACTGTAGAAAAAAACATACCTTGTAAACAACAATCTTAATGTCATTTCTGTATGTCATTTTACAGCAAAAAAAATATTAAAAAATGATAGACTTTTTTTTTTTCCACAGAACATGGATGATGAACAGGACTGGTGTTGCACAGGGTTCCTTAGGATGCATTTAAAATCATGCCATGACACATGAGTAGAGTGGATTTTCACTGGTCACTCCTCATTAGTGCCAGCAAGGTTTTTAAATAACACCCCACTACTGCACATTCCATATCTGTTACTATTTAGAGAACTCTTTAAAAAGTATTGGTAGTTTTGATTGTATCAGTCTTCCGTAGCAGTATATATCTCCTAATGCAAGACTTTTTGAAACGGAAAAATCACAACATGTTTAAAACATGTCTAAAACCATGAAATATTTTTCTATGAATATAAATGGTCTATTATAGACTCAATACATTATGTTGCATCCTCCCAAATACAGATACCATCTATAACATTTCTTAAAAACAAGTAGCTACTCTTTTCCCTTTAGTAGTACAAACTCCCTTTCTCTGCTCCCTGCAAGTGATGCAAAGTCAAAGCTGTTCTTATACTGGAACCAAGATGAAATAATGCCCAACTACTGCAATATTTTCAAACTGCTACAATGATGGAAAGTTTCATAGTTGAAGGAAAATAAAAACCATTGTCTCAGTAGGTCATTGTTCAGGTTCCTGTGAAGAAGTCCTAGGGGAAGGAAGAAAAGGCTGGGTTTTGCTGTATTGCTGTTCAGTGGTGTTAACATTACAATATGTCTCTGTTCCAGACAGAGTGCAGGTCAAATAATGACAGGTTTTCAAAGCATAAAATCTATAACAATATTCACAATTGCTCAGGCACCTCTAACAATCTCACCTTCGTTAGGCCTCATGTGCGTTCAATGCATCAAGGGAATTCCCATGAACATCATTTAAAAAGAACAATTTATAGCTAAGGAACCAGGACACTTTTTTTCTGAGAAAGAATTGTATCTACAAAAAAACAAGACAGTGGTTGAAAACATGGAAGATAACATTAACTTAAATAGGTTTAGGTTTTCTCTTTGTGACAAGAGTCACTTTTGAATGGAACACTCACGTCACGGTTCTTGTTTTTATTAGCACATATCATCTTAAGCCAAGAAAAACATTTTTGAAAGTGTACCAAGAAAATAATTTTTAGGTGTGATTTATATTAGCTGAAATATTTTTTGTTCTTTGGAGCCACCTAGCTAAGGCTTTTACAGAATATGGGATATAAGAAATATCCCAATCTTACACTTTCTTTGAATAGAAGTTCTAAACAGAATGTTTATCATGGCTTGATGTGGTAAAAAACTATTTTTGCACATTTTTTTATTCTCTCTAATTCTTTGTTGTCTGGTTTAGACGTACTATGTAAATACGGGCACATGCAGTTACACACATGTGTTTAGAGATACAGACTTAAATGCATGGTTGCCATATAACCATATGCAATACATTCATATTATTTTTGACATGCTCCCAAGAAGCTGATTTTGTATATTTATGTAGTAGATGGAGTATTTGTTTGCATTTTCCCTTCTATAAAACAAAGACTCTATTACTTTTTCAAACTGTTGTTAAAGGTTAACATGTAAATATCACTTGAAATTGCGTATGGAAATCTGTTCTTATGAACTTCTAGAAAAACCCCCACAGGATTAATGTACCTCATGAAATACATATATTTTATAGCAAAAATTTTCATCAAACAAGTACAGCCACTGCTTCTTTAATTTTTACCATAATGTCATTCTTATTTCCACAAAACTGAGAAATCAGTTCTGTTTTAGTCATTAGATAGAAATTCTTTTTACTTTTGATGAATTTTTAAAATCAAATTCTCAAGCAAAACCAAGTGGGCCAGACAGAATGCCAATGGTGTGAGGACACCTGAAACAGCTGAACACATTATGATGCAATGGGGATCATGCCGCCTCCTGCATTCAGAAAGATATTTAACTAAAAAAAAATAATCACTAATCTCAATGATTACTGAAAAAAGGAAAGGGAGAGAGCGAGGAAGGAAGAGAAGGAAGAGAAGGAAGAGAAGGAAGAGAAGGAAGAAAGTTACAGTTCTTCTCTCATGACATGCTCTCTATCCACCTCCACGTGTGGATATACCCAACATTTCCAAAGGAGAAGGGGAGCAGTATTATTTCCTGTGATTGAGATCTTTTGACTAGAAGATGATCAGCAGCCTAGTAAGATCTTACTCTCTTTCAGCTGTGCAAGAGCCAAAAAAAAAAAAGGCCCTATTTCTTTTAAAATATCTAAATAAAATGAAACATGACTACTTCCTTCATGTGCACAACTTCAGACTGAAAAAAGAATAAAATGCTCTTATTTCTTTATCAAGTCTTGTTTAACAATTTATTACTGTTATTATGTAATCTAACATGTTTTAAAGTATGGTGATGAAGGAGGGAAACCTTCAACTCTTTTTCCTCCCCTCCTTCTACAGTCATGAGCACAAATAATACCCACTGCATTTCAAAACTCCTTTTATGGACTTCCAGTGGCATGGCTTTTGCATCACACCTGTTTATATTGCCTTCACCTTAGCATACCCTGAGTACTTCGGTATTTAAAGGGAAACTAAAGTGACAAAATCTGAGTTTTGGTATTTTTCTCTGTATATCCCCACGTAAAGTTATTTATCAAAACCTCTTGAATTGTCTGCAGTGACATTGATCTTTCAAGCAGGAAAAAATAAAGATATTTTTCTATAGGAAGGACATATTATTCTCCATTCCTTCAGTAGTGCAAGCCATAACACTGTTACAGTCTCTGTGGTTAGCTCTCTGGCCTTATCAAAGTATATAATTTTGAACATCTTCTAGTTGCTACTTTAACTCTGTATTTCTTGAATTAGACTGTTTAATTTTGGGACAATAACCATTTCATAGATTCTAACATTTTCCTTACATTATTATAGGTACTCTTAATCTAATTTTAAGACAAAAATCAGCAAACAGCAATGTTATTTTGCTAGTCTGTGACATTTCTCCCAGTGAAAAAGTGACAGAAGAAAAGTCCAATGAAAAGTGCCAAATAAAAGGAAGATTACAGGACTAACAGAAGCACTTCACCCATTTTGACTTAAACCACTGGGTGTCTTTTCACCATCATCCAAGTGGACGCCTACTGTGAATCTCTCTTTTCTGGTAGAATCATAGAATCATGTGTGGTTGGAAGGGACCTCTGGAGATTATCTAGTCCAACCCCTCCGCTGGAGCGGTTCTACCTAGAGCAGGTTGCACAGGAACTTGTCCAGGTGGATTTTGAATGTCTCCAGAGAAGGAGACTCCACCACCTCTCTGGGCAGCCTGTTCCAGTGCTCTGCCACCCTCACAGTAAAGAAGTTCCTCCTCATGTTTAGGGGGAACTTCTTATACTCAAGTTTGTGCCCAAGATATGTGGTAAAGAAGTAAGACCATGTAATGGTAACATTTATTTTTAGTTTTCACCCAACATCCCGAATATGTCCTGTGTTTTTCTGCAGTCTGTGTTAATATATTCACTTGGAATAAATACATGGCAAGAAGTCTGAAATTTTTAACCACATCTCAAATGCAAGAGATATGAGGAGCAAAAACAAAACATCTCCTACCTAGCACCCAAGTACCTCACTGTACAAGTCACACTTTGACTCTGCCACTTAAAAAAAAAAAAAAGACTTATAATTTACAAAGAAAGCCAATCGATAAATGAAGTGTCGCTGATCAGTGGTGGTGCTGGCAGGGTGACATTCCATTATCCCGCCAGGCGCCTTGCAATCACGCACAGGAGAGCTGTGGAGGGATGGACTCCTTCCTCCCCTGATCGCACCTTCCTCCCCTGCCCCAACCCACGAGTCCCTTCCTCCGAACCCGCACCATCCTGTGTTTTCATCCCGGGGCGGAGGGGCTGGCTGCTGTGACGGCATGGTGTCACTTGGGCTGGGTGACAGCCCGTTCTCCACAGACAGCGCTGTCAGAGAATCACAGACTTCCCCATGTACGAGCGAAATTAACTTCTGTTAGTCTGACATTTCCTGCAATCAATACTCACAGGGTCCTTGTCTCTGGGATCAAAATTCATAAATCAAAAGCAGAAAGCATGAAATAAGGTATTTGATAAATCCATTAACTGAAGTGGAAGTGTACTTCTGTCACACTGTTTAAAGACTACAGTAGTGCTGGCAAAAGGGGGAGAAATCTAACAAACACGTTAAGTGAAGTGCTGGCCTGTGTTTGTTTGAATATACGGCTCAGTCTCACCAGCTGAAGGGCTTCGTGCCTGGGCAGCAGACAAGCTGGCTTCCCTGGACTTCATGCCGCGCACGCTGCCTTCAGCGGGTAGAAAACCACCAGCTGACCATTTTCTGATGGACAACCCTCCCACTCCAGAACAATACAAGTTTAAGACAAAAAACTGAATTGCAAAACTAAATGCCACTGTAAACCACTTTGAATTCACTAAAGCTGCATGAACTTAATGTGTGGGTCATTGTTTCTAAAAGTCACAAGGAATCCAAAGCTCAGACAGGCGCTGAGAAGACTTTTGTCTTGTCACACCTTGCAGTCCAAACATCCAAATGCCTCTTAAAGCCCCAGTGACTGCCTGCCAGTACCATCGGACACCCAGAAATCTTTAAAACAAAGCAATCCTTAACACTAAACCAATTTATTGAGGCTTCCTTAATGGCAATCTCCACACTGCAGGCAAGGACAATGCTACAAGCCAACAAAGGCTGAAGAGCAGAGCATGCCCTCCTCCCCCCTATTCACGTGCATAGTCCTGACCAAGAATAAGAGGTGCAAGCAGAGGCTGAGGGAACTGGAAAAGTCTGTTGAACTGTAGTATCTTCTATAATGATGGTTAACATGATGAAAAGTGCAAACAAATAAATCTCCAAAAACAGTAGGCCTCTACTTCTTAGCTGACAGCTGCAAAATGATCCAATAATAGTCCAAGCTGACAAAAAGAAAGGTCTGGTCCTTATTGTTATTGAAACCTCTTACTATTACTCTATCCTGAAGCCCTTTTTAAGGGAACATTGTGCTTTTAACACAGAATTAACTCTTAGAATTTTTATTAAACAAGTAAAATTAAATACTAATATCAAGTCCTCTCTCCCTGCAAGTCAGTGGGGTTTGAACACAGGGCCATACCCACCCCTGCTGTCATCTGGTCTGGGTCTCTTCAAACAACAGCAGTTCTCCAGCAGCTAAAAATGCATCCCATGTTTCGCGTACTCTTAAAATTCACTATAAAAAACTTATATCTGTATTTATTGAACACAAATAGCATTATTTTAGCAGAATTACATTTTAAAGAATGTATCATAACTGTGTTTGTTGTAATTGAAAACAGCAATGCTTGCTTGATAAGGAAACTGCTTAATGGCAAAACCTTGTACCTATAATGTGATATAAAAGGTAGCAGCAGACCAATTACTTTCATTTGACCATTTCTTTATATCACTTAAAATACCATGACAATACATTTTTCTTCTTTCATGCTGTAAAATGAAGATAAACCAGCTGATTTTTCGTATGACAAAATCTTCTTTAAGCATTGCTTCTAAGTATAACTGCATGCTATCAATGAACACCCAATTTTATAGTTTCTGAAGTTATGGGAACAATATTTTCCGGCGTATCTTATTCTATATTCAGTCACTACCTATCAACAAATAGTTTGATTTTGCTTTCCTCTAATTACAAGCTAGCCAATAATTAGAGCAGTTTTTTTCTATGCAGATCTTCTGTCTTCTAAATCTGTCAATAATTGTGATTTTCTAAGAGTCTGGATGTACTGTAATAGACCTATGAGAAAGATTTTTTTTTTTTGCTGTTATATACATTCAATAAAGTTTTTCCCCTATCACTTAAAGAATTCTATTCTTTTCTTTTCTTCTCTGAATGCCCTTGGGAATGTCCCTGTTAACAGAATAGAAGTCCACACTTACCTTCAGGGAATAAAATTAGTGAGCAAGACTAGCTTACCTGACTGTCTAGGTGAAGGAAGATTTGTATTTATAGTTTTACCCTTGTCATAGAACCATTCTAAAACTAAAGTATGGTACAAAACATCTACATAACTATAATTGGGTTTTTCATCATTCAGAGAAGCTTAACTGCAAGTTTTTTGGGAAGAAACATTTTTTGGAGTTTGGTTACAAGCAACATTTAGACGTATTTTTCAAACACATCTTTTTCAGGAATGTTTTCAGCACTTTCTCAGGAACACTCTGGTTCCTAACACTGTATCTTCCCATGGTGGGAGCCAAGAAGCTACAGCAGCTACTCACCCTTCATAGCTTCCCAAGCAACAAGATCCCCACCCCTTTGAACATTCAATCTGATTCTTGGTCTGCCTGGCTGGCAGGTGACTGGTCAAGTGAGCGTCCTGGAAAACTGGAGAAGCAGACAGCCCATCCACCACTGGAAAACCAGCATGCCCAATAACAACATTTTTTTTTTTCCCATAACTGTTCTGTCAGAAATATGTGGCCTTCCTGCAGGAAGAAAATCTATTTTCCATTCAGCTCTTTTCAATAGTTACTACCAAAGAAGGAATCCAGTATTACTGAAAACACTTTCCCTTACTGAAACACAAACTTCAGTAAGTCCACCCACAGCAGAATAAGACAATTTACCTTGATTAACACAAACAATACAGTAGGGAACTTGGAAACATATACTGACATTTCCAGATCTGGATCCAGGATCCCCATCTCTCCAAAAGAGCAAGGACCTAATCAAAAATAGGGTAGAAAGGGGAAACCATTCATAGCTTGCTTTTTTTTTCTGCTCTCCCTGCCACAAAGTTGAGTTCTCAGTTTCCCAGCCAAAATATGAGAAAAATTCTTTCCCTTTGCTTATATACCCCATTGGCACACAAGACACTTAAGTCTAGGGAACGTGATGCTTTACGGCATAGCTGACTTTCGTATCTTCCTGTCTGTATCTCTACAGAGACACTTAGGAGAGTGTATGAAAAAACACACTCAGGAGCAATCTTATTACCTAGCAAGCAGCTAACAAGTAGATATGTTTCGACATTTAACTTTCAAATACCCCCAGTTTTCAAAATATATGTAAAATTACAGTGAGGCTTTAATTTTTACCAGAATTGCATCTTTCCAGTGTTTTTTTAATCCTCCGTAAAATGGGGTGGTCTGTAAATTTTTAGGCCCTGTTCTGTCGAAAAGGAGGCAAGTGATTTCTGTTAACATTAACCAGTAGGTCCTGAAAACATTCTTTAGGTATGCTATGTTAAACCCAGAAATCTTCCAGTGGAAACTGGCGGCAATGTTGTGACTGGAAGAAGCATAATTTGTTTTGGAACTGAAGAACATGATCAATAAAAATTATTATAAACACATCTCATAAACAGACTTTTTTTTCTTATTTTATGGGCTTTTTATGCCCCATGAAGACTCTTAGCCATTGCTAAGTTGCACAACTAGGCATCTACAAGCCAGGTATTTGGAAGCCTCTTGGGGCTTGTTCAATGAAACACTGAATTCATGCAACGGGAAAAATGACTTCAAAGACCTTACTCTACCAAAATATGAGAATTGACTAATTTAAGCTTCCAATTGTAATGCAAGCTTCCCATTTATTAAGAGAGGATCTTTGCCTTTTTCATTCAAAAAATAAGTAAAACATTGTAACAAGTGAAATGGGGATAATTTATTTTTTCATTACAGAAACCTAATAAAACTACACTGATAAACCGAGTAGCAAGTTTTCATTACAAATGGCTTAATCTATTGCTGTTTCATTTGAGTAAAATATTCTGCTAGCTCTTTGATTGTAGTAATGAGTACTACTTCCTTCTAATAAGCTTTCTTTACCTTTCAAAAGGGAAGGCTCAAGTGCCCTTTTTAATTTGAGGGCACATCTACTAGTATGTGCTAATTATATATACTAAACAAAACCTTACATAGAGTTACAGTACTAAATCTCTTTAAATTATAAATACTGTATAGTATTGAACAGTATTTCACCCGTATGCTTCCTGCTGAATTCTACACTATAGTCCCAAGAAAATCTCTGTTTGGCAGCAGCAATCACTAATATCAAAGCACCTTCTGCTTTGGCTTGTATTTTGCTATACGGATTTCTCTATAGCATTGAAGATAAAAGTTAGACAAGATAGATGCTTACAGTCTGTGTGGACACTGAGACCTTTGTAAAAGGGAAGTGGAAAAGAGGCGAGCTTTATTGTAAACACAAGTGCAGAAAAGGTCCAGTAGTCAGAGCATTTGTCACTGAAAAGCAACAAGAAGATTAATTAGGGGATGAGAAGATTCATGATCAAAGCATGCGCCTCCATGTGATGCAGAGGGAGTCTCACCTCAGTTCTGGAAGCTCCAAGATGAGACAGTTTTCTTCCTTCCTGTTCTAGGCCCCTTTAATTAAAATTCCTACAAAAGAGAAAGGTTTAGGATTTTGATTGGGGTTTTGGTGTGTCTGCTGCTAGAAAGCAAATAAGCTCATCTGGTATCCACCCATATTTCTGAGAATCTCCCCATTTTCCTTTTTTCTCCAAACATACTTTTTCGAGCAGCTTTAGGCCTCCATCATGTAGGAGAAAGGCTCCGTACGTATCTACTATTGCTTCCCTCATGCTTCCAGTGCTTTTCCTCGAGTAGCCTTGCCTGAATTACTGTGCTACCAGTCAGAGTAGACAAAGAGAACCAGCATATAAAAATAGCTACCCTCTCTGAAGAGTGTTATGTGCACTACTCGTAACGATACCTTGTATTTTCCCTAAAATTAAAATGTAATGTGCTGGTTCTCACTTGTTAATGAATATGGGAAGATATGAAAATAAACTTTCATTTGTATTTCACTGGACACAGCTGTTCTAAGAACACACACCAGGTCAATAGTGTCTTTGCTGTACTTTTGTTTTCTAACCCGAAAGAAAGGAATAATGGTGAAAAGTTATTTCAGCATCCACAGTATTCCCTAGCCAAAGTGCAGGTATTACACCAATACCGAAATAGAGATATCTAGTCATTTAGGGCAAGACTGCTTTGTTTTCTTGTAAGTAATGTTCTCTTATAAGTCATACTGCATTATGACTTTTGAATTATCTGGAGTTTCACAAAGTACATTAAAATCTTATGACTACAATATTATTTAAATGCCCATAGTATGATAAAACAGGCAGCCCTTAATTTTCTTTACTTTTCTAAGAACAGCTCTTCAAAAGCAAGGATGAATGAAAGGCTTGCATCTTTGCACAACTGAAAACAAAGCTGCGAAGCCAATACAGATCTTTCTCTGAAAACCCAGTATCTCCTACGCCTTTGGAGGCAGGAGAATGCCAGGCAAGCTCCCGGGAGCTCCTGCAGTTTCACTTTCCATTCTGCCCTGGCACAGAGTGCTGTTACCAGTCTGCAAGCGCTTACAAGACACATCAGGAGTTGTGATGTTTAATTACCTTTTTTAGACACATACAGTTCACGGTTCTAACAGTGATGAGGAACCATAAATCAGACATATCCTGCTGTGCAATAAGGTAATATGCTAGTGATTCTTGCTTCTTTCTTCTGTCCTTAAATAAGTAGCTGACAAGTTTGATGGCAGACTATTAAAAGATTATAATGATGAAGTATTTTAAGCTAGCAATAACAAAGTAGATGACTGCACGCAACTTTGATGCAGCCGTTGCAAGCATCTAAACTCGTTACCTGTCCCAGCTTCAGGCTCAAGCAGAAAGAAGGGAGGTTGGTAACGTGTGAAAGCTATTTGCAAATGTTTTAAAGAACTGTGGTACCAGTCCTGAATTTGTATGGAAAGCTGCGAGAGAGCCATGTGAGAACCTTAACTCACTGGGTACGACAAGAAGGAGAGGAGCTGCTCCTTAGACTTAAGATATATAACTAGATACCTGAACTGGTATCTAACTTAAGTTGTCAATACGAGCAAAAAGCTTAGTATTGCTTTCTCTTCTACAACTTTCTAGCCATTTAATAGCCTTTTGCTATTTGGCCATTCACATGATCATATACCAATCGCAATCTGGTTGGAAGTGAACGTGGGTTTAATGCACATCAATTGCCTGATTCAGTCGCCTAAACTGAGACAAACAACTTATGCACAAAGGGACCCAACACAAAATGAGTTTGGGGACCAAAAAGAGGAGGAACCCCTCCCATTGGCTGAGCTTCTGCCTGTGCCTGCTAAAAGTTACTATGATCTCATTTGCGCAATAGAAAACACGATTAGGAGGCATTCCTGCTCTTGATGGCAATTCTGAGCCCTTCTGTACAGCCACATGTTGCTCTGCCATTGCCACGGTGCAGCTCTTGAGTGCAGAGCGTGCCACCCTCTCAGGCAGGGCTCTGCTTTCAAGAGCGCTTTTGGCTTTCACGCGTGGACACAGAGCAGCACAAGGCAGTTTCAAAATTCTAAAATAAGATAAAATCAAGCGCATCTTACAAGACCTTACTGCGTACTAGCTGAAGTTAAGATTTCAGTAAGAAACGGGAAAGAAATCATGCTTCTAAGAGAATCATTCAGTTCACTTATTGATGCCTACAAGGTAAAGTGCACTTTTCTCACTGGGCTTATCTTGATAACTATATGCTGGCTTAATTTTTCTTCCTTTAGGTAGTCTAATGTTTTAAAAGCTTTTTCCAATCTGTGATTGAATATTTATTTCAGCTGATACGCCATGAACCACCTGAGTACATTAAAATGCCATCCACCGCCTACAAACACTGATTTCCTGCTAAGAGAAGAGGGAGCTGCAGCAGCTACACTGTGTTATTGTACCACAGTGGCAGCCTGCCAGTATGTTCATTCACATTTGTGATTTCTGTCACTTGTGTAAAAGAGTAACAATCATGTGTTATTAGAATAAAATATTTTGATAAAATCTCAAATGTTTATCCGAGACAGTTGTATCATCTTCCTTGAAATTCTGTGATGAAACATTCCTCTGTTACGCAAACAGTAAAAAGAAACCCAAAATAAGTACATAGTTATATTTTTATTTGTAAGCTTTTTTTTTTTTTTCTGTGATGGGGAAACAATTTACTGATTACAAAACAACCACCCCAAAATACTGTATGGTACTCATGGTTGGATGACTGTTCTTCTAGTTAAGTAATGTCTTTTTAACAGAAACAGAAAATAAGTGCAGCAAAATGGCAAATCTTTTTTGAGCCAATGTGGATTTTTTTTCATAAAGTGACAACTTTCAGTTCCCTTGTAGACCTGCAAAAATGCAATTGCCTAGACCGGCTGCTATTGTTACAGCTACTATGTAGATAATGAATGAGTGCGACACAAGATACTAGTGAAGTGGAAAACAAGGGGTTGTTGGCAAAGGCCCCGTGTTCTCTTTATAGGACAATTAGAGACACTCTGCGTTGTCAAAACACTTTTCAAGATCTAGTCACAAGTTTGAGATGCTCTACTTATGATTACTATTGGCAAAGGGTGAACTCAGTTTTCTAAAATGGTGCAAGTGTTTTAGCATAGTTAGCTTAAAATAGCAAATGTTATTTATATTTACTAGAATTTCATGACAAATAGAGATAACAAAAGAAATACAAATACGTTTTCCGCCTGTGTAATTTCAAGGTTTTCCTTGTCTATACAGAGAAATTTAGACAGTTACCTCAGTGGATTCTGCATACAATGGGGTAGTAGTAGGAAAAGAAAGGGGGCTGTATACACAGGCAGTGCTCTCCTGACTCTGGTCGCTCTGTACCATCAGTATGTGGTGGCATATGGCGTGCATCCCAACCCATCCTTTATCACTTCTACCTCTCCTTTAAAAAAGCTGAGGTGGAGTACAGTAGACAGTGTGCACACAGTTCTGAAGTGCAACTCATTTGCACAATTATTTTATTGCTGTGCATGCAATTATATTAAATGCTAATTGGTTAACACCTACACTAAACAAGCCTAGAAAACTTAACTACCCGCTCCTTCTTCAAATTCTTCATTTTTTTCCCCTAGTGTAACGTCTTTTATTATAAACTTAATCCTAAGGCTAAGAATAATTTGTTTTTCTAAAAGAAAGCTTTATTTATCAGTCAAAAGCTAGCTGAGCATCTACGAACCCTACCGTATTTCTTAGTCTTCGGTCTGGGGATGCAAGGGTACTTTAAAGCATGACCTTCGGTTGGGAGCAGGAGCGGATCATCTCAGTGGCAACTGGCGGGGACCTTGTTTAAGGGTGTCTCTTTGAAGCACAGCGTGCGTGCTGTCACGGCACCCATTTCCTTTCTGCGGGGTAAGCTTGCCACCATATGGAAACCACATGGATTACTTAGTGGAGGTCGGGCTAATACTGATAGTGTAACTAGATTTTCTATCTCAATTGTAAGAAGTTAGATGGAAAAGAAAATACACAGTACAACTGCAGGAGAGGAAACGTGGCTCTTTGTGAACCCTCCTTTGTACTTTAATACCAGTCTGAGCCGTCCATTCAAGGCTGAGTCCTGAATGGCTATTAGCTAACCATTTTTATGTTAAGGACAATTAACTCTGGTTAGTGGTTTCAATAAGTACAATTGTTGAAAAAGTCAAATAGGGATACAGATTTGTTGTTTGACTTTCGCTTTTTTTTTTTTCCTGTTGCACTAGAAGGACCGATCAGACTCTAATTCTTGTGATACTGCTTAAACAATACTATTTTATCTAAGGTAGTAACACCAGATTTACAGAAGAGTAATCTAGTTCCAACTTTCTTTCTGTAGAGTGCTCAATATTTTCCACACAAACAATTTAAGAAGTTGTTTGGCACTTGGAATTCAAATATATTACTTCTAGGGGCATGACACAAGAATTACAATCACAATTAATGGCTTGTCAATACTTTTTTAAAGAAAAATATTGATGTCCAATGGGTAATCAGGCACTTACTAGATACTATGATCATCTTTCAATGAATCCCATCCATCTAAAGTGGGTACTCAAACAACACCAAAGTTTGGACATGAAAGTGAGAAAAAATGTGGAATAGCATCGAACTAGAACTGGCAAACTACTGTATCTCGCAGATAACAACTTTAGAAAATAGTTTCACGGTTGATAAAAATGGCAAAAAATCCCACCAGGTTTACAAATTAATTGGAATGAGTGTCTTATCCTTTTCTTTGGTCATAATTTTCTAAAATTAAAAGCAGTTAAGTTTTTTCAACTCGGTAGCCTATTTTCCTCATTATATATCAATATGTAAAATGTAGCTATTTTTTTCATATATAGCATAAATATGTATTCTTCTTCAGCATTCTCCACTATGATTTCAAAGCAGTTTTTGCTATCAAATCTTCACAAATAAAGAACAATGCTTGAATAGATTTATCAATATTTACTGTTTTGGTTTACAACCACAGATGACTCGCCTTTAAGAGCCTGGTTCTCTGGCCAAAGCTTTCACATATTGCTGCATATGTCATCACACATGTCTATACTCAAGGTTTCATTTGTAGTGTCACACTGGAATCAGGCAGTCTACTATTTGTATTTTTATATCATTTTTTTTAAAATCCACACACAGATATGTTTCAGTACATGGGGGTTATATAATTTTCCAAGAAAGTGATGAAATACTATGATTTTCAAATTAAAACGTGAAATAAGAGATAGTGAAAGGTGTGATTGTAAAAGAGTTATGTTAAGTTCCTGGTGACAGCAATCTTTACCTTTTAAAATAATGAAGATGGTGAGAAGATTTCTGAAAAGTTTACCATTTTCATGGGATTTTTTAGAATTAAAACTTGAATCTAAAGGATTCTGATTATAGCTGGTTTTCTTCTAAAAACAAAAAGTCAATACCATGTATTTTTCAGTTATATTTTAAAAACTATTTTCATCTTGGTCTAAAGACATTTCATGGAAAAATATCTGAAAGTATCTTTAAAGCACAGAAAGAAATGAAACATGTAGACAATTTGTAAAATTCTTTTTTTTCCCCCCTACAAATCTCTCATCGCTAAAAAAAAACCAAACCCACCTATTATGCCTTTCCTGAAAGATTTCTTCATTAAAAAAGATGATTTTTGCCTTGAAGGGACAGGTAATGTTTCTCAATTTTAATATGTTAATTAATTACCAGATTATAATTTCTATGGAATTGAATTTGAATTCCACATTAATATTTAAGGAATTAACTAAGACTAATTTAATTGTAATGAACACCAACACATTTAATGATGATTGGTTGCTTATTTTTAAAAAAAATGCATAATAAATATTCTAATTTTCTGAGACTGCTGTTAACAATTTTTATTTTGTTTTATTTGTATATCAATTGAAAAAGTACCTTAAGGGATATTTCTCACCTCACCTGAATCTTTGGAGAAGCTGAAAAATCTTCAGTGTGGTTTTAAGCAGTGTCAGATTTTGTATCTCAGCTTTGTTTTAAAACTTGTCTAACTTCATCAAAATTAGTAATACTTCCCTAGATTTGAATTTTCATCAAAGAAACAAAAACCTTTCCTGTGGAAAAGAAATAAACAAGAATTGTCTTCCTCTTGGCAGGGGGAGCACAGCTATGATAACAAAAACAAAAAAACCCCAAAAGCTGGGAAATCATTTCAGAAACTAAGTTTTGAAATTAAATAAAATCTTGTAGGGTCACAATGCTGAGAGAGGACCCGTAACTCTATTCAGTGCAACTTGCTTTCTTTACATGTTTTGCTAGTATGTTCTTAAACCTGGATTTCAGTAAAATCTGCAGCACTGGGAATCACTATATACTTTTTCACGTTATGTCACTAATGCTCAGAGCGACTCTGATCAATGCAATGTTTTAAATAGAGCAAAAAGAAAAGGAAGAACACTAAATCAAATCAAACAGATCAAAACCAGAAGTTAAGTGGGCAGGGTAAAAGAGCTCTCTTCTAGCATGAACTGCAAGGTGTAGGAACAAAATCTCACTTGGAATCACCTGACGTTAATCTGTATGCGCATAATGTCTCTGAGAGAAAGGTGTACTCCTTTTGGAGAGGACTGCAGGATCTGTCTTCAGCCCTCAAAAAAATCAGCTGGAAAAAGATTTTCAGTGCCCACATCCTATCATTACTGCATCACTGATAATCTCTGTGGTGGCACCACGGAGTTGCCTATGATTGTTCATTGATCCCATTGAAGGCTGAAAAAGAAAATAAATCTACACGCTTCCTGGGTTTATGATCTCCATCTTTTCTCCTCAGAGAAAATCCACTATGTGGGGGAGGAGGGAGGGAAGAGAATATAATAGTCAGAGTCTTTACTACTGCTATTAAAGTAACTCATAAGGATCTCAAAGACAGACCCATAAGTATGCCATAGCTCTTCAAGAGGAATTTATAACTGGAAACAACTGCCAATATACACAAAGATATTCTTGTCTGTATTATGAATGATACTTTTGTAAAGCAGCATATTTATCCAAGATACTTACTAGGATCAGCACCATTTAAAAGCATAGCATTTGGTAATGGCTATGAAGATTATTAATAAACTATTCATTCACGCAATTATTTGCTACCAAAAAGATCAGTTAGTGATAACTGAATATTAACCGACCACTTTTAAAGGTGAAAAAGTTTCACTACAAACTCTAAAAAGGCTATTTGAATACTCTGACATAGGCAAGATACCCTTCCAAAAAGGCACTAAAAATATCCTGCTTTCTTGGCCTAATCTTTACTTATCATAACTTCACTGCAGAAAAAATTGTTGTGAATCATTACTTATTGATTGCTTTAAGTGCACTCCTTAGAGCGCGATAGCATACCGTGATCGTATCTGTTCACAAAAAGTAGTGTAAGCAGATGCCTACCTCAAAACCTATCTTTATTATTTATGCAATTAAGTGTGTGGCTGCATAAAGCTCTGTGCGCATAAGAAGTAATATTATACCGTCCTGACGTGGGTTTCACTGCTGTATAAATGAAGCCCATATTAAATTTACAAAGGTTACAAAACCATTAGCACTGATGGCTTTTAAGGAGTAAACGTTCACCATGACTCATACTTTGTTCATTTGTGCCATTTGGAAATTAAGTATTCTTAATTGCTGTAATGCACCGCAAGTTCCAACGCTTCTCAGCAACGGAGACACATAATTCCCCTGTAATTTGAGTAAAGTATTCTAATTGATTAATTGAGTTTTCTTGTAAGATTGCACAGGAGTTTTAGATGCAAGAAGGTTATCCTTGTTCTATGTAACATAAAAATGCTTGAACCTGCAATATAAAGTAATGTTATCGGTGCTGGGTGAAGGTACACAGCAATACAGTCTAAATGAGATGACCATTTTTGCTGGCAACAAGTGGCTTGTACTTTACATCAAACATGCACTATGGGAGGCAAGAGGAGATAAAAGCTTTTTTTTAATGCCATTTAACATTTGCTGTCAACCTTGTTCCTTGTGCTGCCTATCATTTATACGATCAATTTTTGTTTTGTTTTTGTTTTACTTGATGTAATACTTCTCACTGCATAAAAACAAGGAGCAGGAAAATCCTGACATAAACAAACAAAAAAATGTGTTAAGGAGATTCATCACTGTTGGGTAGACTTCAAAAATGGGGAAAGAAAGACAGAAAGAAAGACAGAAAGAAAGACAGAAAGAAAGACAGACAGACAGACAGACAGAAAGAAAGAAAGAAAGAAAGAAAGAAAGGAAAAAAGGGAAAAGAGAGGAAAAAAACCTGCAATTGGGAAAAAAAATCCTAAACTTTATTTTTTGCTTTAAAAAAGGTATTCCTTAAATATCAAGTTAGCAAAGTAAAATGCTAGCAAATCCATACTGTCACCAGTTGATCTAACTGGCCCAAACCCAGGCTAGCTACAGGATCACCCTTGAAGTTCTCTTGTTATTATGGAGAGCTGCTTAAGCTAATTGTGCTCCAGATTTTCAAAGGTAGGAGCTAAAACACACACATAGAATCATAGAATCGTTTGAGTTGGAAGGGACCTTAAAATTATTTCATACACCAAAACAAACTAAATTGAATATTTAGTGATTCTTACAGGTTTTTTCTTACTGGTTTTTGTCCTTCTTTTTAAAAAATAGGTGAATCACTGTTGGATTTTGAGGCAAGGAGTGTTAATATTTCCAGCACGTGACAGGCCATTATAAATTTTACATTAGACAAAAGGTAAAAGTTCATGTAAAAATGTTAAACTATGAGTAAAGCTTTCAAAGACATGGCCATCAATAAAATAACTACATATTTTGCCTGTGTTTTAGCTGAAATGTGACTTCGAAAATAAATAAAATTTTGCTTTGGCAGCATTTGCTGTCTTTTTTTCACAATTAAGAAAACACTCAAATATCTGCAGCTCCCCCTGGAACAACAGACATGTTATTCCACGAGTCTTATGTATCTTAGGCAAATCTCAGAGGTCTAGAATGATCTCAGGGAACACCTTTTCCTGTCCCTCCCTCTTCTGTCCTTGTTTTCGTCTCCTAAAGGTTTGATTTCCCCAGAATTACGTGCTGAAAATGCTTCTCTAAATGGCAAATCATCCTTCTTGTAGAGTAGAGATATTGATTTGTTGCTTTCCCTGAGCTTTTGAAGACACTAAGGCAGCAGAGGACTAGGAGCAATACTTATTTTACCCATTCTGCTGAACGGGGCCCCAAAATTGGGCTTGCTCACAGAGCGGAAGGATGAACCTTTTCTCTCTCCCTCCTCACAAGCCTGGGTCTGCCAGAAGCGGCTCATTGCTCTCCCTTCGTTATTTCAGCCAGGGAGGTGGTGGAGACATCTGCAAAGGTCTCCCTACTCACTCATTCTGTATGAACAATTGTGCTTTAAACTACTCAAAGCAGTATTATAAAATGACAGGATTGCCTGCCAAGACCAACATTTGCTCGGTAAGGCATTTATCTGACTCCTCGCTACGTGTTTTTAAAGCACTGGGCGTTTAAAGGGGTTGGATTTTTTGGGAAGCACACAGGACACATTTCCACGGCTCGGGACGGAGATTGAGGAGGCTTATTGCAGAATTCCAGGTTGGACTTCTGCTGCATAAGCCTGGAAAAGCCCCAACTCAAGCTACCGGATCGTTTGAATTAAAGGCATGCAGCCGACGCTTGCTTCATTGCAAATGTTTAATTCTCTCTTCTTCCACCTCCTTTCCCCTGCCTCGCTTTTGTTACCTGCTTTTTGTAGCATATCTGAAAAAATACGTGCTCCCCTCTTCTCTTCGCATGGAGTTCGTTCCTAACAACGCCTGCCTCTCTGTCACACCAGCTCACAATTTGTATCACCCAATACACTAAGGGCCACAATTCATTTCAGTCATGGTTCAAAGCTATCCTGAAATAATCACAAAGTGACACTGTGAAATTACTGTAAAAAATTGTGCAGCAGTGTCATGACATTTTATAATTGAGACCTCTAGTACTCATAGCTCTATCAAAGCCCATAAGGAGGAGGGGAAAAAATTGTGTTTTGACAGACATAGCAGCTTGAGATGTGCAAGCAAGATTGTATAAAGTCAGCCATGTAGAAAGTTATCGGATGTTCCAGTTTGTGCCCCCATGAAATTGGCACAAATCATCTGGATTTGACTTCAGGAAGGTGGTTAGGAGTAACATGAGAGAGTAAACGAGGAGGTAATGGCCACTCAATGACTTAACCTATGTCACAGGGCAACTAACGTGTCAGCAAAGAATCAAATAAAGATGAATGAGCTTATCAGAGGACCATGCACTGCCTCATTGGGCCCAATTTAATTAAACAGAGAAACTGTTCATATAGAAAGATTAATAGAGCAACCGCATACAGTAAGTGCTGTAAGAGTAAATCAGAGCGACACACAAACACTGTCACAGGCAGCTGCTATGTAATGTTGTCTCTCATAATACTGGTGAAAATCACAAGATGACCAGAATCATCTCGCTAGAAAGTCTCTCCAACTCATCAGTTCACATCTTGTCTGTAAAGGTCTGAGGTTACATGTTGTTCACAAGAGCTGAAGATGCTGCTTGTGTGAACCAGCTACTCTAGAGCTTTCTCTGAGTTTGTGTGAAAGAGATCACCCTGGTTGGGGAAGGACTCAAGCATGCCTCTCAGAGGAAATGTAGCTGTATGAAGTCACTTCCCTTGCATCAGAATGGTTCTCCGGATAAGAAAAATATTTTGCTTTGGTCACAGAGGAGCCAAAAACGTGAGTACATTTAATTACCTAGGAAAAAAATCATCTAATATAAAGAGAACTTGGAACAACCAGCCCAGCAAATAATTTAACATTAAGAAAAGTGGAGAGAAGAAGAGGGGAGTAAAAGGAATAAATCAAGTCTATTTAGAAAAACAAAAATTTAAGGCAGTAGCATTTCATTTCTGGGTTGTAAATGCCATTTCATGGCTAGGTACTTTCAGATCAACAGTGCCAGCTTTGTATTCTGGATCACCATATTTCACTCCAAGACAACACTATCTAGCACCACGCTCCACTTTTATTTGAGCATCAGCCAGCCTCAGGCAGCAGAGCATCACTTATTTGAAACCTAGGGCAGCAAAGCTGCCAATGTGCCACTCGCCAGAGCTGTGGCACATTCGCAGAGGAAGTTAGGGAACAATGTATAGTGTCCCTATAGTGTCTGTACCATGGCATAAAGTTCTCCCTTACAATGTGAAATGATAGGAAGGAAAGACCTTGCTTCAAAGTAATGAGTGGCCTCTATGTATTAAAAGTGCCAGAGTACTCCTTCAGAGTACTTTATTCCTCATTCCTGGGAGGAATTACGGATTTTAAGACCGGACCCCCAAATACAAAAGGGACAAGTAAGATGAAACATTCAGGCAATTTTACTTGTGGTTTAGACCCCAACCTTTTTTGTTTTCTCCCTATCGTTACATCAACCAGACGAAGTAAGAGCCACATTCTCCTATTGCTGCTCTAAATAACGACAACAACAGCAGCTGCAGCTTGCTACATCATTTTTAGTTAGCACAAAAGGGGAGGGCTCAAGAGATAGCAACAAATTTCATGAGCTTTCCCCCAGCACTGTCACATCCTTTTCTTTGGGATGAAGCACTAGAAACACCATATGTGTAAGCACACCGTTCTCAACAGCCTCTGATATTTCACAGGAGTTTGTTTTTTTCTTCCCCCCTTCCTAGGCATACCTGGCTCTCCTGAGTAGAAGTTTACATCACAGAAAATTCCACAAACGCATGTCACCAAAATGTTCTAACATGCCTGCAAACCAGAAGAAACTAATGTGAGAGGGGGAAAAAAATTTAAAAGTTCAGTTCTAGTGAATAAAAACACACATTATATTTACACGTGCAGCAGTAATGCTACAAAAAAAAACCTCAAAGTACTGGACTTCATTCTCAGATGGAATCTTTTACACAGAAATGTTTTGACCATGAATATTGCCTCGCCACCACTGTTATCCCCTTTTACCCTGTAAGGTGCAGCAAGCAGTGGTCTACATCAGATGTTTCAAAAAAGGACTTGTAGCTACTCTTTTCCATCCAGAAGACTGGCATGGAGAGGTGGGCAGTGAAGAACAGAACCCAAAGGTGTTTGGAAGCTGCAGGCCAACCTGGCAGGTCCAGCAAGCAGCAGAGGACACTGGCTGTGGGTATGTACCAGCTCTTCTTGTCTGTTGCTTATCCAAGGGGAAGTGGCTGGGGGAAGTCTCCAGTCGGGGCACAGCAGCACGAGGCATCCCCACCACCACCTTGGGGACTAAGAGGACCCCTGCCTTGCCTTCCATAGGAAGCATCGAAGCAAGGTAGGAAATGTCTCCAGAGCATTTTCCTTTTAAAAGCGTACCTCAAGTCTCTCCTGCACATCCACAAGAAGTGAGAGGTTCTCTCCCCTCTCTATGTCTCTTCTAATCTTTCAGATTAAGAAAAAGAGTCATCTCCTATGTCATCCTTAATGGTACATCAGCATGTGCATGAATAAATTGAGTTCAGACAAATAGGAGTATTTTTAGCTGGGATTGTTCCCTCAAGAAACATGTTTGAGCCACATTTTTGGCTGCCTGCGATTTTGCCCTACTGTTCAAATGGCACGATGCCCACTCGCAGGCTGGTCAGAGCTTAGGGCATAATTGTCAAACCAACAGTGGTTTAGATGTGCAGTTTTGCTACAGAGGAAATTATATTTCCCCTGATGCGGAAATCTTTTCTTTTTGCACCATTGAACAGTGCAAGCACCAGTTTCTTTCAGCACATCAGAGGTGAGACACATTTATAAGCTAAATTAAAAAAAAAATAATTTGAAAATAGAGAAAAAAAATCATGAAGAAACTTGATAAAAATAATGTAGGCTGTTTAAGGAGAAATACCTTAACACCTATAAAAATGCTGACAAATTATGTAAGAGGAAGAGTCTAAAAGGCATTAGTCATTAGAGATAAGCGAAAAGGAAATGAGGGGAGGAGGAACAGTTATATACAACTCTCTTCTGCTTAATGCTGAGGTGTGATGTTAAGAAAATGAGCATATGATGTATTTTGCAAGACTTTCTTTACTCCTATCAAACACACCAATTATAGGAGAGTACGATTAAAAGAAAATAAAACATTTCTCTCAGCTGCTGCCTCTTCCTATTAGGAAACAAAATCAATGCAACAATTCTTTTGGCTGCAATGGACAGAAATCTGCAAATTTGGTACAATCATACCAGTATGGACAGCAGGCTTGAAAGTTTTCCTTTAAGAGACTGCCGTTAGTCTGGTGGTGTCAGTAAGTCTGTGATAATCTGTTTCCCCTCTGCCTGCACAACTTACTGTTCCTCCAGTGAGTGCTCCATTTAGTCATTAGTGCTTTGTCAGTTTGGGACACCTTCCATAAATAGGCACAGCAGGAGTATTCATTTCATTTTCCATGGTGAGCCAAGGGACAGAGAGAGATGCAAGACGAAAAGCCCCATATCTGAGCGCTGATATCATCATTTCATTTCCCTAGTACTCATGTCAGGTGAGTCTTCCCTAAACAATGACAAAAACTTCAAAAATTATATTACCATCCAATGACTGCTCATATTCTTCTTCTCATATTCCCATCAAGTGACTGAAGGATCCCTTTCAAGATCAAGAGCACCAGAGAGGACGTGGTTGTCTGACAGCATGGTCCCAGCGATACTTTTCAAATTGGAAACAGTGGGGTGCTATGCCCAAATGATCAGTCTTGCTGAAGGCAGGATTTGCGAGATTAGGCGTAGTGCCCTGCTCATATGTCAACATTGTTTTCAAAACCTGCACTAAGACCTACCATACTACATGCCCCCCCATATGGCAGAGGGGATTATCTGAATACTGGGGCCACCAGTGGTACCTCGGTGATCCCCGAACAAAGTTCATGCCACCCAGTAGATAGACCCATAGACAGCCAAGAGTCTATTTCCCTTGCAAAGGGTTTAGATTGTCTTTAAATGCCTATGCATTTACTTAGAGAAGTTTCTTCCTTTCCTCAATTTGCATGTCATATTACTCCCAGCAAAATTAAAGGGAACCGCTTAAAAAGATAGACTTAATTTTTGGGTGGGGGGAGGTGGTCAATGGAGTAACATAATAATTATTTTCTGTCTGCAGTGAAACTATATACATTTCAACAGTTCTGATTTATATTCTGTTCCAGAATATATGTAAAACAAATTCCAGTGACAGAATTTAAATTAACACATGCTTTATACACAATGGAGGAAACATCCCTTCTCCATGCGTTGAAATCAAATGTGATTTTGTATAGACAACCCTGATATATGTTTGCAAACATCCCCTAAAATGTCATTACACTGTGGAAGGATTAAAAACATTGAATCATGTGGTGACCTTTCAGTAGAACAGAGAGTTTAACCCTCAAGCAAAATTTACTGTTGAGAGTTCACTGTCTCTTAATTTAGTGTACTTCTTACTATCAAGCAGAATGCAGAATTACATTTTTGCCTTTTATTACCACCAAATTAATTATGTTAGAGTCACTGTTTGGGTAAAAGTAGCATATTCTGAATCATGTTTAGTCTATTTTGAGTCTCTGCTGGCTAGTGCATCTCATTACACACCAAGGTGTATAACACTCAGCATACTTGGCTCCTAAAACGTGGCAGTGATTTGCCTACAATAAAGCCATAGATGAGGAAGACATCCTATTGAACAGATGAAAGTAGTGGTACAATATTTATACATACATACTATATTCTTACTCATACATTGACGATGATTAATCCTACGCTTTCGTGCAATTCACAGCGTGAAGTCAGCTTTCAGATAAAATGAGCAATAGGTCCTGTTCAAAGGAATCGGTTCCCCTTTTCCCTTTGTTTGCTTTTTAATTTCTGTGTGGTTATCTAGCATTCAGCTAAACAGGAACAGAAGCAAACTCAAATTAAAAAATGATAGAAAGGAAGAAAGGAGCAAGGAAAAAAGAAAAAGGAAAAAGAAACCTCCTAAACAATGCCTCTCTCTGTGACAGCAACTCTCTCTTAACAGCCTCAAGTGTTTAACATATTGAAACAGTTCATCTTCCTTCAATGAACTTTAATAACTCTGCCAGGTAAGAAGCTATGCTCCATACTTCTTCATGTTGTCTTTTCCCTTCAACATATCTATACTGATCTCCTCATCTGGTCAACTTTACAGCTCCGGTGTTTGGAGACCAGTGAGCACAGTTATTACCATCATCAATAACCTGTCCCACTTTCTCCTCTTCATTTCTCAACCCTTCTCTTTCCCCTTCAAAATCTAATAATAGCTCCTTGCCATGATAGCTGATCAATACAAGAGGGCACCTGTTCACTTTACTCAACATACCATGCTAAAGTAACATGACAAAGGAACAAATATGATTCTGCCTGAATTGTGTCAAGTAACAAGAAAACTATCCAGGAAGTTTCCCTTCGGGGCAAATTTCATGAAACGCTACAGATAACCAATTTTTAGACATAGAACTAATCTCTTTCATCTCACTTTCTCTTTTGCTTCAGGTATGATAGCTGGAAACATTAATACAGACAAACTTCAGCCGGTTGTTGCAGCACCCGAGCCATGGCAGCCTGCGAGCCAGCCTTCTGCCTTACCACCTAAATCACTGTAATGAATGAAATGAGGAAAACGGAGTGTTCACCCCCACGCAGAGTGGAGCCATTAATATGCACACAGAGATTAGTTTTAGAGGGCTTATAAAACCACAAAGAGCAAAACATTTGCATGTCCTCTTTTACTAACGATTATATTTTTTTTAAAAGAAATTTTAATTTGTGTTTTAAGGAACCGGTCCATACTGAACAACGTTAATCCTCATTTTTCCACAAATATGCATGCATGCATGGTTATCAGCTACACGTTGACGCTTGCAGGCAAAATATTTTGCTGTATATAATTCACATCAAATGTGCATTTGAAGTGTAAGCACACGTGTATAGACAAGCTCACTAAAAATGTAGTGTTGCAGGTTAAGCCCTCTGAGAGCTCAGCGAAAATATTTGATAATAATATGTTACTAACCAGGTAAACCAGAACTGCTGAATCACTGTCCAAACAGAGCCGTGACAGAGTCCTAAAGGAAGTAAGAGATACTGAGAGAAAGAACTCATTTTAGTTACCTGATTATCATCAATAATTTGCCCAATTAAAGTCTTATTACATAAGACTCAGAAGTTGATCTAAAATTTTCATATTAGAGAACATTAAATTCTAAACTAACTACTTCATTTCCATTCACCAAAATAAATCATTCCAATTAATTAAGGTTTTGCAGCCTTCTCTGTGTAGAGGACCTATGCCTCTGCCAAACAAGCCTGGCTTTTTCTGTATAACTGTACTGGTGCATCTCAAAACAAGAGTAAAAGGCAGTACAACTAAATGCCATGTTACATTATCAGATTTAACTTTATTCTTCCTTTCCCATCCCAATTTTGTGTTTTGGAAATTAAAAAAATTTGGAATCTTTCTTTTAGTATACTGACTGAACAATCATTTCTAAACCAAAGAGATCTCATTTTATTTTCTGTGCAAAAATAAACCAACACTGTAAGACTTTAAATATAACATTATGCCTTGTAAAATGCTAGCAGTTGGCTAAGCATGGACTGACTTTTTAAATGCATAGCCTGAAACAACTGAACAGAAGCTAGCCTGACATTATTTCAGAACCTATTCCTGGTATAACCACTGAAACCTTAGGATACTGTTAAATTTAATTTTCCATTTTTAATTCTGATTGTTATTTTCCTGTTACATTTATACTACTGAAATGATAATGAAAAGATAACTTAAGAGGTTGTCTGGTATTTGAGGAAATACATTATGTCGTTTTAGAGAAGTGTTTTATCGTTTCAATACTAATGTTAAGAATTTTAAATAATTAAAAAATAAACCCTGAAAAAATATTTATTATTGCCATTGAATGTGATAGATCCTTTCCCCTATGGTAATTTTGTGTGTGTGGAGTCAATTAAAAATTTTTAATTTTACTAATAGTATGCATCACTTTCTTCTTGATTTACTGCAATGTAGCATATTCAGTTTTAGGGCAGCTCTCAGGCTGTGAAAGTTCAGAGAGTGTGTTGCTCTTCTGTGACAATTTCAATGCCTAATATTTTCTTACTAATACATATTAATTTCTGGTATTTTTATGATTACAATTTTAAATTGTAGCTTTCATTAGATAAGAGTTTAAGGAATATTTTCTGTTGTGATGACATTGGCATTGTATTTTGAATTCTGTATGGGGATTACACACACACACCTTTGCACTACATACAGTTATTAGTTTTTAAAATAACTGCTTGTTTTCTTCATTTAGCCGAGTTAAATATTTATGCTACCCTGTCTACAAATCCCAGTGCAAGACTTTTGGGAGGTAATAGGGAAGAGATTTTTTTTTTTTTCCCCACTAAGTGACAACCTTTTTAGTAGAGCTGTATTGATTTATTTTCTATATGTAAGCCTACAAAATATTACATAAATTTTATTGTTTGCTAGAGAGACAGTACTTTTTCACTGTGATGGTTTTCTTTTATATGGTTAGGTGAATGTCTGCCGTCCTGTGCTCGCTGGTATTTCTGTCTGGCTGCAGTGACACCTACTGATGGCAGAACCATTGAATTGGAGGTGAGGATGGCCAGCTCAGTTCATGGATTTTCACACTGTTTCAGAGACAGAGAATAACCCACAAGGAACCCATTGGCCACAGGCATCACAATAATTCCTAAAGGTTTTCTTTTCCACTGTTAGTCAATTGACTTTATCCACACTCAGCAATGGCAAAACAAGGAGGAGACCTAACGGCAAGACCTGATGAGAAGTGGCCAATTCCCTCCTTGTTTCGTACTCACCTCTCTCAACTCTTGTTTCCAACATGATTTTGTAATAGCAACTGCTCTGCCACCCTGAGTTCACTGCAAATGTTTCAAAAAGTAGCCAGTTATCTGGTCTCCCACCTCTCCTGCACTTTAGTACATATAATACTATGGTGCCCAAACAGTACAGCTCTGGCTGCAACCTAAACCAGAACACAATTAACAAAATAATTACTCCAAACGTTACTGGTTTTGGCTCACAGTCACACATTTTTTAAAAAAAATACTTCTTGGAGCATCTGTGACCCATTCACAGGGCTGGTAAGCAAAAGCAACATTACTGCTGCAAAGCCAAGACCTCCTCCCGCCCTCCAACACACACATGAACAAGACAAACATCTTTTTCTTTTTACCTTTCTGACTTTGGAAAAATGACATAAAAGTATCTTAATTTAAGACAGTGGCTCCCAAGGTGCTCATTTTCACTCTGCTCTGGCACAAGATGCCTGCAGTCACTGTTTTTCTTTTCCGGTGCATCACGTGGTAGCACCGAGACCAGTTTTCAATTTTTCATGTTATTTAAGCAGTATGTTTTCTCTATTTTATTTTCCATTTCCTTTACTCTTAGAGTGCAAAGGAGAGCTGTTCATGCCTTTCTCTACGCAGCACGAGTCTTTTTCACTCGCTCTTGGCTCTGGGTCAAATATTCATGCGTTATTAGTGTAAAATCTTTGCAAAGCAAAAAGCCACTCTGCTGGGAAACCAGAACACTGAAGAGCACATTCCTTTCGGTAGTAATTAACTGTAATACTGTGGAGGAGTTCAAACAAAGGTGTAAACAAAACATGAAAATTTACAGCACCGTCTTTCTCTTTTTCACCTGAAATATGAGAACTGTCTGCATTGTCTGCATGTATATCTTTACTTATATAGTATACACTGCAGTTATAAAGCTGGCAAAAAAAAAAAAAATGAACAACACTAAACATAATTTAAACAAGTAATAAGAAGTTAATTTGCCCAAACTGTCAAAAGTATTGCCAATGTTGCTGCACATGACAAAACTCATCACTTCATCGCGATTGCCTCAGAACAATATGACTTAGCTTTGAATAGCTGTCCTTAAAATCTGGCAATAGAAAACAAGTGCAAGGCACCCATTAACACAATCTCAAAAAGTTAAAACGAAAAGGAGTTGTGCTCCAGGAACCAATTACCATGTTTGCTACTCGCTAGTGCCACCACATGGAGTGATATTTGAATATAACCCAACCATTCTAGAACCAGGGAACTGTCTGTAAATAATACATTGTATACCATACTTCAATAAGACAGTGGAGAAAGATATATAATCTCCTCTCTACTGTGTGAAGCTCAGGCTGCCTCCTCGTGAAAGCAGAGATGTCCCATTTCTAAGAGCATGAATGCACCGTAGTAAAAGCAGAACAGTCAAACTGCTTTATTCCTCCAATAAAAGAGAGAACCATTTGGTAAAAGGATGCATTACACATTTTCTATTTAAATCAGTATATAAGAAACAGATGTTAAGTTTCCTTTGGTAAGAAAAAAAAAGAGGGGTTATAAATGAATTAAAGTGACTTCTCAGTGGATCTCCTACTCTTCTTTGTTCCTCTAAAACTTCACGTCAATAGCGAAGCAAACTGAAATATTAGGTGGTATAATAAGCCAGCATAAGAAGGACAAACTATATTTAACTGCCAGTGCCATAAAACACGCCAAAGCATCCTGTGGTACAGCACAAGAATCACACAATGCAAATACTTATTAAAACAAAGGGACTGTCAGCCACGGAATGCCTGTGGTATTTCCCTATGCTGGCAAACGCAGAAGAGAGACAGACAAAACGATTGTGTAACAAACCTGCTGGGGTGTAATTTCAGTTTCCTGTTCGGCTGAAGACGCAGTTCAAGCTGGCTGCAGCGCTCATATGAAACAGGCGTATAGGAAATGTTTTGGGGACAACGCTGATCTAAGCTAGGGAGATCCTTAACCACACAGAAGACAATCAACCACCTCTAGGCTTCCTTCGTATTTCTTCCTAACATTGGCTATATTTAAGCATTGTTGAGGTTTTTTCTTTTTTTTTTTTTTCATTTCCTCTTCCTCCTCGTGTCATCAGTGTCTTTAAAAAAAAGCTTTAATTAGGTGTCAGCCTCCTGGGTCTCAGGACAGCGTTTCACACTTGGCCCTTTCGGCGCAGGCGGGCTCAGGCTCTGTGTGGGAATGGTGTCTCCCACATGGCTCCACTGAACTCATCCTTAACGATCTCCTCCCGCTTACCTAACTTCAACACTATTTTTCCTGAGACTACATTAATGAATCCAATAAATAAAGCATTGTATCACCCATGCAGTATAGACATTAATTTTAGAACAAAACATTAATCAATTTAAATTTATGTACTAATGCAGACACAATCAATTTGAACTTCTTATGACAATTAACAAAGCTTTTGCTACATCCCTAAAACACACTGACCCATCAATTATGGTTTGCATCAAACTAATGCTAATGGTACTTCCTTCTTCCTTAGGCTGTCAGCAGCCTACCTGATTGGTCAACTTCAATGCAGCAGATCAATTAATATAAATTATACATGCACGGAAAGATGGGTTAATATCATAAGTTCATTTAATTAATTGTGTTTGATTAAATGAGGTACTTTCATTAGCCCTCTTAGCCATGAACCATATATACATCATAATCCTTTTACAAGCTCAGCCGCCCAGACACAGACCTGACATTGGGAGCATATTCAAATTACCAGCCGCAGCCATGCAAACCTCCCTGCATAATTAACAACTAAACGAGCTGCAGTCACTTAAGCTGAAAAGAAAACTGTTCACATCAACCTCTCTGATACTGTTTAAATTGAAGATGTCATGGGTAAAACAAAGGTGAACAGACAATGGTAATTAAAAATTAAAAAGGACAAGGGGGATTTGCTACTAATGGAAGCAAAGTGAAAAGAGGGCTAAGGGCCTGGTTCTTAAAAAAAAAAAAAAAAAGGAAAAAAAAGAAAAAGAATGCTGGTGTTAGGTGATTCTGCTCTTGCTCTGATAAGAGTGAACCAGGGTGAGCAGTGTATGTCAAGCTTCAGAAGGAAAATGATAGCTTAGCGCACTGATCATCCTATAGCTGGGTGGGCTTATAAAACACATTACATTAATCAAGAAGTTAAATCCTAATACAGGCACAGCCAAGCACTTTTTTTTTTTTTTTTACCCCGTATGGGAAATTATCTATTTCTATGGGAAACATTACATTTCACCCAACTTAAAAATCTAAAGAGCAGTCTAAGACCAGCTTCCTTGGCACACCTACCTGGGGTGAAAGAAATTCTTTACAATGAGCTTTCCTAGAGGTAACTTAGGTCCGAGTCCCGACATGAAAAAAGACATAAACCTCAAGGAAGTTTTTCTCTCTTCCTTGGTTCAATGCCTACTCTTCCAGGCACACTTTCAATTCACAGCTGTCCTCAAGATACAGCAAGTGTTCCACAGCAGCAAGACCGTAAGCTTGAATATGAAAACTCAGAAGAACTTGTTGACTACAAGTCAGCAATATCGCTTTGGAGCAAAAATACTGGTGTGGTGTCCTGATGACACTCTAGATGCTAAATACAAAAGAACCATGGCAAAAAAACATGGGCATCCAGGGCTTCCACCTGTTGGTTCATTATCAATGGTAAAAATATGTATTCATTACTATGATATTCCAAGCAGAAAAGCACAGGTATGTTTTTTCGAAACAGTAGCATATTATGAACATATTGCAGAGTTTTCTCAATAATTTCAATATAAACAGTTAGTTACTGCAAATCGTACTGCAAACACAATTCAAAGAAGGCCTTAAAATACCAGGTTGTCCTGGCATACAATAAAAAAGGAATGGTTTAGGATATTCAGACTTCTTTCAAAGTTAATTTCAGCACCTACCATTCGATGTAAACCTCATTACAGTGGAATCCCTCCAAATTAATGAAAAGCATCATCAGACTCTCTGCCAACAAATGCTGCCCTGTGTAAAACATGGAAAGGACACTCTGTGGTAAACCAGTGTCAAGGGAGGGAGATGGCAAAGACAAAAGAGACTTCAGAGTAACGTTAAATAGCCATGACTTCCAAAAGTCATGAGTTAATTTGTGTTAGCTGTCCTGGAAACCCACAGGAACTTGCTGCTTGATGTCCAAGTCATGCAAGTTGTCCCATGCTTCAGTGCAGTGATGATGCGCATGGGGATGCTCCACTGCAAGATCACTGCTGTGTACAGACCTGTTATATAAATGTCCTTTAAGCATATGTTTTGACTGTCTGGCCAGAGCAAAACAAACTATCACCTTAAAATAAATAAATATATAAAAGCAGCAGTTTCTGCAAGAGTCCAGCATTTGGGTAACCAGTGGCATTCCATGATACCCATTTGAAACTATTGCAATGCAAGACCATGACTTGCTCTTGTGGTGTCAAGAGACTATTTGTATTCTTCTGCTTTAGACCATGGGGCTAGGTTGCAGTATTAATGAAAATGATCATAGCATTTTGACAAAACCGAGGAAGAGGAGAACTATCATGTTACTATGGACAGTGAATTAAATATCTGACATACTATTCAGCATTATTATCTATGTTATACTGCTCAGACAGTATAATGGGAAGGAGAGAAACTGCACAGGATTGCACTGCTGGAATTTTTATAAATAATCATTTGAAGAGCTATGATGGGTTAAACATCCCCAAGTTCCAACAGGAATTTTGCTGCATACATCTGTCTTTAAGCCTGTATATAATTCCAATAAACATTAATAAATTCACTTTATTCATTGGCTCAAGTAGAGGGATCAACAGTACAGTTTGGGGAGTTGTAGCCTGCAACTCCTCATGCTTGCAAAAGCAAGCATAATTAGAACTTGATCTCTTACTAATCTATTTATTCAGGCCATGTTTCTGTTTGAGTACCTCAGTGGAGAAGAAACTGTGAACCCAACCCTTCCTATTTTTTACTTAGTGAAGTTCCCTTTCTAGGAACTTCCACAAGTGTGGAACTGAAAAACAAACTGCAGGTGGTTTCAGGATGAGAAAGAAGAAGAAATACAGTCTGAGCATAGTGACTATCAAACAGTATAAAAAAATATCCCCACAATCCTGGTCTAATGTCAATAATTTCAAGAGTAATACAAACCTGCTTAATTTGTGTAATGACAACCTATGTCTTGTTATAGTTTGCCTTCTCTCTCATCCACATTTGTTTTCAAAATGTAACCTTTAAGAATTCAATTCCTGGAGTTTAACTAATCTGCTTTCTTTACTAAAGCATGAATAATATGCCTAAGTATTGCTAATTCAGCATTGAAAAATAAATTACACTTTAAGCCAAACAATTAACCCACAACTTCAAAATGCTGCTATGTTTCGATGAATGTTGCAAGGAGAAATAATGAGGCTGCCCCCTCCGTTGCCCTCATCTTAAAATCTATGAAAATTTCACAGGATCAAGTAATACTAAATCAAGTAACTGCTGACTCAAAACTCCGTCCAATAACTCATCATAAAAGCAGCCTTCCTCCAAATTTCAAAATTATTCCATAGTGGCTGTTCCTTGGGACATTCCCACAGAAGCTGTACTACACACTTCTGCTGGCACAACACGTGTCAAAAGCCATAAGTTACATCCTTAGGGAAATACACTACAATCCAACATGACTTGTTCAGAATTTGGTGCTAATTTCACACCTTTATTCCACTGAAAAGTTTTAAATTATCTTTGGTAAAAAAGTCCAATATGATTCAAATCTTCCTTCTGTAAAGTTATGGAGAAAAAAACAGCAAGCGATACACAGTTTTTTTGCAAACTACTCCGTCCTGTAACCCAAATATTACAAGTCTGTCCCTATTCGCTTGAAAATATCCAGAAAAATGTGGGAAACTCAACTGAATTTCTAATGTAAAGATGGGGAAAGTCAAAACAATGATAATAACAATCATAAACTCAATTGCATTTTCACGGAATCACGGAATTGTCAGAGTTGGAAGGGACCTCTAGAGATCCTCTAGTCCAACTCCCCTGCTAAGCAGGATTGCCCAGAGCACATCACTCAGGACAGCATCCAGGCAGGTCTTGAAGATCTCCAGAGAAGGGGACTTCACAACTTCCCTGGGCAGCCTGTTCCAGGGCTCTGGCACCCTCACCCTAAAGAAGTTTTCCCTCGTATTTGAATGGAACTTCCCATGTTCCAGCTTGTGCCCATTGCCCCTCATCCTGTCACTTTCTCATGAGCTGATTAAGAGTGTAAGTCTTTAATTCTTCCTTTGCAACTGGAATGCAATATTTTTGCTCTGCGTTTCCTCTGTAACTCCTGAAGGTATTGCTGACATTTAACGCTGCAGAGAATTCAGAAACAATTGTTATAGGTGTTAGTGAGGTTGTCAACAACTGCAGAAGAAATACTGAGTCCAGAACTTGCATTTCAACTGGAGAGAGTTTGACACCGTCCTGCATGATATTCTGGTCTCAAAATTGGAAAGTCATGGATTAGATGGATGGACCACTCGGTGGATAAGGAGCTGGCTGCATGGCTGCAATCAAAAGGTTGTCGTCAATGTCCAATTGGTGGCCAGTGACAAGTGGTGTTCCTCAGGGGTCTGTACTGGGACCAGTGCTGTTCAACATCTTTGTTGGAGACATGGGCAGTGAGGTAGAGTGCACCCTCAGTAAGTTTGCTGATGACACCAAACTCAGTGGTGTGGCTGACACACAGGAGGGAAGGGATGCCATCCAGAGGGACCTGGACAGGCTGGAGAGGTGGGCTCATGCAAATTGCATGAAGTTCAACCAAGTCAAGTGCAGGGTCCTGCACCTGGGATATGGCAATTCCAGGCACAAATACAGGTTGGACAGAGAATGGCTAGAAAGCAGCCCTGAGGAGAAGGACTCAGGGATGTTGGTGGATGAGAAGCTTAACATGAGCCTGCAATGTGCACCGGCAGCCCAGAAAGTTAATTGTATCCTGGGCTGCATCAAGAGAAGAGTGGCCAGCAGGTCACAGGAAGTGATTCTGCCCCTCTACTCTGTTCTTGTCAGACACCACCTGGAGTACTATGTCCTACTTTGGAGTCTTCCGCACAGGAAGGACATGGATCTGTTGGAGCAGGTCCAGCGGAGGGACACAAAGATGATCAGAGGGATGAAGCACCTCCCTTATGAATACAGGCTGAGAGAGCTGGAATTGTTCAGCTTGGAGAAGAGAAGACTTGGGGGAGACCTTATGACGGCCTTTCAATATCTGAAGGGAGCCGACAGGAGAGCTGGAGAGGGACTCTTTGTCAGGAAGTGTAGTGGCCGGACAAGGGGCAATGGTTTTAAATAGAAAGAGGGGAGATTTAGATTAGATATCAGGAAGAAATTCTTTCCTGTGTGGTTGGTGAGACACTGGAGCAGGTTGCCCAGAGAAGCTGTGGATGCCCCATCCCTGGAGGGGTTCAAGGCCAGGCTGGATGGGGCTTTGAGCAACCTGGTCTGGTGGGAGGTGTCCCTGCTCAGGGCAGGGGGGTTGGAACCAGATGGTCTTTAAGGCCCCTTCCAACCCAAACAATTCTATGATTCTATGATTTAGCAGGTTTTGCCTTCAAAAAAAATCTTCCTGAAAATTTTCCCTTTATATCTTTGAAGATTTTAAATTTTCTAACTCTTCTATCATCAGCAACACATCTTCAACTAGGAAAAATTTAACATCATGCTACTTTTAATTCTTGTGAGGTTTCCTGTAGACATCAATAGAACTTATGTAACCTCTTGCAAAATACACAGTTAAGCATAAAAAGGGAAAAAGTAATTACTTAAAATTACCTTCATATACTTACTTAGATATTTTCCTTAGGGAAATCAGACAGAGCTATACTGATATCTAAACTAGAGGAGGTCCTGGGTCAGTATGCTAGATATTTAGAGTCCAGCCTCATTCTATCATAAACTCACGCAGCACAACAAAATCACAGATGTTATATCAGTTCAGAGCAACTCAAAATTGGGACCCCACATGTTATGTTTCAGGCCTAACAGCACACTCTGAGGTGCTGATGTACAAAAGCACAGCAGTGACTTCACACCCAAAAAGAAGGTGACCCTAAGTTACCAGACTCCACAAATCCTCTTACCGCAGTTGGAATTTCTCATCCTGTGGTCAGAGCATTCATAATTCTGTGAAAGAAAATGTTTGCATGTAATTCCCCTGCAAACACTTTCACCAAATAAATTGGATTGATTTTGTTGATTTATTTGTTTATATATACAGTATTTAAAAGCTTTTATATTTCAGCAGCTTTCTTTGGAATAAGAATGTGAAGCCCATTAAGGCTCAAAATGCCTATTTAGAAACCAGCCAAGTATTGAGATTCTTCTTTCTTTGAATCAGAGGCTTTTTATATATTTAAAACAAAATCAGACTATTGCCATTACTTCCAAGCCTAGAAGAACTGGTGTGTTATATAGAATTCACTGGAGTGTGCCTTTCTTTCAAGCTTTCTAAGTAATAGCAGTGCTCCAATTTTTGTATTAAATACATAGAAAAAAGTCTTGATTTTTAAACTATAAAGAGAACTGAAAGCTCTTTATAGTGAGGATCAGATTCCTTCAATTGATTTTAAAAGACCATTTTTGGTCTCAGGCTTGGCAGGCTGGGAGGAAAAGAAAAGGGATGAAGGAGAACAACTGTCTCTTTTTAAAAAACCATGAAATTCATTACAAGAAATAAATCTGACAGGGGAAATAGAAACCCCCAAACTTTGCATTATTCTGTTTTTTGACAAGTGGACCTTTTTCCATTTTTAGCCAGGTTTACATGAGTCTTGTCAAGAATCACTGTTAACATTGACAGCTTTATTATTTCTAAATTTCTTTTACTGTTAGTGGAAACACTGTTTGCACCACATAGGCTAACGTAATTATAACACAATGATAGGGGTGAAGAGAGCAATATTTATGTGGCTATATGTTAATAATGAAACTTGGCAGGGCAAGCACTGCATTTTGTAAGTGTATGTGTGCATGCACTGGAAGAGGACCACATTTTCGTCTCAGAGGCAAGAGTTTATAAAGCCCTGCATTTACAGTCAAAAAAAGTTTTGGCCATAACTGAAAGAAGAGTAAAAACATATTGCCTGTTTCAGTAAAACCTGCTTCATAGACTAGGTATTTTAAAATTATTTGACATCAAACTTATTCTCTGCTCAAATAATATGATACTGTATTATAGAAAATAAGACTAAAAATGAAAGCCTCCCCACCCACACAGAAACATATATGCATTTGTGCTTTTTATTCTTAAACATATTTCAATAACATTATTCAGTGACAACACCCATAATAGTATTTACCAAGGAGCATCACCACTGAAATCATAGCTGCCCTTCTGCAGGGACTGACAAACTCATTTTATAAATTTTAAAACCTAGCTACTCAGGGAATACTAATTTTCAGCATTTTTTTCGTAACTTAGTATTTTCGTATTCTGGTTGTCATCTAGCTTCAGACAAGCAGTGTGAGGAACCTAAATTAAAACTACCACTTGCTGATTCTTCCAGTAATTTACCAATGTTATTTACCAGTGGAATGGTGGTAGTATGAAAAACGTAGGCAAAGTATTATTTTGTTTAATAGTTACTAGTATAAAAAGAGCATACTAGTCTTCAGAAGCACTGAAAACTCAAATGAACGCTGTGTATCCCACAGTCATAATTCCAAAATTTTCAGTGCTAAATTCCAAATTGCATGGAAAGACTTATCATGACTTCACATGATTTCTGAAGTTATGACCTGATAGCAGAAATATGGTGATTAGAAAAACAGATTGGTTAACCAGTACTAGGAGTAGGGCCAGCACCAGCTTCCATGAGAAGCTCCCAGGCTTCAGGCTCCCACCAGCACAAGAAATGCCAAATTAAATTCAGTAGAAGCAAAAGTAATTCAGTGATTGAGTGGGAAAAAAAGAAGATCCCATGCTTTGTCCTCTGTATTAAACTATTCTGGCTGGGGACTTTTCAGATAGAGGCTGAATTCCCCCTTTTTTCCACAGACTTTTCTTTTGACCCTGGGTGAATCAGTGATAGTCCCACATACCTAATTTTGAAATTGGCCCCCACGCCTCAACCCTGTGCTGCCAAATGCACACATTAATGTTTAGGAAGGACTTACAACTCCAGTGAAGGAGTCAACCAAAGGAATATAACACTTGGACACAAATTCAACCATAGTAATGGAAGTTCATCTCCTTAGGATTTTTAATCACTTGAATTGGAAGGAAATTTGCTGGCTCTTGCTGGAGAAGAAAACTGAGTCTAAACAGAAATTTATTTTTTCTGTATGTATTACAGAGAATTATATTCTTTACAGGTAGTAAAATCCACAAAATGAGGTATGAAAAGAAATCCCTGCCTCAGAGAGCTTGCCAGCTTGGCATAAAGTGTTGTGGAAATGCAGAAATATTCCTTTGCCTTCTGAAAAGAGAAGTCCCCTCTCTCAAAACAGCTGCCTTACTGCCATTACTAGATCCAATGTTAGCATAAACTCTTAATTACTCCTAAAACTTTCAGCAGAAGACATATATGAAAAAATGTTGTTTGTGATTAAATCCAGGTACTGGCAACAGGAACAGGGAAATCTGCCCATACTTACCCTTCCTTTAGTGGAAAAGATTTTAATCACGAACAGTCAAGAAATTATTGGAAATAATTCCTGCGGTGCTTGCACCTCCAACAACCAACCGTCATCATCAGCAGAGGATGTCTAAAGCATATAATTCTAAGACATGTTTAAAAATTATGAGGTGTTGAAGACCACACTCGTGTGGAGGATCTTGAGTATTTTCCATCGCCCTACTGTAAGTGGTCTTGGCCCAAACAAGTGTCCCAGCTGGGTCCACATCCCTGACTCCAGCTTGGCTGGATGGGAAGATGAAGGATGATGCTTAGTTCTCACAGCTGGAGCCTCACTCTCGATGTCAACCAGCAGGAATTGCACTCTGGAGGTCGTGCCTTCAAACACCCTTAACTGGGAATTCAGGCATCTTACTCTGAATTACCAGAAAGGATTTCTCTTGAAGGCAAGAGCTGAAGTCCATGATTTTTCAAAAAC
>JAOTQQ010000012.1:58617247-58619747 GCA_026546715.1 Gallinago undulata
TCAAGACCTCATTGATTTTAATTGTCCATCAGTTTAATAACAAAGACATTACCATATCTAAACAGTAAGGAGTCAAGTTTGCACTTAAAGGCCAAAATGTAAACAGATTGTAGGTTTATTTAAACCTGAATATGAAGAATTACCTTATAAAACAAACTTATTTCAACCAAAAATATATTTTAGTTTCTGAATTGTGATTATTAGTTTAACTCTTGGATGACTGGTCATGATCTAAACAATTGCTTGTCCCTTTTTCCTTGCAAGGTACATAAACTGCATTGAATTTATATAGGAAGCAAGTTATAAGAACAGTTATCTGAAAATTGGAAACATAGGGGTTTCTTTCTCTCCTGCTTTCCAGAGTTATCCTCAGGATGACATACAATGTGTGCAAGCACACAAGCAGGAAAAAGAGTTTAAGTTCAATGGATGGTGTCTTACTATGGTATTTATTGTGGACAATAAGTTAAAAGAATTAGAAGGTGCATTTTAAGTCCCTATGGATAACTATTTCTTCTGCAGTTTATTCTTTTTTGACTAATTCACAGGAGTCACATCAAACCAACTTCTTTTCCTAGTAATACCTTAATGGATACCATGAATGCTTGTGCTCAGATTTTGTGGCCTAATACTCCTGAGAGTTACTGCAACAGGTCTACCAAAGTAAGAAGGTCCAAAGGGAGAAACAGGATGAAAAACACAAATCCATCTGGGTTATACAAATACAAGGGCATTCATATAGGAACAAACCACAACAGCAGCTTTGAGAGAGCCATGTGCACATCCCAGCCAACACAAGGCAACATAGAAAAGACTTACTTATTTTTCATTCTATTAGGCAAACTTCAAAAGCTTTGGAAACATATCCCAAGATATTTATCGGAAGTTAATTTCAGGTGCAGTTGGGTTACAAGTGCAGTCTCATAAAGTGAGGGCTGGTTTGCTAATACAGTGCAGGGCAGCCCCATGCATCCCAGGATTGCTGGGTTATCTCCTGGGGCCCCTTAAGCAGAAACCTGTGCTCTGTCCAAAATGATGGACCTGGCATCTCAGCTAGGGTAAGAACACTATTCGCAGTGCCATCTAGGCACTTCAATGTTCCTAGGCAGTTCAGCCCAGTCAGCCCTTGGTTTTTTGCAGCGTGACTGGCTGTGACACAGATGTGCTCTTTGTGGTTGCAACATGGAACAAAGACACTCCAGTCATTCTCCCTCTTCTGACCCTGACGTGGCTGCTTTCCTCAACAAGTCACTTTTTCTCTCTCCAAAGGTTTCAGTACTTTGAAAAGAAGGATGGCATGTCCTTTGGGTGGCTGATATAAGGACTGATTAACAGATCTGTGTCACATCTGAAATGTTACAATTTCTAGAATAATTTTCTTTGTTTCAGTTCTTCTGTCGATATCGTAAGAATATTTTAGATTAGTTTAAGCAGCAATTTTGCTAGATTAGGTCGTATGTTTCCTGACATGGTGCATTACTAATTAGCATGGTTTAGAATCAAAATGTTGCCTCTCAGGGAAAATTAAAACAAACAAAAAAAAACCCAAACCCTTAGAAATCCTCAAAAACTTGGGTAAAGGCATCCTTTCCACAATAGAAAACTTTGTCTTGGGTATCTTGAGATCTGTATTGTAAGAAGTAGGGCGAAATTGTCAGATGGCAGGCTCAGAACATAGCAAGTTGCTCTTTTAAAATCCTGCATTGCCAACCATGGAACTTATTGCCAGAGGACTTTATCCACTGATGAAAGTTTATTTTGCTTAAATAGCAGTTAGATAAATCAAGGTCAGAAAACTCCATCATGGCATGTTAATTTCCACTAATGCCTTTCTGTATGAGGAAATCCCTGATCAAACTACTAGAAGTTTGGAAATTATACCAAGACCTATGTGTAGATTTAGCACCTGTGTTCTTCCCCAGCTGCACATCACTGACATCAAAACGTCAGCAGAAAAAGATAACAAGTTTGTATCAGTCATTAGACTGAAGCGGTAGAATTCCTCTTCTGTCATTCTGCATACTTAAAACAAAAATTCTAAATCACTTTAAATAATGAAATGGTGGAGGATGGTCACTATGTATGCCAGAAGGACTGGGGGGAGAGAGTAGGAAGAGGGCAAAGATGATGCCCATTCTCAAGGCAGGACAAGGACTGAACAACTGAAGAATCATATCCTTTATCTAAAAAACACAAAGTCATGAGAAATGCTGTATAAAAGAACAGTTGGTTTGTGGGTTTTTTTCAATGAAAACCTAGAAAATTTTAAAAAATAATAATTTCTTTTTTTTTTTTTAATTTGCAAGTTTCAAGCTTATACGGTGTGGTCAGTCGTACATTCATTAATTTCCCTGGCGCTGCAGGCAGTGGCAGCCAGCCGCGGTTTTGCTGGGGACGGCTATGAACAGGTGTGATGTTCAGCTTTGACTAATGTAGCTAACTGAGCATACTGCAAGGCTGCAGGAGAATAACTCAAGATATGAATATTCAAATATTGGTC
>JAOTQQ010000012.1:58622247-58682247 GCA_026546715.1 Gallinago undulata
CTTATGACTGAAGAATTCTTATTAAGGAGAATTTACTTAGTTAAAAATATATTTTGCATATATACAAGGGAAGGTTCCTTACCTTTTAAGTTCCTTACCTTCAAGGCCATCTGCAGAGCAATGGGCTTGGAAAAAACTTCACTCTGAGTTATTATTAAATCCCAAACCTCTACAAAGTAAATAATGAGGTATAATAAATTTCTTTTCACAGCGGTATCAGAAAGACATTTCACCACCCTGAACAAGATAATTCTTTGGTTGCATAGGTAAATGCATTGCTTAGTGAGTTCCCAATTCTGATCTCATTGTATGTTCTCATCTCAAATTAATTAATAAATAAATAAATAAATCTTGCATAACACATCTCTCAGTGTTGCTGGTGCACTAAGGACAGAAGTAAGCCTGGAGAAAGCAATGCACCCCCTAAAGCCATTTCACCAGCAGTATGTGAGCAGAGGCTAAACAGGACACAGCATGGAGTCCTGGGATGAAACCTGCCAGTTTGCAATCCCACATGGCAGGTCCAGCAGCTTTTGCAGCATGCTCAAAGTGGATGAAAATTTGGGAGCACAGACACCTGCTGCAGACAGCTGAAACCTCTGCAGCTTCATTCCCACCATCTATATTCACTCCTGTGGAGTTTCAAGCCCTAAAGCTCCACAACTTTGGCTCCCAGAAGTAATAACTTAGACCTGAGGATGGTACAGCATACAACACACATGGAAAGCAAATACAAAACCCCAGAGAAACACAAGAGTAGGATTCATTCCTCCTTGTTTTATCAATGTAAAAATTAGAAACTTAACCCAACCTGTGTACCTAGACCTCTTGCTAGCCTGTATAATGCAGGCATATCCTGAAATCAATTCATCCTTTTCCTTTTATGAAGTTGTCAATGAATTCTGGCATGTTCCGTGTCCTGGTTCTGGCAGGGATAGGGTTAATTTCCCCAGGCTCTGGCAGGGACACAGGTATTCCATATTTGAGTCTATAGCTGGGAGCCAGCTGGGGCAGGGAATGGGCAGTTTCAGTGAGAGCAGATGTAAGTTAAGACAGAAAAGTTGTGGAAAGACAAGACTTAGTACCCAAACCAGTGTGCAGTTTAGAAAGTGGGATAGGATAGTCATGGGGGGAACCCTTGAAAATGCCTGACTGAGCATGACCTGCCTGCTGCCCCTCAAAACATCCCCACTATGTTCATTATTTAACAGGGTACGTGAGTGTGCATGTGTTCACATATACATTTATGCGATGGAGTTTCATCTCTGTGTTAAAGAGTTATTTACTGCCCTTGCATTTTTTAAAAAATCTGGATGCTTACAGTGTTAGGGAAACAACTTTCCTACAGACAACAGTGACATGCAAATAAGAGTTTGCTGTCAGCAAATATCTCGCTTATCCTCTGGACTGTAATTCACCTTCTACTTGGACAATTCCCAATAAGGCGATTTAAGAAAAAATTATAATTGCAGCAATTATTAATAATGAGATAACCATGCTTTCATATTCTGCCTCGCAGGTCACCACCTCATACATAAGTCATTGCACCAGCCAGTGGGTGTCTCTCAGGTGCAGCAAAGAATCAAAGATAACTTATGTGTTTCAGATGAGTTTCACGTGAATTAAAATAATTGGTCACAGAATTCTTAATTCAAAGGTTTTGTTCTAGAAGCATATATATATATATAAGGTATTTTTTATATATATATATATATATTTACTATGGATTTTCTTACATACGCATTCCACTATGTATAGTGAAAACTAAAAGCTTTCAGAGAAATATCATTACTATAAATTACTACAGTAGGTGTGCAAAACAATTTTTACTTTAAAAAGTCTCCATTATTTAGTAATTCTAAAATATAGTGTTTTCCCCATCCAGATTAAAATTGTTACACTGGTTTCATAAGTTCAAAAGATGTTCTAGTGCTCTGAAGCACAACAGAGATGCTCTGAAGAAATGTGTCATGCACATGCTTATGCATGTTTCTCAGGAACTTGGGGATGACTGTGCCAGTGCTGAATGAAAGAACTGGGGTCATCAGCCAGGAGAGGAATCACATCCATCAGTAGGAGCTATATGGAGGGTGTGCGCATAAGCCCTGCCAGCAGCCACTGACACAAAGTAAGAGATAAAATTGCAAGTCTGAGTTTGCAAAAGCAGTGCGGTAAAGGGAGAGCGCACCAGAAAACAAACTAACTGGAAGGATTGGCGAGAAACGCACCTTTGTAAAGAAAATCGCACCTTTCAAAGGCAAAGCTGACGTTTCATACATTGTCCTCCATAATAAATGCTCGTGACACAACATACAGAAAACACAGGTTTTTCTCCCTGTCTGCATGGTATTTCCAGTCTGGATAGAGGAAAACACAAAGGAGGACATAAGTGCACATAGCAAGTGAATGATCTGCCATATTGCCAAAAATGTTGGGGTTTCAAAATATAGTTGAGGGAGAAAGATACTTAACTGTTTTTAGCAAGTCAGAGAGTCTCATAAAAACTATAATAAACCCATAGTTTTGGAGAATGTTCCGTAATCTCAGTCTACAGAAAAGCGAAACAAAACTAAATGTAACAACAGTACAAACTAACATACCCATTTTATCCTCACATGTCAAAAATCTTTTTTTTTCCTCCCCTAAGCAGCTTTTTCACTGGTTCACTCCCAATTACTACAAAAAAAAATATAATGAATGAGAAGTAAAATGCACAGGGTCATACCGAAACATCAGCACCTGCTTAAACAAGTACAAGAACTTCTGTGGTAGGATTTATGGAGTTTGTAAGTTTGTTTTCTAGGACTTAACAGCTGATCTATTACTTTTCTGATATCAGAAAAACCAAAAGCTAATGTCTTTAAAAAAACCGTAATAGCCTAGAAAATAAGATGAAAACAAATTTTTGAAAAATTCATTTGTTTTTAGTTTCTTGCCGGAACAAAAAGCAGGATTATACTGCTCAACAGACAGAGGGAATACAATGTGCATAATAATTCAGTGTCATTTTTAGGAGCCTGTACCATCAGAATTACATCGGACTACTGCAAGGCCTAAATCAATAATACAAGGAAACAAAAGCAAAGGTTTTTTCACCCCTTGTCCATGCAACCTCATATGGTTGCATGCACTGGTTGTGACATTGGATTGCAACAGGAAGAGGAGCATATATAACGTGAATATTGTTAACTATGGGCTAGTTAATTATAATATTTAGGAGGTATGAGGACCGTTTAGAGGTACAAAAAGAGGTGTGGGAAATACACATCATGGCAGAGCACAATGCAAAACAATTCTTTCTGACAAGGACTGAGGCACAGAATCTTGCAAGGGCCCTTCTTGGAGTGGCACAGCTCCCTTTGCACAGGTCACAGAGCAGGAGGTCAAGCTCATCTATAAAGTTTGGAGAGCTGTTTACTAAGCTGGAACTGCACTACTGCTACCACAGATTACGTTTCCAACAATACTTCAATTGGAATTTGGCATGCTCCTGGGGAATGTGATATGAAAGGGTTCAGTTGAACAGTAATGAGATCTGTTTTCCAGAAATCACACCAAAAAAAAAAAAACATTAATCAACCATTTTGAATATTTATTCTGCACAAAAATCAAGGAACAAGATTATTTTTTCCCCATGGACAAATGATGGAAGTAATTTCCATAGCTACGAGCTTCATATTCGTAATTGTAAAACTATAAGCAAGATTGCTGAAAGATTCTGAAGTCTACGCAAGTAGTCTAATATCATGCAGAAGAACATGCTCACCACATGTAGACAATATCTCCTAGGGACTGTTGTTACCCTTTCTTTAAATACTCAAGTGTTTACTGAGCAATGTCTCAAGGCAAAGAAGGGAGAAAGGGCACTTTGTTTAATTGCACCAGTGGGAAAACCACTTCAGTAGTTGCTTTCTATAAGCAGCTACTGTTGGCCACTGGCTGAGGCAGAGAATATCAATCCAGGGTAGCTTGTTGCCCTAACTACCAGGATCTTTGATAAGGGAAAGGAAGGTACAGGATCCTGTAGAAGTGCATCTAAGATTGAAAATTGTCCAGGAAGAGTATTTAGTGACTTCAACCAAATTCAAAACTGAAGGAAGAAACAAGCCATAATCTTACCAAACTTGGTCTTATTTTTCTCTTCACCATCATAACTCAAATAATCTACATCTAAGCAGTAGATATGGAGAGATAGATAGCAATAGACCTCAGGTATGAATCCACACAGCATATTCATCACAGACCCAACTTAGTCTCTATACTTCTTTCTTTCTGCTCTCCTAACCCACAACTCTGCGGGTTGCAATCAATTTAACTTTCCTTTGAAATGATGCAGGGAACAGAGATATTTGACTAAGACAGGTTTCATCATTTTACATGCTTATGACTTGTTTTTCCAAGCCAACAAAACTTAAATCTTTTCCTTTTGGTAATGTACCTAATCAATTATAATATACTCAGTGAAGTCTCAGCATCTTCTATTCCATCCTAACAAGCAAGCTACTGTCTCTAAACAAATTCTATCAAAAATCTAAATGTAATCCCTCCATTTTGTATTCCACAGTTCTGAGTATCTAATCCAAATAAAGTGAGCTTCCACGTAACTTCTTTATTTTTCATATGCAATTCAATATCTTTAAAGGAAAACATCAAGCGATAATGCCACACCTTTCTTGGTTCCACTGTATTGGGAGTACAACAGCAAATTTTATAATCTCAATGAAGCTTCTGATCAACTACACTTCTAATGGCAGCTGCTGGAACAACCAAGCTAAAGATTTTCTACCCAATAGACAAAAATTTGTTGCTCATAAATGCAACAACATATTCATTTAAATTTAATAGGATGGAAAAAATCTTGTTTGTTAATGATCTATTTCCTCCAACTGCTCTGAAACGTTCTGCTTTTTAATACAGGTTCCAGTGAAAAGTCACGTATCAAGACACATCAGGTATTAATTTAACTGAAAGATTCTAGTAACAAGATCACAAGCTTACTGGCGTTCATTGAGCTGTTCAGGTATACTTTGCTTCAAGATAAAGTATGTTGGTTGCACATATTTTTGAAAGCTTTCCTACCTCTCTCCCTACTGAAACACACAATCTCCTTAACAATCATGTTTTAAAGAGATTAATGCTAAATGTTCAGAAAACCAGTCAGAATATCAAAGCTAGAAAACCGACCAGGGGTACAGAGTTTGTACGTGTGCATGAATTTTGTGCTTTAATCTTTGAAATGAAGAAAGGAAACACTGACAGGCTTGAAATCAAATTGTTTCTCCTCTTGCAACATTCCTTTGTTGTTTGGCTCAGTCGCAGGTAAGCTAAAAAATTATTAAGCCGTTTTGAACACATGAGAACAAATGTTATGCCTGCACTCTTTATCAGGATATTTGTTCTGGTGAACTATTTCAAAATAACCCTTCTCTTTATTACTACATCATTCTCAGGTAAAATTGCAGTGTTCTGATTATGAACAGCTAGGAACACATTTTATACAAAGAATATAGTAGTAGTATTTTGTGCCAATAAACAAGCAGAAAATAATTTTGTAACTATTTAAAAACAAGAAGGATTTTAGTCAGAATGCATGTGACCTAGTGTTTATCGGTGTACATGCAGTCACCACAGAACCTCTAAATATAAAAATAATCAGGTGCTTTACCCTATGTTTAGTAATGAAAAAGCTGCCAATAACTCCTTCCTTTTGTGGCTGATTTAGTAAAACTTTTATGAAGACAGTAAATTTTATGTTTCAGTATACATGACAGTCACATTCTAGATGTTAAGATGCAAGACAAACAGAAATCAATATTCCCCAACCTGAGCATGAATTTTGTCAACTTCCAATTATTACCTTGCTTGTGGGAAAGATGAAAGAATAATTGAGGTTCCTGGTCTTGATGTCACAGAACGGACAGACAACTTCAATTGTGAAGAGTCTATAGGTGGTTGCTGAAGTCATATGCATTTTGTGGACCGTATTTCACATGAAGAAAAGCAAACTATAGTAGGTTTATATAATTTAAGTAGTAATTTTCCCTTTTAATCCTCAGGTGAAGGGAAATGTAATCTTACATCTATACTATATTTTAGTCTACTTACTATAATGGTATCTCCTTCAGACTGTCTTGTATTGGAAAACATCACCTAAAAGAGAACTCAGTAAAGAGCAAATACATGTATTCACCCCATTTGCAGATACAAAACTAACTTGATGAGTTAATTAGACAGTAAAGAATCAGTTTTCTTACAGGAAATGGAAGTTGAGCTTTTTATTTCTTGATTTGAAGAAAGGTAAAGAAAAAACACAACCCAGAAAGCATCAGTCACCATCTTTTATCTGAAGGAAGGGTACTCTGGGTGCCAAGACTGAAATGCTATTGTACAAGGATGGAAGGTAATGCTGGTAGACATGTTCAGCATGGGTCACATTCCTTCATTTATTAGCTAGAAACACTAGAATAAAAATATCAGTAGCGATAGGTCTGTATCCAAATATAGACTCTTGAACCTCAACTTCCAAAGGACTCCCAATTTTAGGTAATCTGCACTGCAAGGGCTGCTGTGCTGGCATAGCCTCCCCTCCACATTATGGTGCTGTGGGCCTATGAAAGGCACCGAGTCCTCTCTTTCTCTCTTAGCTGCTCTGTTTTTGTCATTGTGTGGTAAATTTTAGAGCAGTTAGAAAGCTGAAAGTTGATTATCAGGAGAAGACAGTTTTGAAGAACTGGCACAATCTCGCTTAGGTGAAGGACGTACAGAACTCCCACCTTGTCACTCCCAAAGTAATTCTGCCCCCCTCCATCATTAACATATAAACTCCATCCCATCTCCTCTTTGATAATCTCCTTTCAAAGTGACTCTAAACGTACAAACCCACTGATGCTGAACTACAGCCTAACTACTTTCTAATAAAGCCAGTTAAGTATGTGCATTTTAAAAGATTTTCAGAAGATTCAGGTGAGTAAAATTTGGTGATGGAAGGGATTGTCTCTGTGAGTTCTCTGATCAGACAACGTTAATGCTAATGTAACCAAGATATTTTCAGGAACCCATTATCTTCATGTATCTATTCTTCAAGAAACACATCAACAGCCAATGTAGGTATTTTGAGATAGAATATAGCAGGTATAACCTCAGAAACCACTTACCCTGATTACCTCAGTTTTGTACCACAGTCTATGAGAGATCCCAATGCAAAAGAGATACTCATTAGGAATCTGGATACACACATTCAATGTTTTGGTTCAGGAATCAAAGAAAAACCTTTCTTTGAAATTTACGTCATACAAAGGCACGGTCTAGACAACTCCAAAGATTACTCTTAAATTCTCCACTGACACACTAAGTCTCAAGCTCTTCTGAATCTACTTACAGAGCTTTCCAAAAAACATAGAAAAAGACGTGCTCTTGTATGACATATAACATCTATATTCTAACATTAGTTTATAAAACATGGATAAATTAATAATATACCTTTTTTTTTAATTTAGATTTCTAAGGGTGGCTTTTCATGATTTCCTCACATGAGATTTGCTCTGCCAATTTCATTTGGACTATATTTTTTTTTCTTTTTTTTTTTAAAGAGATGGTAACAGTATCAAGGGGATAAAATTCCAAAGACGACTTCTAAATTGCATTTGTTTTTGTCAATACCCTCCTACTATCTTCCACAGATACCTTTTTCCTCACCTCTAATTCCAGAAAAATATCCAGACTGCGAGGAGAATAAAGCTAAGCCCTAGGCACCAACGTCTTGTGAGCGTAGCTACCACAAAACCATGAAAGCATCAATTTCTTATCAATGTACATGTATGAGCAGAAATATCTAACACAGGTTCAGTAATGCTGGGAACTGTGTATCTTCAGTTATGCCCTTTTCTTGCTGCATTTTATGTCATTTGGGAGACATACACAGCTCAAAAGCAGTATTCACCAAACTAAATGAACATGCCTTACAAGCACTTTGCTGGTATAGAGTCCCTTCTTGGGCCATTATTTTCATGCTTTACACAAAATAGAGAAGCTTTCAAAAATAAATAATAACATAAGTACCGCCTAGAGTAAAGAATAGTTTATTGGGCAGTGGGGAACGAATGTCTTAGTAACGCAGTTCCCTCCTTTTCCCCTCTTTTAGCTATGGTAGAGATTCAAGCATGTTTCCTTGAAAGAAGAAAGAAACTATCTAAAAGAACCAAAACAGTGTTTGAAAATCTCATGCAAGGGGGAAGACAATCCAAACCAGAAAAAAAAAAAACACCAACAAACAATATAGAGGAAAACATGGGAGATTCTACAGTTACAGATGTTCAAATGGGTATTCAGGATTGGCGCAAACTCAATTCTAAAAGAAATAAAGGTAGTGGAGATGAGTTCCCTGGATGAAAACAAACAAAAGAAAGCTTTTTTCTGAAACACTTGCAAGGTGTGCATACATGAAGTGCCACTGGTTGTATTCAAAAATTAGATTATTCTTAAAAAAAAAAATAATTAAAAAGAAGAGCATTTGATTCCAAACACAACTTCTTTAACAGATGGATAGGGGAATGGCAGAATAATACAATCCCGTCTGCTGTCTGAGTCCCTGCTGAGAGCTACTTTCAAGCTGATAATACAATTCTATTTGTGGCTAAAATCCTGCTGTACTGGCAGTTTAGCTCCTCAGGTTTTTTGCGGGGCGGTTGGGGGAGGGGAGGAACAGATTGTTATGTTTTGCTTTTGCTTTATTATTATGAAATATTGCTAAAATGTCAGCTAAAAAAATAAAAAGTACAATATGCTGCCTTTTACGTCAAAGTCACTTGAGCTAAAATCTGAATTGAAAGCATCTTCTAAAATCCAGTGCAAGAAATGATGTGAGCAGAAGTTTAAGCCCATGCATTTACAGGACAAGCAGGATGGGTAAAAAAAATTGATTAACATCAACTTTAATACACTATGTATGAATTCTTTAAGCAGAGTATAGGCATAGATATTAGCTAAAAAGGACTGAATCATTGAGTTGCGATGTTCATAGTTGTTCGTTTTTCAAACGCACATAGCAGGTTTCTCTAATTAAAAAGAAAACCAAAACCACCAACAAAAAAATCCCCAAACAAAACAAAACAAAAAAAACCACCAACAGGACTGATATAAAAAGCCAGAGCGGTTGATTTCTGACTTACAGAACAGGAAGTGATATGATTTACTGGACATGGCTCTGAAGTAAATTATATAGTCAAAGGTTATCCAAACATAATTTAAACTAATACTATACTTTGGTAAATATGTTAATACAGAGAGAGGAGGGAAAAAAAAAAAAAAGCATATTCACTTTTCATGACGATGTTAACAGAGAAACAACAAAGTTAGACAATACAACTTGAACAGAGTTGCACCAAGGTACAGAAGGCATTTAGTGCTCATTTCCTAGATATGGATTCAGTTCAGCTCCATGACTGCTGAGATCAGCATCAATAGTAATTCTAGTTTGCAAGCTTACACTCATTGGCAAAAGTTTGTGTATTTTTTCATGAACTGGACTTATAAACATATAAATTCTAGAGATAGAAATACCACCACATAAAAACTGAATGTGGTCTTTATGATCTTACCATCAGCACTGTCTTTTTTATGTAAGGGGTTGACTTACATGGATATGAAAACATGAACATGGTTTTCAGCTGATTGTCTAGAACACTTTTTACCAAAGTAGAAACAATTCACATGATGCAATAACAGTGTTGATTATATAGAAGCTGTTGCTTGCCCAGAAATGGTGCACTAAATAGAATTGCATAGAAATATTTCTTCTAATTTACAGCAATATTACTTTTTTTTTTACTATTAAAGTATTACAAAAAGCAGAAATTGTCTTGGAAGCTATTCTCAAAAACATGCTTTTATTCTGAAAACCTAAATCCAATTACAATCTTCACACACCTTTTTAAAGATCTATTTATATACCAATCAACTGTGACATGGAAGCAGCTGAACTCTTTGGCAGAGATTAACACCAACTGTTCGTTTGCCTCCAAGTTAGGCCGTACCACTTTTAATTCATTTCAGTAAAACTCTAGGTCCAAGGATTTATATATTAATGCAGATTTAACCTGTAATAACGATAACCAATGTTCAAAATAACTTGAAACCCAAATGTGAGATCTTGTCACTAACTAGCACACTGAGAAGTCCTCTGATACTTCTGCAACTGCATGGAGATTTTATTCCTCTTAATGGGCTCAGCAGAACTGGTCAGGCAGCTCAGCCTCTGATACAACCAGCATTTTCTGACCTATCTTTTATAGTCAGAATCTAATTCAGACTGGTGAAGAAGAATAGCAAAAAGCCTGTACCTGGCTTTCAGGCCAAATATTCTTTTCTCCTCCCTGCTCCAATGAATCCAGGAATTTAGGGGCCTGGCATCTAACAACAGTGATTCTGACTGCCTTTTGCATGGGGTTCTATATTTTTGTTTCTTTTTGAGGCTCTCTCACTACAGTAAATCTATCTATCTTTTTGGTAATCTGTATTTGGAACTGTTTTCATCTACCTCTTTCTTCAAGGGACAGAGAATTTATTACCAAATCCATAGATTTTTAAAGCCAGAAGAAGTTAACCTTGCATGACTTGGCCTCCTGTGACTGGGCAACCCACTGAATTTTGCCCAATAATCATATATTTTAAGAAATCTAGTATTAATTTGAATCCCAAGTGACAGGAAATGGTTGCAATACTTGATTACACTTAAAATTTGTAACTTATTTCTACTTCAAACTTTGGTGACTTCCCCTTCAAACCCTTTCATCTTATTAGGTCTCTGCCTGCCTGACGTAAAAGAGTTTATTGAGATCGGTGTCCAACTACTGACTATTGTCACCTTTTCAGACCTTGAGGCCTGTACTAAGCCAAAGACTTTATATTCCACTGGCTCATTTGGAAGAATAAGTGAAACCTGCAATTTCTGTTCCAAATACTTCCCAGAATTTCTTCAACGTGCAGGAATGTTTTTCCATTCCTGCCCTTTCAGAGAGCTGAGAAAGAATTACAAAAAACACTTGAAGATTTCCTCTATGTTCTCTACCTCCTATCTACTAAAATCTTCTAATTTCAAGTACAATTACTCCTCTACTTCCTCCTACTTCAGTGGGTTCCTTATTCTGTTCTATCAATAGTGGGGGAGGGGAGAGGGGGGCAGGAATCACTTTCCTGAGCAATATGCACGCTGAATTCGTTTTTTAACATTAAGAATATTTTGCATTATTAAAACTTGGGCTTGTTTTTTTCCAAAGCACTCCTTTCCTCCACATTTTTTTTTTCCCTCAAATTCAATAAAGATGAAAATAAAATGGTGAAAAAGAGGAAGAAAAAAAAAAAAGCAAAGAAAAAAAAAAGAAGTTCAGTATTTCCAGCAAGTTTTTTATACTGAATTTGTTTAAAATAGTTCTGAAATAATGTGGTGGGTTAATCTTGGCTGGCTGCCCCATGCCCACCAAACTGCACTCTCATCCCTGCTCCTTAGCAAGACAGGGCAAGAGAGCAAGATGAAAAAGCTCATGGGTCGAGATAAGAAGAGAGAGATTGCTCACCAATTACTGTCACAGGCAGACCAGACACAACGTGGTGAAGATTAATTTAATTTATTGCCAATTAGAAATAGAGTAGGATAGAGGGAAAACAAAACAAAACAAAAACGCTTTCCCCCCACCTTCTCCTTCTTCCCAGGCTCAGCTTCACTCCTGACTCTTCTACCTTCACCCTCCACCGCAAGTGGGCCAGGCAGGTGGAGAAGGGGGGGTTGCAGTCAGTTCATAACACTTTATCTTTGCTGCTCCTTACTCCCCACGCTTTTTCCTGCTCCAGCATGGGGTCCTACCCATGGGATACAGTCCTTCATGAACTGCTCTAACATGGGTCCTTCCCACAGTTCTTGCTAAGATCCCGCTCCAGCATGGGCTCTCCATGGGCTGCAGCTCCCTTCAGGACACATCCACCTGATCTAGTGTAGCGTTCTCCATGTGGTCTGCCATGGGCTGCAGGGAGACAACCTGCTTCACCATCTCTACTCTAACAAATCTCTACTTGAACTCCCAGAGTGCCTCCTCTCCCTCCTTCTTCACTGACCTTGGTGTCTGCAGAGTTGTTTCACGACTCCTCTCTCTCACAGCTGCTGTGCAGCATTTGCTACCCTTTCTTAAACATGTTATCACAGAGGCACCACTAGTGTCACTGATTTGGCTTACCTCTGGCCATTGGTGGGTCTACTTTGAAGCTGACTCTCCAACATGGGGACAGCCTCTGAAGTCCTCTCACAGAAGCCAACCCTGCAGCCCACCACTGCAAAGTAAACAACACATTGCAGATTCAGAAAAGGGTTTTGGTCTTCTTTTTTCAATATTTATACTAGCACTACAGAAAAAGGAAACTCACACAAGAGTCATCAATAGATCAGGAGTTCAAAAAAAAGTAACTAACCATTCATAATTACCTTATTTTAGTAATGAGACTGATTTTGAGTGAGATAATAATATAACTAAGGTTTACATGACAATTAATAATTTGGAAGCATTTAGGCTATGCAGTCTACAGTTACACAGTATGAATTAGTTAGGTCTTGGACAATAAACGGGTAGCCTCTTGCCCTCGGTAATTAAAATCTCTGTAGAAGTCAATGGACTCTGCTGTGAATGGTTTGGCATACAGTCCTGAAGCAACAAAAAGCAACTGTGATTCTTCAAAACTTTGCCAGGGAATTCACAACTTTAAAAATTAATATTTTGCTTTCACAACACAGGTAGACCTTTGCATCCTCTGCTGGGTTATGTACGTATTAACATGCTCACAGTGAGAGGACATGCATTTTGTCAGGGGGAAAGTGATGCACTCTGATGTTCCAATCCTAAGGGATAAAAAGCTCATAGGTACTGCACACATATTCATAGTTTGCAGACCATGCAGGACGAATTCAGGTTATATTCTAGGAACAATAAAATGTTAAACTGTGATGGCAAAACTGAAGAGATTGCTCTCAAACTTCAATGATTACCTTTTTTTTTTTTTTTAATACGTAAGTATGAGGTGGTGTTAATTCTGTTAAAGTTCATAAAAAAACATAACTGTACTAGTCTCTAAGGCGGCACCATCTGCTTACTACTAAACAGGAACACGTCTTCTCTTGTGTGAATTTTTGAGAGGCTAAGGCTTGAAAAGGTAAATTTCTTCCCAACTGAGTCAAGGTGCTCAGTCTTAAATTAACAAAGAATTTCCTGCTCCATTTACACATGTGCCTTTTTGAGACAGGCTCACAAAGAACAAAGATGAAAGTCACTATAAACATATGCATAAAGCAGAGGAACAGTTCACTAATTAATTGTCCTATTAAAAGACCCCCAACCAAAAATTATTAGGATTATAGAACTGTTAGAACTGAAAGGGACCTTTAAAGGTTTTCCAGTTCAGTCTCCCCTGCAATGAGCAAAGACATCTTCAACTAGATGAGATTTCTCAGAGCTCCATCCAACCTGACCCTGAACATTTCCAGGGATGGGGCATCTACCACCTCTCTGGGCAACGTGTTGCAGTGTCTCTCCACCCCTATTGTAAAAAATTTCTTCCTTGTATTAGTCTAAATCTTCCCACCTTTAGTATAAAACCATTATCCCTTGTCCTATAGCAACATGCCCTGCTAAAAAAGTTTGCCCCCATCTTTCCTGTAGAATCATAGAATGGTTGGGGTTGGAAAGGACCTTAAAGATCATCTAGTTCCAACCCCCCTGCCATGGGCAGGGACGTCTCCCACTAGATCAGGTTGCTCAAAGCCCTATCCAGCCTGGCCTTGAACACCTCCAGGGATGGGGCATCCACAGCTTCTCCATGCAACGTCACCAACTCACACTAAAGAATTTCTTCCTGATATCTAATCTAAATCTCCCCTCTTTCAATTTAAAACCATCACCACTCATCCTATCACTACAGTCCCTGATAAAGAGCCCTTACCCATCTCTCCTGTAGGCCCTCTTCAGGTACTGGAAGGTCTCCCTGGAGCCTTCTCTTCTCCAGGCTGAACAGCCCCAACCGTCTCAGCCTCTCTTCACAGGAGAAGTGCTCCAGCCCTCCAGAAGATCCATGTCCTTCTTATATTGGGGGGCCCAGAGTTGGACACAGTACTGCAGGTGGGGGTCTCACCAGAGCAGAGTAGAGGGGCAGAATCACCTCCCTCGACCTGCTGGCTACACTTCTTTTTATGCAGCCCATGATGATCTAAGTCTATAAGATCTTGTTTTCTGTTTACGTCTATTCACATCATTCTCTTTGGTTATGATTTGAAATATCATACCAGAAAGTGTTAACATATGCTAACAAGCAGTTTACTGCTAAAACAGTTAGCTTACATCTCTTTAGCAGCATGTATTATGTTTTAAACAAATGAGGTAAATCAAAATGCAGCTGGAACTTTGAGATAGATTATTAATGAAATTATTTTTTAGTTGCCAAATACTCTAAAAAAAGTATTTTATATCTATTTTTAATGAAATATTTAATTCAGTATGCAGATTGACTTAAATTATGTCAATGATGAGCACACTAATTCAGAAAATCCTAGCACGTCATCACAAAATAAAATCTGTGACACTATATAAGGAAAAATCATTACACTCAAAACTAAAGAACTAAGAAGTTTCATCATCCCAGAATCATCAAAAGTTTCTTCACTACTTCAATACAATTAGAAAAAAATCTTCCTTTGAAGACAATCTAATTCAATATCTAATTAAATTGGAGTGTTACAAATATGACAAAATTAAAAATGCACAAAGCAACAAAAAAAAAACCCACCCTCAAACCTCAAGCCTCAATTTTAAAAATATAAGCAATTGTAATTGAAGGGGCCCAATATATCTTTATAGATAAATGATCTGAGCAAGAAAAACAAGTATTGGGAACATACCAGGCATTATGTATAAACAAGTGACCAAGTACCTAGATGAAGTACTCAGACAATCCAAAACATATGCACAGGCAGTTTATCATCTTTAAAGCACCAGTGTGAATGTTATACTTTACCTACAAGTATGTAATTAAAATAAAGCCTCTCTCATTCTCATGTATTCCAAAACACACAGCAAAGGGATTGAACTATATGCAGTCTTGATGTTGCAGTTCCCATAACACAAGCAATTAATAATCACTGTGGATTCTGATGTTCATCTATTACTTTTCCTTACTTTATTGTCATAAAATAATTGCTGTCATTTGCCAAAACTATTTCACGAGAGGAACTGGATGTCTAAAGTGGAATACTGGCTCTACCCCCTCTCTCCACTTTACAGTCTCTTACAACCTTCTGCAAATTTTCTTCATTTAGTCCAGAATCATTCTTTTAATATAAAACAAATAAGGAGGAGCAGCGAACACGAGTTAGAGAGATACTACTTCACACACAGAATAAAACTGAAGGAATTTAATGGGGGAAACTAATGTGCAGGAGATAAAAGCACAATTTTATTCCTAATATGTTGCTTCCTTAAAGTGAGTTTGACTCCAGGAAAGGGACATTTATATCAACTTGCAATACCACTTAGCGCCATAGACTACTCTATTAATCCCAGTGGGAAACAGTTAGCAAAACAGTAAATTAGTAAAATTAGTAAATCCCCCAGTGGATTGAAATACTACAAATGTTTCTAGTTTGAGTGGCATTACTGCTTTCAGTTATCACAATAAAGGCAATTTAAAAACTCCAGTTGCTCCACTCTTCGTTCTTTTTCTTAACTCCTGTAAAAGAATCTCTCCATTACTCATTTGTCTATATAATTTCACTTCTATCTAGACATTTTGGGGTTTTTATTATCTCATTTTCTTAATCAGAAAGAAGGACTACTATGGTTCCTCACTACCTTTGCATAGCCAGCCATAACTCATCTAAAAGTTACCAGGGAACTTCAGGAACGCACCACACAGCATCAGCAACCGGCAGTTCTTACTGCTGAGGTGACAAACCAAAGAGCAATATAAGCAGTAAGATGTCAGCAAATCATTTCAGTTTGATGTAAAGTCCTTGCCAGATTCACGTCTGGGTTTCTGCCAGCGTAAGCAGGAAAAGCCCAGACTGTGGAAGCCCTTTAAGAGGGAAAGCCTGCAGGAGAAGGAATGGGTAGGGGTAGGGGTTCCTTTCTGGAAAGAAGAGGGTGAATTAAACTCCTGGAGGGTCATGTGACATGACAAAACCTTTTAGAAAATGAAAACTGGTCAACTTGGCTTCGTTAGACTTGAATAAAATGGCTGCAACGACGAGTAAACTTAATTTCCTGAATGAGCTTGGAGGGAGGGGGGGATAATATATAGGAAGGACTGGAAAAGAGTAGAGCATTTCAATTTTTTTTTTTTCATTTTTAAACCAAAAGTAGTTTATTTCAGCATAGAAAAAGATATTTGACAAGTTTTCCAAAATTAGGTGTTTTCTTTTTTTCATTCTACTCTGTATCTACATAAAAGTTTAAAAAACTCCAAATATCCCACAGAAATATTTTCTTCGCTTTCCTTTTTTTTTTTTGCCTCCAGTAAAATAGCAACAATTTTAATTCTTCATTTTTGTTTCATGAGGAAATATTTTTCTCTCTTTTTTCTTTTTTTTTTTTTTTTCTGTGGGAAGGTAGAAGGCTACAAACACAAAGGATGAAATCCTAGTAACTGGTGAAGTCAATAGAAAAATTCCCACTGACTTCAATAAAAATGGGATATCATCCAGAATGCTCATATTCCTGAGACCTTTGTACTATATGCACAATAAATTACAGTTGGTGTCCACCTGACATTTTGAATTTTCCTGTTTGTCATTTTCTTTCAGTTCTGAATTTTTTTTTTTAACCATCTGATTTTTGCGCAATGGGTTTCAGATACTATGAGCGGGGTGAGACACAGAGGTTTTGTATCACTCTATGATGGCCCCTGCCAAGTGATAATGGATTGACATTGACAAATCCCTAAGAGCTAGACCTGACAGTTAACGGATGCTGTGAGATCAGTCTCAGAGAACAGTTTAAGGTTAAGGGGGCAAAAACAGTGTGAACACTCCACACTTGTCTGGTTTTGAGTCTTCCAAACTAAATGTGTTGAGAGCGAGAGAAAGCGAGTCGGCAAAGGGAAAGCAGGGGGAGAAGAGACGGTACAGTGAAATCTTTACATCGAACCCGACGCATCAGTCATTCCAGAATTCTTCACGGACTACAGGTTGTGATGATTTATAGGTGGTAAGCTTCAATTTGGGAGGCCATAAGCACATTCTTTTATCTAGACTTCTACAGATTTGTTTCCTATGTACTCAGTAAGTAATAAGTGATTTGCTATTGATTTGTCCACAGGCAGAAGAGAAGTGGATTGGTGCTGTAACACCAACGCGAATGGGAACTTCAGGGACATTGCTACAGAAGGGAAATGCACACAGACAGAAAAAAAAATTTACAGATAGTTTGAAATGTGCCAAGTTTCTAGCTCCCAAAAATGCTCCAGATAAATCTTTAATTATCAAACTCTACGCAATTACATTAACTTTGAATCATAGCATTTGATCACAGTTAACAACAAAGATGTATGATAAAAGAAATTCCCTCAGCAATCATAACCTCAAATCCCATGCAGATTCCCAACATGCAGTAAGCATTACCTTAAAGAGCTTAAAATGCTGCCAAGAATAAGTATGTAAGGTAAAAGTCCAACCTATACCAAATGCTTTCCCAGCTACATAGCAACTTAATTATTTAATTGCACAGTCAGTGCAAAATGGTACAAAGCTATCCCCTGCGTTCTGCATTAAAAAGCTGAATGACCAATTTGTCATTTAGGGCTCTAAAAAATTTTGCCTTGATTTCTGTTCCTGAATTGCATTGTTATGGGCTTACAAACAATAATATACAAAAAACATTTAACACAAAAAAAATTCTTTACTGCTGCAAGAATGTCTTTCAGCATTCAAACTTCCTTGCATGGCAAGGCACGTATGAGTTGTATCTGTCACGCTATGTCCTGACCACATCTACTTATAGTCATACTATTTTAATTGCAGAACACATTAATTCATTGGTTGAGTACATCTTGGAAGTTGCTTTTATTTTCTGTGAGAATTTTAGTAATATACATTGGTCACTGGCAGACACAAAGAAATTAGAATCATGTAAAAAATTGATAATACATTGCAACTATTCCTAATATTATTTGGCTAGGTTTAATAAGGGCTGAATACAACCGGCAAAGGGAATAGCTTGGACCCAACACAATTGGTAGTAAAACTCATTACCTTCCAACTGGGCTAAGATTTGTCCCAGCATGAAAGCATAACATGTGAGAATTCCTACCTTTAAAAAGTTTAAATCAAGTTTTTTGTTGATGGTGGTTTTGGGGTGTTTGGTGGGATTTTTAGACTTTGTTTCCTGTATCTTCAGGTTACGTTACAAAACCAAGGTCAGCTAAACTCCGTTTTAAACAATTCACTAAAAATTTCCCTGCTCAAGGACAACTTCCCTAAGAGAAAATAACTGGGGTTTAGAAGCCAGTACCTTTACCAATTAGTCTTTTGTATAATAGTTTGAAACCATAGCAACAGTATCCCATGCTTGATAAATTTTTAATACCTAAATACTGGGTTTACTCTATTTTGACTAATAGTAGCTTTAGTCAGCTGAGAGAGAAACATGAAAGGATGAGTATGAGAGGTTAAAAAGTTTGCTCTCTATGTCTGTACATTACCGAATAGTAAAGTTCTCTCCTGCAGAAAAATGGAGGAAAACACAATAAAACTACAGAAAGCAACTTTTTTATTTTTTCTGATGACTACAAAAACATGTATAAGTGTCAGTACTCTGAAGTGGCTAGGGTTAACAACTCATGTTCTGATGGATGCAATAAAGGACTCAATCGGCTTCAGGGATCAAAAGTACTATCAGCATGAAACAGGATTATTGTTTCTGATCTGCAGTCACTCATTTAAGTACTACAACACTAAAGGGTATGTGTATGCCTGCAACACCAATCTAACTGCAGGCTAATTTTCATATAGAAATAATGAAAAAAAAAATCTATGTGTTCTGATTTATTTTTTTTTCCTCCTAGGGATTGCATAACTGAGTTGATCATAGTAGTTTGATATATCACATATGCAATCTGTGCATAATATGACATTAAATACTAACAGCCAGATTCTCAGGGTGAATTAAGAAGAGTTTTTCTATTCTCTTTTTGAAGCTATGTATTTTTGTATTAGCTACGATCAGATCCATACTTTATAAAGACTATACAGTAAATCAAGGTGCATGGTAAATCCAAAGGTCATTTACACAGACTTCCCTGTTTCCTACAACAGGTTATTTTATTTTGTTAAAACCGAAATCTTAGGCCACATGAAGACATTTTCAAGAAAAAATGCTGAAAAACTGAGACAAATTGAGACATCCATTTCATGAGCATAGGGGAAAAAACAGTGAAAAACATTTTAACATGTCTTGACTCTTAAAATAATTTTCAAGGCCAAACTGAGCATTAGGAAGAGACATTACAGAAGGTCCTAAAAAAAGCATCACTAAGGAGCAGACCTAGATAAAAGACAGTTAATTATACTCACAGATATTTATTACCTCAAAGTGTCTAAATAAAATGTAGCTTTTAAACTATTATCCAAGCAAACCCAATGATTTTAACGGGTCCTTTTTACTCTGTATTGATATTCTGTAGAGAAAAACATACATAAGCACAATTTCTTAAAACACACCCAATACCAATAAGCATAATTTTTAAATGTAAAGAACATCCTGAAAACTAATAATAAACACTCTTTCTCAACGAGTTTGACTTTCTTAAGTACACAGCCTTGAAAACTGTTTGCAATAAAATACAGTGAATGTGAAAAAAACCCCATGCTCCCAGTTTTTAAGCAAGGATAAGTGGTGGCAGATATATAAGCAAATGCACAGTTAAAATGAAAATTAATGGAAAATAATTTTCTCAAGAGTACTTCTCTAATTTTGGACTCATAATCACAGTGTGAATTTACATATAACACATGAGAGAGAATTAAAAATGCAGACCATTATTTAGCAAAACAAGAATGGACATTCATAAACCAGTTGAAAAATGCATGTTTACATTTAGCATTTTACTTTGCTGTTTTCCTTAAAAGAAAATCTATATAAATTTATATTGTTTGTTCTTTGCTTTTCTCTGATAGTTAGAAAACAGCTGTTCTACTGCATTGGACTTTGGCTGGCTAGATTGCAAGGCTCAATAATCTGTCTCGGCTCAGGGTTAAGTGATGGAATTCATTTAAATGCCCCAGAAGTAATCATCCACAAAGAGTACATTATTTCTCTTTTATGAATTTTCAAACCTAATACTGATGGGTGGCATGCAATTAAACCTGATCAATATGTAATTTAGGTGGGCTGACATGTTTTCAAATTCTCAGAATATAGATTCTTTCAATATTGCAAGACCTTAGTGAAATACTCAGCCCTTATGAAACAGCCAAAGCAGTTTAGTACAGTAAAACAACAAAAATATGCCTATTCCAAAGACAAATGGTGGAGAAATGAAACTTACAGACACTAACTTTTCAGAGTATTAATTCTTTTAGTAATAAACGGAGACCTTAGCAGGATCAAAACAACTATTTCGGTAGAAATTAACATGCAAGATATAGAGGCTTATGCACTGCACTATATAAAATGGTGGATTTTTTTTAATGGGTTGTTTAAACATAACTGAGATAATTGAGCTATGATAACAGTCAGTTATGTATCACAAATATTTCTTCTAAAAGACTATTAGCGAAAAAATAAAGAAAAGTTTGTTTGTTTTTTTAAAATGTGGGTTTTCATAATGATCCTTTGTGTTAAACTAATAAAAAACAAGAAGTACATTGCCTTGTGACCCTAAAGGTCATGAGTGACAGTCACTAGCATTACTAATTACCTTGCTGCCATTTACACAATAAGAGTCACACCTGAATTCTTATAATCTTGTATGGACAAATTTAAAATTTATACCCAAGGTTCTATCCTGCCTCCTCTTCTGTTTGCAGAGACAGCACCCACTTTACTGTCCACGAAAAATATATTTACAAGTTATTCTCTAAGAAAGCAGTATTTGACAAAGCAAGGAATTTTTTAAATCTTTATATATTTATGGTGATTTTATTCTAAAATTTTATTTGTAAGTTTCAAACTGGTTTTACATAACAAGGAAAGACTGAATTGTCTGTTTTCTGTAGCTTTGATGCTTTATTATCACATATAAGTCAGAGACACACCAGCTATCAGGTGCTTCTGTTTATCTGTTTAAAACTTCGTTGGTATTATTTTACTTTACATCGTTACATAACTTCTATAAACGCTGAAGATCTAAGAATATTCCATAACTATGAAGCACAAATGTGAGCATTACCTAAGATAAATTTTCAGATTGTCAGACTCTGCCAAAACATATTTCCTGTTTTAAGAGATTTTGAAATCATCCTCTTTTGCATTTATCCCTTAGGAAATTATATCACACATTCTCTTGGGAAGTTTCAATCAGAGACGGGCATAAGTAGTGGCAGAACTTTGAAATCTTTTTTTCATGAAGCGGGAACAGACCAGGAGAAAGTAGGTTCCTGATTTTCTCACAGCTATATGAGTGTAATTGTACTGTAAGTCTTCTGGCTTTAGATGTTCTGGATTTTTGGAATGTAATTGTAGGTAGATCTAACGGCTGCATGCAGACCTCTCCCCCCACGCACACTCAGAGACCGTGATGTTCATCTGCACAGCCCAGGTTAACCCTGCAGAAAGTGGCAGCAGCTTCGAACTGTGCCAAGGGAGGAAAGAACCCCACGTGCTGTCTCCGAGCCCAGGAACGAACGCTTCATGGTGATGAGAAACATCGCCTTTCATAGGAAAGGGAGCACAGCACTGGTACAGCCGGAGAGTATAATCCGAGTGCCTACGCACTCAAAACTCAAGGGTAGGAGGTCTGGGAACACAGAGGTGCTAGGATATACATGTAGCCACAAATGGGGAAAAAAAAAACAAAACTAGATAAAGTGCTTGCTCTGGACTCCAGCTGGCACTTTCCCCCACTGCCTCAAGGTGCGACCCCTCCGTTTTCTAAATGACCAGCCTATGCACTAAGCAGACATCTCAAGGATTTAAATTAGCAAAGAACAGTTGGCCCCTCACAAAAGCCAAATAAAAGTCATGATGATTTTAGGTCAGTTGAACAGAAGGAAGGTTTATCTACAGAAAAGGAGTCTATATTGGTAACCAGCAATGAAGAAACTTGGATCAAAAAGCAAGAGCAGCCTACTCCCAAATAAATTAAAAAAGAAAAAAACAAAGTGTTCTACTACACAATTTGGTTAACTGCTAAATAAAGAATATTTTTATACCCAACTTCAGTAATTTTCCTGTATTCCTGTTTGGGACTGGATTTTAGTGAGTATCACAAAATCAAAGAACTAAAGTTCACTATGTTATAAATATTGGGTAAGAGTATAGTAGATTTACTTAAAAACTGCACCTCCTAGGTGCCAATGTACAACTAAAAAGAGGTAGCAGTTACAACATAATTTGAAAATAGAAATATATTCATTTCCAGTAGGGAAAAGCACTCCAGAATCAAGCAGCTATATAAAAAATGCATTAAGGGTTTTCAACATCATGCTAAAAGCTGTAGGCTTTAATAGAAAACATTCATTAAAAATTTCTACAGAAAGCAATAGGTTACTATCCCAGCTGCAGAAAAGTATTTCATTTGTAAATTAATAAGCCTTTATAATAGTTACAGTTTATTGAATTTATACATTAGCTCTATTGATTGTTTACTGTTGAACTCTACAAAGTCTTCTACAGGGATTTATTTCTCCTTCTAAAAAATATGAATATGGTATCATCGCAGCACATGACAGGACCTGTAGCCTGAGCCCCACGGAGGAACCGTGCACTTCCAGCTTCCACCAAAATCCGCGGGAGCTGGCTGATGGCAGGTGTTACACGAAGCCCAGCAGGATGCAGACCACCCTTGACTTTAATAAAATGCTAAGCAAGTAACTTCGATGTGTCATTTTGAAATGCCTGAAGTTATATAAAGGGGAAGACTTTCACTGAGCTATTTGCTGGTCACTGGGACAGAAATGACAAAGGATTCTGTCCATTAGTTTTTCAATACAGTGTTCAATAGCAGTAGGAAATTGATGGTGTAACAGTGGCATCACATTGGGGAAACTTATGATGCGGACAATAGCACTTCCAATAAAAGGGCTTTTGATTTTCTGTGTGTCAAACTGTTTTAATATTAGGGCATTTCTAGGTCAATGAAGGGTTAATGTAGCACCATAAATCATATCCAAACAAGAGCCCTTAACTGTCTATGTCGAAGCAGTATTCTACTAAGGTTAAAAAAGCATTAAGAGAAGAAAAGGAAAAACACACACGCACACACAAGTAGGTTGCAAAAGCAATGCAGAGCCACATCTATTCTGCTGCCCCAAAACTGACAGTGACACAGCATACTAAAGAGAGTGAATAATAGCTGAATTAGAAATTAATGATTCCTCTGCTATGTAAATGGCAATTAAAGGACATGCCATGCTGCAGGCTCTGTCCTAAAACTCTTCTCCATTTGTTTGGATTGAAATTCATAGCATATGTAAATGCTGGTATGTGTTTACTGAAACCTAGAAATCCAGATACAAGATAGACAGAGATGTTTTAAAATTTGTATTTACAAATTCACCTTTAAAATGGAATTTCAGGGGAAAAAAAATATTATGTAGCTAATTTCTTACTATGAATAAATAATGGCTGTACAAACACATTATACCTTCAACACAGCACAGTAGCAAAACTCAATAATTTACATTGATTATAATCCTACACATCAAAGTGTTACTTTAACAAAGCAACACAGTGGCTGCTATTTGTAAGCACCTTCTGTCTTGTAAGGTGCTAGAAAGAACTGTTTTCCTTTCATGGTGTCAAACCATTAGGTTTTTATCTCATAAAAAACATCCTTTCATCTCCATTACATGTAAATGCAATTAATAAAATGACAAATTCAATAAAGAATAGAGGGTCTGCAGTAAAGGAATGCATTCGTTGTTTTGTTCGTGCTTTTATTTTAGAATGGCTACATCTATCACGCAAGGTAGAGAGAAAAGGCTTTTGGAGCAAAAGAATCCTTTAGGGACACTGTTGAACAGGAGATCACAGTCCAATACTGTTTTACTACTGAAGTAGTAAGATCTACTTAAAATAAAAATTCCAGTCCAGCTTTGGGAGTTACTGTACCTTGTAGTCAGTCTAAGAAAAGAATGATTCAGAACTGGGTAAACTTCGACACATTTGTCATTTAAAATCTGCAAATTCCTGCAATATTCTGTGCTAGCATGTGAAACAAATGGGCTTCTGGGAGGGAAAGCTGCATTGACAAACTCAGCAAAGAGCAATTTTCTGTCATTTAATGAAGGATGGAGGGAGGCCTTGATAAAGTACCCACTCATTACAAGTTTGGTTTTGTATGTGTGTCTGTGCGTGAGATAGAAAGAATGTGTGTGTGTTGATGAAAGGGTAATCTCACTAGTTCAATCTTCTCAGACAAGTTGGACTTGCTAAAAGCACTCTTTATTTTCTTGTAAATTCAGTTAGACACACTTTCACATACATAATATCTGCATGCTGGGTGTTTATTTTTTGCTAAATGATGCACAATGCTTCTCCCTGCTCATGCGTTGTCTCTTTCTGCCTGAAATGCAGCCACCTCTTGACCAAGTGTTCTCTCCCTCCCGAGTATATACGGACTATTATAAAAATGGGGAAGTTATAGTTACATACATATTGTATATAAAGGGGTGAAACATTTGCCTATTAAGGTCAGTTTTCAGAACCAGGCAAGTCTGGGCTGCATGCCATCCTACACAGCCTCTAAAAATAAGATCAGTTAACTGGTTTTGTCCTCTGCCTAACACCGAAAACAGAATAAACAGATTGTTTACTACCATCGTGAATTCAGCTTTGTTGTTTAGTGTGTCTGTAGGAGGGCTGCAGTTTGACTTGGAAGAAATTAGCAAAACATGTATTAAGAAAGTACTCACATGTTGTGAGTGGGTGCACATTAACTCTTTTAATAACTTCCAGTCCTCAAAGACTTAAGACAGCCTCGGGTCGGTGAATCAACGTTCATAAAGTTGAGAACACGAACATATTGCAGAGTGAGGGATTTGGTAGCCGGTAGGCTACAACTGAAACATGTCACCCAATGCCCTGCCTTACTGGCTGGTTTCTGTAATGAAACTAAGTTTTGAATATCTACCTTTATTTATGATAAAGGACTGCATTTGTAATAAGTGGGATACTTCCCACTTAAAACGTATCTCATACAATTCCTTTTTTATTCCTGTGGGTGAAAATTGTATCTTGGGTTTGGGGTAAAACCTATTTAACTATTTGTGTTGATAAAAATTGAAACAACATAGGTATGACTGGAACCATGGCATATTTATATCTACCTCAGATTTTAGGATATTTGACAACTGCCCCAAGAAACAAGTCTAAGGCTCCCTGAACAAGGTCTTGATTCCACTGAAGTTAATAGGGCAGACCCACAATGAGTTGGATTTTCTCATGAACTTCAGTGAAAACTGGTATCAGCTGTAATCTGTGTATATGCTATTTTGTCTTAGATCTAAGAAGAAACAGATTAATTTTACTGGTGACTAGATTTACCTTTAGCCATTTTACGTCATGCAATGCTTATAGCTATGGTTAGTAAACAAACACCAGCCTGCTAACATCATTAACCATATGCTTATACATAAATAAAGAGGTAATTTCTGAGAAGCTGTGATGGCTTATGCCGTATTAGGAAAAAAGAACCCCAGCCAACCAACGTGTAAAATAAGACTGGTTAAAAGAGAACAATCATAGTTTGTAATGCTAAAATTTCCTAGTATTTCAATTAGTAAAATTATACCTATAACAGAAAACTAAAGTTTCAGGACAGTTGCTACTGATTCCTGTTAGGTTCTACATTTTTCACATGCACACATGGAATCATACACTCAGAACACGTACATGCTAATTCTATATATCCCCTCTGTTTTACTGCTCTTTTTCTTCTGTACTGACGGTAACTAAAGCATCTGAGACATTTTATATAATGCTTGGACTGGTACTGTAAAACTGAGATATGAGCAGTATTTCTTTCCCTACATATGGAACCTGTTTACTAAATAATAGTTTGATGTCTTAAAACACTGAACATCAAAACTTATTAAGAGAGTACATTTCTCACTGTGTGCCTGTTAGAATAATGATAACATTTCATACTAGTGCTCTCAAGCTGTAAAATATTTTATTACACAATCTACATTTTTAGAACTATTTCAATATCTTATTTAGTAAATTATTTCAAAAATATATTACAAGCACATGTCTCAGTATTATAAGCCTTTGTGCTGGTTTTGGCTGGGACAGAGTGAGTTTTCTTCATAGTAGCTAGTATGGAGCTGTTTTGGATTTGTGCTGGAAACAGCATGGATAATACAGGGATGTTTTAGTTACTGCTGAGCATTGCTTACACAGAGTCACAGTGTTTACTGCTTCTCACACCACCCCACAGCAACAGGCTGGTGGTACACAAGAAGCTGGGGGGGACACAGCTAGGACAGCTGACCCCCCAACTGACCAAAGGGATATTTCCATACTATAGGACATCAGCTCAGCAATAAAAAGCTGGGGGAAGAGAAAAGAAGGGGGGTGGGATTGGGGGGGGGGCGGGGAGCATTCAAAATTCTCACATTTTGCCTTCCCAAGTAACCATTATAAGTGATTATAAGTTTTAAGAAACTGCTGATCACCTGTCTGCCCTTGGGAAGTAGTTTTGCTTTGCCTCCATGTGCAGCTTTTTGCTTTACCTATTAAACTGTCTTTAACTCAACCCACAATTTTACTCACACTTCAATTTTCTCCCCCATCCCATCGGAGGGGGTTGAGCAAGTGGTTCTGTGGTGCTTAGTTGCCGGAGGGGTAAAACTATGATAGCCCTATAAAAAGAAATTATCTTAGATGCCTACTTTAAACAATGTGCAAAACAAAAAAAATTTTTTAAACAGTTAGGCTTTACTGTGTTTCCATCCAGGAGCCAAAACCATGGTGTTCCAATAATTCTGAGAATAGTAAAATTAGCATTTACTAACCAAAGCAGCCCCACAGGTTTGACACTGAAGTATTGCAGTAAATATAGCATTCCAGCTGCTATCAGTTCCCAAAATTGAGAGCCAGTGATACATTACACATTCTGGGTCTGATTCAGCATTTGCTTGTAAAGCAGTCATAAATCTGTTTTTGCTTGCCAGGTACGTCAAACTTGCAAATACTCTGTATTGTTGAAAGACATATTTGGTCCATACAGAACTCTGGTCCTTTCCTCAAATTTTTCTGCTGGCAAGACTCTTTCCACTATTGTACCTGTGCTGCACTTGGACATAAATTAATTCCAGGTCTTCTTAACAAATATATGCTTTTATCTTGAAAATAAGATAACACTTCCTAACTGACATTTTAGCTTGCAGGCAAATGCAACATTTCACAGCACAGCTATTGACACCAAGAAAGCTTACTGAAGGTTTCAAGTGAACATCTTAGCTATATATATGCAAAAGAAATGAAAGATTTAAAAAAAAAAAAATCACAAAAAAACCCTCACCCCCACACAGAATCACAGAATCACCTAGGTTGGAAGGGACCTTTTAAGATCATCTAGTCCAACCAATTGTGGTTTGCCCAATTTGTCCACACACAACAAACCAAACAAATACACCAAAAAAAAACCCACCCCACTTCACATCTGAGATCTCAAGCCTCACAGACTGTATTCTAATCATGTCTACTTAAAGTTCACCTCTACAAGAATATAACCAGTTTAACACACAACCTCATACAATATTTGTAGAGAATTTTTGCTTCAGTTAATAGCCAGAGTACATTCTAGGAATGGCTAGGTATTAATATTATTAATACTAACAATAACAGTGCTGTACACCCTCATTCAAAATAGTGTGGAGAGTCATTACCTCACTGAAGTACTGGATGATGCTTACTGAAAGAGACAAGAGGCACTTCAAACAAACAGCAACCTTGACTTACAATGCACAAAAGTAAAAATAAGCCCCTAAAGTTACTGCTGCTTTCCTAAGCATTGGTTTAAATAGTGCTTTCCTGGAAAGCTTTTTTTTTTTTTCCATTTGCTGATTTGGAATGAAAATATAAAATAATAATAAAGCATGAGTAATAAAATCAAGTATTTGGAAAACTTATGAAATATAACAGATGGGTCCTCTGTCTCAGCAGCAGTGTGTTCAGTTCAGAATCACACAGACCAGAAAGCTGCTTTGGTATCATTTTCATCACTACAAGTCTGGATTGGGCCAGTCAAAGACTAATGTACCTTTAGGTAATTGTTTCATTCACAAGTCATGGTTAATTGGATCATACCAGCCAATGGGAAGTGAAAAACCGTGAGATGTATGGTCAAATTGCACTTCTTCCAGAAACACTAAAGACCATGTTTTACTGGCTTTACACAAACTCTATACTAGGTAGAAAAAATCATAAGGTTCCTGAATAAACGTCTACAATTACTTCTTTTCACAACTACAAATGGTACAAAGCCAGCAAAACAATCCAGGGGACTTTTTTCTAGATCAATAAGCAAGATCTCCTCTTACTTACACTAATATACTCTAAACAGCTTTGCAATTATGTATGTATCTGAACAATACTCATTTTTCACCTTTGAGATATGTAAGTAATAACAGAACATAAGAACTTCCCAAATATTTCACAAAGATGACTGATATTGGATAATCCACATTATTTGTCTTTTGAATATTGTCCCAAAGCATTTTATTTTCTTTTCCTCTAAAACTTACTTCCAAAATCTCTTTACTCCATTTGAAGTGGGAAATCCAACTTACAGAACTGAAAATAAAAGCTACTGTTTCTGTGCTTGTAAAAATACCAGTCTGATCAGAATACAGTATATTATTGGATTTTTAATTTTCTTTTGAAAAGACCAAGCTATGTTAAGCAGCCTTTAGCAAGCTGTCACAGATGAGACCAATAAGCACATCCTGACTTAACACACATCAGGGGTTGCCAAGGATACACTGTCAGGGGACTAGGGTCAGGAGTCAAACTGACCAATATTGAGTAAATTACATTGGTTCGAATGATTCTCCCTGAGCTAGTAGTGATATGGCATGCACATAGTTTTGCTCTGCAGACTGATAAATACTGCATTTGAAGGCTAAACAAGGAACAAAGCATGGAAAAATGATTCTCTATAGACTGCCATAAACATTCATTCACATTATCTTGACATTAAAAAATATTATCGTTGAAATTATCTCTATTCCTTTCCTGAAGAAATGTAACAAAAAGCTTTTCACTTCAAAAAGCAAAACAAGCAATAAGCTAAAATAACTGGAAAGGGCAATGAAGGCAAAAGGGACCAAATCACGTCTCATATTGTACACCTTGTGCATTCCACTATTTATATTAAAGGTATTATCATTACTCAAGAGAACTATTCATGACATCTTGCTGCAGATAGCACAATTATTTCTCACACACACACACACACACGCACTTAAGAATACTAATTTTGTTCCCAGTAGTCAGAAAAAAATAGTAAAAGTTTGGTCCCAGATTTGAAATTATGATGCTTTTTTCTGGATGCTTTTGGCTTGAAGGTGCTGTCTAATACCTGAACAACTTATGACAAATTCACTGTGCAGCAAATGAACTACACTGGCCTTGTGTTAATGTTTGAAGTAACTTTAGGCAAGGCCTACTGGCAACTGAAAACACAAGTATAAGCTAGAATGTGACACTGGCCAACACGTCACACAAGAGCCTTTTCTTATTTCTTTGAGACCCAATGAGAGATGACTTTTGTAAGATCAGCAAAGCTTAACTTTACATTTAGAACAGAAGTTTGCAAATGTACACAATTCAAATTCTTGTTTATTTGCTCATTGCTTAGATTGTTCCTCTTATAAATTCTTCTAAGAACATCAAATAAGTATTAGGGAGAAGTATTTGACTTCTTTCTTTTTGTTTCTTTAGTACAGGTTCTCTTTTCATGATCCTCATTTCCATCCTCTTCACAGTTCAGGTGTTTGTGGGGTTTTTTTCTATTAGCTGAATATATTTTTTTCAAGGCCATATTTACTATATTTTCCTCTTTGAGCCATTTTTTTCTCTTTCTTTTTAATGCTTTTTTTCCCCATCCATGATCCTTGCTACCAGTGAACACGGACAGCAAATCTTTCTGCCTTCCGTATCTGTGACTCCAAACTAACAGATTTAGTATCTTTCAAAACAAGGTACTTTATGCTCTGTCAACAATGCTTTAAAAATTGCTCTTGTCCCCTCTATGATGATTTTTGTCACCAGTGGTTATATAATATTTGCATATACATGCACACATCATTGTTTGTTACCAAACGCTCGGTACCATGTTGTGAACAGATTTCTCCATTAACCTCCTGTCAGAAAATAACATAACCTCCTTTTCTCACAAATGCAAACGGTTTCAGATCCTGTCTCTCCTGTTCTGTCACCGCTTGGGTGCTGTGCTTTGAAGATAAACTTTATTGAAAGCCTACAGAGAAAAGGCTGCTGCTCATGAGATTTACGCTGTTAGTGCCCGTTGTTGTTTCACAGTAGCCACGAGCATGCTGAGTGAAGCTTAAGGAACAACCAACCAACCGCCGATCTCTTTCTAATCCAGTTTGTACCTCTGGTGTACTAAACACAGAAAAGTTGGGAGCTTTGTCATGGACAAAGAGAGCCCTCCACTTGCCTCACTCTGGTGTTTTTTCTTTGCCCTTAGTGAAACCTACCAAACCAACTGGTCTGTCCAAAAGCCTTCTGGGGAGGAAGGAAAGGTGAGCAAGGGACAACTGTGTGGTGTGAGGGCAAGCCTATAGTTACACCAGATTAGATGAGACAGATCCCTGTGGTCAACGAGCAGCAGAGTGCCTGCAGAAATAGGCCCTTAGAAATTGCCCAGGAGCTCCTCTTAGACAGCGGCTCCAAAATGGTGCATCCACCAGCAGAGCCAAGGAGGTAGCTTATGAAGTAGTGCAGCGAGGGGCCATCTCTCTGCTAAGCAGACGCTGCTTGACTTCCAGAACTGAGCTGTGATTCAGCCTTCTGCGACTACAGAAGCTATGGGTACTGCATTTTTGGCTGAGGTGGAAGCTCATGACGTCACTTCTTTTGCTTTGCTGGGCAGATTTCCAAAGTGCACTTAAGTGCATTCTTCCAAGAACAGCCAAAAACAACTTAGCCCCTTTTCTAGGAAAACACTATTCTCCTTGGATTTTGAGCAAGGGGAATTTTTCTACCATCAGTTAACAGAATTACATTAAAATACAGTGGATATAATATAAAAAAAAAAAAATTTCAAACAGAAGAAAACAATCATCCAAGTAGAAGAATTGCAAGCAGAACTCCAGATTGCAGGCATAAAGGACCATAAAGCTAAAAAAATGCCAGATGCATTTTCAACATTAAATCTTCTCATATTAATTTCATCTTGACCTGTATATGCATCAAATCTGCTTTTGCCTGCTGTAGTCATCATGATGACTAAATAGGCACCAGAAGTCACTACTGTATGGGTCAGCAAAAGGTATAACTACAGCTCTCCCACTGTATTTAGAATGGATTTTAAAGGAATGCAGAACGGTTACCTTAGCATCAAAAAAGGCTATTAAGAAGATGACAATGTAAGAGGTACAAACGACGAGGGTGAATGCATGTGGGGAATAGGTATAAGAACTCAGTCCATAGAAGAGCTGGGTTGGCTCTTGGGACTTAACAGACGTGAACGTGGTTACTGCCCTGTTTTTCACATGTAAATCTGGCAATGCATTTCCTGAAATCAGGAAGTTCTGTTACCCTCACTATTCCTTATGGGTTAAGCTGGTACTTCTATGGCAGAGTGCTGGAAAGCCTGTCCCAAAATAAAAGCGTAAGTTCAAATGACCAGTACACATTCAATGGTGGGAAATTTTACAATATAACTGGGCAAACAATACTTGTACATTACATTCTATAGATTGTGAGATTAGGGAGAAATAAGTATTACTTCAGATCCCACCAAATTCGGGAGAGCCACCAATGTTTCAAGAGAGATACCACAGAACTACACACAAAAATGATCTATGGTTCCTCTTCCGCTGGACCGATTGCGCAAGTAACAAAGTACAGTGCATAGAAAAGGGCACCTTATATTGCTTCTTGAACTGAGCCCTGACTGATTATTTTAAGTACACTTGTTTTAGTCACATAAGCTCCACGTCCTACACTGATTACATTGTAATTTCACTGTTGATATCAATAGAGATAGTGACTTATGAGTGCAGTACTAAACTTATTCCACAGCAAATAATGACTGAGATTATTAATAAATCACAGCTCCATTTATACAGAGAAGGCTAATTCTTTATAAAGCACACTACTTAAACTACAATTAGTTTATTCATGCTCTGGCAGCAGGATATATTGTTCTAAGAAGCGCACTAAGATCTTCACTCAAGATTTAAACTATTGCAAACTCCCTTTATGCTACTGAGCTTGCACCTCTGTTCATTTGTAATGCACGGCTCGTCTTCCTGGATAATGATGCTGAGGTCTCATTTCTCCGAAAAAGACAGATGCAAAAGAAAGAAGGCTGAAGAGAGCATTGCAGAGTTACTCTATTCAAATGTGTTGAATTTGACGAGAGCATTGTTTTGCTAGAGGCACTATCTAGAAGTTAATTCAGTTAATTTGAAGGACTAACATGAGCAAATAGCTGCTGCTCACAGAAAAACAGTATGAAAAATTATACAGTATAGTCATATGGTGTCTAGGCAAATATCAATTTCTTATCACCTTCCTATGAGTTGCCTTGTACTTTTTCTGCTCATTTGCTATGCAAAAATCCCCCCACAAAATCAGTTTGATTTATTCAATACCCACACAGTTCTGCCCTTGATCAGCATGACTAACTAGAATAACTAACCACTGCCTCCTTTACAAAATGAGTACAAAACAAAAGGGATCAAATCCAAAAGGAAACCCTTTATGAGTTTGCCTAAGCCTATAGAGTCTGCATGAAGGACAAAGCAGTAGAATTCTGTTGTCTTTGCAACTTATCCTTTTGCTAGAATATCTAAAATCAACTTCCATATTCCCCTTTTGCCAAATTAAAAAAAACAAAAAAACAAAACACTTAAGCAAAAAGGCCTACAAAAACATTACATACAAAGATCTAAAGTATTCATCCAAACATTGTATAATTTTTTGAATCTTGTTCTTGTTGGGATGTTCTGGAAACATTCAAGGTCAAGTTGGACTGGACTCTGAGCAACCTGATCTAGTTGAAGATGTCCCTGCTCATTGCAGGTGGCTGGATTAGATTACCTTTAAAAGTCCCTTCCAACCCAAACCATTCTATGACTATGATTTATATAAACAGCGTTCAAGACAGTACTTCACAAATCGAATCATTTCAATGGATAAAGCCAATATTAGCTAATAAAGGAGAGTAGTTTCAAACTAGTGGAGCTATTCTAGGTGCTTACATTATTTGTTTAAAAGCCCAATTAGAAAAAAAATCACTCACTGTAAAGGAGAATTATATGTTTAACAGCTTCCTACTGTATTACCAAACCCAGTAGAATCTTCTAAAATATCCCAATTTAAGGCCTCATTAACTTATGTAATAACTTGCATGGTGAATTCACAATGCTGTAGTTACAGGTCAACAGACATTTAGGATAAATGTTTAAAAAACATTCTATAAGAAGCATCACTCTCCATTACATAGTTACAGCTAACTTGGGTGTTGCACTTGAAGTAGTGATTGAAACTAATTTTTATATAAGAAATTTATCTGAAATCATGTGCACTTAAATTTCAGAATAAATTGTTGAATTTTATAAGAAAATTGATGAGCTTAAGTTAAAATTAATTAAAGATAGATCTTTTAAGAAATACAGCAGTCACTTTTTCTTCGAAGGGCCACAATTACTTTAGATTTTGAAAATCTATGGATAGTGAAGATTTTCAAGTTACTGACTATTTAACCCATGATTTTTGTAGGAAAATTTCATCTTTTGGGACATTGTCTAGGTGAAATGAAAATGGGAGTGGGGGTCTTTGCAGGAAGACAGTTCTACAGAGAAAAGAAATAGAAAAGGAAAATAAAGCAGCAAGATGCTGTGGATACGTGAAGAGCAGGCTGAATGAAGAAACCTGGATTCATGTTTCTCATTTGTGTCTTTGCTTTTTATCATTGCTCTGGCAATAAAGGAGAAGTAAAGGCAATTTAGCTGGCTGATATACTTTGGTTCTTAGAATAATCCAGAGAGAAACAGGACAAACAGAACCTCAGTGGTTACTGCGGCAACCACATCAAACATTTTGGCTTTTCAGAATACCATTACTTTACTATAGATAAAATAACTTGTTGAAGAAAATAAGATTAATATTCCCTCTTAAAGGCCACTTGTGACACCACCTCAGGGATGTCATATCCAGGCTGGATTCCTCAGTTTATGAAAGACAGTGTCATACTGAAGCAAGCCCAGTGGAGGGCCACCAAGGCAGTCAGGGGACCAAAGCACAGGATGTATGTGAGAGGCTGAGGGATACGGGCTCACAGAGAAGAGAAGGGTCAGGGAGACCATTTTGCTTTCTATTATTCTCAAATGGGAGAGTCCAGAGAAGGTGGAGCTAAACTCTTCTCAGGGGTGTATTGTGACAGGACAATAGAGAACTGGCAACACCGAGCAGGGGCGGTTTTTCTCACCGTGAGGGTGGGTGACACTGGCACAGGTACGCAGAGGAAATTTGACATCTCTGTCCTCAGGAGTGCTCAGAACTCTCCTGGGCATGGCCCTGAGCAACCTGCTGTAACTGGACCTGCTCTGAGCATGAGACAGGACTGTGTGGCCTCTGGAGGTCCCACACTAGCTAAATTCTTCTGTAACTGTATAAAGATTCAACTGAAGGCAAAATGAAATAATTTTCACTTATTGTTTCAAATTTTAGGGGGGGTTGATGCCGGCTTTACATAGCAATTTTTAACATGATAGTATTATTGTTCATTTAAAATTTCCTTCTCTGCTCCCATTTCTGGAAAATGAAAAAATAAATAAGAAGCCCCTGTTCACAGTGCACACTTCTCAAAGTATACATCCCCATAAATAAAATACACACTTTGTGCATTTTGAAGGGTAATGCTATCTATGGAAAACACATTTGTTTCTTAGTTTCAAATACTGATAAGCATAATAATTACAACGCACACTAACCATGACTAGGACAAAGAAGGCACTGTTCAAAATCAAGTCTCTAGTCCAAATGTTTTTATCCTGGAATCAAGACTGAACAAGCAAAGAACCTTCATGAATCTTTACATTCACATAAATCATCTACCAACTAACTCTTAATAACGAGAAACATGAAAAAGAACTAGATTTAGTGAGAATATAATTTCCTGTTTATCATCAAAGCAAATGATCATCATTAGGCCATTAAGAAACCTTTGTTCTGAAATACAGGACACCAGTGAATATTCTAGTGAGGAAACTCCATGAGTAATGAGAGAAAAACTCACTGAGTTTTTCAATGAGTAAAATAAAGAAAAATCTGCAGATTTCAGGGCTCCTCTAAAGGAACTATATTCAAATATAGACAGAATTAAAGCAGCCTCCTTGGTTTGACAGGAAAGTCGCATTTATTTGCAAGGAGCTGAAATGTTCTGCATTCTGTTCTAAGCCCAGACCATAGGAGTGGAGGTATGCAGTGAGAGATTGCTGCACATTAGGAGGACATGGGGTAGATCTACGTTGATGTTTTAGTTTGGCAGGGTACTTTTAAAGTTAATCTCTTGACTGCCTTCGGTTATTGTGCTTTGGTTTGCATTGTGGGATGGTTAAAAAACACGTGACTGAATTCTTTTCTGATGCAACTCAAGTACACTAAATTTAGTGCTCTCCAGCTGCTCCTGTGAATTCAGTCCACATGATGAGATTAGAGCTAATCCAAAATTAACTCATCAAAATAGGTATGAATACTGGGTCTTCAGTGACAGAGTCTGCTTTCTACATGCTGATCCACTTCTTTTTGCACTGCTTGCTGTAGAGAGAGCTTTAAAGACTTTGAAACTACTGCAACTTTCCTCCCATGGAAGATCAAAATTCCTTTTTCCAAATGTGTCATCTTCAGGCACTCACACAACATCTCTGACTATAACAGCTGTTCCTCGGTTTCTACCCAGATGTTTAAGTTCCTCGAATTTTTCTTACTTGAATGATCAACTCAATATGTGACTTAAAGGAGATATGTAGCTATTCACTTTTCTGTAGAAGAGAACCATTCAGAAAAAAACAGTAATTCAGTAAATAGCTCCAAATTTGGACTCTCTCCTGTTTTCAGAGAACAGAGTACATGCTTTTGGGAAGAAAGGAATAGAAAAAAATTACTCCCAGTTTCTATAGAAATAGTGGTTCCTCTACCAGGGGTTCTCCATAGTCTCACATAAGTTGCTCTAGTAATGAAATGTTGTAATACTTTGTCTGGTGCAAGGCAGGCTAGACCCTCCGTGATGTTAAGGCTGAAATTTTATGTGTCAAAAGCAAGTCCAACAAACATTTCTAACATTGGTGACCACACAGTATGGTGTGCCAAAAACAGCCACACACCATTTGCTCATACACAAATTTATAGCAATTCTGCAAAACAACCTAGTACAGACCAGATCTGATTCTAAACTGCATCACTATGGCTTGGATTTAATACGTTTTTCTAGGAAAGCACTTAAGCAGATTCTCATGGCTGACTTACATTAATGAGACTTAATTACAGGCATAATATACAAGCTTTACTGCTTTCCTAAAGAAGGCTCCATATGAGGATGATGGCATTTTAGTCCCCTGTTCTTCACATAATGTTCAAAACTCACAGTGCTCAACATGTATAATTTCCTGTATTCTTCTTCAAATTTTTAAAGTTAATCTTTAAATGTTAACTGCTTATCTTGTATTACTATTATATTTAATATGTTGTCACTGATGCCTACAAGCCTGTTATAGTTGTCTCTTGAAATCATAAATGTCCTTTTTTCAGGACTTCAGCAGAAATGAAATTATAAAGTTATTAAAAAGATAAAATATATAACACTTTATTCACCAGAAATATGTAAGCAACGTTACATTTTGAATTAAAACAAAATCCATGAACCCCAGATGAAACGTCTATCTTGCTTTAAGATTTCATACCTTATTAGGGACCTATCTGGACTATAGTCATTTGCAAGACTATGAGGGCCTGTGTAAAACACCTAACGAACTATTTACAGACTATAAGAATCAGCTCAACTTGAGAGCTTCATGGCAACGCATTTTTGTACAGTTGAAATTAGTCTCTTCACATGACTTCAGAAAAGATATTTCTTTATGACTGAAAAAAAATTACGGCAAATAGAAAATATAACAAATGCTGAAAGTATTTCCTGTCACTTGCTATATACACGTTTATAGATAATGACATTGGGTTGGGGGCTTTTTCAGGTATCACTTGCTTTTTACACACACACACTTTTTCTTACTAAACTGAAAGGAAGCTTTGTAATCTTCCACATAACGTCTGTGCTTTTTCACCTCACAGTTAGGTGAGCTATTAATTTCTTGAGTAAAGGGGATATTATAGGGGCTTGGCAGAGAGGTGTCTCAGCAGCAGGCAAAAAACGAATACTTGCCTAAAAAAGTGTCAAAATGTGGATGTGCCTCCAATAATTTAAAAAATAGAAGGTGATAAGTTGAAAATGTCAGGTAATTGGCAGACAGATAGAAAGTTAAACTGTGTCCTCAGTGAAGAAAATTAACCAGCAGCTGCCAGCAGAGGCCCCAAGGTCATCTGAATGTCAGAACCAAGTAAGGGCCAATCATTCAGAAGGGGTTCGCTGCTGATATTTGCCCTCCCTGGTCATTTTCAGATCTCCCAGGAACTGCCCTGAACTACTGCCAACATGTGTTCATTTCTAAAAATTACACAGATTGTGATTTATTACCCATCACGCTACAAAAATCCATTGTGAATTAAATCAGCCCTTTGTTTAAATTGCTACTCTGCAATACGTATCATATCATCATAAATGACATTGAAGTTATAATCTACAGTAGTCTGCTTCAGCCACTGATAAGGCTCCACCAAGGGACGATCAATACTTACTATTCATTTTTGAAATTATCTTCACATTGATCCCTGAACAAGTGCCAGCAACACAGAGGCACAGTGGCTTTAATACAATAATTATATAAAGGTTTACAGGCTCATCCTCCCAGCCAATAAAAGCTGTCAGCTGGCAGGGACAGTCACAATCCCATAATCCATCAAAATGCTGTTCTCTGACCTATGGGCTTCTGGGCTTTCGGTAGACCTCGATAAACATGCTTGTAGAGGAGAGAATAGCAACAAACACTAGCAAGCAAAAAGCATCACATTCATATTACCGATAACAAAAAAAAAAAAATATCTCTTATAGCACATTACCCTTTTTATCAGAGCAACAAAGAGGTGCATTTTTTATTGTAACTCACCAAAGAGTGAGCGACTGGCTGTGTGAGTATATTCTCACACAAAGTCGGTCTGGTCTTTTCAGCAGGTGACTAAGTCAAATTATAAACTATAATGAAGTAAACTCATGGAGCTAGTATCAGATATAGCTAATTTAGAGAGGAACAGCTAAGCACTCTAGACAGTAAAACAAGACTACTAAAAGTCTGGAAGTAAAATACTGAGAACCTAAGAATTATAAGAAACTGCCATCCAGGGGCAAATGAAAATCTGGATTAAGTAGATTGTGAATGACTTTGTAGCATTCAGCCAAGATGCCAAGCTATTTTTTTTTTGTGCATGTGAATTTGTATTTTCACACAGATGGGGCTAAACAAATCTATTTATTTAGTAGTTGAGCTGAACAATTCAAATCTTGCATATTAATTGAAGCTGTATAAAAGAGAGGAGTGGTTATTTTATAAGAAAAGCATTTGGTGAAACTGTATTTACTCTAGTTATGTACTGTCCTATGATTCCAGAATAAAAATAAGGTAACATGCATTTAAGGCATAAGGTTTAAGGAAAAAGAAGGCAGGGAAGAAAATTTAAGATATGAAACAAACAAAGAAAAAAAGAGAGAGAGCAAAGAACAGTAACTGGTACAATGCTGGAATACTTTATGATATATAACGTCAACACTGCTTCTAGTATTGTTGTCTGCCATATCAGTTATACCCTTCCTTCTCTGATCCCATTGTCAGCTTCACAGAATTATCACGTACACAAGAAACACAGAACCTGGCTGGCATTAGCAGGCACAATTCACCCTTCAAGTTCATCTTTTAAATGCTTTATTTGTCTTACAAGAACACTGATTAACAGCTCTCTAATAGTTTATTCGCCATCTGAAATTATGTCAAAAAATATAGGAAAGCACTCCTATAATACGATTCTAATGCTTGGTAAGGGGAAAAGAAAAATTTAATTTTCAAGTTTTGCAGCATTATGTGGAGTTCCTTTAAGAAAGAGTTGCAATTTCTAGGGAACTTTTCCTGGTTATTTCTGTGGTTTGGGAAGTTTTTGATTTGTTTCTGACCAATACAGAGGACACCTCACTATAGTATAATTTGACTTAACTCCAATGTTTAAATGCAACAAATGATATTTAACAGCCAAGAACCTTGCCCATGACTTTACTTTCAAAACTATAGAGCACACATTAAATGTTTTTAATGTCAACAAAACAGAGGCATAAAGCTAATTGAAGGTGAGTACAGTCTGAGAAGGAATACAGTAACGTTTTAAATTTCCCAATTCAGACCTTGATGTTTACGCTAAGTATTTGATAAAGCAAAAGTCTTTCTTAGAAAGAGACATAACTTTCTTCTCTTTGTTACTTTTTTTTTTTTTCCCTGTGATCAATAGTAAAAGGATTTTATTTTTTCATCTACCTACAGAAATTACTGTTCCTTAGTGTGGAATACAATTTAAGTCATGACATTCCTCCTCTGAAGTACTACTTTCTTCTAATTGTTTCAAAGACTAATACATGTGTATATTTAAGTTGTATAAAAAGGCTTTCTCCACTAGTAGCGGGAAAAGACGGAACAGCTGCTACCCATTAACATGCAACAGTAACGGAAGTAATGTTGTGCAATGAAAACACATCTCTTCTTCACACCAAAAAAAAAGGATGCACTGGCCCTTGTGAGGTCAACTGTGTTGGCCTGATTCTCTTACAACTTTCATATATGCAAACCTTGATCGTCTGTTGATAACTATTAGTTTTCCTCTCTGTTCTTTTAGAGATGCAAAGCAAAAGCGTTTTCCTACATGATGTCAGAGAGTGCATCAGTTGTTCTTATAAGCACAAAGCATCTTGTATCTTTTAAAAAAAATTTCCCATACGGACTAACAACTCTAAAACACCAAGTTAATTGTACCCAAACGACTACAGCAATATCCATAGCTCTAACTGTCGAGTTGCACTTGGGTCTTAAAGTTAATATGGGCTAAATCTTGCACAGCATTACCTATACCTCCCAAATTACTCCCCTCAAAAAATATTTATGATGTCACATTAGTCATATACCTCGGATGCCACCTGGATCACCTTATTTCTTTCAGTGAGTTCACACAGGTAAGACTGATTAGTACTCTAATTGAGAATTAATAAACACTCCAGTTAATGGCAGTTATAGAATTCTCATTGCCCTGTATTGATTGCATGGGCTTTGCAGGCTGGCAGTAGACGGTAAAAGAAAGAACACCGTACCTACATAAAAACATGCCCTTCCCAAGCCCCACAGTTTTTGAAAAATAACATGCAACTTATGAAGAAAATACTAGTGCAGCACTAGATTTCTGTATTTCCTGATTCTAAGTCATATATAACTTGGGTCCCAGGCTTCAACTTCCTCTCCTGTCAACAACCCCTTCACATTTCAGCAGCAACTCAACATATATGCAGGAGTTAAAGACCTATTTTAAATCAACGCTCCATCTCCCTGCCAATGCAGGGCTCTTCACCACAACGCATGTAGGCAATAACACACCTAAAGAAGGACAAATTATAAAATCAACCTACCATAATTTAGGTTTTGTCATCCAGTTATGTGAAAAGGCTGGAGTAATTTACCAACATAAAGATGGTCTCATACAACGTACTGTCGACAGCTAGTATTGTAATGATAATGAAGTTATCTCTGTAGAACTGACACAGATGCATAAAGTGTTTTTTTAATCCGATATTAGCAACAGACACTCCAAACAGAATTGAAATATTCTTATACATTTAAAGGATTAATATAAATAGATCTTTAGGAACACAAATGCTTGAAACTTCAACTCTAGTAGCCATGTTTTAAAATCAGACAAAACTTTGCTTTTTTGCTAAAGCTTCTTCAGACATAAGGGGTTTGCATGAAATTTGAGAATCTAAAAGCAACTCATTTGTACAATTTGATGTTATAACATGATGACACCATACCGATATTTTGAACTATTACATCTGAACAAGGTGTAAAAACATGCAATGTTTGTGAAAAAAAAAAAAGACATACAAAGAAGGGTCAGCTAAAAATGTAAGCTAAGCTAAATAATTATATCACATATTTGGTTTAACCTCATCAGGGCTCTTAGAATATTTTTAATGTAACAAATGGGAGATTAATCACTAGCTTAATAGACCTTTCAAGTACCATTGACCTGTATGAACAAATATAATAACAGAAAAAATAATTTAGACTTTTCTTTGGCATACTAAATAGGATAATCTCAGCTCATGCTTTAGGGTATTATTTCTAAAATAGATGCATATTAAAAATAGTTTTCTAATACATCATTAGGGGAGCTTATGGACAAATTCATTGATGAATAATAATTATGCTCTATGGTTATTTATTTTCAAGTTACAGAACCTATATGGATTCACATACCCATATAGAATTGTGATTCTCTTTTGACACCATGATACCATTTCCTAAAGAGCAATAATTGGAATTTGTATTTAGACAAAAAAAAAAAGACAGGACAGAAAATTATTTCACCATTAATGGAGCCATTCTAGCAGCTGGATGTGGAAGCTGGAAATTCAAGAGAAAAAAGCACAGTTTAGAGACAGTTTTTTAGAATAAAGAAGAAGGAACTGTCAAAGCTCTAACATTAAACCAACACATGAGGAAGAGAAAAAGGTAAAGATCTGCACAGGAGAAGAATTATTCTGTCAGAGATAGCAGAATGATCAAGAAAAATAAATTAGGTCCTCCATAATGTAGATAAACAGGTGTGGCTTTTGTAAAAGGAATACACTGCCATCTGTTAAGTGAAAGCCATGTTTTAATGGTTTGCATCAAGAGTTTAAGCAAAAGTAATTTAGTTGGTAAAGTTAGTAGCAGAGTTTAATTTGCTTATAGAAGGACAGAAATATGATTTTAAAAAGCTAACAAATACTGGCCTTGTGATTTGGTTTCATCTGACAATCAAGAAAGAGGAGAAGTATGCTGCACTGAAAAAGAGAGGTTTGGTTTATCTTTGGAAAATAAGAGCAGATGAATAAGAAATTAAAATATAACAGAAACATAACAGAAAAAACATAACATTCTCAGATTAATTATCTGGTGCAGTCCTCCATATCCAGGACAAGAAGAGACTAGGGTCTATGGATCAAGGCAGTAGTCTTTGAGATGCAGGATATTTTCTAATATTGGAAATTATATTGTAAAGAACTATTGAAAGGATAGCAAAAGACAAGCATGAAGATGGCTTGAAGTCCTGTTTAAAGATGTTTAACGATGTCTTCATATATTTATTACCTCTTCAGTTAATAAATCCCATACCTTGTGTATGTGCAATAAGAAGCAAAAACATACACAGAAGGTCCTACTTAGGCAAGATTTTTTCATATAGACGCTGAGAGCAATACAATCTTTATCCCTAACTGCCATCTATTGTATAGATTTTAAAAACTTTAAGGTTATTATTCACCCAGTGCTCCTGAAATATATCTAAATATACACCGTAAAATTCAGAACAAAATCCAAAAAAATCTTCTAAGGATCTCTGAACATTGGACAGTTCCTGCAGTCAAGTCTGTTTTGTCCGCGATGGTAACTGATGAGTGATTTCTCTGTAATTATCTCAACTCACGAGCTTTTTCATCTTATTTTCTCCTCCTGTCCTCCCCTTCAGGAGGGGAAGCAGGAGAGGGCCTGGGTAGACAACTGGTAGGCAGCCAAGGTCAATAGCATAGGTAGAAAATGAGTGAGCTGCTGACATCATAGACCAAATGTAACTTAGCAAATTATGTTCTGTTTTATCTTGATGATGAAAAAAAATCCCATCATTCAATATAAAGCAAGTCTCAGTAACATAAAATGTAATAGTTGCTTTCATATAAATTTGAGCTGGGGAAAAAAAAAATAAATCAGATAAACGGAAATTGTTGCCAGCATAGATAGGTTTCCTTAACCTTCTCCTGTGAAAAGAAGCTGAATGCCGTTTAAATAAAATTAATCTCAACCATCCTGCAACTTCCATCATCTACTGTGCATCAAAAACTTTCAAAGGTAGGATAAGACACCATTACCAAGGTTTGGCTGAGTGAGTTTATTGCATATTTACCAAGTACAGATTTCCTACAAGAGGTAGGAAGCTTGGTACTTTTAGTTATTCAGTAGAAAAGGGTTGGTACAAGACAGCTTTTTTATGAGATATAAAGGTATGGGAAGGTTTCAGGAATCAGTCTGATGAATTTCGAAGGCAAGAAAGTGAAAAAATTTCCAAAAAGGCTGCAGGGATATGACTATGGTTTAGTTAAACAGAATCTGTACATGTGCCTCTGAATTAGGCACTTTGTAAATGTTTGCCACTAAAAGCAACCTAAAAAGTAGCAGTGGTCTACAGGACACAAAATAAATTAAACTCCCAGCAGCACTGTGCAGAATTTTTCCCTGGGGACTGCTTTTGTAAGTTTAACGCAAATCCTGTTTCCTTAATTTCAACCAAGTACAAATATTATTCCTCAAATGCCTGTCTTTGCAACACTATATCCTCAGATATATTCAAGATATTCTGCCTACAAATATCAATCATGAGTACTTTTTTTATTACCATTATTACAATGATCCACAGTTTCCTATATACAGTGCTGACAACTGATTCAATATACCATATTATGCATTTGAGAAACTAAACCACTACTCTCTTTTGTACCATCTAAACTGTACAAAGCAGGATACCTACAATCAACAGAACACTTACATGAACTCCAAATGACTTGCTCTAAAGCAAGACTCCTTTAGAGATATGCAACATGAGGTTACCTAAATCTAATGAAAATATCACTTCAGATCAATACTAAACACTATTGTCCGTTAACTGTAATATAGAAGACTGATATTCAATTAATTCCATCTGTTGCTAAAGGACACATTCTTTCAACATCTAGTATTCCTATGAACAAGATGTAGAATCAGAATAATACTTATTTGGCATTATTAATTGCTATAGTAATTTCATAGTTGTTAAAAAAGGAATAAATTAAATTTGCTGAGAAATTCATAACAGCTTCCATTTCCTGCTGTTATATGAACTGAAATTCATTCTCTTCAGCATCTGAAGAGCTATTTTTTTATTGTTGTTGTTAAGGCAAATTTAAACAAAATAGGTTTTTAAAAGGTAATATTAGAAGAATTTAGTCCATATGTGATATAAATGTTGGGCAATTGTCACAAAGGTGCATGCTGCTTTACATACAACTAATATTAGAAGGAAACTGGTTGTGCCTTCTCCTGCTGTAACATTCTTTATAAGATTGCAAATGTTTGAAAAGAGTTAAGGCTCTACAGATAGGATTTTTGGCTATGAATTAGTAGTGAAATGCTAGTGTAAAACCCCTGTTGTAAACACTTGCCAGGATCACAAATGTGATTATTTTCCTCATCTCTCTATATTTCTCACAGCCAATTGTAGGGTATCCATACATTCATTTCCAACCATTTTTTATCCTGTTTTAAGCTGACCTTTCTTCAATATCGACAATAAAAGCAATATATCCCTTGCAGAGTGCTAAGAAGTTGATTATGGAAAATTTGAAAAAAAACTGCATCTACTCTTTCCATTTCAGTGTTTATAAAATCTTTAGTGGCCAAAAGTTTATTCTACAGTGTTAATGTTTTAAAACACATATTTTAAAGATTTTTCCAAAAGACTTGGAGGAATGTATTATTCATAGTAGGAGCAATCCAGGGATGTGATTGACATATGGAATTGAGAAGAAAAAAAAAAAAAGAAAAAAAAGAGTGAATCAAGAGATACACAACCCATAGAATACACTTTCTTCTATAGAAGCTTTGCCCTTTGCAAGATTCAATAGTATTCTGTACAGTACCAGTGTCACGTCAACCATCCTTCACATTCATGGAAATACCTCTACAATCTTGATATGTCCACTTAGACCACTAGGAAGATGCTACCGAAAAATAAAGGTTGCTCAAATTGCTAGGGGATGAAAATTTGTTGAACAATTATTCTAGATAGTCAAACTGAAAATTACTAATAAGTAACCTTAAGAAAAATAACCTTACTTATTAGTAAGTTAAATTATAGTCTCTATTGAATATGAAAATAATTTGAAAATGTCCATTGTACATAGACTTTATAGAATATAACTGCAGTGCAGAGATAGGGACTTTATTTTCCCAATTAGGATGTGAAGCAATATGAAAAGAAATTATTATGACAGGACTGTAGCGGTCATAGTAACACACATGAGGACAAACACATCAATTGCAACTCTTTGGATTACAGATTTCAAACCATAGAGGGCTCCTTCTCAGAAACTGCATTACTGAATACACACAGACATCTCTCACTCATTTGTTGTCTCAACCGTGTAGAAGAGTCTCAGTGTATGCTTCTAGGTCATTATAACATTAGAGAATCTCTCATATAAATGTTAAATGACAGTCACATAAAGACATATATGAAATACTAAAGATACTCTAGAAACTTTCCCTTGTATTTTTATTTAATTGCTTTCAACTTATAACAATAGAAAAGTACTGGGCTGTGGAAGAACAGCACTTGCCCGAACAACAGACGATGTATCTATTATCTCACTTCCATGAAGGTCATCGACCTATGACAGTTGGAGTAGCAGAAACATTAGAAATCATGTGCAATTTAATCTTTACACAAATAAAGGAAAAGTATCACAATGCCTGAATAATGAAGAGTCTCTCAGAGAAAAAGAAAAGTCTGTCCCTGAGGATATTCTTCATTTTCTTTCCTGAACTGTTCCAATGCATTCGCACTATGAGATTCACTCACTGTGCTGACACACGTATTAATAGTATTTTGGCTGGAAGAGTGTAGATGTTCTAAAGTGATTGCAAAGTGCAGCTGTGACTCAGTTCTCCTTTCATTCATTCATTACTTCTCCATGTCAATTCTGGGAGACTATTGTTCACCGAGAAACTGTCATCAGGATTGAAATTAACTGTTTTTTCTCCTACTTCAGGCAAGAGTGTTTTTATGTTCCCTGCTTTCCAGAACATGCTACCTTATCTTTTACAAGGTTGTGGCTGAAAACATTGTATCAGTTCTATTTGAAAATAAATAAACATCCAGAAAACATGGAGAAGTGTACACAACAAGAGAGGATAACCTATAAAAGTATTTTTATGTTATCAGCCTATATTACTCTTCAGATAATTTAGAAATCAAGCAAGCAAAAATATAGCACTTCCTACTGCAATTCTCAGTCCACTAACAGCTAATGATGGATAACATTTCAAGTTTATTTTCTATTCACTGAAAATGAAACCTCTATGTCTTCAAGAAAGGAATGGGGAAAAAATTAAGAGTCAGAAGAGGTCAGCTGTTTCATCTTATTTTTATAGAACCGAAAAGAAAGGGTATAAAAATTATTTTTACCAAAAAAAACATTGGTGTTGACAAGCTGCAAACAAGAGGAATTCTCCATTGGTCCATCTTTAACAATGCTGTTAGGTGAAGACTATGAAGATTTTATTTCTTTTAAAATACTAGACTGCAGTTTTTAGAATTATCTGGGAAAGGACAACTTCCCCTCAGAACCAGTACTTTATTTTCATTGGGTTTTATATTTAAATTCAACATTTTAAAAAAATCAAAATAAACCAATTCAACACAACCAAATCAAACAGTACAATTTCTATTGGCAGCTGAGTCAGTGTTTTCCAATGGAATATTATTATTTCAGAAAAAGATCAGCCTAACAGAATTTTTAAAAGATATTTAAGAAAGTTACTGGTTTTCAAAAGAGTAGTAGAAAAATGTACATCTGCTTCCATCATAAATTTGACTTTCACATTTGAGAAAATTGAGGATTATCTTTTGCTAAACACAAGCTCCTCCATTGCTGTTCTACAACCTGAGGGCTTGCAGAAGAGCCATCGTTTTATTAATCTAAATTAAAGTATACTATGTTTCAACTTGGAGAAGCAGGTGGAGAATTTACTCTCTTATATTCTCATCACTATGGAATTAAGTTTTGATATGAAGAGGGGAAAAGAGGAAAGCTGACAATTCTTAACTAAACGACAGCACTGTGTCTAAAGAAAGAGTAGTATTTTTTTCTACATCCAACAATACATTTGTATAGTCCAACATCCTAATCTTTTTAACTTCCACTGGGAAAAAAGCATATGCATCAGTTTTCCCAGAAACTCTACTACAAAGAACATAGCTTGACCATGTAAACTAAAATAGAAGATAAAACTAGCATCAACTGAAATAGGCATAGTCCAAAACTTAAAGATCTAAGCGTATAAAATTTCATTTGATAATATAGGGGTTTTTTTAATTTTAATCCTTTGCTATTCTGGATTTAGCACATTGAAGAAGTAATCTTCATTTTGCATTCCTAAAGAAAATTTTTCTGCATTTGTTTTGTGTAAGAAAAAATATATTATGGGTACAGACAAAATGCAAGGAATACTATGGCTCAGGCAGCAATAGAGCAGACAGTGATGTGCTTGCCATTCTTAATAGAAATATCAAGAACGTAACAGTCAAGCATGCTCTATATCTATAACTATGCATGTTTCCTCATTGCATTTGCTGCATGACCTTGTCTCTCCTTGACACATCTCAACACTCAGATCAATGATGATAGACATCAGCAGGGCCTTGTGGATTCTCCTGGGATCCCACATTTTATGTAATATTTTTGATTACCTAATTACAACTTAGTCCTGTATAAAAAAAAAAAACAACAAAAACATTTGAGGATATTACCCTTTCTATTTCTCTGTTTTCATATTTTAGTCACCTGTGGTGCGTGTTGTATATCTGCTTCTTTGCCAGCCAACCACTAATTTTGCAGCTAGTATAAGGTCAGCATACATTTTCACATAAATACATCTGATGTACAAATTTTGAGGTAGACTCCAATGAGAAGATTTTTACTTTTATTTTTAAAAATTTTTCCTCTAGACTCAATTTCTTTGTGACAATTCACTCAATTATTAAAAGCAAGACAGTTATTTGCAGTTTATGGTCATGCAAATTAAGTACCTAAACCATACAGAAGGAAGGAAATAGTTTTCATTCAAACTCAACTTTAAAAAGTCTGTTTTCCTGGATTTTTTTAGAAAACAAGCCATACAAATGGCTGAAAAAGCTATTTATTTATTTATTTACTGCTAAATACGAAGGCTCCTTTACAACATACTCAGCAGAAATCAAGTATACTAATTAGTACTAGCCGATGCCTAGGCTAAGAGGTAGGAACAGATACAAATGGTACAGCCGCAGCCAAAGTAATTATTTTTGTTAGATTTTATTTTTTGAATTGTGACACACCTTTTCATTCCTTTTATTTCCTCAGCACACAAATATAGTGTCATATACCTGAGGCAAAGGACAACATACCATGTCGTTAATTGTCACCATGTCAATTATGCATGAAACAAACAAAACAATTTAATTAAATTTGCAAGTTTATAGCAAATTTAGAAAATGTGTGAGGAATCTTTCCTATCACTAAATGCTCTAAAAGGCTTGTATTTTTTAATGTTTTCCTCTTTTATGGAAATCATACATGCACACTATTATATTTTAGACTATTTTCTAAAAAGAAAAAAACCCAAAACATACACTACAGAGTTAGAAGCACAGCATTCATATGGGATTTCTATGTATTAACTAAGGATTACAGATTTAAGTATCTTATCATATTCTACCTACATAACAAAGAAAGTTATGCAGTCAATACAGAAGTGAAGCAGGAAACCTGGAGAAAAAAAAATTAGAGTCGTGTAGTCAATAGCAAAACTTCTATAGACTTAAGAGTGTCCAAAAGCTCGCCACAGAATATGTTGCTGGTTGTCACTGTCCTAAGCTTATGTTTTCCCATATCAAAGTGAAGATTTAGAATAGCCTGGAAAAGAGAGAATCTCGATACTGAAACCCTCATTTCACATGTTTGAGTTCAATATAATCAGAGAAGTGGCAGATGCCAAATTGAATAGACTGGATTTAGGGTGCTCCTCATATAGAAAAAACCTATTCTACATGCCCAAAACACATGGGAAACCCACAGAAAATATATTCGCACAAAATGGACAATTTTACTTCCTGATCCTGCAAATTGTGCCTAACTTATTCCTTATGAATATTCCCATTTAAGTCAATTGGATTATTTACATGCATTAAATTAAGCACATACAGAACTGTTTTTCAGATAAAGGTCTTAATTACTTTTAAGGTATTGAACCATTTTTCTTCAGACTTGACTCAATGAGAGCTATAGATCAAGTCTAGCTAGAAGTTACCAGCATTATCTGGGTTTAGTTATCTGCCAAAAATGTTTTGGAGTAAGATAGAAAAAGAAAGTATTTTCACATTCCCTTGCGATTAAAAAAAAGAAGTATTTTCAAACAATAATTTTACACATATTTATCAAGTAATAAGTGTTCACATAAAACTGTCTTTTATACAAAGTAGGAAATGGATTTCAAAAATGTATATCTAAAAGTAAACACAGAAGTCATTCATTCCTCGTATATTCTTTCAGGACACATAACTATACAGGACGATATTATTTTTGAAGTAATATCCTCTTTGCATGTGAGGAAGGAATAGAGAAGTTTAAGATAGATAACCAGAAAAAATTACCGTTCAGATATTGATAACTGGAGGAGTGACAACAGAAGAAATGAGTACAGTAAGAATTTAAGAAAATGTTGGTATTCTTAATGTAAATATAATAGCATAATAGGAAAAAAACCACAACCCTTTGAGGTGCTTTCTATACTCTATGCATTATATAAATAAAACAATACAGAAAAACAACATTCTCCTCTTGTCTCTGCTGATCTTTTGAAAAACTCAACATTTCCACTATGAAAATTAAGTATCATAGCAGCATGATAACATGAAGATATGAAGTACTCAATCCTGTTAATTCTGAGATAAGTTTCAATAGTTCCCTTATGCAACTCAAAATGGCTAATGACATTTTTTCTGCAGGTCTCTGCCCAAATCAGAGTGCTCACATGAGTTTAGCCACCGATTCAACTCCCAGCAGAGACTGAACAAAACAGGCACTTGCTTCCTATTTTAATAAAAGGGCTGGTGAGATCACATTGCATATAACAACATACACTGTAGGTGCATTCTCCAAGTACTTCTGTTAGGATAACACGCTGAGTGTCACTACACCCATTCTGTTCTACTTGAGCATTTTATTTTGTGCCTATTTCCTGTTAAAGGACCTTGATCATAACTATTTCAGTTCATATTATTTTCACAACTCCAGCAATTTTTATACTCACTTCCACAATTTGTTTCTACAACACAGAAGACACAGGTTGATAAATAAAAGGCAAGCACTATGTTTGAGGAAAAGAGAATTAAACTACTAATGGGTTACTCTTCAAAGGCTATAATTATTCTAATAACTTCTAAAATAAGAAGCCCTGCAACTCTATATTTTCCTCAGTAGTGCTGACAGCACACATCAGGTTGCTGACTCCTAATGTGGTATAATGCATAAGGATTCTGGTAACATTCAACTATGCCATCAGTGCAGTACTGGGCATAAGGTTCAGCTGTGAACTTAACCCAGTGAGATGTTTGTTAAAAATACCTTTATCAGATAATGATAATGATGCATAAATTAAAATGAAGCTTTGAAAGAAAATATAACTAACTGAAGGAATTACAACAAATTGTTGCCTAAAAAATTGCTCCTCAGTGCAACTCAAAGAAAATCAACTTGCAGAATAGGTTTTCCTAACAGTACTCTAACTATATAACACAGCATATAATTCAATTACAACATTTTCTGTGTTTTATGAGCAGGAATAAACAAACTCAGACAGTAGCAGAGCTTGTAATTAATTAAATCATATCCATTTATTTCTGAAGTGTTCCTTGTACATAGAAGGAAAAAAACTCTCCCTGATGAATAAAATCCTTTTGACTTTTCTGGGATCAGGTTATTTCCTGTTTGGTTTCCGATCCCTGAATACAGTTCTAGGCATAAGTAGGTAGGTTTTTTCCCCTCCCCCTTATTTAACGTGTGTTTTTCCAGTTTATTCTGTGACTGCAGGCAAAATCTGGACTTGTCTTCAAAAATCAAAAAGGATGCCCTCATCACAGGTGTATCTTCCATACTTTGCAATTAAACTCTGATGCTGAAATTAAGAATCAGGTAAAAAAATTACAGCCCTTAACTTTTGAGGAAAGCCTGGAGAGAAAACACGGAACAAGTCTCCTCAGTGTCCATCTGCGTGTCAGTTTGCTTATGGATAAAGAGGAGAACAGTAACCTAATTCTTTCCAAAGCTTTTAAGTGCTAAACTAATCACTTAAAGTTTAAATAATAAAATATAATACAATAGCCCACGAGCTGACCTATTTTGGCTCCAGGCATGCATAGATATTAGGGATTTTGTTAGAGTTAGCTGAGATATAATGACTACACTTCATAGCAAAGAAAGATTTAACCCAACATGCCTTTCATGATCTTAGCTAGACTCTCAGGTCTTATGTAAAGAAAATCATTAATCATAAAATATGAGAAACTAATACTTTAATTCCTTTTCCACCAATCCTATGAACACATGTCCCTTGGCTCATTAAATATTTTAAATCTGCTTCATTCAAGTACATACACATATTGTAAATTAAGGTGTAACATGATTTTACCCTTGAAACTTTAGATCTATTTACACTTGCAAAACTGATATGGGATCAAGTTGAATTGATCACGTTAAGCATAATTAAGAAGCTGGTATAAATAGCACAAGGACGCTCATTTACCTGGCTCTACTTTATGCTTTGAAGAGATACATTACAATCTTAATTGCAATAGCTCATTTCCCCCATCATCCTCTGCTTTTGACAAGAGTCTGAGAGGACAGAATTTTTCCACACTTTTAAGAGATAGTTTGGTGCATTTGTTACATTTAAAAGTTTATTGAGCTATAACAGCCATTCTGCTACTCTTCACCACTAGAAGTAATGTGTTGAGGGAAACAGCTGACTGGACGGTAAGAATTTACGACAATGTACGTAGATGAACATATTCTTACATCACCTCAGCTAATTGAGAGCAGAATAATTAAAAATTCCTAAAGCTGTTATATAATCTGCATTAGGTCTTAAGTATAATGACACTCAAAAAATCATGACCCAAGATAGAAAAACACCTACTTCATATATTTGATGGGTAAGGGCATTTAACCATTGTTGTGAAATATAAATAGAGCATATACATTAAAAACTTTGCTTTCCAAATATGCTAGTTAGCAAGCATATGCAATAAATCAAAGAGTTTTCTGGATCTGGATTGATTACATGCTCCATTTTCTACTAAAAAAAAAAGCGAGCAAGAATTTTGCTTTTAATTCTGCTACCAGAAAAAAAAAAAATTAAAAGAAGCTAAATTATAGCATTTCCCCTGACTTCAGAGGAAGTTTACAAAGTTTACAGGAAGTCCTGATAGAATTCTGTCATTGTACAGACAGACATATTATTGAAAGGAACGAACAGAGCAGGGGATTTTGACCTCAATATTTCTCTCACAAACAAGAAAGGAGGGTCTTGACCTAATATTCTGAATTTCTGTGGAAGCGAGATCAGGTTTGGTGCTGGTTACTGCGCTGTCCAAGAGTGTGTGCTCACAGACAGTACCCTGAACTCTGCACTATATCCTTCCCTAAAAAGCCTCACATTTTCCAGTAAAAATCCTGAGGACACAAGATTATCAGCAGGGGCACACTGTCTGCGATATGCTACCTTCATCCACATTCATGCTGTAGCAAAATTTCCTTCACTTTTTGCTATACTTTAGGAGCAGATTTCACCCCAAACAATTCAGAATTTTATCTCTGTTTTCTTCTCGCATAATTCTTTTAAAGATAGCAATTCATTCAATTAATGAAAAATATTTGGGAAATTAAAGAAAAAAAAATGAACCAAACCTAAAAACCCACCAAGTATAGCATTAAGTTTCTGTGCACTGTAGTCACTTGCAAATTGAAGAGTAATCTCTTATCAACTGCTCTTACATTTCCCCTAAACACATGTGAGTGCACTCTAGAACACATGGCAAATCACTAAGTCTCTTTATGGTTCAGCTATAGCGGTATCACAATGACAAAACTTTCTATCCCTGAAATAATATACTGTATAACAGAGAGGAGGCTTAAATATGTCTGGAGAAAAAAAAAAAGTAATATGCCAGGCTTAAAATACGAAATTGTATACTACTTATCACTGCAGCTAAAGAGGGTTTATAGAGAAGAATGATGGATGTAATTTTCTTTTTTAAAAAAAGTTATAAGCAAAAGAACTGAATTTAATCTAATATCACTACTAAAGCTTGCCGTAATCTTATGGAGCATTTGGACAGTACCTAGGGCCAAAGAGATGATCCTGAATTAGCATAGTATACAAATCAGCTTTTCAATTTTTATCAGATTATCTGCATTACTGGCTAATGCTGATGCATTCTGCAACATGCAATAAACACTTCTAAGCATCATATTTCCAAACTGTAAAATATCTTCAAAACAGATCATAATTGTTTTAGCAAGATAAAGCATGTTACTTTTGCATGAATAATATTATCAGAATCCCATTAAATCTCTTCATTTATTATCTCTAATGCTACTTAAAAGAGAAGTTAATAGAGTAATTCATTCTCATACCATGACCTTGGTCACTAGTACATAATGTTTCATATTCATTACACTGAGCTAAGTGGGGGCTCCGTTATAATATCACTTAATTTATATTCTGAATAATGCTCTGGGGACAAGTTGCGCTTGTGCATTAGGGTTCTATCTAAATCACAATATTTGAAGACAAGTGGAGAGACCAGATACTACTGAACAGCATGTTTGTTAACATAAGCCATTGTTACAAATTCCAAACATGAGAACTTGGGAATTAAAAGCTAAACAGCACAGTAGTTTTCCCAGAAATATTCAGCTTGTCTTGAAAAAAAAAAAAAAAACACCACAAACAACCAAGAAAAAAAAACCTCACAAACAAACAAAAAACCAAACCCAAATCTGATAATGCATGATAAATCTGTATTTTTGTTATATTGGTAGATTCTTCTACAAAGTACTTTTTATCATGATTAGTATAAGCTGATGAATGAAATGCATTCTAAAATGTTAAAAATTATTTTTATACATAAAGCCCGACTCCCCATATGAATCAGCAGGTTTTTGCTTGAAACCTTTAATACCATCAATCTTTAATATTACAGAATTCCCAGACTACTTGACAAACTGAATTGAACTGTTTTCATGATAGCATCATTATAAGGATACATATTTGTCACCCAACAACTTTCAGAAGTGGATCTGTGTCTCCAATTAAGAAAATGAAAACAAAAAATCCCTTCTGCAAGCCTGAAGTTCAGTCTGGGACATGAAAGCTAAACTGACATATTACTTTTTTTATTCATATTCCAATATTAATAGAGGACCTGCAAGCCACATCACTTAATAAGCCCTATTTTCTTCAATGGGTAAGCACATGATTACAATAATTGATTCATTCTAATTGGAGCTACACAAATAAATTTAATGTCAATTTTAAGAGAGACTTCATGATGATTTTACATAAAATCATATTAATAACTCTTGTAGGTAAATTTCTCTTTCTCAACACAGAACAAATTCAAGAAAATGAAAAGTTACATCTTCGTGCAGCTGTTTTTAAATTAAAATTGTACTTCTCACATCTCTCCCAGCCTTTTTATAGTTGCAGCCTCTCTCCCAGCCTTTTTATAGATGCATCTCCATATTCTATCCACATAAAGTAAAAGCAGCTTTGGTGTACAAGGTTAAAAATGCAGAAGTTTTTCAGTTAATATCAATAGAAAATTTACATCCTCTTCTCTCTCTCACCCTGACAGTAAAATAAAATGGCACAGAAATTCCCCCCACTAATTAAAAACCTCTAAATTGAATGCTTTCCAAAGGCCATGGTGGATAATAACACACAACTCATGAAGCCTGCACAGATCTGAGCCTTGAGAGTCTAACTGGGGAATGGAGAGTGATTTGTGACGGTTTAAGATGTCTCTGGCAGAGACATCTCAGAGTTAGGTTGATGGTTGGACTAGATGATCTTAAAGGTCCTTTCCAACCTAGACAATTCTATGATTCCTACCCCACCCTAACATCATCTGATGGTACTCAGCACTGTCACTGTGCAATACAACAAATTCTTCAATCTACAGTCTCACAGACACTTTAATGCTACCTCATCCTACCTGTGAAAGTGGGTCCGTGCCAATACACCAAATGGTGGACAGCTGTAGCTAAAGGCACAGAGCTGACGCATCTGCCACAAATGCTACAGGGGCAGGAATATCTAGACAGACTTGGAATCTAGACTTCTAGGTCACAGCTTTATTTCCCAGAGACCATCCTGTCATAACAGAGTTGTCTCCCTATGATGTGCTCAGAGACAGTGGGCACAGTCAGCAGAGCAGAGAATCGTACGTTTCTACCTATTACTATGCACATACATCAGCCTGAGTGGTATCTCGTATCTCAATTTAGCACGCTGTGGTAATTGTATGAATAGTACTAGAAACAGCATTGGAAGTAGAATGAATGATTTTGGCAGCTCTGAAGTAAAAGGTAACAGAATACGTAGGATCTGTATGTCTCTGACTGATACATTATGATATATTACAATGTTGCTGACACGTCAAAAGACGTGATTTAGTAGTCACTGGTTATTTCAATTTATTCTTTTTGCGTTTTTAATTAGTAAATGAGTCCCTCATGGTCAAATGATTAATTACACAATAATTCACTGCAGTACCTTATTTTCCTGTTTGAGCGGAGCACGCAGTATATAGAGAAACCGTTTGGAATATAGACTGACATTATAAATTATAGCAACATGTTCACACTGCTTTAGTCAAGGTTGTGTCAGCACTCCCATTAAGAACTCCTGTTTTCAGGTTAGTTAAAATTAGGCAGAGAAAGTTCATTCTCTATGTTGGCATACAGGAACTCGACCAGAGAATAAACTCCTTCCATCCATAAACCGTTAGGTGTGTGTAGATAAGGAGAGGGTGAGAGAAAGTGAAGGAAACAGGCAGTGTAGAGATAGTTAAGAGGTAGGGGAGAGAGGGCAGGAAGCAAAAAAACAAATAAACATCTGCTATTTGTTGTATGTGATCATAAGTAATAACAGAACCTCTTAATTTTCATTTCTTCTCATTAAGAGATCCCAAAAGATAATTGCAAGTTATATAATTACACCTGACAGGTATGAAAGCCACTGAGTGAGAAACAGAGCCCAGTTTTCCTTCCAAGTCCTGGCCCCACTGTCCTCCCTAAGATACTGCACAAATATTAAATTTTCCTGATGGTAAATAGAAGACTCCCTTTGACAAACTTTCAACATGTTATATAGATAGTGGTCTTCCAGTAATTAACGATAGGACTGAGACTTTAGGTTATGAGTAAGGCAAGCAGAAAATAGCAAAGTCACCTTACATTCCAAGCAGGCTAGATATGAAGAATATCAAGGCTGGAAACTGCCTAACTGGGGATGGTGTGGTTTCAGCAGTAAGTCTTCTTTTACTTGAAGGTGGTTTAAGCCAATCTACTTTACTTTCAGTTGAATAAGATTAGCAGGTCAGGTGTACTCATGGTAGCACTATTCCTCAGCCAAGGATGTGACAGCTCCTGAACAGCTCCCGCTTGAATAAAGTTTGCTTGATGGATCAAGATACGTGAGCACTTGCTAATGTTTGTCAGGAAAGACAATCCAGTCTATCACAAACGGTTTAATTCAGTGGGAAAAATAAACTTATATTAAGAAATTCAGAAAGTGTTAAACTGAGATTCTCTGAGGAGAGTTAAGATGATGATAGCAAGTATTCAGGGTTTACAACCTTCCTGGGCTTTTAGGATTTTAAGGACTATGAATAGCCAATTCACATTAGTTATATGGATATGTAAGGCAACGCTAGAGAAAATACGTACTCACAGTCTTGCCAAATGGTAACAATTGATCAGAATTACAGAGCTGGACAGTTTAGATTAGACAAATTAGATTTATTGAATAGGATGGTCCTTTGAGTAGTACAACACATGACACTAATAACTGAAAGATGACATCATTCATTGGAAAAAATTATTTTGATATGAATCTTGGGATCTCATACATATTAAGTTGGTGAGAGGCAGGGTCCTACAACACTGTACGTATAAAAGAGGGACAACGTAGAAAAAAATTCCTGGAGTTATCAAGCATTACCATTTTCATAAAAATAACACACTCATTCAGTTAAATGCATCTTTATGAATCATGAAGATGTGAGAAACCTAGAATAATAGTTTCCTTGAAGTTGTAAACCTGTCAAATAGATAGGAAGAGGGTTATTTACAGTGTCTTAAACATTTCGGCCCAATACACACAATTCCACTATCCTTTCCTCCAGATAACCACCTTTTTCTAATCATCATACAAAGAAGGCAGTCTTCCTGAACAGAAGTGTTCTGAAACCTTACTTTTATACATTATATGACACATATCCATGACATCTAATTTGCTTAAAGCCACACAGCTTCAAAACCATAGCTCTGATGCTCTGGAATATTCATCTTTTTTGTGGTTACTCTAAAGCTGAAGAGGACAAATCTGTCTCAAACACAACTGATTCCTTCTTGTCATGTTCTTGCAGCCAAATCAATAAACTCAATGCTCTCACCTCTTCCTGTCCTGAGCTTCCCTACACTTTCAGAGCTTCAGATTAAAGGTATGCATTCAAAGATGACAGATTTGGGTCTGGAAAAGGGGTGGGAATTTTTAATCCTGGAGATAGAACAGAAAGAAAAGTCAAACAGAAAAAAGTGGGGTGAGGATGAAGAAGGCAGAGCAATGGAGTAAACTTTCGAGAAAACAGGGTGGTAGGAGTCTATGCAACTTCAGGGAACGAAAGCTGACAAATGAATAGTAGTTCTATGCAACTCTTGAGCCTTAATTAATCTACAAAGGATCTGTCAGATCAAATTTACAGTCATAAATGTGAATTTCTAGAAATTATATTTGATGGAAATAAATCATGAAACAATTTCATTTACTTTATTATTATTTTACTCTTGTGATGGTTATATATTCTAAAGAGCAATTGGAGCTTTGGCCAGCACTCTTAGCTTTATTTATAGATTGAAATAAATAAACTTACTTACATGAAGAAGTTTTATGGTCCCCCAAAATAATAGGAAATGTTACCTTAGGGAAACTGTGCATGCAAGCACATATAAATGGAAATGGTACATTCAAGCCCACTCCACCACCAAGGCATGCTCTTACTGTGCAAGAGGTCTTCTCTCCAGCCCAGGAGTTGCATCCGTTACAGGTCACACACTTTCCCATGTGGAATAGAGACAAGGTCGCAAAATTAACAGGTCAGTCTTTGATTTTCTTTTTCCAAGTGTAAGACTCCTAGACTAGACACCTGCATTCGGAAGTGAGCTGGGAAAAACTTGCAAAGCTTTATCACACTAAAAATGACAATTTCACTATTATTGATGCCATGTCAGAGCATGCTTCAACACTTTCTTGCTCAAAGCAAATCCCAAGCAAACCAGTATTAGAGTAACAAGCTCTGCCCTAAATGTTCTAAAAAAAAAATGTATACACAGCCGCATTCACAACAGAAAATTTCTTAATGTTCATCACTCTTCACAGCAACTCAACATCCTCAGTACAAACAATGAGATTTTTGAGTCCCACCTAATGTTAATGTAAAGCAATTATGCTTTCTTTATGTATGTACATCTAACACTGCACAATCTCCACACAGCAGTTTAGACCCCAAAAGTAACATCCCTGAATCGAGGTTGCTTTGCCATTCAACTGCCTTACCTGATATTCATGCAAGAAAGCAAAGCTATTAAAAGCATGTTTGGCTAAATATTTAATCTAACTGTGATCTGTACAATTAGCTCTTCTGAAAATTTGGTGACAATGTTATAATTCAGCAATTTCAAAAGTGCTTAAACAAGCAATAATTATAAACAGAAGAGTGACACTTTAGAAGTTAACTTCAAGCCTGTGAATCATCTCATTAAGACTATTGAAGTGTTTTGTATTGGTATTAACAGTAAATGCCCATTTAGAAAAGCTGTTAAGCATGTATTCATATTATTTTTTCATGGCATTCATGAAAGCTCTTAAGGGTTCACCAAACTTCTGTACCCGACTGAGTTATTAATAAATTCACTGCAGCATTTAAGCACACACCTAAATCCTAAAGTTAGTAATGTTAGTAACTGCCCTACATGATGAGTCCAAAACAAGAAAGCACATTACAGCCTGAGATTTATTGAGTT
>JAOTQQ010000012.1:58687247-58719747 GCA_026546715.1 Gallinago undulata
TATCTGCTATTTTACCAGGGGATTAGAGTGTAATGCGCTGCATCTAGCTCAGAAAAGAAATGCTGAGGATATCTTCCCTAGCTGTACATTTATCTGGATATATCTCATGCACGTGCCCATAGCATGTTTTCAGGCACACCATGTGCATGCCACAGGTGAACTTTTATCAGAAACAGCAGTGGCCACACGAGTGGTAAAATGCCAGCAAACCCCAGTTTCCCCTTACATTCCAGTTTTGCTTTCCAGCAAGACTCTCCCTGCAAGTTTTTTCATGTGCAGCACAACACGCACAGGTGGACTTGTGTGCTTTTGCACAAGGGTATAGAGAGAACCTCCTTGTTCAAAACTGAGGAGTCAGCCCACCCAGTATGCACCAATATTCAGTGGCTTCAAGCCAAGCCTTTAAAAGTGGCATTACTGGGAATTTATTCTTCACAGTTTTATTTGATTTTAATTATTTATTATTATTTTTTGCATGAGTTTTTGAGTACTTTCATATTAATTCCTCTCCCTATCTTTTGCTGCCACACTATTATGTGAGTCCAGGACAAGCATCAAACAAGAACCTTCTCTCAGCCATCTTCAGAGACAGGAATGACTGATCTCCCCTAAAACTCACAGGCAAATAAAATCCTAAGATATCTTCAAAATTTAACCTGTCAAGCCCTCTTTCTTGTACTGTACAGATATACCATGCAATATAGAACCCTCATAGTAAAGTGAGCAGCCTTGAACTGTATTGGAGAGTCTTCTGAAGAAGGAAAGATACAGGCAAAACCTGCACACTTTTACAGTACACATATGCATAGTAACTCCATGCTATAACTACATGAAGAGATGTGTTTTCCAGCAGAGGCCAGACAGCTGAGTCAAGGGAGCTGCAGCAGGTTTATGGAAGCTTCAGAGCTGCCTACTGGAGGATGGGTGTGAGGCAAAAAAAAAAAATGGACATACAGCATATTTTAGGGATTCCTGACCAAAATGAGGAAGACTAATTTACCACTACAGTCTCACACTTCAACAACATAATAACCTTGGATTCTGCTACTAACTTCACTAAAGTCAGTAAGACTGTTCATACACAAATCGTATCTAAAACTTCTTTCCATAGGTCTTCCCTTTGACTGGGAAACATGCTGGAGGTTTTTGACAGCCAAAGATAAGCCAACTAAAGAATAAAACCTTGACACATAGATCAAAGAATAAATAAAAACATTTTAGGGAGCCTTAATCCTGAGAGAAAGAGTAACTGCAAAGTAAAATGTGTGGCAGACAAGGACAGAACACAAAGCCACTTAAAATGATTTAAAATTATACATTCCTCTAACCCAGCAGTGAAGTCTGAATTCAGTTCAGTTCAACTTGCTGCCATCAACAATTTGGTCCCAAGTATCCCCAGAAGTTATCATCCCCATTCAGGGTATTAACTGTTGATAACGTCACATGCCAAATGCACTGAGTGACGTCTACTTCATAAATTAACATACAAGATCTTTGTTAAGGATAAAACTGCCTGCTATTTGGATAACCTTTCTTCTTAGTAAACATCTCAAGAGACCTAAAATACTGATGAGTATTATTATATGTATTGTTGCTGTTACCATCTGCAAAATAGCATACCAAATACATTTCATAACAGAATAAGAAGTTATAAACATTCTGTCATAAGCTACTACTCCACAAAAAAAAAAAAAAAAAAAACACACACCAAGAAAAGGCTTTTAGCTCTTTCAACACAAACTGCCCCTTTTTACTGTTACCTGAAGAGAACACCTTTCAGGGAACAACCATAAGCTACTAGCAGATACTATGATTTCCAAATGATAACTGTGGTTTCATTCCTAAAGCAGTCATTTCTTGCACCACTGAGACACATGTGACTCTGGAAGTAGAACAGGGCAAGTCTGACATGACATGCATGACAAATTAGTCCCTGATTAGGAAGTTTCATTAAGACTACATTTAAATATCCTGTCTCGTGACTGACAGACCACTTGGCCAGCTGCTTTTTGTGAAGAGCTTCATTCCATGGAACTGAAAAACTGGTAGGGTTTCTCAAGGGCTTTTACAGATGTGTGCAAGAAACAAAGCACGGTGGGTGAAAAGGGTCAGGTAGTGAGCAAGAGCTAACTGACTGCACTTAATTGGGTAAGTTTTACACTTTGATGCCCATTGTACTTTTAAAATCATTGTATTGTAATCCCATCATTATAATATTAAGTGCAAGCGCCTTGAGGCTAAAATAAAGGAGTTAAGGGTCTGTTTTATGAAGATGTGGTTGATTTGGTGCATTGTAATTGGTGCATTATTTCTTCTGAAGGCAGTGAGCTGTTAAACACAGTAGCCAGTGGTATGTAGGAGTAATTCTTGTTCCCTGTTGTCAGAGATCATGGTCTTGAGGCTTATTTTTTCCTTAATACCGAATTGACAGATTTAGTGTTTATCAGGGAATGTTGGTTTTTATGGCTTTATATATAGTGTACAACTTGCTTTCTTGGAACACAAAACAGTATATTGTATAGGAACTGTAAATTGCAGTGTATACAGCTAACAACCTCTTCCTCTTATCATTCTCATGTTTGATAGCATCACAATCTTTAGCACCTTTTGTATATAAGGTGTTTTTTGATAAGATTTTTATAATAACAGGGGGGCAAAACCTGATTGCTACATTATTGATGATGTCAGCCATCATCTGGCAAATTAGCACTGTAAATAATATTGTGGTATAACTGGTATAGTGGTATAAGGGAACTTTTTCATAGCAGAGATCATTGAAGCATGCAGACCGTTGTAATAAACTGCATCTGGCATTGCACTAATTGCCAAGGACCACATGGTACACTGACAGCTAGGACTGGGGTGTTCTGTCAGCCACTGCAGCTATTGATGAACAGGTCTTTCCTCAGAGATCTCAAAACTGTGGACTAAAACTAGATTGTCAATGCCATTTGATCATGAGGTCATTCAGTCTACTGGATTTTCCTATGAAGTGCCCCAAACAGCTGAACTCCGAACAGTTACACTGTTATTGCAGCGTAAGCAATAACATTAAGAGAAAGCAAATGGGGCCAAGTCAAAAAGTGAGACAGTTAATTTAGAAATGCTGGGTCAACATGTTTTTTGAGCCAAGCAGAGTAGACTTGTGACAGTACTAGGGTAAAAATAAGGAAATAGGAATTTTATCCTGGCTTTTGAAGAAATGACAAGAACATTTGTACAGAAAATTAGTACAGAGTGGCACAGTCATCAGGCTGGAATCATATAAATATTTCAGGTCATTCAGCAGGATCAAGCTCTAAACTAAGAGCAGTGAAACAGGCCAGATGATGTGAGGATGCTAAAAGGCACTTCTGTGGCAGCTTGAGAAATCTGTAAATATACTTTACAGATGAAAGAGGCCAGAGAAAGAGAGTGCTGGATCATAAAGCATTTTGATAATTTAAGATACAGATTTGGGTAACAAGCAATCTAAAAGTAAGAGGAGCAGACATTTCTAAAGATAAGAGACTATTCTCTTCATTGCATACTAGAGGCAATTAAAGGGCAATTAAAGACTCAGTTTTGGAAAGAGACACCAACACAGGTTAACAACACTGGAGCTGGCCCATGCACAACCATTTTAACTGGCATATCATTAAAAAAAAAAAACGTTAGGGAAGTTACTCTTTTTCCTTCCTTTAAAGACGAGTTTTGAAGAAATATAGATTCTTCTAATAGAATTTTATACAGACCCTCAATGTGCACAAAATGGAAAACTACCAAACTGGGACAGAAAAAAAAAATTAAAATATAGTCCAGATGCACCTCCCATCAACATCCATGCTGGGCTATTCCCTGTTCAGAATCCCAAGTGATTTGCAGAAATGCTTAGGTGCAGAAACCAATATAAAATACACCTAATTTAATCCTATAATAGACATGCCTGAATCAGGAGACAAAGCTAAGCCTATAGAGAAGTCAATTTCCTAGCAATTTTTAAAGTAATCAGTTTTTTCCTGTAGATCTTTCCAAACTTTTACATTACAATGCCTTCCATATTTGTGCAGTCAACATGTACCTTTAGCACATCCTTACTTTTTATCCTGACTATTATATAAAAATACAAACTAATCTTGGTCCAATGACTGAGTAACCTCTCCAGTAACTGCTGGACAATTTTTCTCATCAATAGAAAAACTTACTTTTCCTTCCTAAATAAGAATTGATCTCAGTTAGTATCGATTTTTACATTTTTTCCTTTTAGAATACCTACCGTACAGGTTTTGTACCAACACCAATCTTCCCAGTTGTAACAGTTCTGCAAAGGCATGAAAGTGTTAAGGGAAGTTTATACTAAAGATAATTTTGATGGAAATTTTTTTCAACACATCTATGTCTATTTTTAGATTCCTTTTTTTTTTTTTAAAGGAAAATTTGCCTAAGAGATTTTTACCTCAAAATAGAAGACCAAGAGTTCAAATTCAGTCATCAGTTTAGATATGTCTATTGTTCATTTATGACTTCCATGAACTGCATAAACTAACGTACCAATAGCTCTGTCAGACATCTCCAGGCCCATGTGGAGTTCACACTCATCCTGGGTTGTCAAACATCCAGAAATGCTGGACAGATGGACAAAATCTGAGCAGAAAAAAACGACATAAATCCTGTTTTACATACCATCTATGCTTGGCAGTCACAGACCTCTGTTAGCCCCATCTCAAAACCACCTATTCGAAGAATCCAAAATGCAGACAATTCATGGATTCAAATTCACCCCAAACAGGTACCTTCAAAATGTCACCTTCTGCCTCCCCAAAAGAGGTTGAAAACTGCCTGGTAGTGCCAGAAAGGAGCACAACTGATAAGGCACAGACACATGCATTTCTGTAGTCTTCAGCCCCTTGAGATATTTCTCAGGAGGAGGATAGGAAAAGCTCTGCAGGCTGTTAGGAGACACTTGTATGTCACAGGCCCACATTTTACTCCTCCTCCTACTTCATGGATTCCGTTCTCTCAGCTGTCAGCAAGGGATCTCTCACAAGCACTAAAACTTTAAAGAAGATTAAATGCTATGTTAAAATTACTTTTCTGGCAGTCAGCTCTGGATGGGAGGATTCTTCTATTATCTGAAGCGCTGGGTGCAAATTGTTACCTTCAAGTCATTTTTGTAAAGAGTTTCAGCCTAAACACATTTTACCAACAGAGCAGAGGCCTGCATTGGCCTACACCATTCTACTAAATGATTGCATTTTGAGTTTTAAATGCTTAGTGTGTTACTAAATATTCATTTTCACAGACTTAAAGGGACTTGCAACTTTAAAAAAAAAAAAAAGTAAGTCTGATTTATCCTTCCTTCAGGACTGTAAAATATGTATTGAACCATTACTCCAAGTGTTTCCTGCTTCTGTTTACTAATGAAACCTCTTGACAGTCTTGATTAGAAAATGTCACTTAGAGCTCTTTGATCTGGTAATATAGCAATGACATGTTTGACACATTATGAAATGCCAGAATAGAAACTTAAATGCTGCTGCTTTTTTCTATGAAAAAAATTGCAAACTTTACCATGCCAACTAAAACTAGTTCCGCCTAATAAATTACAGAAATATAAAGTACTTTTAGTTTTTAAAATACTGGGTTAAAAAAAATTATGGAAGTCCTCCAAACAGCCTTTGTCATCTTATATTTGTCCTTCATATCATATCCTCAGACTGATCTTCTAAATAGTAAGTTTAACTGTCTTTGTCATTTTTTTAAATATACTTTGCTTTAATTTGTATTTTTGTGTATTTATACTTTCCTTTCTTGTAGTGATTTTCATTACTCATGGAAGTCAACTGCATTATAGTTACCAGACACATAACTGAGACCCTGTCTAAGCAGCTTTGCACTCATTTTAGTTTTATATGAAGCATTTTTCACCCCCTTCCTTTCTTTTTTTTTTTTTAAAAAAAAAAAAAATTATAGTATTAGGTAGTAGTATTAGTGAAAAAGTAACTTATAAACATGAAAGCCTAGATTTGTCAAACACTCAGGGAGATTTGCCTGTGTGAACACACTAAAATATATCCTGGTTAATACTCCAAAAGGAAATGCACTAAAGAAAATTCTGTTTTCAAAAAAAAAGACCAAAAAAAAAAGAGAACAATTAAAGAAAAAAAAGTTGCTTTTCCAAGTAAGTGACAGTAAAAATAAGTCCTAGTGTAAAGCAGTGACATGGGTGGGGACAGTTCCACCCCCCAAATAACAAGTTTTTTGCATTTTTTTAAACATTTTCAAAGATTTCACAGTAAAGGAGATTCTTCAGATCTATCTCCCTGACAAAAATCAATGTTACCCGTCTTTGCACAAATAATTATTTAATAGCCCCCTAAAACTTTAACAATTGCTTACATGAACATTTTTATTATGGGTATTTCCTAAGTCATTTCTAATAATTATTATAGTATTTCTTTCCATCACAGAGAAGTTGCAAGAATAGGCACGTTACAAATGGTAAGGTATACCAAGTGTTAATATATAGGGAATGTACAGTCTGGCTCAAGCTTCCTAGTGAAGTTTATCAGAAAAAAACAAAAAAGGAAAGCTGAGAGCTTCAGAATTTCATAGGAAGTATAAGCACATGCATAACACCTTAAGATTCTTTTAATTAAATTTTCAAGGCTTTCAAGTTCAAAACTTCATCTAGAAAAGCATGTTTGTACATCTGTAGCAATTTCTAGGTAATGTTTGATTACAAAGGTTAGTTACCATCAGCACGCATACTCTATAAACAGTCATTTAGAGCAGAAGAAGAAGTTGTTTGCTCAATAAACTTAACCATATGTCACATTTTCTGTTTCAACAAAATAGAGCCTTGGAAAGAAAACAAGAAGATTGTTCCTAGACGGGTTTCCATACCTAAGTTTCTACATGCACCTTGCTTAGTTGTCAATGAAAACCTTCAGAAGGAGAGTAATGGCCATTAATGTTAATCACCCCATTATGCCAATAACTCAATCCAGCAACTTCAGGCTCCACGTGACGCATTTGAGTATATGAAAAATCCAACCACCCCTGACCACTTCTCTGGTGGCTTCTTTCCACCTTTCCACATTGCTCGCAGTACCAAGTCAGGTAAAAAACCCAACAAATGTGCATGATTTCAAATGTGCATGAAGGAGACACTCACATGACTAAGAGATACTCTTGGTTTTGGCAGTCTTTTTTTGCCCCTAAATTAGTTTTCAAGTGTGGCAGTCCACTGCCCAACCTGCTGAACCTTTGAAGCAACACAGAAGACAGGGCAGCGTTGACATGAGGAGACTTCCAATTCTGGCTTTAGATTATGGTTTATCACAGACTCACACTATAAGGACACCTCAAAGTAGAGGGGGGGAAAAGAAATCAAAAAGAAAACTGTAATGTACCACATTATTTTCCAGTCTGATCACTAGCATCTTCTACAGCATTTTTTAAAAATTATGTTTATATCCTTTTTCAGATAAGTCAACATGGTCTGCAGAATTCATAAATACAAAAGGAATGAGAATGTTCTAATCCACAACAATCCTGGAAGACCCGTACAACCCATAATAATGCAGATATTCAGCTGCTTGCCCTTTACCATACACAAAAGAAACTGGAAATAAAATCCTGATTGAAGTACCCAAGAGAAATTTCTTATTTTTGTAACAAAAAAAAAAAAAAAAATCTGTGTGCTATCTCTTGCATAAAATAATAGACTTTCTGAAGTATTTCTATTTAATTTTCTTGATAGGAAAAAAAGTTACTTTAGTTTGACGTGACCTAAAATGTTTTATTTCAAGCCAGTTAAATTCAAAATTTCCCAATTGAACAGAGAATTGTAGTTTGAAGTCTATCCTCTTGTGCTGAGGGGGCTCCCACAAACGTCTTGCCATTGATTTAGTGGCTGGCTATCAGAGCACAGCCACCGCGCTCCTGTCCCTAACCGCTAGGTTGCGATCAGAGAAATCCAGCACCTCTCCCTCCTTGGTCCTCCAGCATCCCCAAAGGGGATGATTTCACTGAAAGGACTCCAGAGAGAACAACTATTTGCCACTTTTAAAAGCAGTTCAGAGGCTATTTGGGCTGGGACTATTCAGAGCATAAGGAAGTTGTAAACCATTTACCCATTTTCACCATTGACCAAGCAGCCTGGGTGTCAGTGCTGGGGGTAAGAGTTAAAGTTTGAGAGCAAGAGCACCAACTCCACATGCAGGTATCTAGCCTGAGGTCTGCATATATGATTACCGAGTTGGGAAGGCATTTTCCTACTCCAAAGACAGGGAAAATAAAGATTTTTTAAAAAAAAAAAAAATCTCAACAGGGAAACTCTCGCCAACTCATTTTTAAGAGCAAAGGGAAAAGGGCATAATATGCTATGCTGCCTGTAACCTTTCTAGATTTCTAACTGTGATCTCATTTATGCATATTATAGCAAGGTTCATTTTGATTGTTAACAGAAATCAATTTATTTTGTGTTTTGAACTCGTATCTCCACACAGTTTTGCAAAAATCTTATTGATCATCATGCCTAAGGTACAATGAAACTATTCTTTTTGCTCGTGTGCGACAGCCACCCAGGTAAAAGCCCTGTATGCCTATAAAGTGGCAGAATAAGAGAGAAAGTGAGAGCATTCCTTGCATTGCCCTCTATTTGCGAGTGAAGACAGATCATCCACTGGGTCTTATCGATTGGTCCCTGCCATCGGGACTCCAGGGTCCTCAGCAGTGTTTATGATATTTTACGCCACATTAACTGTTGAGATGATATGCTATGACAGATCTTTAAAAAAGTGTACCCCTGAGCTCTAAATTGTTCCAATTACGCCTTTAGCATAACAGTTGCCTACCAAGGGGCACCGCTCAGTGCCTTAGGAAAAGAAGCAGAGATGGAGAGCCAATAATCTTCACATATGCTGACCTCCCTCTACCCTCACCCAGCAGAAGCCTGTCATTGCTTTCCTTCACTGTAGCTTTTCATAATCCTTAACATATGGCCTTTGTTTTGATAGGCATGAAATTACATCAAGGTCATTTTTAATAACTGTCAATAGCCCCAGAACAGCGGTCAGCTTTATTGACACCTTAGTTGAAGGGCTCAGAGAGCTGTAAGTAGTGCACAGACTCTGCTTGAGAAAGCTAATCCACTGGGAAACAGATTATTATTGATATTAGTAAATTAGTATTGATAGAAATTTGATGACTATCGTGCATCTGGATCCCTCCACAATACACTAATGTCAACCAAAGCCCACAACTCCCTCTGTTTCAGACAGGCAATTTATTTGCATTCTCTACATCTCTTTGTTGGAGGATAGGAAAAGGGAACAGCAGGAAGAAGGTGAAAGAGAAAAAACACACAGGGCAACAGCAACTGATACTTGCAGACACATATGAAGTAGCTTCTGGAAAACAGAAGCTTCTATGGAAGCATCAGTTTTCTCTTAATTGGAGAGCAAAACTCTCTCCCACACTCATTCATTCATCCTCCCATTGCCCTGTTTCTACTGTTTCCCACTTTTCCAGCTCTATTTCTGCAGCTGCTTGACTTAGCCTAACCAGAGGTAAACACAAAGCGTTGCATCTGATATAGATGATGTTAAGCATTTTGGAGATTTTTTCAATAATGTCTGATGCTGCCTATACACTACTATGTCTGCATTATGTAAAGCATTATGTAGAGCAAACAAGTAGGGCAAAGTACTGTGTACTTTGGTTCCGTTAGTTATGCTCTCATGTAGGAAAGACAGGAGACTTAAATTCACCATTTGGTTTCTATCATTTTTCCACAATGACCATATGCCTGCGGTTCCTATGACATGGCACATTGATTTTAATAAACAAATATTTAGAGGCCCTGAAAAGAGATCAAACATGCCTCCAAATGTCAACAACATAGAAACGAAATAAAAACTCCAACAGACTTGGAAAGTCAGAGAGAAAATTACAAAAAAAAAAAACCACAGACAATCTTACTTAAACCTGAGTAACCCAAAATGTATACTAATTCTCCATTAGGGATGGCGGTTTTAATATTCTCCATGACATATGCAATATGGTAAGCATTTGAAACAAAATATAAGCTGCACAAATTTAATACTTATCCTTCTCTCTTACTTTTGCATTTAAAAAAAAATTTAAAAAAAAGCAACCACAACCAGAATTTTATACAATTCCTTTAAGAAATTCTTCAGTGCTAACCCTGCCGGGAATTTTGCCTTTAAACAGTCTTCACTGGGCAAAAACCTGCTTTCTCACTGTCTGGCAAATCTTCCCAGCAGCACCAATACCCTCAGAAATCAGTAACATTCAGAGCTCATTAGCCTCATCATGAACTTCATACAGTATCATTAAACCTTGAAGACCACCATCAGCAAAGGATGACAGCAAAAGGAGAGACAGATCAAGCCTTGATTCTCATAACCATTCCTGAGTTAAGTAAAACCAAGTTTTACTAGATTCCCTACTAAACTTAGGCCAAATTATTTTCTGCATACCAGTTAGTCCAGTAGATATAGATGAAACGCCTTTAGCTCTGCTATCCTTAGTGCCCAGTGGGAGAAAGTAAAGACAAAACCAGACTCTCCTTAGTGATGCTCCATGAATATACATGGGTCAATGGGCATAGCTATAAAACTAAGAAGTTGGTTTTCTTATTTAAATGTAAGAGCCACTAGAACATTCTTACTGTGAGAGTTATCAAACACTAGAACATGTCTCCTGGCGAAGTTGTGGAATCTCCATCCTTAGAAATATTCAAAAGCCAGCTGGACATGGCCTTAAGCAATCTGTTGTAATTGGCCCTGCTTTCAGCAGTAGATATCGTACTAGATAGTCTCCAGAGATCCCTTCCCACCTCACCTATTCTGTGCCTTTCCCCCCAAATTGCTTTTCTCCTGACCAGTGGCCTTTCTGTCCTACCCTCCATCTCATAGCTAAGGTAATTATTTTTCTTCAAATTCTCTAAACAGCATTAAAGAGTTTCTCTCAGTGCTCCTCCCAAGAAAGATTTCCCAACCTTCATACATTAAAACCAAATCAGATTCAAAATTCTTCTAAAAAAAAAAAATTCCTAACAAGACCTAACAAGATTCTATTAAGATAAAATGCTAATTTTAGTAGCATGTGGTTACCTCACTGAAATGTTCACTTTGACCATCACATGCATTTTGATGTATACAGGAAAAACAAACCATGGTAGCAGTATGTAAGCTGGGTGCTCTTCACCTTCCTTCTCTACAAAGAGAAGCTGAATTTGCACCTGAGGAATCCAAGTATATCCAGATGCAATCCAAATATTATGCAGGATCAAATGGAAAGTCAGTATTTCCCAATTAGTCTCATTACACCTGCTAGAGCTAGATTTCTTGCCTTATTCTGGAACAACAAGCTCAACACAGGTGCATGATTTGTGTGTCTGTTTGCAAGTAGGGGGCAGGTAGAAAAAGACAGCTTATTGTTTTGGTTTGCTTCCAAATAAAAATAATTCCATTATGAAAATCTTATTATTTCAAACTTGTTTTGAGTCAGTTATCTGTGTAAGTTCTTAAGTGTTAAAGAAGATGAGAAAAGCTTAGGAGGTTGGCTTGGAGGGGGCGGATGGTTCTTTTTGCTATTATTTCAGTTAAAGTCATCAACTTGTTCATAAACAAAAGTGTCTCTAAAATACTTCCTCATGTAGATTTACAGTTCAGTACATTTTGCAAGAGATCAGAGGTTACATATTCACTTTCAGAAAAATAACAAAACACTTTGCCAATATCCATTTGATGTGAATGAGCTTGGGAATCAGCTACAGACAATTCGGGTACTTAGCCTGTTAAGAATATAACAAGAGACTATGTTTCATATTTCCTGGTAGACAAACGCTTATTTACATGCGGCATACTTACTGTCTTTATTGTATGCCATTTAGTGACAATTCTACTTTGCCTGCTTCTGTGTTTCAGTCTTTGCCTTAGTAACCTCTTAATGTCTGTCATAAATTAGTTTCATATGACTGAAAACGATGTTCATGCTGCTAATGAGAATGACCTCCCAGACAGCAGGAAGCAAACGCTGCTAGCACACTGTCTTGCTACTCAAGGTATATATTTTAGGCAGCCTTTCATTTCAAAATTTGTTTTTGCATTACTTCAGTTTCAGCTTTTGGGCATTTTTGGACCTGATACCAATAACATAACTATGCAACCAGGCAGAGTGAGCAGCACTAACATGTTGCTAGCCTAAATAAATGAAGCCTTATCTAGAAACAGGACTGGATATAAGGCAACTTTCATTGCAGGTCAGCACCCCAACTGGCAGGCTGCATAGTCACCCTTACTCAGTTACTCTTACAATGCTTTGCCAAAATTTATGGGGGCATTTAAAGGAAAATAAGAGCTTCACATGGGACAGCTGAGAGCTCGTCATCTTGGACCATCTTTCCAGTCCTGGGATGAGTCCTGACCATGGAAGTGAAGCCCACTACTGAGGAGTTCTTTGTCCAAGGCCTCGTTTTAATCAGGACGCCAGAAGAGGAGACCAGTATTATCTGCCTCACAGAAAGTTAATGCTTTAAATTTTAGGCTAAGAGGGCAGAGGTAGCTTCTCCAAATCAGCCATGCTGTGAGCAGCATCTAATTTCCCATTGAAATTTAACCTGAGAACTAAAGTGGAAAAAATCTGTACAAAATTGTCTATTTCAGAATTTCAAAACCAACAATTATTGTTCTTCAATATGAAATTACTAATTCAATTCTGCAAATAATTCCTCGGTTTTCTTTTTTTACTTTTTTAAACAAGTAAACTATCTAGGGAAAAAAAAAAATGCCCAGTTTGAGTCATGAGACCTCCTGACTTCATATTAAAAATTCCACCTATACCTTATTGCTGGGCTGCAGCCATTTGATAATATGCCAAATGACTTCTCAGCAAGCACTTTCAAAATATGGGAAATCCAGTGTGCTGGGACCACAGGCAAGACGCAGAAATATTTATGAAGTGATACCACCCAGCAAGAAAGCAGAACCAGTGCTTGTGAATCACAACTGAACAAACATCCATGGGGAAGACAGACAGGACACAAATAGGTCAGTAGTTGTAGATTCAAGATCTACTTGGCATAGGTTGGACTATTATTTACTATGCTTCCACTGAATCCACTTTCCAGATACAAGTGATACCTAACCATTTATATGGAGTAGGAAAGGTGAGGTGGAAATCCTATAATATACAACACTTGTCAGTCTGTAGAAAAACTGCAAACAAAATAAACAGACAGCTTGCTTTGCCTTTGAGGAATGTAACACCCAAGTGTGAAAATTAATCTGAAAAGACGAAAAAAAAAACCCTATGAGCAGGGAACACTTCAACGGAACCTAAATCTAAGCGTCAAGCTAGAAAATTAAATGTACCCATAACCATTGGGAAAAAAAAGGCCTTGTAGTCTGAAATATTGAGTTAAAAAGGCCCCAAATATTATCCTAATGACCTATTGAACAATATAAAGTTCACTCCTCCCATTGATTGATTTATAGCAATAGCTAAAAAGGAAAAGTCTGCCATGGTGGAAAAATAAAAAAAAATAAACCCACAGAATAAATAGAAGTAGTAAAAGAACAGAACCTTCTCCAAATGTATAGCCAGATGTGAAAACAAAGGTTGCAAACAGGACTATGCATAAAAATTAGGAACACATCCCTACCTAATCACAACCCATTCTCAAGTGCCAGTTCAGTTACTGTTTTGATAATATCTGTTCACCTCCCATTCCTGTTCTTCACATGCAACAATTGATCTAGAAAATTTATAAAGGCGAAAGCAGAATGGAAGACTACAAGCTATGTATTAGTTGAAATTATTAAGGATTTTTGGCTTCCTTCTTCCCATGCTCTCCACACATGAAGAATACTTCTCTTAAATAACTATCAATATGGACACAGGATATAGCAAGGGAAAGAATCAATGCAGCTGTATTCTAGAAAATTATTTCACAGAATCTAAGGACTGTAGGGGTTGGAAGGGACCTTCAGATATTATCTAGTCCAACGTCCCTGCTAAAGCAGGTTCACCTAGAGCAGGTTGGACAGGAATACATGCAAGTGGGTTTTGAATATCTCCAGAGAAGGAGACTCCATCACCTCTCTGGGCAGCCTGTTGCAGTGCTTTGTCACCTTCAGAATAAAGACGATTTTCCACATGTTCAGATGGAACTTTCTGTATTCCAGCTTGCGCCCGTTGCCCCTGGGCTTGTCACCAGGCACCACTGAGAAGAGCCTGACCCCATCCTCTTCACACCCACCCTGTATCTATTTATAAGCATTGATGAGGTCTCCTCTCAGTCTTCTCCAGGCTAAACAGACCCAGGTGTCGCAGCCTTTTCTCATAAAAGAGGTGATCCATTCCCTTGATCATGTTCATAGCTCTCAATTGGATACTTTCCAGTAGTTCCTTGTCCTTCTTGAACCGGGGGGCTCAAAATTGGACACAGCAGATGTAGCTTCACCAGGACAGAGTAGAGGGGGAGGATGACCTCCCTGGCCCTCCTCTTTTCAACGCACCGCAAGAGACCATTGGCCTTCTTGGCCATAAGGGCACACTGCAGACTACTCTATCTGAAGGAAACAAGTTGACCACAAGTCAGCAATCTCAGACGGCAATATATTTGCTAGCCTTAAAGAGTAGGTATCTTCTGAAATGCATTAAAAGGAAAAGTGCCCCAAACTTTATAAGGGGAGGGGGGGAAGGGAATGCATAACTTTGAGGGAATTTCATCCATGGATATTACATAGAAAAGTAGCCTAGAATAGAATGTATTTCAACACTTTTCTTTAGGTAAATGCTATTCAAGTTTAAAAAAAAAAGGCTCTAATACTGTGTTGCTGCAACATACAAGAATTTATTGCAAAATGGGAGGTCTACATAAAAAAAAAAAAACACACAAAACAAACACATTAAAAAACAGTGTTAATAATAAATACAAAATCTACGTATCTGGGTCAAATTTCACCAGAGTCCTTGGCAATATATACAGGATTATTATGTATAATGCACACATTAAAAACATTAGGTAACATCTTCAAATTTTGGCAGCTACAAAGGCATCATGATACATACAGAGGTTTTTTTACCATTTACCTCATTGGGTAAAAACAACCACACATTGTTTCTGCCTAATCTCACACTGCGTAAGAGTTTTCCTCATGTCTGAAGAACATCTTAAATAAGTTAACACAGTTCCACATCACCCATTAAAATATAGTTCATATTCCAGCCACAAACCTGTCTTTGTCCATAGTGCAGTCAGTCATCCATGTAGCAAGACACAGGCAAGCTTTATTATAGTTTGCTTGCTACTAGAAAATACAGTGCAACTTGCAGAACCTGCCCTTGCAGAACCTGCCCTAAAAATATGAAACCATGGCTTGCATAAAGCCCTACACACTATTACCAGAGTTTAACCAGAAACTATCTAATTTACCCCAGCTCAGTAAGCTAACTTCAATCAGGACTGTGTCTACACTGTAAACATACTGCTAGCCCAGATTTTCTGATGAATGCAAAAAATTTTTAAGAGCAAAAACCTTGAGAGAAAAAAAAACATCGTATCATCTCTTGTAAGAGAAAGTAAAAGAAAAAAAAAAAACAACCCTACAACAAGATTGTGGGGAAAAAAAAGAGTTCAAACTTAAAAATTCCACTAAAACTCCAAAGAAACACTTCTCTGCCCCACCCTCGCCCCCCGCCCCCCCCCCCCCAAAAAAAAAGAAAAAAAATATAAAAGCTTAAATAGCAATACTTTAAGAATACTTCATCTCAGTCTTGAAGACATGGAAGTCCCAAGAACAGATTTTGGATCACCAGGCATTTAGAGGGAATCCTGTTGTTTAAGAGCAGGAAACAAGTTTTTCAAAGCAGCATGCTCTGTGTTACCACTTTAATGTACTGGGAGATCTCTGCAAGAGGCTCTGGTAATTGCATGACCTTTGGTTCAAGCTCTAACATGCACTTTTGTTCCATCTGAGAGTCTTACTTTCTCATCATGGCTCCATTTTAGACTCAACAGTACCTTTCTGGCACTACTTTTCAACCTCTCTGCTACATTAGGAACAGATGCTGAACTGGACAGCAACTATTTGGTAGGTGAAGTCCTCTTGAAGGAAAAAATCTCAGGTCAAGTGTATGCAGTCCACTAGCATTTCTGTAACCACAAAGCAGGTGCTTCTGAGACTACCCTGTAGCTCTTGGCTGGAGAACTTGTGAAAGCAGAAAGCTGGAACTGCATGCCAGGAACATCCAATGGGCAAAGAAGCATTGGAATGATGCACAACCTGTACTATCACAACCTTATATTACGCTACCCAGGAGGAATCCAGGATATGGGAGAGGTGGAACATGGATTCCAAGGAACTAGAAGAAACCTGAGATGAGACAGCACTTGTGCTCTACACCTCTCCCAGGCTCATTCTTGTGTAGAGGGATAAAAGGAGAAAAGGAATGATATCTCCAAGAAAGCCTGTCCTTTGAAAACTCTTTTCATACCTTGATGGATCTGCACTGATGGAGGTGCAATGAAAACCAGAATACTGAGGGACTTCAACAATTCCTTGTACCTCTGGTAAATAGTATACCAGGAAATTAGACAGCATCCAGAAAAATTCACCTACTCTGGGGACAGTCAGCAAAATCTTTGGTCTAAAGGACTGAAAGTTCTTTATAGATACCTCACAGATATGAGCAAGATGGATCTCTAAATAATTTTTTTTTCCCAGATGTTGACTTGATATAACTAAGACAAGCAAACAGAAGAAAGTAGAAGCCTGAGCACTGTTTCAGAGGAGCCAAACTGAAGGACAATATGCATGACACCTTGGACCTCTGTCCGATAGAACCACAACATGCCACGCAGTGTACTCAGCCACCACATACATAAGTGTGTGTTCAACCATCTGTTTGCAGGGAGGCTGATAAATAGGTACTGTTTGGAAAGAGCCTACCACTGTCCTCAGAGTGTATCATGGTTTTCATAAAGTAAAGTTTTAGTTAAGCAGTAAAAACCAGAACTTTTGAAAACATTTAAAACAACATTAAAAAAATAAAATGCCAGTTTTTGACTGCCCTCCACAAATCATATGTCATTGCATTTAGTTTTATTAAAGCCACATCTTTATTTTACACTTGGGTTAAACAGAAAGTATACTCAAATATTTTATGCTTATTTGTCAGAGACAGCATGCCTGGTCTTAACCTTACGAGCACAGAAGCTCCCCACAGAACAGGGGACACTGAGGCACAACCACCTGATGCCTGGTGCCTGCACAGCACCCTGTATTGGTACAGTTGATCACATACCTCTTTGTCCTTCTGCCTTTAGCATGGTCTTCAGGTCTCCTGAGAGAAGTTAGAAGATGAATTCTCTTGAATTAACTCAGGACAGTTTAACCGCAACCTCTGTCAAGGATGCCGTGATGATGGCCCCAATAAAATTAGTAACAAGAAATATCTAACAAAGACCAAATTTCCCCAGTAAAAAAAAATAAAATAAAATACAGGGAACAGTTCATACTTAACAGATAGTTCACCACTTGCTATAATGCACAGGCACTCTTTCCATAACCATTGCCCTGAGGGGTTTGGAAAGAACTCCTATGGTTTGGGTAATAAGCCAAGGAGAAAGATGAAGTTTAATTATGTAAAAATACCACATACTATGGTGGTTCTGGCTGAGATGATGATAGCAAAGAGTCCAAAATTATAGCCCAGTAATGTTGATCATCAACAGAAGAGATACACTGTGAATCTGCAGGTGGAAGAAAAATTTCCTTGGCATCTTTCACATTCAAATGTGCTTATGGAAGTGACTACCCAGGACCAGTGACATCTGAACAGAATAATTAGCCTGAGCAACATAAGTTTAGGGTTTTACCAATGAGTATGAGAACCAAATGTAAATGCTTACATAAGGCTGGCTTTAACGCTCGCAAATTTTAAATTCAAGTCAGGCGATAATACATCTGAGGAAGGTAATTTATTTATATATGGACATCTTCAGAAGTAGCCTTCTTTTTTTTTACAAGGATATTTTCAAAGTTTTTTAGTGCATATTGTCTACAATGGATTGAAAAAACCCACATTGGAACAATATTTATACAATTATTATGGTACAATAGCTGTACAAAATTAATCTTCTTATAATTGTTCAACTTGACTCATAGAAGTTGACTTTCTTGGTTTGTAAACAGCCCACATTGGCAGTGAAGCAGCATATTCTTGTGTGTGATTCTCCAACCAAAAGCAACTATCAGGTAACTGTTAAAATTAAAAGCAATTAAGATCTTAAATAGACAGTTATGGCAGGCATTGCCATAAACTGAAACAGAACAAAAAAGCTCCACTCCTATTCATTAAGCATTTGTCACAATGTATACACTGCATGCTTTTGTTTGAATAGAAAAGCAATTATGTTTTTAATACACTTATATTCTACTCATCTTCTCATCATCCTAGGATAATGAGTCGTTAGAAAAAAAAGAATATTATATACAGCAATACAGCTTATTGTTCTGTGCAAATTATTATTGCATCAGCTGAGCATAAGTACCTGACAGTTAGGAAAGCTTAGTTGTCAGCAGTTTCTGCTTGCGCTTGTATGATCCATGCAAGCCTCCAGGAGGCTTTTTCTTCATCTAGCCCTATTTTCTGCTATTACTGAACCTAAAGTTCATGACCCCTGTATCAGATATAGGAACTAAGGACACAATTTGACCACATCAAAAAAAAAAAAAATCTCTGTAGAGCTGCCATGTGACTGGCTCCCACGAGGCACAGATGCATCCAAAGCAAGGCCAGAATGTACAATTACCATGACTACAGCAGAGTGACTTATTTAATACAGCAACCAGTGGATAAGAAATAAATAAATAAATATAATACTCATTTTCATATAAATCAACATCATCAAATTGCTGGAGTACACAGTTGAGGCAGATACACTGGGGAGATCATTGGTTTTAAACAAGGAGAGTCAGAGTTCAGGCTGCTTTCTACAGATGACCTGATTACCCTCAAACCAACGCCAAGATAAAAATCACGCTTCCACACCCATAAAGCTACTATATCAGCTCTGAAAAGGGAGCTATGAAAAAAAAACCACAGTAGCCAAGGTGAAATGTTAGGCAAGGTCAAGCTATCAGTCTTTAAACAGTATATGCGATGTCCATGTCCTCACCTACTGCAAGATGTCAGGACATGACCCCAGCAGAGACCTCACGCAGGCTGGGGAGGCTGCAGTAGTCATCTCCATCAGAAGTGAATCTTTCTCCCACAATGATGTCCAGACCCAGTGCCGACTATTTGCTCTGCTGGAGCCATTGCTCCACAAGCCATAAACAGCATAAACAAAGACGGATAATTGGTTAAAAATGTTGAGAGGCTATATTTTTATTGCCCAAACTAATGGTTCTTTAAAGTAAGACTATGCCTTTCCTTATTATATTACTGTGTTTAAAGCAAGCCTAAAAATAAATGGGTGTTTCACAGGTAATAAAGATAGAAGACCCAAATTCTTCTATGCAATAATTGTTATTTACAGAAGTCACAAAAGCAACTTGCACCATAATGTCTCTCCATTAAGTTTACAATTAACATTTTTGGAAACTAATAGAAAAAAAACAAAGAATATTCTTTGTGAACTTAATTGGTTCAACTGGCTTCTCAAACAAGATTTCTACACACCTTGGACATCCCAAACTGAATTTACTATATCAAAGAGTCACTGCACTTGATTGGCATCAAAATAGGGAATAGGTGCATGCACGTGGGAGAACAGTTAATTGCTTCCTCTCTTACAGTGATAGGGACATGCCATTAATTCTCCAACATATGGCACAAAATTAGAGTCTATTGCTACAACGTTTTCATCATGTTAGAATGTTAATACGAGGTTACACTCTTTTTTATAAATCTAATAAAATACATGAGAAATAAGGTGCAGGTCTTAGTAAACTCTGTTGTTTTGTTTTTTTCCTAAATAGCAGACTTTAAATCATGAGTTATTAACACACACAGAGAAAGCAATTCAATGTCTTTTATACAGCTAAAAGGAAGCAGAAACAAGCGATAAATGGCCGCAAATAAGCAGTACTAAGGTTACCCTCGAACATAAAAGCTTTTTTCAAAAAGTTAAATGCATAGTATACTCTAAGTCTTTCATAAACACTTATTATACTTTTTTTGAATCCTAATCCACTATTTAAGAAGTTTTAGGTAAAGGTTTATACCATACTATGTTTACAGAAACATCGTTTTAAAGGTTTTTACAGTAAAAGATTGTATCAAGATAGCCATTCTGATAAGAAGCAGAAATAAACTGAAGCAAAAATAGACTTATGCTAAACAAAGCCCTTTTGGGTTCTAAATATTATGATGCTGAGCATATGCTTGATCTACAGAACTACTTGACTGTTGATTTTTCTAATGATGATATTGACATGCTGTTAATAGAAATATGCAGCACATACTGGCTAATCGTGATAAGCATACACTACATACCTGTTTGATTGTTAAAATTCCTAATGATGATATTGATGCAATATTGACATTCTGTTGAGGAAAAAAAAATCCAGCATGCAGTGAATGGTTAAATGAGCTAGGATACATCAGATATCTATCCAATTGTTAAATTTCTAAAAATCACTCCAGAGCATTTGCAAGGAAATACCTTTAAAAAAACGCATGCAACAAATGCTATTGTAAATATTCTATGCTGTAATACTCATCAAGCATTATATTTACTTTTGTGTTTGTTCTGAAAACATTACATAGATAAATACATATACATATTTCAAGATCTTTTGGGCAGCATGCTGCTAGAAGAATGGTATCAAATGATTACAGTATTTTAATAGTTTTTGCAACCAGTTTTTTCAAGAAGGGAAAGAAATTCAAAATTAAGAGGGCTTTTCTGAAAAATGTTTTTATCAAATAAAAAAAAAAGTACAGGCACAGGAATCTGAAGTCTATTAAGAGACTACTAAATGCAGAACTGTAAATGCAATTTTTTTGAAACTTATTTTGCATTTTAAAATTATTATTATTATTTCATAAAAAAATAAAAATGAAGTGATATATAAATATTCAAGTGGAATACTTAGAAGTTTTCCTGAAAATTATCATTACAAGAGAAGTGCAATGTTTTGGGGTTTTTTTTTTGCAGTAAACCGCATACCCTGTTCTCTTTGGCTTAGTACCTATTAAGGCAAAAATAAAACTCTTTCCTGCTCCCCCCCTACCAAAACAAAAAAAAAAAAAAATCCCACTAATACAAGAATACCCCGCACCACAAACTGAAAATTTAGGACAGGAGAGAGGAAAAAGACCCACAGCACAGTGTCTCGGTCGAACACCAAGTGCTCCACGGCTGCACAAGCCACGCTTCTCCACGAACACCACACTTCAACTCTGATGTAAATTTTTGTTTCATCAACACCACAGTGATTTAATGTTGGCTGAACTGATCCAAATCATATTAATCCTCAACTTCGGATGTACGTTTTGATGGCCCTTCGTATCTCGGAGGATAGACTGCCATCTAGTGACTGCAAGGGCGTTGTCAATCAGAAATGACACTCGGAGAGAATTGGGGAGCTGTTGTGTGTCCCACCCCTCACGGCCCGATCCTTCCTGGATTCTTGGCCAAGGTGGGCACGATGCCTAGGCAGTAGGTCTTCCAGATCCACCGCTGAAAGGTGGGAGTACTGCTTACCCCAGAAGGAGATTTCAAATAAGTGCATGGGACCTGCCTCCCTTATACAAAATAATAAATAAATAACATTCACTGAAGAAAGAAATTGTCCCCCTCCACCCCCCCAAACAAAAGCCATAGTGCAAGACATTCTCCCTTAAAAAGAGCATGGAGTACATTCCCATATACAAGCTGGAGCCATTTATCAATCTATTTTCTTTTTACTGGTGTTGCCACTTCTAATGTTCAGACTTTTTCACCACTGAACCCTGTAACAGAACAGGGTCCCAAATGCTAACGTTTACTAGCCCACAACGGGAACAAGGAAGGGATGAAAGCTTAAGCAACAGCATCAAACTCCAAGCAAAGAGAATGATAAGCATACTTATAAGAACAATAAGAAAAATAGACAAAGCAGTAGGATCTATGTGGTGAATTCTGGCAGCTTCACCTGCTTGCTTGTGCCTAACATACTCTCAAAAACTGTTAGAAAAAAGTTAATGAATTGGAAAACATAACCCTTATGACAATAAAAGGCCACTGAAACCTAGAATTGTCCACTCCTAACAGTGCAATAACTGCATAATTAACAGTGCCTTTCTTTAATATGCACATTACTGTCCCCTAGTTCCATGTGCACACCAGAATACGTGGTACTCTGCAGCCAAGGCAGAGCTATTCCAGCTTGAACCCATTCACCTCTTCAGTCTAGAGAACCACTGAAGCTATGAAAAATCTAAGAGAACATCAACAGAGTCAAGAAATAAACACTTGTACAAGTGCTTGGATGAGCAATTAGTACATGGAAAAACATTTTGAGAGATGGTGTGTCATCCCAATCCTTCCTGCCTGCACAGGAGGAGGGATCAGGAAGAGGATACATTCTGTATTGCCAGTTTTCCTATAGATTGCCCTAAGAAACATGACAAGAGGGGGGGAAATGATAGACTAGGCAGAAGAACTCTTGTATGGTCGAGGAAGTCACTGCTACTACTACTACTTCCCTGAAGGAAGATGATAACATCAGAAAAGCCATACTCGGAACACAATGTTTCTATAGCATACCAACCCGAATAACTGGACAAGACAAACACATAATGTCCTATTGGAGGTACTTAAGCTAAATGATTGAAGCAGCTCTCACAGGTCAATAAATTATAAGAACTTGCATGTGGCCTTGGAACAGGTGCAAACTAGAACTCAGTGTTTATTTTCCTTTTTAAAGCTAATATTTGTCCATCTGAAATATGAGGTTCAGGTGGTCTCCACAGTGACAAACTTGCAAAATAGTTTGCCTGACGAAAATTCTGAGAGGCAAGTTATAAAACTGATGAAAATGGAGGGTGAGCACAGAGGACGAGGTTATGAGTAAGTCAGAAATTTGTTCCAGTGGTTAGAGACCAGCTTCTGTGATATAAGTGACAGGATTCCTCATCTTGCAGAAAAACAGCCAAAACCACAAGGTTTGTGTACAGTGTAACACATGTTGCTGGTAGCTAGTCCGGTTCCTAAATCCTGGGCTTCAGCTCCAAAGTTTCAGCTGTTCGTACTCTCAGAGAAGTAGGTCCAGCTACAACATAACACAGAATTATAACAACTCCGCCCATCCAGAAACCCCAATAGGTATGGGTTGGTGTTGCAACAGTGCAATATGTAATAATGTAGTATTATATCAGAGTTTCCCAACTATCCTGTTCCTTAATCTAGGGATTCCTTCACCTTCCTTTCCTCACTTCACTTGCCTACCACTAAATGGATAAATGACCATAGATAAGCCCATGAAGGTCAGTCCAAAGAATATAATACAAGTATAAGAAGGTATTTGTTCATTAGATTTATCATGGAACTACAGTTACATTTCGCAATACTCATGACAACTGCACCCTAGCTTTTAAAGATTGTTTTCTATACAAAACATAGGTATTCCATACTGAATATTTTTGTCCTCTATATTAACCTGAATATCAGTTATATCAGTTACAACCTGATTTTTGTCAATTATCTGTTTTTACAAGAATAAAGCTCACAATATTTTACAAGATTTATGAGTATTTCTGTGATCAAATAAAAGGTTAATAAGAACCAAAGTTGAGCTTAAAGGACTCTATTCCATAACCCACATGGCCAACCTGAATGTAGTAAATACAGACTCAATCCAACACGAAAGAGGGTGTCAATTTATAAATAAGAAACACACCAATAGAACCAGAAATACAATATATAGATACTATCATACCTTACAAGTTAGTGAACTGTGGTATATATTTTCAAGCAGAAAAAGGCATTAACTCAAGTTTAGTTTTCAGACTTCATCTGTCCTTACAGATGTCAGTCCCCAGAGCATTAAAGGAGGAAAAAAATATGGGGGTGTGAAGAAATGGGTGGTGTTTAAATCAGACAATTAAGAAGTTACCAATACAACCTTTATTTTCTTTTAAAAAAGTAAAATATTATTTGTTCCATTTTTTTTCCACTCAATATAATCATCTCAATCAGTAGAAGGACTTTAAGTTTTGTAGTAAAGAGATTTTTAAGAACATTAACTTTTTAGTGTTAGAAATAAAGTTTTATTCTTTCCTAACATCATGTCTCAGCTCTTCAGCCAATTAAAAATCAGTCATGTTCCACGAGCACTTCTGACAACATGAAGCCTGTGAGAAATTTCGACTTTCTAATTCAGAACTAAAAAGAAAACAGTGAAGAAAAGGCTACCCAAGAGTGATACAGTTCTTACACCAGCAGTCAGCGCAGTGAGAGCTGTTTCTTAGCTACCAGCTAATAAACTTCTGGTTTCAGCAGATGGAGGAGGAAGAAAACCTAAACTTTTAAATCTTGGACACAGCATTTAGGTTAGGAAAGAAGCTCACTCAGACAGTGCAACAACATTTCAGCCCAGTGTAGTCCTTATAAAGTCATGGACAAAAAAGAGGCCAAAGTTTTGAAAAAAGCTCAAGAAATAAAAATAGCATGGATGGGAGATTAATAATAAGAAACCCATGTAATATTTCAAATGGTGCAATTTTTTCTGCAAGTAAGAAAGGCACCTTCCATTAATGTCACATGTAGACTTACTTCCTTCAATGATGTTACATTCTGACAGAAACTTCCAAGAACCTACTTTCCACTAAGCCACCTTTTTCACCTCATGACTCCCGCATATAAACCAGGAACAAGAAATAAGACTTGAGAATAAAGCCAGCTTGGCATCAGAGAACACCAACATCTGCTGGTGCCACAAAGGGAAGGTCTCCCAGCTCAGTGCATCACCATGAGCACTGTTTCCCCTTCTGGCAGGGGCTGCCACGGATAGACCAGCAGAGCAGAAACCCCTGAGGTTGTGGGCTTTTCCTTCCTTCTCACAGCCCTCCAGCCTGCAGTTCCCACCTTTTTTATAGTTTTGGGACAGGCAAGGAACATTTAACCTGGGAAGTGGATTTACTTTGTAGGAACAGAAAGTTAATGGCATCTATAGCCAGTAGACCTTATTTAAAGGATCAAGATTCCCTTTGGGCAGTTATACTCAAGCAAAGCTGTACTGGCTCATGGACCACATATGACAACAGCAGAGGTTCTATCTTCTGAATGGGCTGAGTGCCTTTCATCTCACACTGGTTCTAGGTTATTCGGGATAAAGAAAATTCAGTTTACCCTTACCGCAAGTATTCTTTCTCTGCATTATTTATTCAATTTTGGTCTGCTCATGGTTGAAATGCCACAAGTACTAAGATCAAAGTTCTTCATGGAAATGCAGAAAAAATAATCAGATATTGAAGAGGCAGACAGTGTAAAAAGATAAGCTTTTTTTTTCCAAGAGTTATTAAAGACTATTCAGTTTTTAGTTAGACTATTCAGTAAGAATTATTAAAGACTATTCAGTTATTCTGAATAGTCAAGAACAGTGCAATCCATAGAAAAAACATAATTTAGATAAATAACTTTTCCTTTACCCACTGCCAGGTAAGATGATCAGAAGTCATATCACGCACATGGCTAAGAAAAATAGAAGAAGAGAAACATTTCTGTGACATTTTCTGAATTATTTCAGTGAAAAACCAAAGTATTTTTTGCTGCAACTGTAAATTGGTTCAAAACAGTACAGTAAGAAGTTTACAGGTCATTGTATAGACTAGTAGATATGTCCAGAGCTGGTAAAAACTATAGAGACAATTGATAAACTACTAAAATGTATCAAAATAAAACATATTCCCAACTGTAAGTCAAAAAACAAGAGTAAAAGTAGCAGAGAGCAAATTGATGTCCTTCAAATTTATTACGGAGGATAAGATACGAAAGAGTTCCCAGGAAAACAAGTGTATTGTCATGCTTGCCATAACACCAACCATATTTCATGATTGTCGTTCTCAGCACAAATTGTACAGAAATACAAACCAAAATACATCCATAAAGATACAGCTGGAGGATAAAGTTTTGATGATACAGAAACAAATATCTTTTGTTGGGTTACTTAATAAATTTGCCAGATTGTAAAGCGGATTAGTTTTCGACAAACGGCAAGAACAGAAAGTGAATTTCAAAAAGAGATGCTGTAGCAGAGTGCAGAGTAGTTGTAGCATCAAAAACTGTGTCCAAATGAACTAAAGCAACTGTCCCAAGGAGAAACTATTTTGACCTGGAAAGATATTAGCCCAAACAAAGAAAGCACCAGGGGGAAGTTTAACAAGCTTTGTTAAGAGATCTTATGCTTCATGGCTTCCAGAAGATACGATGTTCTCAAAGCTTTCCAACCACACACCAAGTGATTAATAGCTCACCAGCATTAAAATGAAAAACACAAAAAAAAAAATTCCCCAAAAAAGTTCATGTGGGGCAGGGGATCCACGTAGGTACACAAATATTTCAAATACAAATAAATCAGGTAGGGATTTGGTGGTTTCTTATTACTGAATGTAGAGAAATAGGAACTTATGGAAAAGGCATTAAACTCATGATGCAAGAAAGGAAGCTGCAATAAAATACCAGAGCAAGAAAACATACTCACACTGTTTCTACACTTCATATTGTCCAGCGAGATGCATTTGCATAGAAAAAAAATAACTAAGAGCACCATTACACGTTCACAGAAACTAGTTACATTAGTTTATCACTTTTTAACTATTGCTATTCTAATTTACAATACACACCCCTAGTTCATAGATAAGGAATCCAGGACTGGGATCTCATCCTGACAACACAGCCTTACTTTAGTGGTCCGAGAACCAGCCCGAAGAAAGCAGTATTAAAGCTCCCTAGCCTAAGTCCCCATTCCAGCCAGGAACTCACACAAGAGCTTGCTCTTTCTTATTCTAATGCCCTTTTTAACCTCACCTGTACATCTTCCAGAATCAAAATAGCAGTCTGACCAGTACTCCTGGGAAGAGGGAGCTCCTTCTTATGCTGACATGAGTAATGTAAGAAGTCACACTAAGTCTCTAGCAGAGAGAGAGCAGGGAAAGCAGAAAAGACAAACCACAGCTGTGTTGCGCCCCATCCTGTACTAGCCACGGCACCCCACTTTCCCAGTTTTTAAACAAAATAGCAGCACACGTTGCTCATGTAAAGCCCCCGAGTCAGGTCTAGACTGAATGAACACGAGCATAAGTGTAAATACCACAGCAGTGAGCAAAGTGTGCTTATTTTTAGGGAATAAGAGCAAGATCCTGCTTACTCATTGCTCCTGAGATAAGGGAAGGCACAGCACGTGCACCACAGCACCGCTGGAGCACACGCAGGTCCCTCATGCTCCCTCCGTTACGGCTCTGTCGAAGATATCAACTATTGGTTCAATAGCCTCGCTCCCGTCTTCCGCAGCCTCCCAACCAGACTTGGGATTCTGCCATCTCCCAACTAAACTGACGCGGGGGAGTTCTGATTAATGATAAATAGTCAGATTTGGAGTACAGATATAAACGTAGTTTCAAGCAAATCTATTGGTAATAGAGCAAAAAAAAAAAAAAAAATCCATTTTGACCTCCGAAGCCTGAAGCATAATAGCTTTATCCAAATGTCATTGACCGGCCTGGGGAATCAAGATCTGTCTTGCAAGTCTTTGCTGTTTTGAAGAGCCTGGTTCAAATAGGTACTGCATATTGCTAAATGGTTTTCACTAGCTTCTATCTAGCATTTAAACAAACCATTTAACATAATGCAGGGAGGACTCAAGAGAGACTAATATTAAGAAGAGAAAAAAAAAGCACCATTTCTTTTCCTTGCTAACTAGTACTTTATTGATAAAGGTTAACACACTAGGTCTTGTAAAATTCCCTTTTCAGGTTCAGTTAACTCTTTAGGCATACTAAATCCACACCATTGCCTAGTAAATCCCCTTAATGAAATTACAATATATTTTTATTGGTAATTATGAATACTTGTTTTCCATTATCATAACCCAAACACTCCTAAAAATGTTGATCAGAAATAGGTTAAGATCTGGCAAAAATTGTACATGTGATGCCTGTAACTACTACCTGTTTAATGCTGCTGCCGTACCCATATATTGTAAAAGTTTAGACATTTCAGTGAATGGTTTCTCTCTCTCTCTCTCAAGGGACTGAGTCCTTGACATACCAAATAAACCATCTCCTTCTACCACAAATGCTAAATAATTGCATCTCAATTCTCATGTCGCTCTACATTTATGCAAAAATTATTGTGGATGTTTATTTAGGTATGTTACACTTGCACCGGTGTTATAGGCTGAGACTTGAGGAAAATGAGCTTCCTGACCCTTTTAGTGCATGGCAGCTCTCTAACAGAAAATGGCTTTAGCTTATATTAAAGCTGGTTTACAGATGATAATTTCTATTCATTTACAGAGACAGTTAACCACAATGTTTTGCATCTTGTTGTACACTTTTGGCATATGATTTTTATTTAAAGAATATTAGATTCTACCATACTCTCAGGTTGTTTTTTTCCGAGGGTACTAAATTTTTTAATATCGGTTTGCATATTTGATTATAGGAAAAACACAAGGTATTTTGTTGTCAGTTAACATTTGAGTGTGCAGCTACTTTCTCCCCCTCTTCCAACAGTTAGTCATGTAAAAGATTATATTAAATATTGTGCGTTGAATCTTGTTTATATTAAGAAATTTGATCCTTTTCAATAATGGATATGAAATTTTCAAGAACAGGATAATATTTTTTTTTTCAATCTTAGATACTTCTCCAAAATATGTTGATTTTTATGGTTTCACTGCGCATTCAAACAGCTCCATCTTTCATTATTTTTATATAATACAAGTCTGAAGCTTAATTTATGGCCCCAATGCTTTAGGAATTTTTTAAGAGGCTAGAATGCACAGGAAATTATATTGACCAAGGTGCATTGCAAGACTCTCCATAACAGTTCCTATGGTATCCCATTGGTACTTCTCTCCATTTCAAAATATTTCCAAACACTGGTACTCTGAAGAGCCTTTTGCAGGGCGCCAAAATACATTATTTCCAATTATAAAGTTCAAAGGCATTTGTCACTTTAAAAGTAACAAAAGTGATTTACTGCTTTAAAGTGTTAGTTTTCATGTGTTCATTGGAACAACCACTCAGTGGATTTGTTAAGTATTCATGAAATCCTGCCTGTCAGATAATTATATTGCATTAATATGGTATGAATAAATGAAAGCAGTAATTATGGTTTTATTCTTTATTTTGCAATTTACAGTTTGCGTTGCTTCAACGGTACAAAATCATCATGTCTGAAACAGTATCACATAGTAATTTGTTTTAGGACTCTTCAGAACATAATATATAGAAAACCCCACCCAGAGTAATTGGATGGATAGCTTAAAGCATATGTAGATAAGGCTATTACATTTTCTTTCTGCCAGGCTTCAAGTAATCCTCAGGAACTGCATAAGATAGCAGGAAAAAAATGTCTATTATTATCAACTTCAGGTTTTTAAAATAAAAAATTACATTTTTTACATTTTTGCCACCTTTCTATCACAATGCCTACACTGTACCATGCCATCAATTCTGAAGCTCCCAAGGAAACCCATGAGGATTACTGCAGGAGAAAGTTCAAAAAAGCTGACTGTCGAGAAGACTTGATTCTACAGCACGCAACTTACAACAGATGTTATAATACACACTAATATGTATTTCTTTTTCCAGAAAGCAACCTTCCATTGCATTACCACTGCAATCAATAGCGGCCTTCAAGAAGAGTCAGGCTCTGTATCTCAGAGAAATAAAAATTCTGTTTCTTATGTCTAGAACTTTGAGTAGATTTCTCTGTTTGTGGCTTCCTCACAGCCTCAGCCTTTTCTATCACATCTCAGTATTTATCTTTCAGTCGTAACTGCACACTTCGGCAGCAACACAGAGCTTTCCTCCAGTGCAAAATACTGCTGAAGTCAACAGGACTTTGCAGAAGTAATGTTTGTCCAAGGTAGTTATAAAAAGGGGGTGTGTGTAAGAGATCTACTGGTAGAATACCCCACAGGAGTCCCTTCTCCTACAATCTTGAATGACCCTACCTCCTCTGGTATATCAACCATATGCATATCAACCTCAAGGGCACTGACCAGCAAGGTTTCCTGATCACCTCACTACCTTTAAGCAAGTATTCCCAGACAAACCATTCCTCTTACATACAGCAAATCCATGGTACTTCAGAGAAACTCTTCACCATGACTCTTCATGGTCCTCTCATCAGGAGCACCCAGAACTGCAGGAGCAGCTGGATAAAAGTCTTTGACATGGGTGCAAGGTGGAGCTAAACCCATCAAGAACATATCCAAACATCCTAGCCACCTTGTACTTTCACCTGAGCTAGACAGGCCCCCAGGAGCCAGCCCAACAAGACTAAGGGATAAGAGAAGCAAAGGTACCTCTAGAGAGGAAATGAACATATGTGGTGAAGAACGTTACTGCTGACTTAGTATTGTTTGCAAATATCACAACAACAATATTCATGGTTGCATTAACACCCCTAGACCAATACTTCAGCTACAGGCTTCCATATGAGGCTTTCACTTCATAATTACTTGGCTTGGAGGTGGAAGCAGCTGTTTGGGAAGAAAACTGTTCAATTGGCATCACAACCTTGAACCATCAAGCCTATTCAGCCAGCCATTTGCACAAACTTTCATCCAAGGGACACATTTCAGAATTAAGATTTTGATATCAATCCCACAGAAGCTGTCTCTGTATTAGATATGTATGGAGAAGGAGATATCTGTGAAATTGGCTAAGATTTCTATTCTTTTCTTCTTTAGCTATTATAAACCATAACTGCAAGACAAAATATTTGCAAAGAGTTTGCATCAAAAAAAAAAAAAAGAATAAACACTACAGCACACAGAAGAGCTCGCTACAGAGTATAGAAACAAAGGATTCAAAAACAAAGAAATGAGACAAACAAACCCCCAAAACACACATCCCCTCCCAAAAAAAAAAAAAAGCCTGTTGTTCATTTGTCACAATTTCAACAAAATTGCTGGAAAATATAGGTTTTAAAACCCACTGCTTTTTCTATGTTGTGTATATGTGCATAGTATTAAAGGGGAGGTATTATAAGAGAAGTACAGAGATGGGCAAACAAAATTGAAGATTTTTAACAAGGCTTTTCTCCAGTTATCATACCAGTAAATTATGTAAAATTAAATTAATGAAGGTAAATAGTCCATGGAAGAATCATGTAAGATGTAAGTGCAGCAGTATCTTTTAGTGTCTGCTCCAGAATTATTGGTATCACAAAGACTATTTCTCCTTTTAAAACACTCAGAAGACTTGACTCTAAGCTTTATGCTAACAAACATATTTCTTTCTTCTTATAAAAGAAATATACTCCTTCGGTATTGACCAGGACATGGAAGTAAAGACATGCAATTAAAAGATATTAAAAAACCCAACTTTTTATATTTATTAATATATTGCCAAATAGGTAAGAGCAGATAACGGCCCTGGAAAACAAATAAAGCTCAAAATCTTGTATGTCCTAATATAAGAGCTTTTCAAGAAAAATTATGATGACAACTTTAAATATATGAATCCTTAGCTTCTAATTTAGTCATGAAGCCCAATATAAATGTTTTTTTTCTTGGAAATGTTGTTTTTAAAAAAGACACAGAAAACCCTTCCAAATAAAGGACTAGATGAACATCCCTTTTACTCCATCTTTTTTTTTAAAAAAAAAAGAAAGCCTTTTGACACACCATAAAAATTAATAGTAGCAAGCCAATATTTTAACATATGGAATTCCACAAACATCACTATGCAGAATGTCACAGCCACTTGTTAAGTGTGATGCACTACCCAGGCCTTCCAAGGCTTGTTTACTAGAAATGGTTTACTGGAGGAGTTTAATTTCACCCACAATGACACTGTTCAGTTACATTCTGAACTGGGAGAGTTTTTCACTTCTCTTTACTAACACTGCTCTAAATTGTTCATTTTTGTAATATCCAAAGTATGCTTCTCATGTCAGTAAAAGAAAAGAGCCAAACACAAACCTGTTAGAACTGAGCTCCTATGCTAATTTGTCAGTCCCACTGTACCAGTATCATCGAGAAGATGACCAGGATGGCTTAGTGCTACCCAGAGCCACATAGGTTGACAAGGATGTTCTCAGCCAGCCACGAAGATGACCAGTCATTGCACAGAATTGGGGAGAGGTGTTGGGGAACCTCATGCAAAATGAAACCATTGTCTTTGGGATACTTCAGCATAGAAGGGATTCTGTCAGTTTCAGAAGGATGAAAAAAGCACATGAAACTCACATGCAGCTGAGCATGACCACAATAATTTGGCTAAACACTGTATACAAAAATTTAACTAGGAAAAA
>JAOTQQ010000012.1:58723630-58743630 GCA_026546715.1 Gallinago undulata
CTGTTTACAAAGGCCTGCAGTGACAGGACGAGGGGCAATGGGTTTAAACTGAAGAAAAGCAGATTTAGATTGGAGATGAGGAATAAATTCTTTCCAATGAGGGTGGTGGAGCACTGGAAGAGGTTGCCCAGGGAGGCGGTTGAGGCCCCTTCCCTGGAGACATTTAAGGTGAAGCTCGACAAGGCCCTGGGCAACCTCGTCTAGTTGGGGGTGTCCCTGCTGACTGCAGGGGGGGTCAGACTAGATGACCTTTGGAGGTCCCTTCCGGCCCAGATGATTCTATGATATTTCACAGTACACCTGCAGACAGAATGCCATAGTATGTGTGGAGTAAAGCCAGCATGTCTGAGCACGGCTGGATTAGCTGTACAGGCACTGTGCAGTCACCCTGTGCCTGGGTAGTATGTATGAGATTTCTAACAGCCAGATGGACCTACCCCTAAGAGCCTCTACTCCCTACAACAAGAAAAGGCTCAGAAACGCTAACCTGCAGTTTTACTGCACATGCCCAGACCATATACACAGTTGTGTTCCAGCAAACCAAGAAGCCTGCTCCTCTCCTCCCATACAGCGCACACATACACACACACACACACCCCCCTGTCTGACAAGGCTGTAGTGGAGCAGGACAAGCCTTTTCAGCAGGAGCACCAACCAACACAACCTCCCCTCTCCAAGAGTGCTTCTCAACTGTGTGCTGCTGTACAATTCTACTTAAGGTAACTGCAACATGGCACTCCAGGGCTAGAACTGCTTTTGTAGTTAAGAAATGTAAGAAATGACAACCACACACACAAAAAAAAAAAAAGCTAAGACATTTGAAAAATAAAAAAAATAACCCAGACACAACAAATCAGACTGGTATAAACAATTCTTTGCCAACTAGCAATAAAAAAAAAAAAATCATAATTGTCGTAGCAGAAAGACATTGACACTGTTTTTTAAATAACTGTCCTAGTATAGGACATACATCCTCCCTCCTTCAAGGAAGGTAAGCAGCCACACCTTTGATAAATACACTTTAAGTATCAACACGTTACAGAAACACAAATTCACCCGCACATCTTGCCACAAAGAAACCTTCCCCCCACTACACTTGTAAATTACAGTCATACAATAAAACAGCCACAAACTATCTCTGCATACTGTACCCTGCTAACGATCGCTCTCTGCCCACAGCAAGTTACTACTGGTGACAACAGCACCAGAATGCAATCAGCCTTCTGTAACACATCATTTTTTCCAAGCCAACCACAGTGTAACAAAGAACTTCATTTTCCTGATATCACAAAGACCATACAGTGCTTTTACATCATAAAAAAGCAACAAAAAATAGACATCACTTTCAAATCACATACCTTCTTTATCCAATGATAAGAAGCTGAAGAGCCGAGTCATTCCTTCCAGACTCATCTCTTCATGCAAACTTCATCAGATTCACCACCAGGTGAATGTGGTCCCAGACCAGCTCTCCTTTACAAACAGTCCTTGCACCAGCTGATATGCTGCTAATCTTCCTTATATCTCACCTGTGACTATCAAGGCTTTCATTGATTGAGTGCCTTCACCTTTGTAGAGGGTTTGCTGCATGTTGCCTAAATTCTCATGGTATTCTCAATTCTCAATTCTCAATTCTCAAACACATTTAAGAGAAAGTCAAAATCTCCTGAAAACCTCTCACCAGGACTTTTTGTGGAAGGCCATATGAACTTGTAAATCCACCAGCATTAGCAAACCATACACTGAGGAGCATGAGACAATAAATTAGTCCTGTGTTTAAATTTATTCTTCTCAAATATCAAAGCATACACAGCACTACAAAGCATGTAATGGTTTAGGGCATGGCTAAAAAAAACTCCCCACATGTAAAATCCTATAACGATTGTATTTACAGGTTGACAGAACATGGCTTTAACAGGAATGTACTGCTGCTTCATTTTGCCAGCAGGAGACTTGATGTTTTTCAAGTAATAAATCATAAAAACTTTCCTATTTCTAAACATTTTAAGATAAGGGAGCTGGAAATCAAATCAATTTAGGTTTCTATACACAGGTTCCAATCTTTCTAACCAGGGACAAACATGCTGTCCTTGTCAAATCATTTCAACGTGAACCAACTGAAAATTTATTATCTTATAAAGACCATCTATGTCTTTTCCCAGCATTCTTTGAAAACTATAGTGAGATGATGTCCACACCAGTTGCAATTTTACTTAGAGAAGGAAGGATGGAGAAACAAATGCACACACATGGCTTCTCTTCTATAAGTTGGTCTATCACAAATGTTATTTAGACTTACATTTAAACAGCAAAAAGCATATGCACAAAAATTAAGTTAGATTTTTGTACTTTATGTGCTTTGTCTTAGCATCCTTATTACTAATTCTTTCAACAAAGATGCTGAATAGGCTGTCACTGTGTGACTCCCTCCCCAGGGGTAACTGCTGGGCAGCAGATTGTTCAGCACTTGGGGCAAGTGGGTGCAAGGGAGCAAGCACAAAGGGACACAAGGGACTTGTTGTCAGAGAAGGAGCAGACTTCAGCTGAGATGAAGAGGAGCCTCCAGGCAGCATGAAAAGGTCTAGCCATCTGAGCAACAACTGTGGGGGAAGTCTTTCCTTTCCTCATTGCTTGGCTAAGGGGTCCCTCTCTTTCCAAGCTGGTCCTACCCAGAGCTGCATGGAGAGGGGAAGGAAAGTATATGGGAGGAAGCTGCTCAGGTGTACTCTTTCCTGCAGTTCCTGCTCAGCCTTAGTATATTTATACTAATTTTTTAAACCCATAAATCTGCAGTTTATGGTTTTATCATGCTCACACATTGGCAAAAATTAAAACTGTATATACAGATTAAAAGAAATAAAACCAAATTTTAAAAATTGTGCTATTGCCATTATGATAAAAGTCCAGCTACCCCATCAGTGCTGGAAAGAGAAGGGTGTATGGGTGGGAACGTCAGTTTTGCCTCCTAGGTGAACTGTGCTAATTCAAATTAGTGTCAAGGATACTCCAAACCAAGAGGATTGGGCCCATCTTGCAGCTGTGCTCAATTAACATTTTAATGCAAAGCTGAGGAGATGCAGATAGGTAACAGGTGTAGCTCACCCTAATTAAATAGCTCTTCTCAATTTTATTATTTATTTCCTGTTATACAAAATGCCATAGTACTTATTTTTCCAAAGCTACCATTTGGAGGTGGGGGGGAGGCCCAGAAGAGAAATTGCCAACAAACTTATCAACTCTTACAAGAAAGCAAAAGCCCAGCAAAAGTGTTCCTAATGACATTTCATTTAATCAAGTTGTTTACAAAGAAAAGCCTAGGAAGTTGACAGCTGTATAGTTCCAGGATATTACACATCTATTCCCCATAACGTACCACAGTACACAAAGATAAATGAGCTCCACTAAGCAAAACTACCACTATCGTTAGAATAGCCATAAAGTAATGCTAAAAGGGATATACTGCTGGCTTTCGTTCACTGGAAAATGCTGCAATGTTGGCAATATGGAATTTTTTTCTTTTTTTTTTTTTAAATTAGTTAATGAATATGAAGTTTTGACTGATGGCAAGAAGAAAACTTTCTTTTCAGCTGGAATGGTCCAAGAGACAAGATGACACTGATTCAAGCATTCATGGAAATGGATTTTCACAATGCTTAAATACAAAACATGGCAATTCTTCTGTATTAATGAATAGCTTCTTTATGTAGTCCTTCCGATTCAAATTTTTTATGTTTTTTTAACATTTCTGATAACTTACAATTTTTTATAACTTTCCAACAGAAGCAATACTAGACAGAAAGGATATAATAATTTTTTGTGTTTTCTTTGAAGACACTCTGTTGCTACCTGGCCACATCCCTCCACAGAGCCTTCCTACCCTCCAGCAGATCAACACCCAACCTGGTGTCACCTCCAAACTCACTGAGGGTCCATTTGATCCTCTTGTCCAAATCACTGACAAAGATATTATACAGAACTCGCTCCAATACTGAGCACTGGTTACCATCACCTGTGAGCAGCCATCAACCAGATTTAACTCCATTCACCACAAATCTTTTGGCCTGGCCACCTGGCCAGTTTTTCACCCAGCAAAGAGTACACCTGTCCAAGCCATGAGCAGCCAGTTTCTCCAGGAGAATGTTGTGGGAAACGGTGTCAAGTTTTTTTTTTTTACTTACTTTTACTAAAGTCTGGGTAGACAATATCCACAGCCTTTCCTTCATCCTCTAAGATGGCCACCTTGTCATAGAAGGAGCTCAGGTTTGTCAAGCAGGAGTTGCCTTTCATAAATTCATGCCGACTGGGTCTGATCACCTGGTTGTCCTGTATGTGACGTGTGATGGCACTCAAAATGATGTGCTCCATAACCTTCCCAGGTACCGAGGTCAGTTTGGCAAGCCTGTAGTTACCCAGATCCTCCTTCCAGCCTTTCTTGTAGATGGGTATGGGGCTTCACTCTGCTTGCTGCCCCTGTCATCCAGCTCAGGGTGATAGGATCCTTCAAGGACTGGGCAGATTTCCCAGTAACAATTAGTACTGGACAACAGCACTAATACAAATTCTTTTGTGAATCTAAGTCTCTAAGAAATGAAGAGAAAAATATTGTGCAGATATAACGTTCCAGAGGTTTTTGTCGACATGCAATTTCTTTCCTATAGGCAGCTATATCAAATGACACAGATTTCAGTTGAGATACTATATAACCTTAACATAGATCCAACTATTGGTATATTTTCTAGGTTTGAAGAGACCTGACTTTTCGTACATTTTGCTATGTCATTCCTGTTATGAATTTCTCATGCATCATGAAAATTATAATTTCATTATATCAATTTCTCTTCCCTTTAGTTCCAGTAAGTTTCAACAAATCAGTTTTTAACTTCATAATAGGAAGATCTTGGTAGACAAAAAGAATCTGAAAAATTGCTTATTAAATATGCATAACATGCAGTTATTTATTTCCTGTTTAACTGAGCTAGTGAGAAACTCTTGCTCAAAGCCAGACCTCTTCACAGAAACCTGCTTGTTTTCAAAAACTTCCATCTGAGAGGTTTCTTGTGTTAAAGATGGAATTATTGGTCAAAAGGAAACACAAATTATTGGTATATTATTGGTCAAAAAGAGACAATTATTCTCTATACTCTCATAATTAGAGAACAGAAGAAATTCAAATGCTAATGCTTCACATCCTACATGATGCTAATCTGTGGCCTTTTGGTGCCCCATCTTTTTTAGTACAGAATAAAAAAACTTCAATGTTTCTGGCAAAACAATTCTTTTTACCCCACCAGTCTTACCTATTAACATGAATGGGAAATGTGCTCCATAGAATAGAAAAGATTCAAAGTTCTCATTCATTTTTCCACATTTTTGCATGTGTTACCACCTGGAGGAATAGAGCAGAGAGATTTCAGTGGCTCGCGGGGTCTGAGATAGCAAGTAAATCCCTCTCCTATTGGAATACAACATAAAAAATTGTCCTAGGTTTGGTATAGAAAGATCCATCAGGATGTACTCACTCAGGAACTTACTCCAGTTACTCTGCTAATTTTCCTCTCCTTCCTTTTAGGAAAAAAAAAAAACAAACAACACCTAATTGTTTCTGTTACACTGGATTTTGAAGTGCTACTAGTATGTTGTAACAAATTGAACAGTATTTCTTACAAACAGCTGGTTTTCTATGCCGGAAAAATCAAACTAGCTGGATTTTTTTTTACTTTAAATACATTTAATAGTTAAAAAGTTAAATCCCAAAACTCAACACAGCAAGATTTAGAATAAAGTTTTAGATTAAAAAGTGACAGAAAACATCAATTAATTGACTATACTATATATACATTATATATAGAAAACATGATACCTCATGAGAGTAAAAAGCTAACTGGTTTGGGGGGGGTTTAATAAAATTTTAAGCTTCTCTTGGAATCTTTACATGAATTTTCTTACTGAACCAATTTTGTAAGATTGTGTGCATTTAAACAGAAAAAACATTATCTTTAAAAATGAAGAAGTCATACCACACCATGTTTAGGGCAGTGACTGCTGAGTATAAATAACTTCCTCTTGATACTGGAGCTGACCCCAAAACAGTCCACTTTTTCACCACTGGAGACATCCGCAATTGCATAAAAGGCAAGCACAAGTAAACTACTGTGAAAGTTTCAGAATACATATCACCTAGATAAGTGAACTACCTATGAATGCCAACAGGCTGAATCAGACTCTAAGGCACAAAATGATTAGGATATTATACATACATAATATCTACACCACCTTCAAAAATATAGATATCAAGAGAGCTATAATTCTCAAACTCTGAAAGTTAAAAGTCACTTCCTATGGCCTGGCCAGTCTGTTGTACATGCCACTTTAGAAGCAATTGACTGATCAACTTTAGAAGACAATTCCTACAATATGATTTTGCTTTCAGTAACCTATTGGTGCTTACATTTTAGAGCTTCAGCAACAAGTTTAGTGGTTTCTGCATTAAAATCATTAATAAATGAAATCATTTGAAATCACTATGCTGTTGAAGTAAACATACTGCACTGCTTTTAGAACCAGAACATAATCTCCTGCTTCCCCAAACAGAGTTGAAGTAGCCTGGGCCCTTTTGCTCCAGGGTAGAATCCCGTCTCATTTGACTTGCTCTGAAGTCCACTATGGTGTAATCTGTATTCATCATACTTCCTTGAACTGGAAGAAACAGTTCTTATACGAAGAACTGGATTTCGAACTCTTTGCAGACTTCACCTTGCCTTTTAACAAACAACTACCAGTGGTATTTCATGTAACTGTATTGTTTCCTTTGGGATTTCTGCACAGCATGACTTGGCACTTTGACCAATGCACATGCTGGAGAATGAAACAGCTGGAAACCATCGTTCCTTCAGCAACCTCAACCTTGCTCAGATACCTTTCTCCAGTGCTGGTTAGGCAATAAGTTGTCAGGATAGATGCAAAGACTCTTAGGTACTGTCCTGGCTGTGGAACCAAACATACTGCAGTCTCACTCCATCCACACTGTACTCATGAATAAATAAGACCTTGAACCAAGAGACTCAATTTACAGTCTCTTAAGACAGAGTACTATTAACTTAAAGGTGACAATGCAAAGCACTGTATCTTTCTAACGGGATCAACCACCTTTTAGATTGTAATCATAGGCATATGATTACTATTATGGCAAACTAATAAACTTTGGAAGATATTTCTCTCTACTGCTACCACCAGCCCATTGCTAGTATTGATGTGGCACCAGAGTAAAATGCAACCCTCTAAGTTGATCTACAATATCTCAAACCTTATTACTTGGCCTGCTGTATCCTGCCATTATCTTCATTAAGTGCATGTCCATCATAGCTTGCTCAGATTGTATTGATTTCAGCCCTGATCCTGAATGAAGGCAGCACATTTGTCCATCTTGAGGAGTCTTTGTAATCAAAATAGTATTCAAAAGGGATGCAAGAGTGTCTGATGTATAATTCTCAGAGTAGTGCATGGACCACTCCATCTCCCTGAAGTTTAAAATAGCATAGTACTTTATTAAGTAAATTACACCTAAACAAATAGTCTACTTTGAATATCTAGTGCCTGTTACATCCACCATCACTCTAGGTCACCTGTAATGGAGAAGCAGTTCATAAATAAATTGGTTTTTGGCATAGGGAACCCTGCCACACTGCTTATGTGACATTCACAATAAAGTACCTAGGTAAATGGGAAAAATCCTTGGAAGAAGGGTAGATGGACTGGAAAAGACAATAAATAAATTTTCATTTAATGATTCTCACCAAAAAACCTCCTAAACCCAAGAAAGCCTCCTACCAGTAAAAAGTTAATATTTCAGAAAAATTATGTCAGACCATATACTGGAAAAATACAGTGTACTTTTGCGAAGCATGCATGTTCAGAGTACTGTACAGAAATATTACAAATAGTAGCCCTTGTAAGGGGAAATATCTCCACACAATAAAAGCATTTTGTCTAAAGTACATTTGTTTATATTACAAAGTGTCTCCCTTTCCAGTCTTCTGTACGCTGCTGCCCCTTCAGCACAGTCACAGTCTAGTAGAAGATTAATATTTCAGAACTTGTCATGGGCAGTTTCACTTGACTCTGTCACTGCCTATGTCTGACAAGCTATTTATCATGCTGCTAAGTGTCAGCATTAAATTATCCCTGCTGTTATGACAGCAACATTATTCATCAGGATTACAGCCCCAGTACAAGGCTGCTTACAGCTGTTACCTTCTTCTTCTGAGCTTTATCGATCTCTGCTCTTTCTATTATAAAAAAAAAAAAGGGGGTCTATGCACATGACCGTTCACATCTTGCATGTCTGATGATTCTTATTTCTGTGCCGACATTGAACAAAAAGACTTCCCAGAAATGGGCTTCCACAGTTATAAAATGTCACTGGCAGAAGAAAATCGCATTCCCTTCAACTGGAGGCACATTCTCTTTGAGGGGACGGAGAAAGACTGTAAACATTATTGATCATAATGCATAGGCACCCAAGGTTGAAGCATGTTGCTTGACAAATCGATCTGCATTTGTTTTAACCAAGTCACCCTTCCTTAGCCACTGCAATGAAATGACAATGAAATCAAGAATTATTTATTGAGATGTGCAGTGTTATTCACAGGCAGCTCAAGTGTGCCCTGTCTCCAGTCCGAACTCTGAACACTCCAATTACCTGCTGTGGGGCTGCCAGTCCGGAGCAGAATGATATTATGAATAAAGATAAGGACATGCTGAATTCTTGAAAAATTCTTTTGCAACTTAAACTTGGCTCACTTTTTTGACTTCCTCCCCCCCCGCCCCGAGAAAAGAAGAAGAAAGAAAAAGATCATTAAAAGGTTTGGTTAAAGGTATATTGGTTTTTATTTCTAGGACTTCTACGTTTTCAGAATGGTTGCTCTGCAATGACTTGTTTGGCAATTTACTCCTAGTTTGCCTTTGGTTGCCACTGCTGGACTTCACAAACAAATACCAGCATTCTTAAAAATAAACTTAAAAAAACCATTAAGCCCTACCCATAAGTCCATATATGATTTTTTAAACTATAAGAATATTTGAGAGTTTTGAAACATATGGCAGATTACATGATGCCCCACGTGCCAGAACTTCAGAAGAAGTCACCAGGCACCTACAATGCATGATATCATGTGTACTGAACTATTATTAGGAAGAGAGATTTCAGTAAATTTAACAATACACCCTGCTATCTCCATAACATTGTCACCTGGTAATTTAGACTTGATTTTCCAAATCATGCCATTAGCCAGACCTCTCATTGAGTGCTGTTTCAAATCACTAACACATAAAAACATAAAAAGGGCTTCTGAAAATCAAGTTGTTAAAATTCATTCTAAATTATAATACAAAATAAAATAGAAGAGTGCCACCACAGGGAACAGTATTCTTCTGTCTTCATAATCTTGTTTCTTAACTTCTCACAGTTACTGGTTTTAAAATCAAACATAATGTTTAATGTTTTCCTTAAATATCAAGGTGTGTGGTTGAGGAAGACTTTTGGTTTTTATTAAGGAGGTATTTATTAATGAGGTATAAAGAGAAGATATTTGCTTATCTGCAAGGAATAGATCTAAAAGGTAAATTCCAATGATCCAAAACTAGTGGATAACAAGCCTTTTCACACTTCCAACTTACTTCAAGGAATTTAGGGGCATGGCACCATTTTTGAGGGGCTGAGGTACTAGTGACCCTATTTTCTGCTTTGCAAGAAGATTGCTAGCCCAGCAATGGGACATGGCAGCATTGTGATTTCCTGCAGGAAACCAGAGCTGTGGCAGTACAAGACAGTGATGTCCCAAAATCATGACCATGGTGCTGCAGCCCAGCAATTACAAGGGCATGGAATCAGCTACAACTTTATCCCGTTTTATTAACCAGCTACAGCTAAAAGTGTGGGCAGCACAGCTCAGCCCATCGCCACCACGTTCTTCCACTCACTGTGCCCCAGAGTTGTCACAGATTCATATGTGAGATATTTAGATTTTGTGCTATTCCACTCTACAGTGGAAGATTATGGTAGAATAGGCAGATACACAGAGTAAGATTTTCAATCTACTTTTTTTTTTTTTTCAGGACCTTCAAGTCCAGATTCATCAAGGTATTGAATCTTGATGGATCTTGGAGCAAGTTGGTCCAAGTACACTAATTCAAGGTGTGTTAATAGTTTACCTAAAATTTTTGGGAAGTCACTTGAGTTTTTTCATCCTTTGCAATACTTTTCCTTGTATTTAGCAGTAAACTAAAATTCCAATAACAGTATTTTGTTAAACAATAACATTTCTGTTAGAACATTCTGACTGAAGTAGTCTTTATAGTCTTAATGCTCTTACCTCTTGGAATTAACCTTTAAAAGTCTAAAATGGAATTATTTACTGCAGGTTTCCAGTTTCTTTGAAATAACACCAAGCTAGGAATTTCCTTTAAACAAAGATGCAGGGATTTCAAACAGAAAAAACTGAATGTCTTGTCTACACATAGCTTGTGTTTACATTCTTCTTTTGACAAAATTAGTCAAAATTTTATGGGCATTAGCACAGAGTCAGGGGACCAGATTACAAGGGGTTTGATCTCAAGGGAAAGTTTGTGGTTAAAAACAAGGATACCATTTGAAATTAAGTTTCAAGGTCCCAAATCTGCTAACAACGCTCACACAAACATCACTTCTCATATTCTTCAGCAAATACGGGACCATAATCCATACAATGGAGAGCTGTTTGGTGTTCCTATAACATAGCAAGTTGCCAATCTTTACATGACTATACAGAGATACAAAGAAAATTGCAGTAGTGTGGATAGGATCAACAAGAACAAATGCTACTGTTGGAAATACTGGCACTTTGCCAGGTGGGAGTAGTGGCTCAAAAGGGAAACATCAATGAACACAGAAAAAAAGTAAGTTATTTGCAATTATAAATCATGGAAAAAATTATACTTTGAATTTAATTCTCAGATTGACCTGTACACGTAGATTCATTTATTAGTAAAACAAGGCCACAGCAGAAGTATTTTCCCAACAGCCTGTCCCTTACAATGGATCTGTTTACTTTAGATTCACTGGTGATTACATTCAGCTGTACTATCTGTTCAAGAGCTTTTAACTTTGAATGCTGCAGTAAGTGTCAATCTTTATATTACTGAAGGACAATTAGGCAAACCATGTAATTGTATTGTCACTTATTAATTTCAAGCTCCAATGTCATAAATTATAAGCCTTAATTAATACCACATGTCAATCACAATCTGCAACTTTGAAAGGATAGAGAGGTTAACAAGAATACATAATTAAAAGAAAACAGTGAATAACGGCATGGCTGAACAGTTTATAAAATTAGACAAGAAAACTGGTGCTGTGTCAGCACGTAGGAACCAAGACAAAAATAGGAGGGTTGACAAAATGCACACAAGAATTAAGAAATCAGAAAATGAAGGAAAGTTTTAACTCTTAAGGTTTTATTCCACTAGCAAACCAAATGTCTGGCAAAGTTATTTTAAGAGAATCACAGAACAAGTCACTAATTCCTTCACAGAATCATAGAATCATAAAATTGCCTAGGTTGGAAGGGACCATTCTGATCCTCTAGTCCAACCATCAACCTAACACCAACAGAAAGCATGTGGGTTTGCATGTATTTATAGGAACAATGGCTCAGTTCAGCAGAACCTACTCGTACCACAATAGCTTTGCCATCACAAAGAGGTGGAAAAACAGGCATACCAGAGCTGGCAAAATGTGCCAGATAAACTCCTTGGGGGGCACAGCTAAAAGCCACTGCTCCTAGAGGGCTTGCAGATCTAAGCAGTGTCCCACCAGGTCCTCTGCTGTGGGGAAGCAATTGCAGTAGCCTTCCAGCACCACTTATGGTAAGCAAGGACCAAAAGGAAACCAAGCAACAAGTAGGAAAATTGCTTCAAAATGAAAGCATCTCAAACATGCATATGATGTCAGGCAGATGGGAGGAGTAAGCAGGCGAATAGTGATTCCTATGATGGAGAATAAGGACATAGAGGAGTACGCAGTAACAAGGAGCAACTGAGGATACAGCATTGGTCACTTCAGAGAGCTGCAAAGTATGATCCCAGTCTGTCTACAGACTGCAGGACATTTTCTAAAGAAAGAAAGAATACATGGTCAGGGGTTTTGGTTTTAAGCTGTTAATGGGTTAAAACTGTGCCTCTACTGGCTGTAAGGATTTTGAGATCCTGTAATGGGAAGTGAGATGGACTGAGAGCTTATTCAAATAGAGTAAGAATATTTCTGTTTGCTCCACCACTTATATTCTTCTATTGGAGACTAAATAAGAAAAAAATAGACAAAGGTTCAGGGGCTAATATCCAAGATCTCCCAGAGGTACCTTAAATAGACACTTGTCTCCCACGGGTAGGTCAGTTTTACTCTTCAGCTGGGTACACTCCAAGGAACAGGGAAATGGGAGCCAGTCCATCTAATTTCCAGGCAGATTTCTAAAACCCAGAAGCCTCCCTGTCCCCCTTCCCACTCACACAGCACCCAAAAGAAAGCAAAGGACGTGGCATACCCAGCAGTAGCAAGGTGCTTTCCCTGGGTGTCAGCACACGGACTTCTGACACCAGCTGCACGTGAAGGATATTGGTTTTCATCTATTTTCCTACCAAGCTGAACCATGCTCTTCTCATCCCTTTTGAAGAAGAGCAGTTTGTCTCTCTCTGAGCCATCTGAGGGACTGACAACATGGCACGGTGCACATACCCAGTCAAGGAAAAGAGGCAGCAGAGGCCCCTTGTTTTGGCACATACCAGAACCAGATTCACTATAAACTGTTCTCTACTTTCAGAGCCCAAAAAAAACTCTGCTGGGGTTAACTTAAGATACCAGAGCTGCAGCAAATCTGGAAGAAAGCAGCCCCTCAGGATGGGGACAGCAAAGCCTAATAAAGAGTGTACACTTATGCTCCCAAGCTGGACCCATAGCCACAGTGTGGTTGCAGTCTCCCCCGGCTTTTCTCCTTTTTCCAGTATGAAATTGCCATGGCCAGGCTAGAGCAGTGCTACCTTCCCACCTTCCACGGTCATCCAAAGTGAATGCAACCACCCATTCCGTCATTACCTTAGTCCTTTATTTTTCTGTTCCTCAGTTTACTCTCATTTCAACAGCTTGCAAAAGGCAGCACCAGAGAAGATCCCAAACTCTATTGACATGTTTAGATAGCAAGAACAATTATATTCCATCCTGCAATCATAAAAAAATCACAAGCAAAGCTGTTAAACACATATTGCAGTTTTCATTGCATCCCCCAGACAAATGATCCATGACAGCCCAAAAGGTGGGTTTTGAAGTGTAATGATCCAGGACCTCAGGCAGTGCCAGGAGCAGAAGAAGCTTGTCAGTTCCTCATCATTTCTGACATCACTTTTCCTCTTCCTAAGCAGCCCTACTATATAAAAAAATATATCCTTATTTACATATAACTAGCTGTGTTTCAAGGCAGATATTTATTTCCATGTACAGCCATGTGTTCTCTTTTAAATTTTATCCCTATTTCTGCTGTCTCTTTCCTTCTCTCTAGCTTAAATATTTGCTTTCCAGTATATAAAACCATACTGGATCGGAAGTTTGAGCCTTTATTTCATACACATACCGCATGTCAAGATTTCTCCGATTACTTATATTTGTGATCATAAATATTTTCATTTTGCAATCTATCAGCAAAATAGGGCTACTGTACTACTAGAAGCAGTAACTGTAAGTGGCTTTAGTGGCCTGAATTTTCTCATATTATAAACATTTTTTATAGAAACTTCTGTAAAGAAGGACAATGAAGCTGGTGATGGGTCTGGAGCACAAATCTTATGAGGAGCCGCTGAGGGAACTGAGGTTGTTTACTCTAGAGAAAAGGAGGCTGAGGGGAGACCTTATCACACTCTACAACTAACTGAGAGGAAGCTGTAGCATGGTGGGGTTCGGTCTCTTGTCCCAAGTCACAAGTGATAGGACAAGAGGAAATGGCCTAAAGTTGTGCCAGGGCAGGTTTAGACTGGATATTAGGAAAAATTTCTTCACCAAAAGGGTTGACAAGCATTGGAACAGGCTGCCCAGGGTGTCAAGTCACCCTCCCGGGAGGGACCTCAAAGTCCCATAGATGCGGTGCTCAGGGACATGGTTTACTGGTGGACTTGGCAGCACCAGGCTAAGGGCTGGACTCAGTGAGCTTAGAGGTCTTTTCCAACCTAACCGATTCTATGGTTATTTATGTTAGATTTAAGAACACTACTGCTGCACTATGTATATCTGATGTAGTATTTTAATTCATGGATGCAATATATTCTTTCTTGTACAGTACTCACAGTGATGCCATGAAGTATTTTAATCATTAGCAGAGTGATCTTCACTCAAGATAATTTTCCCCCTTCTGCAGCTACTTGGCATCAAAAGATTGAGGCGTTAACATAACAATAACTAAATTATAGTTCAAGAAAAAAATTCCTTGGTAAACTCAATCCTGGAGGGTACTGGAAACATCTTCTGAAGCACTGAGTACTTCCAACTTTTATCAAAGTCAATGAGTAATGCAGGTGCTCTGCCGCTTGCATAATTGATCTCTTCCATATTATCAGTTACCAGCTGTTATCTAATACATATCGTATTGTATGAAAAAGAGCTATTTTCAATGTTCATTGTAGTAAGAACCATTAAGGAAATTTACTTGTCAGGCTTCAGACATCATTAAATCACTTCTGTATGCAAAAAAAAAAAAAAAAAATAGAATATACATTAAATTATCCCACCAAAAATTGTTGTATCTGCTTTCTGCATTAGCTATCAAAGTAATGTTCACAGTCTTTTCAAGTATCATTATAACATGATTTTGCATTAGGAAATAATGAAAACTGCAACATTACTTCACACATAACTCCAGCCCCATCCTCAACTTGAGCTGAACTACAGTTCTGCTCCAGTAATTGAAAGAAGTTTTCAGCAAGCCAGGGATTATATAGCTGATCTGCTGTGCCCAGTTAGAAACAGCTGTCTGCCTTTTGTTCCTAATCAGAGGAATCACTTTCTCACATTAGATGCACATGTAAGCGAGTAACCTGTAGCTTTCCCTTTTTTGTTCAAGAGAAGGGAGACGTGTACAAGAAGCGCACAATACGACAGCCAAGAGAAGCTGGAGGCTGAACTCGTGCCCTCCCTCGGCTGCAGCAGTTTGGCAACGCTCTTCCTCCTCTGCCACCACTGGCGGGTGTCCTCCTCCACCTGGCCCTGGCTCGTTCCCAGCCCGCAGTCCTTTTTGCAGCATACACGCCAGAGCAGGCAAAGGCAAAGCACGCAGGGGATGCTTCATTAGAGTGTCCCTTCTTTAGAGCTTCCAAGCCCTAAAAACCCAACCTGAAAACTCTGCAGGTCCTTTCTTTGGGACAATTCATCACTTGCCCCCCACCCCAATTTTTAGAGATGCAGCTCAGCACAACAATTACTTGGAGATGTCCTGGTCAAGCCCCCCTTCTCCCAGCACCTCTGCACTGGAGCTCAAGGAAACAAGGAGGGGAGAGCCCTGCCTCCAAATTCCCAGCTGGAGCACTCTCCCAGCAATCTCCCAACAGGGATCAGAGGCTCAGTGCATCAGCAGGCACTCCCTGGATGGGTTTGATATGTGCTGGTGGCAGCCCGGACAAATTTCCCTCCATAAGTAGGGCCCTACCTTCAGATCTGAACAGGGCAGCTGTGTGTGCCCTGTAGCCCCACTTACGCCAGAGCACCCACTTACATATAGCTCCCTTTCCAGGTGCTGGGAAAACCACCTGACTTTGCATCCTTCCAGTGGTAAAGAACACAATTCCCAAAGACCACAAGAAGAAGACACGCAAAAAAAAAAAAAAAAAACCAACCCAAATAGTTAATTTTACAATCACTTGATTTTTAATGAAAGCCCCTGATTTTGAAGGTCCAACTCAGTTATATGATATGCAGCGCAGGTTTCAGACTGTGCTCAGCATCACAGTATCTAAGTGCCTTCTGGCACAGTGTTAAGCAACCTAACTAACATCTGTCATGGCTTTTTTTTCTTCTCCTACTCTGTATCCTTTTTTCTACCTCTCTCCTTCGAGGGCAGATGTGTAAAGTGTGGAGTGTTTCATTTTAGATATTTTTTAAGGTTAGCGTTATACGTGTATGAGTACGGAATGAGACAAGAAAGCAAATATAACTTTTTTTTATATACAGATGTAGAAAATAGAAATATATTCCTTTACATACACACACATGCACTCCGTACTTACAAACTCAGTTCACAAAATCATAGCGACGGAGGGCCTTAATGGACAGACCTGAAGGAACGTGATGACTCCTTCCATTGAGGAAAAATCGGAGCAGCACTGCTTTAGGGTGCTTTGGGGAAATGCAGAGGGTGAAGGGCCTACTAGAACTAACCCACGTGCATCCGAGAGGATGCAGTATCTTTCCTAAGTGCTGTGCATCAGTATCGCATCCGCTAGAGCACTCTCACAGTAGCACCATCATTTTAATACTACCTGCAAATGTCAGGCTGATAACGTTACTGTAATTCTTACAGTTATTCTCTCTGGTTTCAGAACTTCTCACTCAGTCCTGATGCAAGATGAACTTCCCTTGAAGTTAGTAAGAATATAAGGACTGATGGGGAGGATGAGTTGGGGAAAGGAGGCTTGGAAATTTCAGAAGCCGGTGAGTTAATTTATTTGACACTGACATATTTTTATTTTCTTGCTATTTCTTTTTCACTCCTCTATCACTGTTCCGAAAATCAGCAGCAGCCTACCTGCTTTACATATCACAAACACCAGAAATACCAGCCATTATCCACAGGCTACGTTTCTGCAGTCGTTTTTTCCAGGGGCTACACACGTTTCCCTTAAGAGATTCTCTTCTTCATACTTGATCTGTTGTCTCCCTGTTGAAAATATCACTGACACCGCTGAGGCTAACAAGGTCAAGTGCTTTGAGATGGAAGCCTTTTGTACTGATGAACAGCTGAAGGGTGCGACATATGTTTTAGGGCCCTAGCAGCTGGCTCAGTGAGAGCCTCTTGGGTCTCTTTTAATGATAAATCCAGGCCCTGCTACTTCATCTCAGCATGGAAATAGCAGCGTGTTAACATTCATCCAAACTCTTGTGTCTGTCATTAACTCAGCCCTTCTACTGTAGTTACATGGCAGAGCACAGCTGACATATCACCTGTCCTCCCACCTCGCAGAACAGTAGGGCAGGTTATGCATCAGTGCAGCATTTAAATGCCATTTGACTGAAAACTACTGATTACTCCACATGTTTTATGTCTCTGGTTTGTTTTTTTTTTTAATTTTCCTGAATGCCAGCTGATCACAGTTGTTTCTTCCTCTTGTTATTTTCTGTACTCTAAATATATATATACACACTAGCTTTATATCTGATGCTTAGAAATTGTGTCAGTCGTACATACAATAGAAATAAAAAAAAGCACATCTGCAATGTCTCTGGAGGAACAAATCAGCTCATGGCTGCACGAGGCCCCGAAGGTCACAACCTCCCATTGAGCCACCCTCAGAGGAATGAAAGAGAATAACAAATTCAGCAATAAACGCTTTCTTTAGTGAAAAGTTTTGAGGCCACTGGTCAGGAGGGGGGGAGTTTTCCCACTTCTCCTCCTCTAACGGTCTTCAGTCCTCAACTTCATCCTTTAACAAGTACTTTGGGATCCTTGAGAGTGAAAGGTGCTATATAAATGAGAGATGTATTAATAAAATCCCCAACTGCAGTTCAGCTGCAAATGGGAGCTCCTCCAGCTCAAGGCTGGAGTAATTCTGCTAGGCAACCACAGATGGTGTGACAGATGATCTCAGCATCCCATCCTTCTATGTTTTTTTTTTGTTTAAATTAAAACCAAAAAAAATTATAAAGCTATCTTGGCATGCTGCAGATTTCAAGGGCCTCAAGTTCATCTTCAGAGCTAGCTTTGGTCCCTTTACTGCTATTCCTTGTCAGAAAGTTTTATACCTGAATCCAGCTGGGGAAAGAATGTGTATGCTAGACATTTGCTTCCACCTTGCCACAAATGGCAGGGGAGGGAGAGAGGTGAACGCCTGAGATAAATGAATCTCTCTTGTTGAGAACAGAAGCAGACTTGTCATCCAAGAAAGAGTTCAAAACTTCAGGGGTTTTGGTTCTGTCCCAGCTAGTTGAATATCCAGTCAGCCCATAACAGACTTTGTTGGAGGTGCTGACTCTTTCTAAGCTCTATGAGCACCGATGGCCATATTTGAGTTAATCAATAAACTGCAAGAAGATGAGGACAATTGACACAATGCAGAGACAGGAAAAAAAAAATGAAAAGGGTACCTGAACACAGTGCAGAGGTAACCTGCTATTAGGTCTGCCAAAGAAAAGGTTCTCATTGGAAAGTGGCTTTTGACCCCTGTACCACCACCGTGATCTTGGTACTGTATAGTCATACCAGAATACAGTAATATAATTCACTCAAATCTCTATGGGTCTAATGGACTTATAGAGGTTAACTGATCCAGAACACTTCTTTTTTCAGTGTTGCGGCCAAAAATAAAGCTTACCATAGAACCCTAGAAAATTGCAAAAGTTAGAATTTTGTGCATAGTTGTTAATGGAATTGAATGTGACAGTGTGCCATTTGTAATAGAAAATATTTTTTAAATTATTGAACACCTCTTGATAAAAGACAGCATAAAAAATATGCTTTTTTAATTTATCAGGACAGAAGCATTATCCGCTAAATCACTCTGAGTTTAGTCACATATGGATTTTGGCTAAGGAAAATTCCTTCTCCCTTGCTGTAAGAAAGATTATACAGGTAGATCATTGACTTACAATGTTGATTAGTGTATGACTTATTTTGTTGGTCACTGTGCATCATCCTTAATTCTCTTTAATCTTTCAAACTCTAGATCATTTATTGAGATAATGTCTAAAACAGAATTAAAAATCTCATTCCTAAAAGTAAAAGCAAATTTGTTTGCTTTTAAAAGCCAAGCCTTCAAACATTCTTTTTATGTTGGAAATACTTATTTTCCCCTCATTTAAACCAGAGAGTAAAAATGGTCATGCCAATAAAGTCAATGATGTGACATCAAAACTTGTCCTAAAGTCTTTGAAACTAAACTATAAAAACTTCTTTCAGATCTATTTTTTTATTATTTTAATATCATCAAAATTTATGTTTTGTATTCATTGATTTATTAGCACATTTTATTATCAAAATACTTCACGATGCACAGCATATGCAATTAACTCCATAGAAGAACTTATAAAGAAATTACTTTGTGCAAAAGCATCTGCTGTTATCAAGAAAATGACTATGCAAAGTCTTCACATAGCAACGCATTTTGTAGCAAGATAGTACCCAGAACTTACCGAGTATGATGCTTTACATGTTCAAACCTTTACAGGTTAAAAAAAAAAAAAAAAAGGAGCTGGAAGTGCAAGGCAAGCTGTATTTCACAACATTTCCATATTTTAAATATCATATCATACATACTTGGAGTGCTGTAGCCCTGAGGACAGCCTGCGAGTTCAAGACTGCTCATAGCCCGGCGATGCAGAGGGAGGGCAAGGACCACAGCACCTGCGCTAATGCTGCAAGAGATCAGACAGAAAAGAGGACAATTATCAAGTTTAGGTGTCTTCTCACCTTTCCAACCTAGAAATAGCAAAGAAGGAGCTAAGAATACACCAGTAAATGCCATCATCCGAAACTGGTTAAGGCTGATGGCAGCTTTTCAATCAGTCCCCAAAACAGCATTTTTCCACTTTCCCTCTGGTGTTGATGGTCACAGCCGAGTGAGAGTGGTATTGGTTGAAAAGAAGCTGAAGCTACCACTATAGAAAACCACATTTACCTTCAAATTCAGACAATACAGCCCAGCCTTGAGCATACAGTGGAAGTATTCTTAGTTTTTATTGCCAAAGACATTTTATATGGTGCAATTTCACTTGAATATGG
>JAOTQQ010000012.1:58748630-58849092 GCA_026546715.1 Gallinago undulata
TTATGTATTTTAATGAATCTCCATCTGTACCCAGAAAGCTTTGTTAAAAATCAGGCATCTTTTTATATTTCAAACCCGTATCTGCTGTTTAGAAAACATGCATGTGTACACCAGCTCTGCTGCTCTGGAGAACCACCTCTTTGTACCTACTGGGGTCAGTCCTTCAAACCTCTACAAATCCAGCCAAGTCCCTCACAGATGTTGGATAGGGTTGTGCTTAATTAAGGCTCCAACATCTCACCTTCTGTCACCTCTTTTTTCACTCAAGAAGTATTTTCTGGTTCATCTTCCACTGTCTCAGCACAAAAAGACGATGGTGGGTAACTTCAACACCTTCTGTGAGGTGTTGAATCAAAGTGATTCTCAAATGATCAAGGCACAACACTTGTTGTCTACAAGGTGTTAAAGCATGCCAATGGATCTGGGTCTGTGTTCCTCCTATGAGTTTTCTGATAATGACAGAAAAATTCAGAAGCAGGAAAAAAATCAGTTTTAAAATGTAGTTCCCTGCCGAACAAACACGGTAGCTTCCGGTGCCAGGTGTCACTCCTAACTGCTGAATGCCTCAAAGTGCATGCTGCATTACAATTACGGAAAGTTCCTGGTCATAATAACTAATTATTATACTGACAGTCATGAAAAGGGGATTGGGATTCCACAATGGAAAATTATTAGCATGAGCAAAGTGTGATGTCAAACTTTTTCTACTTAAAAAAATGTTTCTTTGTAACACTACATTTCTTGCTGTCTGTTCAAACAAAGAAATAGAGTAGATTTTGTCATGGAAAAAAAAAAGTTTTGATTTCTGTCCTACAGCCACTATTGACATAAATCTTACTTATATATTTCAAGTCAATTACATCCAAGCATTAGTTAACATTTTTTTTTCACTTTTAATTAAAAACGCACCCACATATCAGATGGGATATACTTAAGTATAAATGCCTTAAAAGCCAAGCCACAGAGTGCTGAAAACACAAAAATTAAACTTCAGACCTTCTTTGTCACTCTTTGAAGAAAACAACTAGTTGGTAAAAATGTAATTATGCAATTGCATCCTTTAACCTCATCTAGTTGTCCCATTGCTTATTAAGAAACCTAAGACTCTACAAGACTCAATATTGTCAAAAAAGGAGGAAGTCAATGTCAGAAAATTCAGCAGAGAAATGGCTAAAGAGGAGATAGGAAAAAAATTAGAACTATACTGTGTTGGGTTTTTTTTAAGAATTCATTTAACCATCGTAAAAGGCAACATGCTAAAGTTTCAGTGGAAACAAAAATAAAAGGAAAGACATAAGAAAAGATAGAAAATATCTTCTGGAGCATTTCCTCAAACCAGGTTGTAAGGTTCAAGACTGAAATAGCGAAGTAAATAAGGATATTCTTGTGGCAAAATTCAGATATTGGATTAAGACCTGAATCAAGTTCAAAATCTGACTCCATTACAAAGTTCTTGTGGGAAAATATGGCCTGTTTTTTCCTGTGCTTAAAGAAGTACCTGCACACCTTGGCTGTGTGACTCCTGTTGGAATTGGTGAGATTATACGCTTGCTCTGGTTAGACACTTCTGCAAATTTTACCAGTGCTTGTTTGTATATGTGCTCATGCAGAGTGCATCTGTGTTTGAGTGTTTGAGCTTGGATGAGAAATGTGCCCTCAAACCAAATCTCCTGGCTGCTCCCTCTTCATGCTTCTGCCTGCATCCTGGACCACCCCTTGAACAAATGAACGATGGATGCCTCTTTCAGATGAAACTAAGCTGCAAGACATAGTCCAGGAAGGCACCCGATGCAGTCTAAATGCAAATAGGATTTCAGCCCATGGGACTGTCTCTGAAGGAAAAATTCATCAAATGTGTGTAGTACAGACATGAAGTCCTCAGCACATATTGTAACCAGACTCAAAAGCCTCATGAAGGATCTCAGTTTAGGAAGCTATGGCATACTTGTTTTAAAGCCAGACAGGATCTGAGAAAGAGGTGTTCATCTGTTCCTCTTTCCTGATAGGTTTGTTTGGTAGGTGTTTGCATAGCACAAATAACATATACCAAGCTCAGACCACAAAAATACATTGGTAGTTGTTTCTTTCTTCCAAAACAGCAGGAAAGGAGATGGCTGTCTTTCTGCTCTAAAAAAGTGGTTGGAGCAATAACCCAGGAGGTGAAATCCTTCTTTGTGTGGTTCAAATCTTCAACTCTCACGTCCATATTTTGTGTTCTAGGTACCAGCCATCCTTTGTTGAATGTAATCTGCTGTACAGAATATGGCTGAAGAATATTGGGAAGAAAGAAGGAAGAAAGGAAAAAAATCCCTAAATTCAAAGAGCAGCAGCTGATCAGTGACAAAGGGAGAGTTAGGTTCTTACTTTGATTTCTGCATTTTGTGTGAGACATTCACCAGATTAGTAATGCAACAAAAACTATCAATAAGGTTCACAAACTGTTCTCCCCTTCAACAAAGGAGGGGCTGTATGAAGCAATGATATCAAACTACTTTTTGGTCTCCTTGACTTATCTGGTGAACCTTGAATAGATTTCAGCAATAGCCTGCAACCCACAAGCAGTATGACATAATCCTGTAGGATTTAGGCACCTTTTCTGGGAGAGGGAGGCCATTCATTTGAATTCCAGGAGAAGGAGTCAAAATCTGGTGCACCCTGCCACTGAGACTGTGTAAAACTCTTGCATTGGGTTACTACCCTTATCTTTCCTCCTGCTGTGGTGAGAAGAAAGCAAGTGACCTTATTGCTGTGAGAAGAACAGGGATAGAGGCATACCTTCAGGGGAGGATTCTGGTAAGTGAGAAGTTTATACCAACACCTCTGGAAGAAGAGGCTTTAAGTTTTCTCACTATTTCCTATTAGCTTACCTCCCCTCAGATTATGCTGGGTTTCTTGGACTGTCTTTACTTGGTGTGTAAACCTCAGCGTGTGTCCAGAAGCACAGCCACCTGCAACCTTTTGAAATTTTCAAAATACTGAAGTAGCTCTTCCTCTCAGCCCTGAACAAAAATGTTGATGCCTCTAGTCTCTGGAGCAAGCGGTAATCTGACTCTTCTGAAATCTGCGATTTCATAGTGAGCCATACCTCAACTAGTGAGCTGAAGTCCAAACCAGGGAAGAACCAGAGGACTAGCAGTCCTTCTTATTCCTATCCCTAGCACCATCAAAATTTCCAGTCTAATGTCTCAGGGCCTCCATGCTGGGAGCACAGATGTCCTTCTTCAGCTTTTGACTAACAGAAGAGGGAGGACTACCTCCTGGTAGGACAGGAAGTGTCCCACCTCCCCGTGGCTGGACAGGAGATGCCACCCAAGGTGTGCTACCCTCTTTCAGAAGGAAGAAAAATGGATGAGCTGAGGCAGAAACACAGCACTTCAGGCAGGGCCAAGACACACACAGCACCATGGACTGGAGCATGTCACTAGCTTTGCCGTAATAATACAGTTTTCTTGGTACCAAGCAATTCAGGATTCATGTGTCCACTTATAACTGCTGTACTGCCGTGGTCCTTGTATACCAGTAACTTGAAGTGGGCACTTAAAGAGTAGGAAAATTAGAGTTTTTAATCTTACACCTCAGCACTGCCCCTTCTGAGACTTCTATCTGATATTGCCAAAATATGCAATGCCCAAAGCATGCCAGAACCAGAGAATAACTCAGTTAAAGGGCTCTGTACCAAGCCTTTCCTGGCCTTCACATCCCATCCAAGCTGCAGAAGCCCTTGCCTTCCCTGTTCCGCTTCATTTACGAGAGGGAAAACCAGCTTTCTCTCCCTACCCTCTGACACACATAGCACCAAGAATTAGGGAGTGAGAACAGGATCTTTAAGAAGGCCAATACATCGAGCTGCCACAGGGCAACCCCACAAAATCTGAAGCGAGGGGCTGATGAGCATCTCTGGCTTCATTTAAAAGAGCAGTCCTGAGAGCCTGAACCATTTGGATCCCTGCACTGCCTGGAACAAGAGGATGGCCAGAAAAGACACTGCACCTCTTCTCTCACCTGTACATCTGATGTGTTCCTCAAAGAGGTCACAAGCAAGTGGATGCTGCAGAGTTAGAGCCTCCTCAATGCTAGCTTGGAATACAGCTAGGAGGGACAGGGAGACCTGGAAACTTAGGCATACTCAGGGTCCCATCTTAAACACAGCCCTTTACACCACCACCAACTGTAAAGCCATATTTACATTTCTGGCTGAAAGGTTGTTTGGTGGCAGCTTTCTTTGAAAGCATGTCACACATACAAGAGCTGCAAGTCGCTCCTTCGTTAACTCAGCATACTTCCAATTTATTTTTCATCGACTGCTACATCCCTAAATATTTCCTTTTAATATACCGCCTCAGAATTTACACAGTGAGCTTCCCCGTGCTGCATGGCTGAGAGGAAGCGCATACTGTGATGATTGCAGCTCGTCCATGATGAAAAATATCTATCATTATATGCTGCCCCCCCAGTTCTTGTGTACAATTATAATAGCTACACTTTGGTGCAATCAAAATGCTTTTTATAAAGAACTTCCATATAATCAAGAAAGAAAGGAAAAAAAAAAAAGATAGCTGTACAAAAACACTGTCAAGCACTCAATCCTGTTGGAAACTACCAGCCTCTTGAGGAGTGCTCTCTGTACATCTGAGTCCTTTCCCAATGGAGAGCCCTCAATAGGTGCCAGAAAGCACTCTGCACCTAGAAGAATGAGACCAGAGACCGGTGCATCACTGAGATGTCCTGGCAGCTCAGTAGGTTAAATTGCGTGTGCCTATTCGGGACACAGACTCCAGCAAAGGCAAAAGGTAAAAGGCAGAAGGTTACAAGCACAGAATGTAAAAATGCACATTCAAGCAATAAGAAAGTGAATATGATAAATAATTAAAATTCAAAACATCTACAAGTGTCTTTAATTAATTATACTATAGACAAAAGCATTACTAAAAGAAAACAGCAGAAAGAGGTAACTCTAAAACCCATCGAATTAGGTGGAAAAAGGGGAGCCTCTGTGTGCCTGAGCCAAATCTCACTGAATTCTCACAACATTCCAAAATGGCAGTGACCCAGGCAGCTGGGAGATGGTGCTTTCCTACTGCACCCTTTTATAAAACCGTCTGTTGGTTTATGCACATGATCCACACAGAAGCAAATTGCAGGAGTCACATTGTTTTCTCCTGCTTCACAAAACTGCTGGTTTAAATATAAACACATTCTATTGAAAATATGAAGGCTATTCTTTGATGCCTTTTTTTTAAGTTTTTTAAAAATCCCAAATAGTTCAACATGAATTTGTAAAATATCCCAGGCAACACAAATCTGCTTTTTGTGGATAAAAAGTTTTGTAAATAAAAAAAAACAAAAAACAAACCACAAAATTACGTGCATCTTTAGAGTATATCTCTCTAAATTAAAAATAAAATAAAAATAAGGGGGTTTCAAATGGGACTGGAATGAAATTTGATAAACATGCTCTCTTTCTCTTTCCTCGCCCACAGCATTTATAGACAGCAGGAGCATTGTGACAACATAGACAGCTAATTGCAAGGAAATGGATGTCTGATGTCATTAACACTACCCACTTTCCTTGGACATTTAAAATAAAAACAAAACACGCCACTAGGCACACAGTTCTCTCCCTGGGGTGGAGATGAGAGAGCGCCTGAACTACATGTGATAGATGTTAAGTCAGATTGCTTAATGCACTACTGGAGGGAGCTCAGATACACCTAAATGAGGAAAGTATTTGAACCTAAATGAGACAGAAAGAACACTTGCATCCTGCAGAGTAGATATTCAGTCTTAATTTTAGGAAACAACTATAAAACAACTATAAAACAAGATATAAAACAACTCCACCATTTCAATCCATTCACCGACATTGTCATTTAAGTATTCTGAATAATTACAAATAATATGTCCAAAGAAAAATGACAAATAGCCTACTGTACTTAGGCCACACAGGAAATTCTCCATAGAAATAGACACTTGTGACCCCAAGAAAAGTTATCTGTAAAGTAAGCTTTTGTCCCAGAGCTGAAACTAGGAAACAGAATGCCTAACAATCACTTATTTTGCATTAGTAGCAGGGGAAATCATGCAAAGCTGTTCCTTATTTCATTGGAAGTTCATACTCAAATTATTCAAATGTAGGGTCACCTGAAGAAAAGAAAAATATTAAAATGACTGAAAACATTACTGAAAACCTCAGAAACACTTGCTCCCTTCTAATCATAAGTGATAGATTTAAACTACTTTAAGAATTCAATGAATATATTTTTTGGAAAATATACCTGCAAAATATCATCTTGCTCCAATTTTGAACAGCCATATACCAAACCTCTAAACATGTATGGAAATACCAATAGATTATTAACTATAGTGGCACTGTCAAGCACCTTTTCAATTATTGAACTTACCTGACTAACATCTGCAGCATAACTTGAAGTACATTATAATTTACCTTCTTGTTATAATACAGCACACATCGTTTTAAACACTTATTTTCACACAGTGAAACATGACCTTCACTAGATCAGAGTGTATCATTTTGAATAGCTCATTTACCCTCTATTTTATTTCAGAAAAACAGCTTGACCATCTTATTGCTAGAAGAAAGAATTTGAAGTTAAAATATATAAACACAGCAGATCATATTGTTATTGAATTATTTTTTTTTGTCAATAAATTGTTCTACAATTCACTACATTGCCTTATTTAGAGGAAAATCAAGTAGCTAGTTTTACAATTTGGGCTACAACCTGAATTCACTGAAATCAGTGGGAGTTTTTCCTATTAATTTTCGTAGCAGCAGGATTTGACCATTAACGTAATAACACAGGTAGTGTGAAAAAAAATCACAGCTCCATCCACTACTGGATTAGCAGTCTGCAATTAATTTGTACTATGTCAAGTTGCTGGATAAAATTAAACAACTACAAATCTAGTTATGAAACATATATAAAGTTAAAACAGATAATAATTAAAAGTCTGACCTAACAAGATATTAAATTACTATTTGATGTATAAATAAATCTTAATAAGTAGCCATTAATTTAATAGTTATTGCACAGAAAAAGTAGATAATATTTTTATAGCCAAAGTTTTTTTTGGTTTAACTCTGTGCCTTTTGTAGCATATCACTGAAATGATCTCAGCAGTAAATTGCTTGTGCTTGTCTGTTGATTGTGATGTGAAGAGGCTGGTTGAGCCAGCAGCTGCAGGACTCTATTTATATACCTGGCTGGTTAGATTGAATGAACCTGCAGGAAGAACCAGCCCCATCAGAGCTTCTTCAATGGCTTCCATCTTGACCTTGAATCTGACCTTTGCTATGGTCCACTTCCATCTCCATAAAAATGAGCTAAAGGCTAGATTGTCATCTATTTGCTCTTTTATGTTTTCCTGGGATTGATGATATATTCCTAAAGCTGACTAAACCAGATTAATTATCACACTTTGGTGTGAATCACAGGAAGAGCGTTTGCAGCACACAAGTGAATAGTTGTACGCAATTTTTCACAACACTTAACTCATATCGTTATTCAAATCAGAAAATGCTGATTACTAGAGTAACCGAGGGAAAGAGGTTCCCACCACAGGATGAAATGAAAGGTCAAACAGCTTAAGGGGATCAAACAAATAAAATAGGCAAGATAAGCAATTTCAGTACTTGAATGGCTCTGATCTTGAACTGAGGCTCTTCAATCTGCATCCACTCTCACTCTGAAGGTAGCGTGTACAACCAGTGACCAATTCACTGGTGTAGGTACAGTGTATTATCATACCGGAAGTGACAATGAGAATTTTACTGCTTACAGATGCCACAGTTTTCCAAATCTACCAATGATTTATCAGTGAGTGTTCCCTTTTGACTCTTTTGAAGTTAATTGAACAAAACGTGCACAGGTACTAGTATCTGTGCCACAAGTAATTATATTTTTTTATAAGAGGGGAAAATATGTTTTTATTTAATCAAACTTTTTCTTGTTACAGATTAAATAAACATGGTAGAAATGTTAAATTCTGTAAAGGAAACGTATCAGCCTTGTTTATGAGTAGATTATTTCTCATTTATGCTAAACATATTTTTTGAGAATCGCAATTTTTCTTGCCACAGCACTACAGAGAGAATTGTACAGCCCCATCCCTTTTCTGAGCTATGCACATCCCATAAATAACTAGTTTGGGTGCCTGACTACGTTTGGGGGTTGAATGAGAACCTATTTTTTTAATATCCTGACTAGGATCACTGCATGCTGGTACTCTTGGATTACAAGATAGATAACCTCACAGGGGGAAAGGAAGGCATGAGACTGAATCCCTTCACAGAGAAGGTGCGTTGACTGCTTCACCACTTTCAGTCCACCCCTCCTTCAACTAAACCCCCTGCAAATCCCCAGTAGGTCAGCAGCAGAGCGAGAGGCCCTGTGCTGCCCTGCAGCCAATGCAGAAAACACCATTGCCTCCTTGCAGAGGCTCTATTTCCCTTTTGGGAGGACAAGACCAAAAAATGAAATTTGCTTCTCTCTTTCTACATTTTTGTATTTGGCATGTATACTGCTAAGTTGCTATAACTTTCCTATTTCCTCAATCCATTTCCCTTTTGTAGTTTCCTTCCTTCACTTATGCATCTACACATATTTACACTAAAGGTTTTGAGGACCTGGTCTTCTATGAGAGCTCTGAAGCACCTTTTTAGTCTCCAACTCTTAGCCTTAATACATATTGCACAATTACCTAGAGGCCTCAGCTAGGATTCAGTCCTTCACTTTAGGTACTTACTTGATCCTCTCTCTTAGTCTGGAAAGAGAGTATCAGCAAAGTTCTTCTCCTAAATCCCAGTCAGTAGAAAGCCACCAGTTACCTGCTTTCTTAAGAGATCACTCCAGCTTTGAGGAAAGACTCGTAATTCATAGGCTCTGCCTCATTTCCTGTCCTTGTTTGTGACAACTGCACAATGAAATGGAAGTCCTGTGTACTAGCAGTCAGTGCCTATGGTGTACTGAAGGCTATCAAATGATTTGAATTTCTATGCAAAGCTGCGTGATCATCATTTACTGTACTGAAGGGGAGGAAGTGACAGCAAGTTTAAGACAGATCAGTTGGTGGAAATGGGTTGATTCACCACTGGGGTACCACAGCTCTAAGGTTAAAATTCCTAATCAGTTCTATTTGCTATGCAGTAGTTTAGTGAGAGAGTAGATCTGTTCAATTAGCTAGTTTCCTTCTGCATCTACTCTAAAACCAGGGCAGCTATTTAATGAAGAGAAGGTCTTCTCATGAGATTGAACGGTGGTTTTTTTTAAACACAATAATAAGCCTGGAGTGACCAGCACTTGCAGTATTTCTGTTCTCAATAAGTGTATCTTCTGGCCATCCCATGTCAATGAGATTCAGTAGCTGTAAAAGTCAGCCTGGTAACTTTTGATTAGACTTAGAAATACCATGATCAACTTTCTTACTGCCTGCAGCCATGAATACCATGGATATGAACCTAAAGCTTTTGGGTGTCTTTTCTCAACATTTAAGAAATGTGAAACTGACTTACCAACTTGAGTTTGTTTATTGTAGTCATAACAAATCATAAATCCCCCGGGTTCCAAGAAAAAGCTGCCAGCAGCATAAGATATATGCAATTCTACTCTCAAGGATTTGGCCTCAAAATTATGTGTTTTTTAAAAGGGGTGTCTGTACCAGCAACTGGCAATAGAGTGGAACCAAGAGCAGCAGCAACGACAATTCGCTTGCGTCATTGATGCTGGGGTATAACTTATACCAAAGGCAGTTCTAGCATCAGGTACCCAGTATTGAATAGATATTTTTTTTAATTTTTTTTTTTTCAAAATCTGCATGGGCCATTAGTATGTTTAATTTTTGAACCTCACTAGTAGATAGGTTCAGGTGATGGTTATGGTAATGTTCTCACAAACAAAATATGGGGCTGGGGATACTGTTTGGCGGCAACAAATATTATAGAGATTATTTGCTTTGCAGATCTTTCTCCTGTTCAAAATCCTTATCATAAATTTGATTCCTTGTGTCAAAAGTTGTCTTCTTTAATTTATTTAGATATTTTTAGCTACTCACTGATTTGAGCATGTTTGAAAAGAAAATTTCAGAGCCATCTGAATGAATTGTTATATCAAATTAAATGTTGTTATAGAAAGTACTCTTACAACTGCCCAGTCATGTATAAGGAAAAGGACTACCCACTACATCAGACCATTCACAGTCACTGCTCCAACAAGTGATGGTGCCTTGATTTGTTCATTGCTTCTATGTGGCAACCAAATAACAGATAGATTTTTGGCATTCTCATATAATTTCTGAGAAGGATTAATGAGTAAGAAGAGGAAAAGGAACAAAGGATGACAAGTAAAACACCCAGTCTTTTTGGACCAAGCAGCACATTTCTAATGATGAACACTATTCAATTACTCATTAGGACTCCAAAAAAAAAGTATTTCATTAGAGCTTCCTGGGTCAAATTTGGGTTGACTTAGCAGAAAGTATATTATTCTACACTTTTGTTCTGCCTTCTCCTATAAATTACCTGCAGAAGGCATTAAACAATGGTAGCACTGTGGTACAATGGCCTACTTGTCACTTGTTGTCAAGGAAAAGGTGCTCATTGCTGACTTCTGTACTGTTTGCCATTAGATAAATAGACATACAAACTTCTGGCTATTCGGACCTTGCAATCTTTTATCCCCAAGAGTAAACCATTGATCTTTTTCATCAGAACATACGTCAAAACTAGCAGCAAAATACCCATGATTCCTGGTATTCTATCCCCTTGGGCTCTCTCTGCGAAGAGAGACATTGATTTTTACTTTTTAGGGTGGATTTGCTCTTAAATTAGCCTTTTTTTCTTTTTTTTCTTGTTTTTTTTTTGTGTGCAGCATTTCATTATATAAACTTGCAGTAATGGGGGAAAGCAGACCCAGCAATGCTAACCAGATGGAGCAAATGGATTTTTTTTTCTTTTGTGTGTGTGTATGTCCCCCCATACAGTATTTTTAGAGGAAATCCAAGCAAGCGTAACCCTTCCGGGTCCAAAAGCTGTCTACAGGGCTACAAAAGCTACAGGGCGCTGTCTTCAATATTATGCTAACGCTCCCAAAGGCGATGACAGCACAAGCATCGATGATACTCGCGTGAGTTACACCAACACTGAGTGGAGTGAAGCTGAGTGAAGTCTTGCCTCCCAGGAGGAGAAGCCAATAGCTCCCCAGTGGCCCGAAGAGGAAGGTGGGTGGCTATCGGCTGTATCCTTGGGGTTAGCCGGGGGCGCAGAGCACACAGGGAGGCACACAGGCTGCCTTCCCATTAACCACTGGCCTGTCTCCAAGAAAAGCAAGGCTTGCTCAGCACCAGGCACGGGAGAATGACTACTCGCACGTGTCTGCAGAAACAGCTGTGAGGGGGAAGGCGTGAGTGTACAGCAGCCTCAACCCGCACATGTTGGCTGTCATACCCTAACGCTACTGTTCTGTTGGGAAAAGACAAGGAAGCTGGAGAATCAGTCCTCACGTGGTTGCTTTCCATACATCTGACTTAAAAAAAAAAAAAAAAAGAAGATCCTATTAAGCAATCTTGCAGAAACTTTTCACTGATCATAAAAGGCTTCTCTTTCAGTATTCTAACTTGGTTAAATAAAACTGATTTTAGTTAATACCTGAAAAAGTTAATAACTCTCCTATTACCACCACCTCATCCAAAGTGACTAAACAACCTTTTGATTTTTTTTTAACCTTCCCCTGTTATGAGAAAACATAAATTTCATCAGTAGGATCTGCTCCAGATTAAAAACAAAAAAAAAAGAAAAAAAAAAAGAAAGACAAAGGCAAAATAAATAATCTGATATGGCTTCAACCTGACAATGTTTTCAAGATTCTTTCAAATATCAGTTTATATACACTAAAATAGCAACATTTGGCACTTTAATCAAGTTTATTTAAATAAATTAAGTGCTTCATAAAAAGAATGTCCTTGACATACTGAGAAAATTCTAACTTTGCATTTTGTAAATTTTTTATTCAATTCCAACTACAAAATACTTTCAGTATGGAAAAAAAAAAAAAAAACGAAAATGTGATCTTTGACCTCTATCCCAAGTCTGTGCTTCTGAACCAACTTTCAGCAGTGTAAAAACAAGCAAGAAAGCAAGCAAGAAATAAAATGATACCACAAATCAAACTGCTATGGGATTAGAGGACATTAGAATCTGTATGTTCACAGATTACTCTCTTTCTGTTTGAATAAGTTTATTTCTGCATATGTTCCCCAGATGTTTTACTGTAAACCTGGTATTGATGACTGTGCTAGCCAAGAATTATCAATGAACTGTGAAGAAATATTTTTTTTGTGGATTGTGTGATAAATCTGGATATATTTTTTTTCTTTCTTTTTTTAAGATAGTCTTTAATCTGGGGGCAGGATTCTTTTATATGTGTTATTTCACTGTGCTTTATTGCCTGGACACTTAGTAATGCCTGCTATTGCTAAGGCACAAAGCCTTTTATCAAAAGAATTAAAAAATTTTAGGGTTTGGAGAAATGGAAAAATTTCCTTTCCTCACTCCAGAAGGTAATGAACTATTAGCACTAAAAGAGTGGAGGGTAAATAAGAAACATGTTCGAATTCTGGCCGCACGTTAGTGTGGATGACCTGGTCTTCTCAATCATAAAAAATGGAAGAAAAGAGGATAAAGTTAAAAAAAAAAGGAAAATCAAAAGTGTATGTGCCACTGAATCCAATTTTTGTATTTAGCACTGGAATATCTGACTTTGACCTACAAAGTAGTCCTGACTGCATTTGAAAGGACTGTGAGAGGGCATGAACTGATAAGCACTATACAGCTATGAATAAGCGCCAAGGAAAAGCAGTAGTATCTCTGTTACAACCTGCATGAGAGCCAAGAGTCACTTTTGAACCCTTACACTAACAGTGTCTATAGTGAGTACCTCTTGGGTTTAGTTTTGCTCATATTCTTACTGAGCAAACGCCAGTGCTGAGGCTTTTGGGCTGTCAAAGTTAATATCCTGTGCTTGCCTACACCGGAGAGCTGAAAGAACTCAGACGCCCAATGTGAACTTTCCCTGAAAATAAATTCTGTATTAAAACCATAAGAAAACTTGGCTAGTAAATGACCAGGGGACATTAGGTGTCCATAACTCGATCTATAGTTTAACCTATAATCAGAAATAGCATTTGGCATCCTATAAATACAATCGTTGTCAAAGCAAATGGAAAATACTTAAATATTCAAATAATTATGTCATCTCAGGTATTGTTTATAGTCACCAGGATCATTTATAAATCCCATGAAATTGTGTGATTTGTTTTTTTATCTCCAATATCTCTGTCATCTGATTTTGTTTCACATCTTCCCATTGTATGCATATTAGCTTTTTGGCATCCAGTGGCAACAACTTCATAATAAACTGGATTCTGTGGTGCCATTTCAGGCATGCTTTAAACAGCATATTTCAGCAACTTTGAAATTCAGTGGTCAGAGACACAGGCGAATGCTGCCTCTAATTTTGTGATCTAATTGCTGTATTCAAATGTTACCCAGTCCTTCAGTTGCACCACACACACTGGTCAGCTCAGCTCTGAATGACTAAAACTAAAATCTCACAACTTGATATGCTCACAATATACATCATAATTACTTTTCCTGGTTTACAGCTTGACTGCCTGGAATAGTCCAGGCTTCACCAAAAACCTCTGAAAATTGAGGGAATAACTATTTCATATGCGGTTAGCTTGAAGAATCCGTCTTGCTGTGACAGATGAAAGTGCACATCATATTTATGTACATTTATGCATACAACATGTCACTTACTTTTACGCTATAAATAAGAGAGCTCTCAGTAAAAACAGACAACTTTATAGTTGTGCTTGAGATTCACCGTGACGTCTTATGCCATTAACTTTTTTAACTCCATCTGTGCCATAATAGATCCATTATAGGAATCCATTATAGGAATTCAGGTCCCGAATTATAAGATTTATACTTTTATATACTTAGCCTTGAAACTCAATCAGTCTTCTAATGGCAGAAATTATTTCCCTCAACACATAATATTCAGGAGTCCTCCCAAACTGTGTGCTGGGAATTACAAGATTCTACTTGTTAACAGGCTCAAGGTAAATAACTCCTTAGGGGTCACCGACTACTCAGTCCATCCTAGCAAGGTGGGTGAGTGCTGAAGACGTGCCTGAAAAACACACCACACCCCACACCCCCCCAAATAAAGCCAATGCAGAGAAATTCTGCTTATTCATCGCAAACAATTCTGTTTGCATTTCAGAATGCATAAAATGAAAACACAGCATTCTTACCTTAAAATAGGAATAATACTGAAATTTATTTAACCCACTCCTAGATAATTTCCAAGTTTTAAAGAAAATCTCTGAAATTTCAGTGTCAGCTTGACATTGACTGCCTTGTGGAATGTGACTGACATAGGTGTAAACATCCTGACATTTTGATTTTTTACAGGTCTAGTGAAGTCTTCAGCCTAAGTCACAATTATTACTACCTTTTCATAATGGTTAATACTGTTACCATACAAGCAGTCACAATTCACCAACCTCAATAAGACACTGAGTACAGGGATATACAGAACATAACAAATGAATGCTGCAATCTAATTTTAGTTTGTTTGAAATGTTGATTCTTTGAAAAATCATCTGCTTGACCGTTTCTTTGAATGACCTATTTTTTGATAAATACTAAAAATTCTCCCCTTTTTACATCTTCTATGTCTTCCTTCTCCCAACAAGTCTTTTCCAAACTGAAGATCTTTATTCTATTTAGTACCCTTTGCACACAAGTCTTTCCTTATCTTTTTTCACCCCTGTCATCTTTCCAGGTCTGTTCTCAAGTCCTGCTACACCCATTTGAACGGGCAGTGTTAGTCCATGCTCCCTTCCCAAAAATTTCCCACATTTCTCTGCCGTTTTGACTAATGATAAGTATCTATCTAATCATTCTTTTCAAAGACCTATCCACACTGTCTCCCATATCACCTTCCTCAGTACTGAGCTAAGAGTCCAGCACTGAATCTATATGTAGGGTTTTGCTTCCAGGGATACATTATTCTGCAACATATCTGTAAGTTTTTCTGCTGCACTGAGAAACAAGAAGTCAGGGAAGAAACTTATTACTGGAGCATATTTTCCATTGCACCTCAGCAGCTTTCACTACTCAGCTGACCGCTGAGTGATAAGACTAGAAGAGAAATAAACTCTGTTCCCTGCATTTCTCCTGTTCCTTGTAACCACTGCACTTCACTACAGTTTCCACAATTAGAGTATAAGTGATCTTGTTCTCCTGCTTTTGACGAAAATCCTACCTTATGGGTATGGGTATAAAGAGGTCAGGTCTGTGGAGGGCAACCTGAGAAGCAGGTTTTGGATAGATTCCCCTTTGCCAGGAATGGATTACTACTTGCCACTGCAAGGTTGTGCCCTCCCTGGTGTTCAGAGGGTGGAGGAAACATTATGCTCATCTTTTCTTCTTCTCCTCTTATGGAAAAGTAGCTGGTAAAGTAACAAGAGTGGTTTATGCTGTATGAGTGATGCACTGGCCACAAAGCACCTGATGTACTGATTTCCAGACAGGGATATATGGGCAAAAACCATCAATCTATAAAAGATCCCCCAGATCTGGATGGCTTAGTTGGCCATTAGATATGGTCCATAATTCAGTATAAACTGAACTAAACATTCTGGAGAAACATTAAACATTACGAAACATCCTGGGAAAAAAAAAAAACATGGCAGTTGAATAAAGTGCAAAGTATTAGATATTGTTGCAAGGAAGGGGAGTTTGTCAATATTGTGAGATCAGGCTGGAAAACCCTCCCAAACTTTCTATGATAGGTTTTTGTTAATAAACTTTGCATGTTTATTTCCGTGTCCCGTTCTCCCCCTCTTCCCTGAGCATGAGGCAGGGGGAAAAAGGGACTATTTGTATTACAGTTATTTGCAATCTAATTTGCCAAGCCAAAGGATAGCCTGAATGATCTAATTCTCAATATACTACAGGACCGGGGTGAAGTACAAATCATCTTAGAGGATCCAATAATTCTGTTTCAATTGATCAGCTTTTTAGGCAGTATCCTTCAGTTGAGACTTTTCAGATAAGTAAAGTAAATTAGGTTGAAAACAAAATGCTGGTTTCTGAAATGTGGATTTCACAATGTATTTTTGATCTGATAGGAGCTCGGCAGCATTTCTTCTATCCGCTTGAGGCCTACTGAGCTGCGCATACTGTACTCTATCAAAGCCCAGTTCTTTGCAGCTCAGTGAATAAAATACTGCAGTTTCTCCCATTGACTGACTGAAATAAAATAATCTATGATGCATGAACAAGTCTAAATGAAATAATAATATCCTTAGCAGTGAAAAACGGATTGGTAATACAGTAATTGAGCAGATTTATTGCCATCTCCTTGAGCTAGCCTGCTGAAACAGCCTGCTATTTTATTTAATCTCATATCAGAGGAATTACTGGCTGGTAATCCATTGTTAAACATCATTTAGAATGATGGATGAAAATGTCAGCTTTTCCAACATAATCAATTCATATCTCATTAGCACATATTATTTATGATTCTCATAATGGGACCTGCAGGGGTCTCCAGGGGGAAATGGAGACCTCAGCTGTTGTTGAAATGAGATGAGATATACTGTAGCTTATGAGTTAATAACTGCATATAAAAAATACTTCCCCACAGTATTGATTGTCCTTACCATTTTACAAATGAATTGAGTGCCTTGGCTTCCCCTCTTGCTGTGTACGGCAGCTCTTCCTTCTATTCATTTTGTTGCTCATAATTCGGTGAGAAAAATATTAAAAAGCATGTAGGAAAGACTATTTTACAAATAACTTTTAAGACACCAGGAGGGGAGGGTAAGAGTCTTTGAATGTAAAGTAATAAGAAACACTTTACTGCTCTGTTGCTGTTTGCTAAGGACTTTGGGCACTTTTTTCCCCCTCAGTCCCTATGAAGACAAATCGACATATTTTTCTAGCTACAGCACAGTTGCATTTTAAGGATACTTTCTACCGTATGCTGCCTCAAAGACCAATGAAAAGCAAACCTTGATTCATGGATTTAATGCAGCTGATGGTGCAGCAGTAATCATGGTCACAGTGTCAACTGCTGCCTCAATTAAACTACATTTGAGAATCATTTTATGCTTCAGCTCATAAACATCAATAAAGGAAAATGAGTAATAAATGACTGTCTAGAGTACAAAGGACCAGCTCATATTTCAGATGAAAATGAAGACAAAATGTAGCTTTTATTTGCCTGTGGAATTCCCATTAACTGCATCACTGACAGGAGGGAGTTGGATCAATAGTTGGCTGGCCGCAGAAAACAGTTTCTGGCTGTTCAGCAGCCAATGCAAAAGGAAAACTGTCATATTGTGATCTTTATCAGGTAATCTTCATTACACCAGACCAATGATATATGTATATGCTGGTCAGCTAGGGGCACTTCTAATTCCTGCTTCTATTTGTGGTCTGAGCACAGTGTGCTCACAAATTATTTGTTTACAGCCGTGAAAAACCTTCAATGTTCATCTCTTTTATTCTTTTTATAGGTAATCCATAACCGGGAACTTTCTCTCAAGACTCCTTTATTCACTCAGAATTTTTAAAAAAGCAAGTGCTGTATCAAAATTTACCTTTCTTTCTGCTTAAGAGTAATCTGCTAGTACCATTTGTGGCTGTTATTGTTGAGGCTTGACTGAAAGATTTACTGAGTATCCTTCAGTAAGTTCTTGGAGGATATTTGTGCCTTATTCTGAGTGTTTCTGGGCTTATTTGAACAAAGGCGACTGCTAGCTGTGAAGGAAAAACAAACAGCCTCTATGAGCTGTTAGCTTTTCAGGCGGCAGCTTGTATGTATGTACGGCAAACTATACGTGAAAGATGATCATCTCCTACTTTCCCCCACCCCAGACCTGCAGAGCAGAGATATTTTACTCCTTTGTGATGCCCTGAAATTCATATAGCTTCATCCCAATGTATGCGACGTGAGAGTCTGTACATACAAGGCAGCTCTGGCTCGGCTGGTACGTGGCTTTCGGACTAGCAGTTTTTCAGAGCACAGTACAGATTTTTAAAACGTCACCACTTTCAAATCTAAAATAGGAGGGAATAAAATCACTTCCTCTTCATGCAGTGATAACATAAATTGAATTATCAAAACCTCTACGCTGATATAAAAACCACATTGTTTTTACACTTATTCACAACTCCATTCTGTGAACCACCATAGATACTGTTTCTCTGTTCAGCTTCCTGTTTTACTCTGACCATGTGCAATTAAAATTTCCACTATGGAATTTCATACCAAGCATCAAAACAAAAAATCATGATTGACAGCTAATAGTGAGATTTCATTAAAAAACTTTTAAATTCTTACAATCAACTTGTACTTTAATAGTAATACACAATGATGTTTGACCTACAAATATATGCACCTGCATTCCAGGATGATAATTAAAGCTGAAGTGCATATACATAAAGTGGACCTTGCTGCTGTTCCTAAATGTAAACCCTTTCTCCTTCTCTCAGTCCTTGGATTCTGTCCTTTATCCTCTTTCTCCTCACCGCATCACCTTCCTCTCAGTTTCTATTTTCTGATGCTTTCCCTCTTCTTTTCCAGTTTGTTCCCAGTATCTGGTTTTAATCCTGCCGCCCACCTTTCCTGCTACACATTTCCCCCCCCATCTTTCACTTAATAAAGATAGTAATACAAAGTGATAAGATGATAATTAAAAACTATATACACGCTGTATGTGACTGTAGTAACTACCTACTAGCACATTTTCCTTCAACACCATCCCATTCCTTTTTAGTCTCCTCAGTTACCCTTGGCTCTTTCTTACCCTGTCTTCCGGATGCTTACCCCAGTAAATCTCTAGTCTTATATACCACATATTTACTCTCTCCAACATGCTTATTTGCACTTCTAGTCTCTTTCTACAAAACCTTAATCTCTTCTGTCTCTTCAGATCTTTTTCCAGTCCACCTTTCCAGCTCTCTCTCCCTTCATGTCTCTCTTCACTGCTTTACCTTTCTTCTGCTTTTCCTCTAAACCTTGTCACAATCTGCTGAGTCCTCCCTTCTCCCTTGCTCCTCAGGCTATCTCCTACTTTCCATTTTCCTTTTATAAACTAGTTTCCCTCCAGTTCATTCAGTTTTTTTCTGGATGAGGTGCCATCTTTTAAAGAGCGAGCTTATTTCCAGGTGGAAAGCTAGCAGGGGATGGTGCCCATCTCAACAGACTGCAGCCTGGAGGTGGCAGCTTTTGTGAATAAAGGAAGGTTTGTGAGTGTTGGAGCCAGAATCGAAGATCTGACCTCAGAAGACACAGGAAAATTCATGAAGTTCACAACACTCTCATGAACTCACACGGTTAAACCAGTTTTGCAGAATGCAAACATCAGTGATCATGTGTTGGTCTTCATATTAAAAACCAGTCCATTTTAGGGCAGTAAAACATGTTACTTGAACATAGAAAAGATGTCAAACTACAAACTGTTTAATTTTTTTAAAATTGCAGAAACACATTTTTTTTCATATTAATAAAATTTTATCAGCATTTTAATGTTATAGCCTTTTTTATTACATGGATCTTTTTATATCCTATTAACACAGTACATTTTAAAACACTGAAGTCTCAGTTTTCCATACAAAATGTGTAGAATTTTTTGAAAAACATCTATCCAGCCTAGGTTATCTATGATAGCTACCACAGGTAATTATGGACTCTAACATATGGCTAAAGAACTATTCTTCATTCACACTCACACTGATTAAGAGAGAATATTTTGAGAAAACTTCCACAACAGAAAAAAATATCTTAAATATACTATTACATTTATCCCTAGCTAAAGATACTCCTACAAAATGAACTTTTTTTAATATAGAGTTTCACTTTCAGTCCAAATCTCAGCAGTAAACTCCAGAAAAGGAATGGAGATATGTGTCATCAACAAAACACAGAAGTCAGGAAACCATGTTGGTTTTTCTGACCAAACCATCCCTGAAATGCTTTTCCACCAAAAGCATGAAAATAACATTTGGGTAATTTGACTCTCATTCATCTTTCTCAAGGGAGGGAAAATAAAACTCTTCAAGATCCCAAGGATTTGTTCAAACAGGTACGGCAACACTGAGACAGATACTGCTCTTGGCAGTCCACACGAGACGGTTGTAAAAACGTCACTGGCTGATGGCATCGTGCTTACCCGACCCATTTCAGGAAGGTAGCACTACTAGAGCCTATCTGCTGTTCCTATCATTAAAAAGTACATCAGCAAGAGGAGAGGCACAGTCTAGATTTTCCAGTAATCAGAATAATTTTTTCTCAAATACTCACATTTTTTTTTTAAAAGGAATGATTATAATTTCTCTGAATTTGATTTTACCGATGGTCTAAAGACTCCCAAACCATTGTTTAGAATCAGCAGAAGTCAGTGGCCTATTTTAACATGGTTTTATTTTGCTTTTAGGGTACGAGAGTTATCTGTACAGGTAACTGAAATGCATTATTGAGAAAACATGGCCCTAAGAAAGGGAAGTTACCTTGTTGACTGCTATGAAAGTAGATGTAAGCTCCAAACTGAGCCACCAGAGTGAACTTTTTTTATAGTTCTAAAAGAATACATAGCTAGAAATTGAAGAAGGGCTGCTAAAAAAAAAAGAAGTAATTAAAGAGGAAATATGGCAGAGGATCCACAATGCAGAGGTTGCAACACATGTTGGATGAGGGTGGAGGTCTGCCAGATGAAATGGAATAATATATTATTCCTTTGTGGGATGTTTTGTTATTCGTTGACAAAGACTTCAGGGCATTGCTATTTTTCATAATTTGCTATATGGGTTATATAACCTAATGCTAGGTTACCACTTTAACATTAGGCTACAGAAATAAAGGCATGTGCTTTTTCTTTTATAGTAACAGCTGATGCTTTAATTAATTTTTGAAAAAGTGGATGGGTGAAAGAAGATCCTGATAGTGAGCTTTGAGAATACTAAACCCTTGCCCTGGATAAGTTCAGTGCAAAGATGCGGATGAATAGCATTTTAGGGAGCAGTTAATGTAATAAAGATTTTTTTAAATGTTTTCCAGGTGTTTGAAGAATTTAGTAGAATTCTGATAAATATTTCTGCTAAAATATTATTTTCTGCACTAATATAAACACACAATATGTTAAAAACCTTGATAATTACATTCATTAAATGCTTTATCTGTATGATCGCATGATACTCTAGATGTAATGTAGGACAAGAGTCTCATCTCACTGACTTTATAAACAAACATTCCAGTTAAAAATATTGAAATATAAATATTTACTACCCTTTACTCTCTATATAAATTAGTTTCTGGCTTCTCCACCCCTTTTTGCACTTAGTGGATATGTAGTTTGCTATATTGAATGAAAGCACAGGTATGCACTGCTTTATGCTAGGAACTATCAATAGTACGTACCTAATACATCATATTGAATGAAAGACTTCATAAATCAGTTATACAAGGGATCATACAATGCTTTTAGCGAATTTCCAAAGAGTCATAAAAACTATAAATCAATGTATTTTTGATTAATCAACTCACAATGTCAGCTTTTGGCAATAGTTATCTGTTGTGTCCTTCTTACTGCATGCACACTAGGGAGATGGCTATCATCTGGCAGAGGGAAGCCTGAACAAGAAAATAGGGGGGAAAAACCCTACTACACTATCCACATGCCTCCCAGTATCTATTGCAATGGGGCAGTAGATCCAGTATGCAACAATCTGACCTACAGCCTAGAATTTACAGTGGAAATAATGGAAGTTATGAATGGTGAAGTAAAAGAACAAGCAAACCCTAACTCTACCAAAGTTTACAGAGTCCTAAACAAGCACTGAACTAAACACATAGTCAAATCTTTCTACCATTTCATAGTGTTTTCTAGATAAACTGAGCACTGAAGTCAGAAGAATCCCAGCTTAACCCAGTAAGTAGAATCAGTCAGCTCCTTTCTCTGAATCTAACGCTATATGGATTTAAGGGAGTAGAATCTCAGATTTGCCTGCATGTTGAAGTCTGCATGTCTGCATTTAGAAAGGAACCACCACTGATTCATTTTTCCAAAGAAAATGCTGTTGAAGAGTGAAATCCCATGCACATCGTAAAAGACATTTGACATCAATATTTAATTTTATTAGTTATACTACAGGTACTCTAGGGAACCTGATGGAAAGCCTTCTTAGTATCGATTAGAATTCAGCAATCCCACTGCACACTGTTCAAAAAATTATTCAATTACAATTAATTTTTCAATTCAGAATAATTTAAAATTTATCCTGAAAATTTAATAAAAATATATAAGGTTAGAACACACAGGGATTTATAATTGTGATGTGGAAATACTAACTACAAGTCACTATGATTTTTAATTTGCATAATCATTTTTTTTAATTCATTCTACATGCCTGTACAAGATTACAGTGATGGTGTGGTTTCAACATTCTGTGAAAACTTCAGAATTACCACTTTCATGTGTATAATGGTGAAAGATGACTATTGGTAATACTGTGCTTTCTCATTTTCACACAAAGGAGACTTAAAAGCAACAGTAATGAACACATTGCTAATCAAAATGCAATGAATACATAAGAGCCAATATATCTAACTTTGAAAAAAAAAATCATTCTATCAGCTTTGTCATGTCAGAAACTTCTAGACATCTATCTTCTCTGTGGCATGCAGTGGGTTCCTTTGGGCTATCCTCAATTTGTAAATGTTACTTAATTATTTTCAGTACACTATGGTTCCAATAAGGAATCACCTAGAACAAAAACTTCTATGGAGGGTTTAGGATTCAAAATAGATAACAATGTTTATTTTAAAAGTCTCATGAAATCAAAAGAAGAACAGATAACAAAGTCTTTGAAGACCAATGATGTTAAAGCTCACAGTTACCTGGATTTACCATAGTTATGTAAAAATATTTGATGCTGTCTTATGACATGCAATGCTGGAGTGGCAGATTTAGAGCACTGTGTATAAAATCAGGCACCGGCATTCAGGCATTCAGTGTTGGAAATAGTTGTTTGCTTTTGCTTATTAAAATCACAGACAAACAGATTATTTCTATATTGCTAGCAGTGGAAAACTGTATCATGACTTACTCTTCCCACCTATTTCAGGTAGCTCAGACAAGAGATCAAATGAGACATCATGCCAAGTAAAAAACTGAATGAAAAGAAGCAGGTATATTTTGCAGACTTCCAAAAGGGAAAGTCAGCAGGAGTTAAGAGATTCCTTCTGGACATCTGTAATTTTAAATTTCTCTTTATCAATCCTGAGGTCTTACACGAAAGACTCAGCACCCCATAACATCAGCATATAGTTTGAGAATTAGGGCAATTGTGTGAGATTTATCCCTCCTGATCCTGCCCTGTATCACCGCTCAGCCATTCCGGGAGGAAGAGGAGCTGTTCTTGTAAAACAGAGAGAATCTAAAGCAAAATTTTCTGCAGCCAAAGTAGCTGGTCCAAGATAAATGACACAAATGAAAATGATGACCATGTAAAAAGCCTATGGAATTTCATCCAGGCCATGAAGGCAGACTGCGTGTTAATTTACAATATTTGAGCAATATATTTGAAAAATTTAGATTGCCAAATTTTGGCAACTCTCTTTTTTTTTTTCTCTATTTTCAAAAGTGCTGAGTCGTGGCCTGCAGGAAAAGAAAGGAAGAGAGTGAAAGCAATTGTCAAGGAGGTAGTCAGTTACAGATAGGAGATTTAAGAGGAATACTTAAATGAATAATTTTACTTCAGTAAAATTTACATCAGGTAATGAAAAACCGTTGGCTTGTGTGTATATTTTATTACAGTGGTTTGAGGTTTTAGGCCTATACTTTGTGGCTTTTTTCATAACTATGCTTTCTTTTCAGATAATATAATTATTTTTTTCCAAAACACAAAATTTTGTTCACAATATCTTAGGGAACAAAAAATTACTAAAATACATATTTTCCAAATATTTTAAACTAATTTGCTAAAGGTCTAGTTGAAATGAAATAAAGTTATTACCAAATAATGGGAAGGATTCTAGAGCTGTTTTAAGGATATCCTCTAAAGACTCAACAATTAATTGGCAGCTGAAAAGAAAATGAACAGTCATATGGGAAATTGATTCACTTTTAAGTCAGGGGTAGGTTTTGGAGAGGAGGGATAATGATGTTTGAGGTCTTCTCTTTTTTTCTTTTTTTTTTTTTCAATTTACCTAAAATGAACATGTGTGGTAAGTTTTTCAAAGCAATGTTTTGGATGAAGACTTTGCATAAGCCCGCTAAAGCAAGCAAAACCCTGGAATGTAGGTAAAAATCTGACAGGATGTTTAAAAAGGCAGTCTTGCATATCTGGGTATAATATAGCGTAGACAAAAGCACATATCAAATAGCGCAGCAGGGCCAGGATTTCATAGTGCTATTCTTGCTGTGCACTGGGCAGGGACTTTTCATTTCACACATCATCATTCACAGTTTGCTGCAGTGACTCGACACAGTCAGAACATGTCAACAACACACAAAGTGAAATATTTCGATGTGGCTTTCCTTTGGAAAATGAGGGACATGGGATTTTTATATCAATTACATTATGTTACAGCAAGAAGAAGCAGGAAAAGAATCACGTTTTCTGGTTTGGCGATGGCCAGCCACATCAGAAGTATTGTCTAAAACCTACTGTCAGCCAGGACAGAAATAGGTATTTAAGGGTAGAAACAACATATATAATTAGACAGAGAGATGAAAGTTGCCTTACCCCTTTTCTGATATCCACTAATACACTGGGTTAAACAACAACAACAACAAAAAATTACTGTCCCATAATAAAAGGCAATTTCTGAGCTTACAGCAATAAGCAGGTTACATCTTGCCATTTTCACCCAGGACAATACAAGTGTTGTTTAGAGGAAGGAAAAAGGCAATTGTGTGACAAAAAGGTAAAAATAACCTCTAGTCAGACAAAATACAGTTTGTGTATTCTTAGTCTGAGTTCTCTGCCTTCTCACCCCCAATCCATCTCAGTCCATACCTGGTATTTCTAAGAGTGAGAGTAGCTGCCGTAGCCCACAGAAGAACAGCACCAAATTTTTTGCAATACAAACAGCTGGCCCAGGGCAAAGGGCATAACACTGTGGTCATGAAAAAAAGCTGAAAGCACAGGCTTTGAATAAGAAAACTTCTGGCAGACCCCTTATTCGAACTGGAGTTTCAATTTTAAAATGTTTTTTAGTGAAGCATTTATATTAGTTGTGGCTATAGCTTTGTGGCTCTTTATACCATCTTAAATCAGATTTTGGAATGTAGATATGAAACAGTGATATCAAAAGCAGCTTAACATGCACCATGTTTATAACAACACACATTTGAACCATTGCCAGATGGAAGACTATAGCAGCCTAAAAACCTCAAAACTCAAATCCAGAAGAAATTCTGGATTTATTTATTTTTTTAATTTATATCACATAAATTCTAAAACTGTTAAAAACAATAAAATAAACCTCAATGTGCCAACCTCTAGCTGGATTCAAAACTGAAGTCTCTGGAATAGTATAGTAAGAGTAAGGGAAGATTCAGACACCAGAGCACACTGAATTACAATTTCTACAGAGTAAATTTTGTTGGGCACACTTTTCAGACAATTATCAATAAGAATTGAAGGAATATTCTTCTTAACCATGAATCTCCTCAGAAATATTTCTCAAGTCACCTAACATTTACCACCCAAATTTTTCAGTCACATAATCAACACTAATTAATACTGGAATGGCTCTTAAAAAAGCTTTTAGCGTTTTGATGCACAATTCCTTTCTAAAATCTTTTAAAATGAAAATTATTTGGTGGACAAACGTGGTCAATGTTCAGTTCTGAATAGCACTTATACATTGGGTTTTTTTTCCTATAGCAAGGAGGTCTTTCAAAGCATTTCAAATATTAATAATTAATCTTCACCCCTGTGTGTAAATACTAAAAAAGCTTATACACAGTGAGCTTGTTTCAATCTAGACACACAGATCTAGTCATAGCAAATTTGAAATCAGGCACTTCTTACTCTCATTGCTGTGTTCTAGCTAATTATCTAATTTCCCATCTCTTTAGCATGATAAATGCCAATGAAACTGGTAATAGAATGAATGGAACAGAATGATTTTTAAATGCATGTTTACTGGACATCTCACAGGATTAGTCTAAGACAGAAATCTAAAAAGAAATCTCTCTTTTACACTGTTAAAAATCTGAGTCTTTACTCCCTTTCCTACAGTCTCTGCTTACCCATGAATCTGGTATTTATTCATTTATTTACCAACATTCTTCAGCTCAGATTGGCCATTTGAAAATGAAAAGAAATTCTGTGCTAGGATCACTGGGAAGGAACCTCCAGCTAATTTGCACTCCAGCAGAGGATTTAGACCAGAGATGTATAAGTTGTTATAACTCAAGAATTAAATACTACAGCACTACTGTCTCCTGTCTTGACTTGTTCTTTTCCTCTTGATAAAATACAACATAGAGTGCAATGGGGACTGAACACAATTCATTGGTGTATGGACTAATACTTTCTAATATCACACAAGTACTTTGGTGATGCCACATTGTTCAGGTAAAAAGGGGCTACTAATTTGGTAGGACTGTTGATGTTAATACTTGGTTTATGGCATTGATGATGAAAGATGAAATGCAGTATGACCTACTGGTCTTAAGGAAAACTTTCAAAAACATAGATGAATAACATGATTTCTTTGACCCTACTAAAAAAAAAAAGTTATATTTTTATATGTAAATCAATTACCCATGAGCTTCCCAGAATATAAAAACATTTGACAGCAATCATGATATTCCACGCCAAAATTTACTTTAATCTGAAAAACAAACCCTTGCAATGCAAGCACTGTAGGATGTGCCTCTTGCTCCTTCCCAGACAAATTCCATACAGTTTCACAGAAATTGTATTGGTCTGTAATTCCAATAGATTTTAATTTGCAAATAATTCCACAGAATAAATGCAAATACCTAGAAAGTTCCCTTTATGTGCTGTATAATTTGAGATTATCCCCTGTAGAGCCCTGCTCAGTGCAGCCCTACAAGACTTTCCACGTGATTAAAACCGTAAGCAAGGGCACTCACTGCAGAGCCGATACCAAGGAATCCTCCTCCTGCTCACCACGGTGGGATCTCAGTTCCAAACTCCCAGTCACCAAGCAGGGGGATGTGAAGCATTTTGCTAACGAAGTTGAGGGATAGTGAGACAAATTCACTGTTTCGATCCTTCCTTTTCCTCTAGGAGGGTCAGGGGCAGATTTCACACTGCTTTCCCTCCAAAGGAAGGCAGTGCAGGTATAAGGATTGCTGGGTTGATTTGGTAGTGCTTTCATGCTCTCTTCAGAGAACTGAAAGATAATCCTGTTTGAGAGAGGAATTTTTACATAATTTACCAGCTGATTAAATTTAAACATAGTGTAAACGTAGTGTAAGCTTATAAACTGGTATTCAATGTAATTTTATTGGGTTTTTACTGCTTTTTTTTCAACAGCAGTGAAGCTTGAATTTTTTAAGAAACTATTGTTTGCCACACTACCAGGTGCCAAAGGTTAAGAGTACTGTCTGCTCCTTAAAACACCTTAGAGATGTCAGAAAAGCTGAAGCCCTTAGAGATTTCAGATGCTTCCACTTGAAAGTCTATCCAAATAGTGATTAATTACTGGTTATTTCAACAGAAAAAAAAACCCTACCTGTATCTTAATAAATACCTGTTAGTGAAAGACATGGTTTAGCCGTGATATTCTGAACTCTTAATTCATATATGCTACAGGCACTTTATTATTACAATCACTAGGGAAAATATTTTTCATTAAACTAAAATATCAACTTTGTCAGCAGTAAGTCCACACTGTATTCATGGCATGTCAAATATTTTCACTTCTTTCTATTATTTTCCATTGGGTAGAAAAATTCACTGTTCAATCTGTTTGCACTGTGTTTCCAGATTGTAGGAGCTCATTCTCCACTGTGGAGGGTTTTTTATTTTGAGAAAAATAGAGAGAATTCCCTTCCCTGAGTGGCAACCCCCTTGCGCGCAGCCCTGCTCCTGTAAGTTGATACAATGCTGCCATCACATGGCTCACATCTGGAACAGCGCTTGGGAAGGAGAAGGTTTCCAACACAACACAGCTCCACTCCAACTAAATACCCAACTAAACTATACAGACCTTTAATGCACACTTAGATACTTAATAGTTAGGTACCGGTGATGCCTCTTATATATCTAATAAGACCCCAGCTTTCAGAATTTAGACATTTAGAATGCTTTCTGTCTTTTTACAATTGCCAAGGAAAAGTTGCTAATACTACAAACCACACATCCCAGATGCTGAAACGAGAACACAGGCAAAAATAACAACAACAACAACAACAACAACACCCAAACCAAAACCGAACTCCAAACTTTTTTTTACTTTTTTTTTTAACTTTTACTCAATAACTTCATGCAGTTACAGACATGCAAACAGGCACACCCCTCAATATCAAGCACTTGTAGGACTATACCTTACATGAATCTTTTCAAACGCATCTTCCCTAATTTAAAAGACTACCTCATTTAATTTGTGACCACTCATGCCTTACTGTAGGTAACATGTCAGATTTTCTTTATTCATCACACAAAAAAGGGAGAGATTGAATCAAACTAATCAAACCTTTGTAAAAAACACTAAGTACTGTAAATCTTATTAATCCTGAATTCATAGGAAGATTCCAGCCATAAGAAACAATGATTCCCAAAGCTTTCTAAAACCATTCACAAGACTGTAGGCAGCTACATGAGGATGAGAGATGCAACAGAGCATTTATCAAGAAAGAAAAAGGAAGACTAAAGAAAATCTACACAATCAGCTCAGGTACCAAAAATGAGCATTTGATCAAATGGATCCCAACCCCCATCTTTACAAAGACTAATTAAAAAACACGTAAAGAAATGGTGAAAGATTCCTACTTTGTGCTTTGTGTCAGACACTTACCTTGCTAAAGATACAGTTACCACTTGCCCTTGGAACACAAGTGAGAAGATAGATACTGATGCAAGGAAGAAAAGTTGAAGTTTGTTAATGGATAGGTTGGCTTGCTAAGTGCACTTTAGAGGGAGCAGTATTTTCTCAGTTAGTTACTCGGGGAAAATTGTCTGATGTGAGCTATCATGGAAACGGAAGGGTTAATAAATGTGAGAAACTATTTAAAAATAAAATACTGTAGAATCTATGAGCAAAATTCTTGAAACATTCTCATTTCTTCTGTGTTTTTGTGGCACCTGCAGAAATAACTGTAGTATTACCTATACTATCAACTATTCCAGTAAGTTATATGACCTTGTGTTCCAAAATTCACTAACAGTTTTATCTTTCCAGGGCATACAGCTTCTATTTTAAATTAGACAACAGTTAAAGACTTGGTTGAAAGAGACATTTTTCCTCTGTGACCGTTATTGCAGAAAAGCGTAGAAAAGCCAAAATATTTCAGTTATTTGATATTTTAAAGTTAAAAGGAATATAATCCATTGGCAACTTGGTTATTTCCGAGGCAGCAATTAAGCTGCATTAGGAAAATCTGTACTAATATCAAATGGTTTGCAGTTTAACAATGTGCCACCATGTTCTTGCAGTACCAATAACATTAACTTTCACACACATCACTCTGTCTACAAGTTAATGGAAAATGAGAATTGCCTAGCACACCTATTGGAAACTGCCGCCACGAACACTGTAATTGAAGGTCAAGTCACGATGCTAACAAAAATTTCACTCCCTTTTTCTAATCCATCACAAGAATTTTATCAGTTTGAGAAATATTTGGATGATCCTACTCCATAGCCCACAGTGAACAGATCAAGAAGGTATTTGCAGATACTATGAGTTGCCTTGTACATTAGACGAAAGTGTACCTGGGCACTTTCCAAATTTTTCACACGTGATTATGAAGATGGAGGACAAATGCCAGTGATTCAATGCTGCTTCTACTTTCTTTGTAATTTCTACTTCTTCCTTAAAATTCTCTAAGCTTTCACAATCTTTAATTTTTATAATCTGTGCTTAGAAGCACTATAATGTATTCGTAAAGCTTAAGTTACAATAAAGTACTGATACCTCTTTTTTCTATTGCACATGTAAGCTATAAAAAGATACCACAATAAAGCAGAATAAATCATCATGGATGTCATTCATGTTATCCACATAACTAAGTAGCAAATAGAGATTCAGCTGAGACTGTGTGAGAGCTTGCTTCAAGGCTCATGAATAAGGAAGTGACCTGTTATTCCCAGTTGATTCCCTCAATTTTTTTAAAAAAGTTGGACAACTTATTACATATATTCCTACCTCAAACACAGTAGTGAAAATAACATTTTCTTATGTAAATAGATGGGACAGATTACAGGAATCTTGCTAAATATTGATTTTGTGATGACAGAAATTCAAGACAGTTGTTTGAATTGTATTAAGTAGTGTCTTATACATTGATTTTAAAAAGTGAAGGTGTAGTGGTTCATTGTGTTCAGATAATATGCTCCATATTAAATAATGATTATGAGCATAAGATAACTGGACTGTATTTCTGAGGGCAGGTGAAACACATCTTTGAGAAGAAAAATGGGTGATATGCTCCCCTAAAACACTGCTTGTCCTGTATTTCCTTCTTCTAAAACAAACATACCAGCAAATCCAAAAAGCATCACTTAGAGCATATTCTACATAAAGCCCTATAGCCTTACCTACCCCCAGGTGTCCCCCAGAATCCAGACACATTCACATTGTCCCATTGCTCAGTGCTACATCTTCAGGTCATGCTGACCTATACACCAAACATTCTATACTACAGCCCCGGCCCAGCGAGGGGAGAAAGAGAATAAATAATAAGCTTCAGTCTTACCGTGACTGCTCTTTTATGAGATAAGCCCAGCCAGCAGGGACATTGGTAAGTGACCTGGGCCAGGCTCCATTCCTGCCTTCCTACTGTGAGGAGAGATAATAGGTCCATTTTATTTTATTTACCCAGCACAGTGTAGACTTTAATTGTCCCAAAGAAGCAGAGGATTTTTTAATTCCTCTCCTTCTCTCTTTCTCATGCTTTGATCCGATCCCATCTTGTCTTGAAAAAGTCATGTTAGTTGGCAGCTTCCTATAATAATGGCTATTGTCATAAAGACACTGTTTTAATCCACACTATTTTTGTTCAGGATCACTATGATTTCAGCACATATTGAGTGATGTAATTTTGCTATATGGGATAGTAAATCCATTTTTATCCGCTTTAAATGAATACTGTACTGATGTGAAGGCATTTGTTTTGGAGAAAGAATTGTGAAAAACATCTATTTTTTTCTTCATTGTTTTTTCATAGTTCTTCATTTTCTTCATTTATCTGTATAAAATTATACAGATAAATAATTCAGGAAAATTTGCAAAACTATTTGAAAGATCTGTCTTTATTCCTACATGTTACAGTTCATGCAGCTTTCATGTAAGCTGGGTATCACAGCATTACTTACAATTGCACTTGCTTTCTTATATGTATTCTCATATTTATTCTATCTGTTGTTGGGGTTTTTGTAGGTTTAGCTCAAGCCATAATGTTAAAAACTTTTAAGCAATGTTTGGATGGGATTTTTTGTGTATTTAATACATGTTCCCATCAGGGAAATGAACTTTCCGTGATTAAACTCAATAGTTTATAATGACTGTTTACACATGGAATCTAGAATGTTTTCTAATAGAAATGTTCACCAATCTTTAATTGGCTTTGCTGAATGCCTTTACCATTTCTACTTTTCCTCAAAGAACCACTTTAGAAGGGTTGGGATACTTGTAGTAGTTGAAGATGAAGGAAACAGCAGAATTAAAATTCTCCAGCTCTACTTTGCACTGCAAGCAAAGGTATTGCCATTTACACTTTGGTACCTCACAACATCCTGCCTAAAAGGATTGCTTTGTACAAATCTCCAAGATTTCTCCGTCTATCAATTCTGACTTTCACCAAACTAGATTTTAAGTCTTTGCACGCTGTCTCTGCTTTAACACAAAGCACTACAATGAGCACAGAAACCACCCCCCTTCAACAATTTTTAAGTGGCAGAAATCAACAAAGTTATTCTTTTTCTAAAGAATTCTAAAAGTTCTACATTTTAATAGGAAGATATACATACTGCTAAAGAGCTCTGCATAAAATCATTGTTGACTGAACAGAACTAAAGTATGTTGCTTCTGATTCGGAGAATATTCTGAATATTAGGCATGTGATGAATGAAATACTGATAACTTAAAAGAAGCCTCACCATTGGCATAATTGAGAGGAACTCAATCCAGGAGATATTCCATATGTCCAAGCATTTGCAGAAGGAGAATACTGGGTAAATGCTGTGTTACTTCCACTCACAACAACGTGGAACAAATACTTTTGTTCTAGGTCATAGTCTTTAATGTAAGAAAGTGTTGTGGGAATGTCATGTACTTCCAGTCATTCCAGGCATTCAAAGTTTTAGGTATTGCTTTTCCGTTCTTGCTTTGTCAACCTCCTACAGTAACCAGATGCTAGGACACTGGTCTAGCTCTAGCTGAGTTTATGAGATATTTGGAAAACCAGTTGTAATTGTAGCAGTTTAAAAGCCTTGACTGTTACTATAATTACCACTCCAACTAAATTTGGTGACAATTTTTCAAAACAAATATTCTGAGAAGGCCCTGCGGTGGACTACATCGTTCTGACTAATTTATGCAACAATAAGGCAGCTTTTTTAATTGATAGTGATTAGCGAACTTTCTAAATCTGTAAAACTTCAGCCGACTTAAGCTTCCTGTAAATACCAGTGTCTATTTTTACACCACAGCTTCCATTTAAAAGAAAAGCAAATACATCAGCTTGCAGCTGCTGTGAACATCAAAAAAAAAGGGGGGTTATTCCACCTACAGTGCAATAGAAGCGTCTCCCTACATCATTGCTTAAGGACTATGTTGCAGGCTTTTTTGTCTGGCCTACTCCAACTAGAAAGAGAAAACTAAGATTTTTTTTTAATCAGAACATTATCTAGAGATCAACTATATATCTCTGGCTAAAATCTTGACACAAACTTATCGAAAAATCAATGATCTAACCAGGCAAGAAGTGAGGGAGAGTGAGAAGACATAAGTTTTACTTATCCGTTCATTTTCCTGTCTGAGTATGATCAGTGCCTGTTTTGATTCTAAATTTGATTAAACACTGCTTCTGTAAGGTGCAGCTACTTTACCTGTTTCCTAGCAAAAGTTCTGGAAATTTGAAAATTAAATACAAACAAATTGTGTGATGCCATTAGGGTCTCAGCTGGAGCTCCTCTTTGACAGGCTGTGTATAAATAAATGCACCGGAGTCCACAGAAAGAGCCTCAAGCATTGGCAGCCTGAATGGAGAAGTATGGAGGGAACCGGTATGACATCAATGTAAAAGGCAGGAGGATTTGAACTTTTTGCTTAAATTATTTCCATATCCTGACTATATCCTTCTCTTTTCAAATGTGCTCCACAGCTCCTCTTTTTCTGAGCAAACCTAGGTCATCATCAGCCAGAGGAGCAGGGCTCTCTTCAGAGATGGCTGAAGCTTCTCAGAGCCTCCTTCAGCTGTTTCAAGAGGGACTGAGTTCCCAGACTCCTTGGGCAAATTGCCCTGGTGTGCTACCACTCCTAACATGAAGAAATTTGAGGTTAAATCCATGTGGAACTTCTCTGGCTGCAGCTTGTGTCTGCTGCTTGTCCCATCGCTGTGCACCTCAGAGGAAAGTCTAGCTCCACCTTCTCTACAATCACGCAAAAGGTCACGTAGACATCGCTAATGTCTTCCATTTGGCACCTTTTTTTCTTTTCTGAAGATATTTGGTTCTCCCAGGCTCTGCTTGCTTGTGCTGGTGCAAGGGGCTATTTCACCCCAGATGCAAACTGTTGCCTTCATCAATTTGCCAAGACCATTTTTCCAGTTAATGAAAGAAAATCTTATTCTAAATTTGTATTTGCTCTGCTCCAAATTAATAAAAAAAACCCCAAAACCCCACAGCAAAATAACCTTTGCATTATTTCATATATCATCCAGACTTTTCTGTGTATTTTAATTGTTTGACAATACCAGCCATAGCTATTATGAAGATCAAAAGAGACTTCATTCATACCAGCAACATATACAGATTTCTATGAACACAGCTACAGAGCATGAAACCAAAACAATAACCACCGTAATACAGGCTGAATTCTCACATATTTTCATATTCAATTAGAAACTTCTTTACTTCAGATGAAATTTTTCTAGAACATGGATTTGGAGCCTGTACACATTCCTGCGCAACCTGCTCTAGGTGGACCTGATTTGGCAAGGGGGGTTGGTTTGGATGATCTCCAGAGGTCTCATCCAACCTCATATCATTTTGTCATTCTGTGATTTTTTTCCATGCCAGTGGCAGAAGCTGCACAATATTTTACGATATTATCTATTTTTTCCCTTCGTATTTTTTCACTTGGTAATCAGAAAAGGGTTTCTGTACCTGGATAATAATGCCTCCAGCCACACTGGAAATACTTATGTATTTCATGTAATAAAACTCCATAACTCTCCTGTTCCGCTTGTGGTCCCCAGATGTTCCTACAGAAATCATAGCAACAAGTGAACAACAAGAGCACCTCACCACAATGCTACTGAGCACAGTGAGCACAGAGTGGATGCAGAGAGCATTCCTTCTTGCCCGACTGACTCCAAGTTTCATGTCTTGAAGAGTTCATCTTTTGCAGTCACAGCTACTCTAAATAAGAACAGCTGACTCCTCAAGAAAATTGCAAGACTTAAAAAAAAAAAAAACCCATAGAAAAGTCTTTAAAATCTAACTCAAATTTCTGAGGCATTTCTTTCTTATAAAGCAGAAACTGAGAAGACAGCCTTAAAATTAGCAAAAGGATATTCTGGAAACACACTTCCACATGAGAAGCGGAAGCTTGTAAGGCTATATTCAGGGCAGCACCTGTGACAAGCTGAAGGAATAAACTTATATTCGGGGCTGCATTACAGGAGGTTGTCTACAACAGCAGAAACAGGGATGAAAAAAATGAAGTAATGGCAAGAATAAAGTGCTGTCAGAAACAGTGCTGCAAAAGCTTGTGGAAGGAATTGGTGAGTGTCCCAGTTTAAGTCCTCTAAGACTGCAAAAGAACACTTTCCCAAGAATAAAACTGGAATCTAAAACTACATTAAAACCTGGAGTTGTCAGGAGCTGCTGGTGAAAGCTGACTGACTTACAGGGGAGACTGTGAATGACAGAGAAAATGCTGCAGGATGGTCGGCTTCTCCAAAGCCTAGCAAAAGCTTGCAAAGAAGTTAAGTGTTAGCAAAAAGAAAATATGTGTGTAAGCCTTTATTCTTTTTGCCTTTCCCTTTGCGTACTAAGTACCTTTGGGTGAATGAAAAAAATAATGCCTTGTTTTGAAGAAGCTGGTTTTGACTCATTTGAACCAGCCCCTCTCACAAGCCCTCAGACTAAAAGGGCTTACAGGTGACTAACACAGCTGAGCCTGTCCCCTTAATGCTGCTTGAAAGTGGGGGGCTGTGGGACACAAACTGAGCCCCAGAGGGATGGGGATGTTGGGAGAATGGTTCACAGGGATGGGTCCTCAAACTGGAATGAAAGGAGCCCAAGGCACTGCTCTCCCCTCGGACTCCTCAATGTGCCCTTGGATGCCACTGAGCTGTAGTTTTGCCTTTAGAAATAGAGATACATGTCCTTGTGGAGAAGTTTCCACTCGTTATCCTCAGACAGGGCATTATCAACAGAGGTTAATGAGCAAAAGAGATCTGCGATGACCAGCCAATATCCTGCCTCACCAGGAAAGTTGAACTAGTCAGAAGCATCAGCATATCATTGTTATAGAAAATATAAAATTCAAGTGGAAAAGTAATCCGAGTTCCCACTGCTGGCTACAGCACTCAGTTTCCATAATGCTCTGTATACAAAACCAGTTGCTTAGCTGGTACTATAGAAACAACGGCCATAGGAAGCTGGTTATGGCAAGGAATCCAGCTGTTGGGTTAAAAATAATCTCAATAAAAAATAAAGAAAAAGTAGTGGGTTCCAAAGGAAGAAATCTGATAAAATTAAAGTGTAATAGACACTTCAAACTGTGTGATCTGACCTAATAAGTTATTAATAGGGAACCATTACTCCTCATACATTTTTTATGAGGAAGGCATTGCCTTTTTGTCAAGATTAGTGGATTATAAAATATTTGTGCTACACAATATAAATGACCCTACCTATTAATAAGTCTCTGGAAAGATATGCTTAAATTGAATTACATTAAGAAGAAAAGTGCCAACAGAAAATTAGGCATAATTAATGGGAACACATAAATAAACCAGAGATAGAGGGAAAAGGACATTCTCTCCATTGATCATTTTGAGGATTAATTGCTGATATGCTCTAATGACATACCAACTATTACTGTTTTTATAAGGATCATTTCACAGAAAATTAAATCCATGTAACTATGAATATGTATTGCAATTTATTGCCAGAAGATAGTTACGCTGATCACATACCTCTAATTAGTCAGTATAGTTTTGAAGGCTAAAAGATACAACTTAAAATGTAGTATACAATAAATACTCATTAAACTCTTCCAGTAAAATAGATTTATTTAATTATTTTTTTTTTCGCTGACAGTCAGATATTCAGCCTTCCTTGTGTGTTTACGGGACAAGCTGCACTAAAAATGAGGACATGGGAAACATGGCTATTATTTTACAGATCCTTTCAGAACATTGATACCTTGGAGATGCAGGAAATTATTTTTCACATCTCATTCACATAATGGACAAAGTGAATAGAGTTACACAGTGAACGAGCACTCTGGTCTTCTCTATTCGCCAGCATATATAAGGTTTCCTTGGATATCACAGCACTGCCTCCAGCGCGTGTAGCTACTTTCTGGTTTTCACAGACTCACAGAAACTTTCAAAGGCTTTCATTATTTATCAGGAATGTAAATATGAAGCTTTATTGCACAATCTTTTAGACAGTATCTTAGAGATTGTAAATAGAAAAATTATTTTTCTCACAAAGCAAAGTCCTTTAAATAAATTAAAAAAAAAAAAAAAAAGTTAAATAAAGCCCTTTTTTCTAGGTGGAAGAAAAGAAAGAGGACCCATTCATTAGAAATAATCCACCTGAAACAAAACACCTTACACTAATCCCCTAAAAACCTTATCTACTCTTTGACACTGTTGTAACAAACACTTCCAAAGTACTGTGCCAACATTGCTCATGTGTTCAGTGGATTTTAATTAGAGCTCTGAAAGCTTGGGAAAACTGGCTGAGCGAACAAGCTTGCTCTTTTCAAACGGCAGCACAACTGTCCTTTTACCCACCTCCCAATCATAGCATATGTTTAATTAAAACCAGTGCAAATAATGGAGACAGGAGAGAAAAATTTCCTTCCCACAAATTAGTGAGGAAAAGATGATTAAGAAGGTGCACAGCAAGCTGAGGAAAGCACCCCATGTTTGTTCCTAAGCTACACTCTGAACTGGATATCTATGGACAGGTCTTGGGGAACCATTCTTTGTGAAAGGTAGGAATGGCTTCATGTGTAAGTGTCTTTAAAGGCTTAGGGGAAAGAGCAGAGATATTTAAGGATGATTAGCAAAAGGAAAACTACAGCAGATAAGGGCACAGAGAGAGTTCTGACTTGTTCTGCTGTTGCAGTAAAATATTTGACAGAAAATATTTCTTTTTCTAATTCAACATTAGAGAATGCCTATCCATCCATCGCCTTTACTGAAGAAAAAAAATTCCACAATCTACCTCATCAAGTGGGTTAGTGGACGGCTCCTGCTCCTACTACGGCATCAGTCTCCCAGTCCAGCAAACCCTCCCAGTTTGCTCTGCTCTTGGATCCAACAAGGTATGAGAACAAAAACCATGGCAATTAGGGGAGGAGAAAAAATGTCTGGCCATAAGAAAATGCTGCTAGAGACAAGGGAGGAAAGCCTCGGGCCACTTGTGCTGTGATCCCTCCAGGCAGGAAATTCAAGCTCATTAGGGAAGAGATATAAGATGAAGAAGATTAACTGGAGTGCAGTAGTGAAAACACACCAGTGAATAGAAAGAATACAAGAGAAGAATGAAGATTAAAAGCAAAGGAATAAAAAGGAGAGGGGAGGGGGAAGGAAAAAATGAAACACAAAAGTGAAAAGAGAAGGATGACAGTCATGAGAGTAACCATAAATCAGTCACATCCTATAAGTTACTCTGATGCCTAGTTACTGAAGCAAGTTTGAAGATTAAAAATATGAGTTAAAAAATTGGACTTCTTCCTGCAGTATTTCATCAGGACTTTAATCTTAGCAAGAAAGTTAATGCTAAGCCTACAATTGTTGTTAATTGTACAATTGTTGTTAAAATTTCAAAATGCTGATTCTAAAGCTGTAAAAATGGGGAAAAGGTGATGTTTCAGGGAAACATGTTTTTGCAGCTCTTCTGTAAAAATAAAAGTTTCTGGAGACTCCTATCCTGACCTTAGGGAGTAACATATTGTAATATAGATTTTTTGCAGAATTTCTCTTCTCTCTTTTATAGGCTCCAATGTAATTATTTTAAAAAAAAAAAAAAAAAGAAAAAACAGCAAAGGGGAGTGATTTAAATCTTAAGAGGAAAGCTGCCCCCTGCAGTTTGAATGCCTACAAGAGAATAAGAAGTAACAACCTGCCCAGGCAGCAAGTGTTTCATCATCAAGTCATTGGGTATATTAGCAGGTGAAAAATTCTTTTGAAGTGTCTGGAGAGTTCAAAGCTATGTTTTCAAGAGCTGTACTTGGTGAGCTGCAGAAGTTTTACTTGTTATCACTGGATAAGCAGAAATCAAAAACTATTTTCTAACTAATTACTGAAAATTAGATGCCGTTTCTGCAACTGTTCTTCAGGTTTCTCATGGCAGCAAGACGGCTGCAGGGAGGTGGTGGGTACCACACACACCTCTGAAGGAAGCTATCAAAGAAAATTCAGAAAACCTGTTCATATCAATAAGACAGATTACTCTTAAGTGGCAACTGTATTTTCACCCACAGTGCCGAACTCATAATCATCTATAAATGTATTTCAATGTGTCCAAAACATATTACTTTTCTCTCGTTTCATCTGTCAGAAGATAGCAAACTATGGCCCTTGTAAGACAACTGAAGTCCATCTAAAAAACTCTTATAGAGACTGCTCTACTCTCTGCCTTACTCTTTTAGCTTTCAGTACTCATAACATTAAACTACACAAAATGATTTCTTTTTTTCCCTAATATCAAGTTATTTCTATGTCTTTTGCCATCTAGTGGCTAGGATAAGTAGAAAAAAAAAAAAAAAAACAAAACATGAAGCTGTGAGATGCTTCAAGAACTGACTCTTTGTAACTGAAACATTGCTGCCCCTAGAAGATCTGCTTTAAGAAACCTGTAGCTGAATTGTGATTTGCACATGAATGTGGCTACAACTGGTAGGGAAAGCTACTAACTGAGAAAAAAAAGAAGTGCAGAAATGGTAATGTCAGGACACTGCCTCCATTTAATTTTGCTTAGTATAGAAGTTGTGATATTCAAATGGAACAAAATGAGCAAAATTCAGATTCCTTTTTTGTACATTGCACGATCAAGAGTAGTTTGTCTCTCACAGACTAATACTTTTAATCAGGGTGTGGTAGAAGAGTTTCCAAAAGTTTGAGTAGTTTCAAGTTTGAATCTTGAGTTGGCCCTAGTTTTATGATGGAATGAGTGCTATTTTTCAGATACATTTTGTTTTAAAACTGTATGTTTCAAACAATAATAAGAAGCTATGTTTTAAACATTCCTATGAGAACTTGCAATGGCAAGAAAAAAACCCACATTTTATAATAAGCATAAGATACCAAATCTGACAATATTCAGTAGACAGTTCTGGTTTTCTAATTTGTGAAAGGCACTGTTCCTTATAACTCTCACTCCGAATGACTAAGTTATGGGATGTAGCTATCCACTCTCTAAAGAATGCTCTCTTCTATCCCTACTCATTCAGAAATAATTAGCAATGTAATAATTACCATTGTTAAGAGATTGGGTTGTTTATCATAGAGACTTTGTAAACCCACCTCATTATCCTCTCATGTTGTTCTACAGCTCCCAAGTCCTGAATTGCATTAGCACTCACTGATCATAAATCCTAGTGTCTGTCACAAGCGGCTCTGTTGAAGAAGAGAAGACAGAAAAAGATTAAGGAAGACAAAAGGGAACCACAGACAGAAAACTTAATGCTGTTGAAAAAGATCAGCAAATTATTACCTGATTTGTATCTGGTGGCACTGACCACATGCCTAGCAGGAAAGTGAAATGTCATTTCACTTCCAATACCACTAACGAGTAATATTACTGACAATTTCAAACACAGAAATGTCCACTGGATATTAATCCCAGCTGGTTCCAAAACCACAAGTCCTTTGCATGGTTTAAGCCTGACTTACAAAGTCTGTATATATCTTGGTTTTGCTATGCTGACTCCTTACTTTTCACAAGTGTCAATTTGGTTACTTAAAAAAATACATCACTTATGTAATAGGGTTTGGGATATTTTTAAACTTTAAAAGTACCTGCCAATCATTCTACAATTTTTGTACATCTTGTTCCCACCAAGGGCTCTTGTCCTCATAACACCACCAGCTGCCAGCCTCCACAACCTCAGGTTCAGCAGCACCCAGAGCAAACAAAACCCCAGAGCTGCAAATGCTGTCATCCAGAAGGGGGAATGCTCTAGAATATGTTGTCCTCCTAAACCACATGATGCATTCAGAGAATTAAATTTTCAACAAGTCATTTACTGATAGCCACTCTGTGAGTGCTACTCTACCAGCTTAAGTTTCTTGTGGTTCCACAGGCATTTATAGGACAGGGCTTTGTTATGGAAAGAGGTTACATGGAAGCATTTCTGTTTGTCTTTATCTGTCAATGTTTGTTCTCACTGAACAAGGTCAGAGCTAACAAAGCGCACAAAAAATAAACAGTTTAATAACTGTGTCCTTTATTTTTCATAACAATTATGAAATAGCAACAGCTGTCATCTGGGGGGGTTGGTGATTAACTGAAGTGCATTCAGTATTGACGGGCAGCAAGTGTAAATGAGACTGCAGCAGCTCAGTGCTGCGGGATTTTAGAGCACGTTTGTCACTGACCAGGTTTTTTGAGATCGTTATCATTTCTCTGAAGTGAATACTCTTGGGTGGAACATTTCTTGCAATGGAATACATTTACCATGCAAGTATAACAAGGTGGTATAAGTTCCACCAGGAGGTAATATCATTATCATTTTCCTTTCCGGAGAGATCAAGTTTTACTTTTCCTTTCCTCTTTTTTTTTTTTTTTCCTCAGTTCTTCTCATGGAGGGCAGGAGGAATTGTAAATAGTCACTAAAAGAACAGAAATCCCATCTAATTGCAGTTACTGCAGATCACTGCATTTTTAGCTCAAACTATTCACTCACTCAGACATAGCTAAAATACTTCTCTTCTGTTCTAAGTTTTATTGTAACATAAACCAGGTATTTTCATCTGGGCCCTTCTTTCAGCTATAACTGTTTATCTAATATTGTAATATAATAAATAAATATATACATTCACATATTTATATATATTTTTTAAATCTTCCCTATCCTTCAGGTTTTCTGCCTCCAAGTGGGTTAATTACTATTTTGTGAAACTTAGTACTGAGTCTCAGAGTTCTAGTGATATGAACGAATGCAACAACCTTTTGTGTTGAGAACTAATCATTCTAAATTTTCTTTCTTCTCCTGAGACCCCAGGCAAAAGCAACCCAGAACCAGCAGTACAGGTTCTATGACAAGAAGCCATTTACCTGGTCTTAGGGAGCTTTTCTTTGCCTTATTAAACATATTTAAGACAATCTTATCACTCTAAAGTCTCTTATTTTCTTTTACTCCTTCCATATGTCTTTCCAAGTTTGTTCTCCAGCTGTAACTTAACACAGAAGCTGAGGTCTGCCATAGAAAATCCTTGATGTTATATTCAAGATTATTGGGAGAGTTTAAGTAGCTTCTTTTGCAGAAGCCTGCTCCAGACACCAGTGTTAACATTCTTTTTTTCCTTGCCTTTTATCGGTTTGGGAACCTCAATAACCTGAGGCATCAGACAAGCTAGCAGGAATTAAGAGAATTTTATGGAAACTACCAAGCAGAGTGGGATTGACATGTTGTAAAAGGAGACATTAGAGGAGGGACAAAAAATAAAATGTAAGAAGGCTTCATTTGGAATACAGGATGCAATTAAAAGCAAGAAGGTTAAACACCTCACAGCACCAGGTGAGTGTAAAAATTCACTAAGTATCAGTAACTGAAGTTATATAGCACTGAGACCTATGGAATAATCTTGTGAGGCTGATGCAATGAAACACGTCAGGCAAGGTTTGCCAGAGAGCTACAAAGAATCGCTCAGTTGAATCCTCCTGTAGTGGGACTGCTGTTTTCTGTACTGCTGATTTCCATGATCCCCAAGTGGAATGAATGTAGAATTCTGCTCTGTAATTGAAACCACGGTCTTTGTTTCTTTCATATTAAAAGTGCTTCATGCAGCACAAACTGGCACAGCATTATTCCAGCCATTGAGATGTGCATCAAAGTTTTCTTTCCCTTCACTATTCTCACCCTGTCTCATCCCGTGACTGAACTGATAAATCATTTGTGACAAATATTAGTCACATTACTTAACATGTTGTTACAATGTGCTCAAATGACAATATAAAAAACAGAAGAGTGGAGAAGAATAGAATGACTCTGCCCTGGAAAGAGACCGTGGGTAGCCTCCCAATTACAGGACACTACTACCTGGAAGAATTACACTAACCAGACATGCACAGATTTGGTGTCTCTGAGTTCCTTGATCCCTTTCTTCTTATCTCCAATGGTCCTTCTTTATGGGTGAATACTATGCCAAGTGACAATTACATCTTGCCTTCTCAAGTGAAAACAGAACAGGCTTTATGCCGTCTATAAAAACACCCTATACAGCCCCCTTTGTGAAATGTCCCTTGCTCTCACAAGGTCAGGTGCAAAAGATGCTATTTGATCGCATTGGTCCTGCTGTGCAAGGTATTCGCCCAAGAATGGAGTATTGCAATTTTACCAATTATTAAGTGTTACTAGAATGTCTACTTGATTAGAAGTGAGACTCCTTCATTATACATGACCATTACAGTTTATAGAGGTTTTTTTTAGTTCCATCCTTCAACTTGATTTCTCTGACGATATAATACAAATGAGAAGTCTGACTGGTCCATGACAGTTACCTTCTTCCCCAATCATCTTCCTGGCCTGACCTTGACCTATAGATAGACTTTAGCAGTTAGTGATAATGTGGTTTGTGGTAGCAGTAACCGCAAAACAGGATCTTCTCAGTGGCTTCAAGCCAGGGTGTTACTCAGTAGCTAATGGTTGGAATGGAATGATAACAGATATGGGTGAAAAAATCTGAGATTTTGCATTTCTGTTAGTTTAAAAAGAAGAAAAACCTACACTAGTAGCATCTTTGATGTTGCAAAGTATCTTTGCTTCTGCAAAGCATTCCTTTGAGAAATTACAGTAAAGTGTATTCAAACGTTTTGTCCATGGGATTGACATTCATTAATGTCTCAGTTGTGTAAATAAGGAAAATATTCTACCTATAAAGAATTCTATCATAAGTTCTTATTTTTCTTTTTCCAAACACCATTTTATGACAAGAAACCCTCTATGCAAAGTGAGGAGTCAAATTTTGCCTTAGGAACAATAATCTACTGCAGTAAATTGAGTCATAAAAGCAAAAGATCAAGGACAGACTTTGACCTGTCCGTACAACAGCCTATCTTCTAGCAAGCCAATAAACAAAATATGTACTCAGTTATCACCGAAATATACCCTTCACTCCCCCTAATACCCCGCATCATTTCCCAGGTAGGAAATGGCATAGGGTTCTGCTGATCATTTTAAGTATGGAAACATTGATTGTTGATATGGTGGTGCAACCTGGCACTTTTGGTACGCTTTTGTTGCATGAAAGTAGTAATCTCATTTCCACGTTAAATTTATGATCATTTTCTAATAAATATAGTCTCATCACTACATTGTTAGCCTACAGACGATTTCAGTCCTAGGCCTCAGTCAACCCAATGAATTCCATCACTGTTTCAATACACTGAAATCACTGGTGACAAAATGTTAGGCTAATGTTTATCAAGATTGTTTCCATTCTTGTGGCCCTGCAAATTCTGTTCTTAAACTACTGTTGCCCTTGGTAAGAAATAACAAAATGCTCAATCCAGCAGTAATGGCATCTTCCTTTCACAGATGATCTACCCAGTCTGAAGCTGCACACTTTATGACTGGTTACTAGCACAAAACAAGATTAATTCCCCTTAGTGATATATAACTGCACTAATTTTTAACTGTAAAATATTTTGAATTTATTTTCTAAGTATTGACATAATGATAAAAAGTTAAATTACCTCCAGGACATAAAAAAAGACTTTGATTAAATATTTTTGAAGGATTTTCATATGCTGTAAAAGTTGTTCTTGGGCATTTTCTTTACCCATTATGCAAATATGTCAACTCATTAATAATTCAAAATAGGCAATACATTAATAATTAGGATCCTCCATTACAAATCTGACCTTTAATTGAATTCTATAGAAAGAGACTGTGAAAAATGAGCCTCTTGATTTATGCTAAGAATAAAGGTTAAAAAGCGTTTTCCTAGTAGATCTAATTTTTATCATTATTGCCTAAGTAGAAACATTGAGATAAACTTTTTTCCCAGTTCAAACTTGTTTTCTGGAAAGGCTACTTCTAGGAAAAAATTATTAAAAGATGCTCATTTATGCATCGTTTAGTACAATGTGTCACTGAACAAGCAATATAGCAATCATAGATACTTCAGAGGTTTGAAAAAAATCAACCTTTTTCCTTCATTTCTCTTTGCCAAATGACCCATGGGCTTCATGATTACATAATTCTTCACATTTAACTAATTCTTCCTCATAATTCTTCTTGTTAACGTCGTCATAATGTTTAAAGGTAAAAACATTAACTGACAATATAAAAGAATGATTACTTCCAATTGTAGAAAAGCTGACAATTAAAGCGATACAGACTGTTGCAACACTGCAAGAACCTTGCTGCTGTGATCATTTGGCTTTTTGTTCTTAGTCTTCCTAGAAAAGTTGTGTCTTTTGACAATGGAATTACAACTTTGCAGGCAGATTTATTTCTTTTAAATCTCAAGCGAAAACATAATCTAGATCGATTAGAATACCCTTAAGGAAATGGAAGAGGAAAATGCTCACAAACACAATAGAGAACGTGCAAGTGTTTCTTCTTCAAAAAGGACTTGAAGAATATTTATTTAAAAGAGTAGTAATAAGCTTGGAAAAATTCTGTTATATGTTCTTGCTGCAGACATAGTACATCGAGCCTAAATGCATATGGAAGGCTGTTGCCTGAAAGCCATCTTATAATAATAAAAGTTTGGACTTTTTATTTCATTTCATAAAGATCTGAAGTCCGACAAACACTGGAATGTCCCAGTGGAAAAGATGACAGGTTGGCTAGTAAATCAGCCACAGCAGAATCTACTATTGCTATACAGCTACCACATTTGTACAATGCCCTTTAAAAAACTGCCAACTTTGAGATACTCTATATGTATTAAATGAATGGACACCATCTATTCAAACAATTAAAGCAGTTTTTCACAGATATATGCTTTGAATATAATTAAAAGATCACCGCCTCTCTATTCGTAAAATGGATAGAATAACCAAACACACCGTTAACACCTACTGAGGGTACACACACCCAGCACTGGAAACCTCACAATCAGCTTTTGGTTAATTGTAATCTCTTGTCAGTACTCATTCTTGTAATATTAATTTTTCCAAGTCATCAGTCTGGATCCCCAACTAACCACTCCAGCTTTCACCAAGCTGAACTGCAGCTTCACAGGCCTTTTTTTTGGTCTTCCATATAAATAGTTGCACATATCTGCATTTTCATAGTACCAATTCAAAATCAACCTCAGTAACAGTCATCAGTTTAACCCAGAAATACTTACATGCCACAATAACATTAATGCTATTGCAATTTATCAGCTTGCAGAAAATGCATAGAAAGTAAGCAGTTTTGTGTCCAAAAGGTCTGGCATTTCCGAGCTCATGTGCAAGGAAAATGCTGCTGCAAGGGCTAATGCTCTGTTTGCCTGAGGGGCTGCTAAGTTCATTCTGGCAATAAAATACACGTTATATGGACTTAAACTGCCCGTTGCCTGAAAGGCACTACAGCCAGGAGAGTTTCAATTATGGTGAAACTGAACTACAACTAATGTTATGAAAGGGACCAGCAGCTCCCTCATTAATGGTCCCAGCATGAAACTTCCTACAGAGGATTTAACACCATCACCCCTTCAGCTGTACCGGGAGAGCCGGAAAGTGAGTTGGATGTGCAACAGCCAAGCTGCTCAGAGGTCTCAGCACACACTGTACCTTAGCCCAGTTTGGGTACATTGGTCTTTGTACGGTCAAGGAATGAGAAGGACTCTTTGCTTCTTAAAGCCAAGTGCACTCATACCACCTTTTTAACAAACACAATTTTTGTTGTGCTTTTTTTTTTTAATTTCTGTAAGTGGAACAAATGGCAACACAGCAGAATTACTGTGGTTTTCCCCTTCATCTTCTTCATTTTACTGGCTAACTACCTGCTTAGGCTTAGGATATGAAGTTTATAGGTGGGGCTTGTCCATAAGTCAGCCTGCAGCGCTCCCACTTTCCAGTGAAACGCCAGCTGAGATGCCCAAGTGCCACATCTCAGGCAATTAGCAAAGAATATCTGTTAATCTTCACCAACATTAAAAACATTGCTTTTTATATATATGTTTAAATAAATTGCAAAAAGACTGTTCCAGCCTAGAAACTGAACTGTGCGTGTCCACAGGTACGTTGCCACTTACTAGCAATACTGCAAAAGCTTTATGGCTGCTACCATGGCCATATAGTCATGTGCACGTAATATTTTAGAGGGTAAATTGACACTGTGGTGTGACTTGAAACATATCTCTGCATTCCAAGACATACAAGATTTTCTTCTACAGCAACAAAATTTAACCTTACTGCACATCTCCACCAGCACTGAAGTTGAACCAAAACTACAATGAGGACTGCCCTCCACGAGTGCAACAAGTTCTTCATGATGTCAGGGGAAAGACAGCATTAGAGTAATTGATTTCTTTCATGGATTGAAAGAGTGTTTTCAATATATTTTGATTTTTCTCAAGCGATTACCCCTTTCTATTTGATTGTACCAGGACTAGATACAAATGGCAGACACCATTTAAAAGGAAAAGCCAGGGGAGGGAAGGGGGCTGTAATTGTCATTATTCTGCTCTGTTGCTATCTGTTCCACCTATGGAAGAAAAAAAAACTTTTATTTCATTATGAAAAAGGTTGCAGAAGTGCAATTGATTTTGTTAAGAAGCAAAGACTCATTATCGTTCTGAAGACTGGAATTGCGCTCATTCCCTTGGACTCCCTAGATAACAAAGAAATAAAATTTAACCCAGCAATTCCTCCACCAGCAAAATTACTTGTAACTAAAGGAGATCGTCCTTTAGAAAGACTTCAAACTGAGTTAAAGTCCTCATCCAGTGAAGAATTTTCTATGGCTTCTGGAAACATTCCCCATTACTGGGGTTGTTATTGTTTAAAATAACCATTTTATTACCAGACAGATAAATATTTGCAAATGTATTTCTTCATAGAGGTAGATATAATTACCTTATTAAGTATTTGTCCCTATTTTTCAAATGAGAAGTAGGAAATGAAGTATATCATCAAAATTACAAAAGCACTGGAAAAACAAAATGGAAAAAAACCTCTCAAACTAAGCATATCAGTTCTCTATACTGGAACACAAAACATGATTTTCGCAGGATTAGCTATCCAGCTATTCACACATTCCTGCCTCCATTATGGAAAAGTGATTTTTTTTTTTTTTTTTTTTTGCAAATGCTTGCACTTAAAAAGGCAGAAAACATCTAAATATTTTGTATTAAAGTGAACACAGATTGCTCTGTAAAATTGTCCCCCAAGATATTTGGGCAAGAAAGACAGTAAGTTTTTGTCCCACAAAAGAGAAGACACTTCACTGTTGTTCTTAAGTGATGCCAGTGGTATTAGTCTTCTGAGCAGAATAATTTTTGCTAATGTACATTCCCAGCCTTTCTCCACTATTCAAAAAGAATGTATTTGAAATTTTAAGACTATGAGCAAGCACAGGACTGTGTCTGTTATTTGCAGAGAAGGGAAAGATGGAAGCAGGGAGGGAAGGAAAGGTGGATGGACAGAAGGAAGATAAAAGCTTTTGCAGTTACATCTAAGTCCCATGGTGATGAGCTGAAACGGGTGGAACAGACCCTGCACTTGGATGGCACATACGTGTGAGCAGGCACCTCTGTAGCTGAGACAGTGAGGTGTTCCCAGCTGGTGGGCCCAAGTCCAACCAGCCAGCATGGGAGACCTAGCCACAGCCAGCTGTGAACTTCTAGATCTGTTTGTTAGATGGGTGATGTTATGGCATAAATGCTGAAAGAGGGGAGGGGTGAGCAAATCAAGGGGCACAAAGGGTCAAGATTAGTGAACTGAAATGAGAAACATGATCAGAACATAAAAGTGATATTTGAAATTTTACAAAAATTACACTCAGTCCACTGTTTAGTTTAAAGGTTTTTACAGTCAGAATACCCTGCTTCTTTGCCAAGAATATTTACATTGAATTTGTAAATATGCTGTCATATCTCAACAAGATAAAACTAGTGAAATAAATCATACAACACCACTAGCATTTTTTGTGATTTTTTTTTCAGTACTACTGTGTTGTTTATTTTCAGTAAATTGTCTGTTCAGAGGTATTGCATTGCAAACCTGACATTTTGTGGAACTGCTTCGTGATCCTGTTAAATAGGAACAAGTAGAAGCCCAGAAAATTACCTGGCCAATTTAGAATGGGTGGCTGAGGTGACAAAAACAGAGCAAAAATTAAAATTATAATTAACTAAAGCAATTTTCAGTACTTCAGCAACACAAAGAGACAAAGGACCCTTCTGTTACTGTGACTCAAATTATAGAAACAGCTTCATTTTAAGCCAGCAAGTGTGCCTGACCACAAAAACAGATAATAATGGAATATCTTCTAGACATAAAGCAGTCTGCTTTGAGAACCAAACCAAGAAATCTAGTGGTGATGGAACTGGAAAGGGTCTTTCAGAAAACAGTTAAAGTGCTCCTGTCTTTCCGTGACACTGCAGTTCCAGGCAGAGGAAAACACAGCTCTGACAATCCCTAGCAGCAGCTGTGGCATGACCAGGGTCAGATCCAGAGCCACAACCCCTTGCACCAAAAGATCTCAGAAGATGCCTCCAACTTCTCTAATACCCGTAGAGAAGGAACTATTTGTCACTGATGGGACAATGTGTCTCAGGGACAATGATTTTTTTCCTACGCCTTCTGAAATACATGCCATCGATACTAAAGTAATAGAGTAGGATGAAGGCAAGAGACATATTTCACCTCCAACATAGTGTTATGGGCAAACAGCTGAATTTTTATGTTGTGCCAATTATTTCAGATTTTCTTCCATAAAAATATGAGTGTATGGTGAGCAAAACCCAAAAATAATTCCCTTGCTTCTCTACAAAAAACCAAACCCAGGATATTCTTCTCATCACTTTGTATGAGGTGTTTTTTCCCTATTGGGTTTTATGTTCATTTTGAAACACCTGAAATGCTTTTGGTACTAGAAACAATTTTGTTCTGGTAACAAACTTTGTTCTAAAACATAAAAGAGTGGGCAGAAGTAAACCTTCTCTGGTTAGGGAGCATTAAGAGCATTACAGATGCATGTAAGAACTTTGCAGGTATGTGAAAAAGCAGCAATACTAAGGACCACACTAGGACCATGGCTGTGTGATTAATTACTCATAAAGGCTGAAAAGACAGGAGTGGATGAAAACTACAACTGAGAAGAAGCTAAAGTACTCAAACCTGGTAGGGAACCTGATAACCTGATAACACAATTCTGCATGAAGTTACACTCATGCCTCACTGCATTCAGTGCTCAATTCCAGCACTGCTGGGGATTTTTATTGTTGTAGATTTTATTCCCCACTCTAATTATAATGAATAAGGTGATGATTAATGCTGCAAAGCAATGACTGATGTTCAGTGCTGACACAACATCAGCATGTACATCCCTAAATCTGTCAATAAGGGACATGGTAAAATACAAGTGAGTGAATAGCCTGATAATAAGAATATACTAAAACTAAAAAATGGGATTCAGAGCCAAAACCTGTGACCCTACACAGATTTATCACACTGTGCTTTTGAACAGCTAACTTGAAAGACCTTCTTGTGGCTCATCTCTATTTTATAGGAGAGTCATCAAAATTACTAGGGAGATTTTCATATATGCTGCAGGATCTATATTTCATGGGCTATAGGTAATGGTTCAAGAATTGGTACACTATATTTGGGGTAAGATTCATTTTGATAGAGATTACTTAAAGTGAGACTTTGTACACCATCTTGTAATAGTCCCAAAAGATGAGTGTCTCATCACCAAAATACTAAACACTTTTACTAAAACCTTTATGTTTCTTCAAATTAATCTTATCTCTCATCCTCAAATTTAAACAGACTTCTTCCCATTTTTTTCTATTTCTTCAAGGGACGTTTTACTGGATGCTAATTAACATCTCTATTCTCTTTAATTCTTAGGTCACTAGATCCTTGAATAAAAGCCACCTTCAAGTTGTGCAGTTCTGTAACAGTTTTTCATTTCTCCACATCAGTGGCTACTTTTTCCTGAAATTCCTGAATCACAATTAATGCTTTATCTTGTTTCATTCATTTACAGGCTCTAAGCTGTTCAATCTTATGATATGCCTCCAAATAAAATAAAGCTAGATATTGTCTACGTACCTGTTGCAGACAGCCATGAGCTATCAAGACTTATGTTAGGAAAATTAATGAAACTTTAAACAAAGGTCTGAAAATCACATCCCAGCAAACCCCTGTAAAATCTTGCTTTTTTATTGGAATCTCAGCAAAATTCAGCAGCTCACTAAAATCCGAAAAAGAGCCACTACAGCTAGATAATTATATGGCTCTTCACTACCACAAAAACCCCTCTGTACCGTGCCTATTGGAAAAAATTGAAATCCTCCCTTCATCTCTAAGTGACAAGCTGGAAAAAAAAAAATCACGTAGCTCACAATGTTACACATCGTTTCACATCGTTTCATCCCTCTCTATGAGAGGGACTCACCAGAGGGCTCTCATTACAGCACTGCTTAAAGCAGAAGCTACCAACCTTCTCTTTCTCCAGCTGTTTTTTGACCCACAAAAGCCTTTTCACAGGTGACCATCCCTCCAGGCTGATAATGCACCAGTGAATCCTTAGAAAGCAGCACCAAGTAGCATATAAGCTCAGCAATGAACTCATGCCCTGGTACTTCAGACTGGGTTTGGCATTTATGTCCTATGTCGAAAGAGCTCCCTAAGACACGTTGGAGGAAAAAAGGCAGTGACTCCTGAAGAGCAGTGAGCACTCTGGAAATGTTTCTTCAGTTCAGAAGCTTTGCTCACATTGTCACCTATCCCATTTATTTTAATGCCTTTAATCATGCTGTGAAATGCAGTCTCTCACATGTCACATTAGCTCTCAGGGAAAATCTAACTCTAAAAGTAGCTCTCAGAAAGCCTGTAGTCTATTTTAAACTGTAGATCTCTTTCCTCCATCTAGACTTCCCTTCCTCTCAGATCAAGCTGTAAAATCCTGAGGTGCCCTCTTTGTCTGGTGCCCCAGAGCAACATCCCAGCCCCCAGCATGAGCGCTCAGAAATAGCAAGAACCCTTTGAAATATTGCTCTTACTGCAGGTTCATGGTGCGCTTCAAATTCTCACGAGAATTTCTTACCACAGCCAGTACATCCTCCAGAATACCAATACTTCGGTATTCTTGAATGTCATTAGCATTTAAAAGCATTATTTAGTAATGCAGAAAGTTTGAAAGATGCATGTACCATTTCAGTGGCTTGTGACGAGGGGGCCAGGGACCGCTGCAGGTCCTGCAGAAAACAACCTGAATATTCATCCTCCCCACGGCCTCCCACCGCAAATCCTGCCCTTTCCCGTCCCACACCTAACCCCTTCCATCTTCGGATGGCACCTTGAGCCACCATCACAGGCACCAAGTGGACTGGCTGGGTGGCACCATGGAACCCATCCTGGCCACGCTGCCAGCAGCAGGCCGTGACTATGGATACTGACATGCTGCTGGTGGCAGGGATGTCTGGATTCGTACAGCACACTCTGGAAAATCATCATAAACCATAAACATGGCACCAAACACCAGCTAAGGCTGCCTGTAATTCCTCAGCAACAACAAACACATGGAATGGTGGCCACATAACCCACACAGGCAAGGAATTAACCTTGAGAGTTCATGCACCTGTGCACAGAGCAGGCCCCACCACCTGCACACAAAGGTAGCCAAAAAATATTACTTGTGAAACAATCAGGCTTAGTTATTTAGGCACTCTAGGGTTTTATAAGTCACCAGCAAGGGGCTAGCCCTGCTTCTGCAATACTTGTGGTGTCGGAAAATTCCTCACTAGTCCTTGAAGGCCCAGTATGTGTGTAATAAAACGTATTTCGTAACTGCAAGAGCTGTGGCCTACCTACAGGCTGTGTCCCAGAAGCAGGCCGTTTGCCACTACATGAGTTTGCACCGGCGATCCCTTAGCGTCGTACACCATTCCAGCTCTTTTTTTTTTAAGACAATATTATCAGTTTGTTCACCGAGCCACAGAAATTTTGTGGGAGGAGGACATCTAGTGGCCTGATGCATTCTTTACCTCAGCTGTGTTTCCATCCACAGCTGAGCCAGCGGCCTGCTGAGTTACAGAGGATTTGAAAAGTATTAAAAGCGTGCAGCTGACAAGCTGACTTCAATAGAAAATTCTAGACCTGGGGATTTGATAAGACAAGATCAAAAAAAAAAAACCAAAACAAAAACCCAGCAGCAATTTAACCACATAACTCTGAAATCAACCTTCTCAAAATTAAATGTTGCAAAGATTTAGTGATTATTGCCACACTTCGTACCTACAGCGATGCCGTCTCCAAATCAGGGCTTATACTGACACTAATCGCCACCTACACAATTCATGCAGAATGACCATTAAAATCAGGATACACTTAGCAGCAAGAGCTTCCCACTGAACTACATAGATGCTCTGCATGGCAGCAACTCTGAAATATAGCGGTAGTTCTCTTTTTCAATTATTTTTTAAATAAGTTATTTTCTTAAAAAATTCTTCTGAAAGCAAGTATTATTACATCTCCAACTGATAAAAATCAGACTACATACTCCGCATTGTGTTGTAACTCACCTGAATAAAGGTTCTATCAATCAGTGAAAAACTGGAAATTCAAAACTAGAGACAGACAAATACAATAACAATCACAATAGTCATTGTTAGTACACACTCTTGAACTTAAAAGTTCCTGGAAAGTGCCATATATCACCAATGTAAAACAAAGATCAGTATAAAAGTCATGTGAAACCATTAACATCTGCGTTTATACTGTTTCCAGAGTCATATCAAAATATCTGTTACATATTTTTCAGAAAAAACCCAACAAAGTTATTATGGTAAAGTAATAAAATGATTAAGGAAAAGAGTCAGTGAACCATTTAGAAGAGAAAAAAAATACATTGTTGAAGATGTTGGTTAAATAACAACCAATGTATTTTTATAGCCATAGAGAAAATCTACGAAGACATACAGTTGTTTATAAATTCTTTATTGTTTTGTAATTTGGGGGCTAAAATTAGCTGCACCAGTAAATCTATAGGTGCATCTTCAAGATGCTGGTTTTTCTATTATACTAGCAGTATAAATAGCATGTCCCGTAAAATCCACTTCCGTGCCTGATACAGAAGGATCATCTTCAAAGGATATTGCCAAAAATGCACTTGCACTGCGGAGGAAAGAATATTTGTTCATCGAGGTTGCTCCCTTCAGTGAGGTGTATAACAAAGAAAACATCCACAGCCAAGATAGCTTCTGATTTCAGCTTTTGTAGGTATATTCATTGGACAATACCTCCATAATTCATATTACTAGCATTACTGAAAGAAATTATGACTAAAAAAGTAATAATAAAACCATGTTTAGGAAACAGCTCCTGGAAAAAAACAAACCATACCAGAAATACTAGAACATATGGGCATGATGTTACTAGCAAGCATCTCCTTAGCCTGCGGATCGCCACCTCATCTCTATTTTGCAGGGCAGACACATTCTCAGGAAGTTCATGATGAAGTAGGAAATAGTGAGGTAACCACCGAGTCTAGCCAGCCTCTCTACGGTAAGCTCGACTTCTTCTGCACAACTTCAGTTTGGGGAAAAAAAACCCTGCTAACAGCATTCTGTTCTTTGTGAATGTGTTTGCACTAAACTGATAACTGTCTGGGTGGCAATTATATCTGGGTGCTACAGGCAAATACTAGTATTAGCAAATCCCAAAGTCACATCCAGAAGAATTAAAATGTTCATTCAAATCATATTGAATAATCACATCCCTGACCCTGGACTGGAACTCAACATTTGTACTAGAAAAAAACTAAACTCAGAATGTACTGTTTTCAAGTCCTATACTATATGAACTTTATAAACCTAGATATTCATGGATAATACCAGAAGAAATAAAAAGTCATATCAAAGCAAGAAATTACCTTCTATTTACTTATAAAAAGTAGTTTGCTTTTCAACATGTTATTTATCAAATTTTTTACTGCTTTTAATTACTGTCTTCATATTCAGAATACCTTATATTTCCTCAAATAGCAAAATTTTAACTGGAACAGAAATATTTGTTGTATTTTATTCCAAGTCATACACTGAAAGAATTAGGAAATAAATCTTCAGTAGAAATAAAGTCAGATAAAAAGGAAACCCTTCTTTTATCTCACTGCAGAGCCCAAAGCAACATTTTTTTCTCCGTTTATGCTACTGGTATTTATTAACCTGGAGACTGTCTGAAGACATCCTTAAGGAAATCAATTGAATTTCATACTATTACCTATTGTTGCATTTTCTCAATAATTAATACTGGTACACAAAGCATTTGACCATTTTATATGTAGGGAAAACTACTCTAAATTTAGTCTAAAAGACTAAAAATGTTTCTTTTTGCTGACATAGTCCACTGAAGTTGGCAGCAGCAAGAATACTGAGCAACTTTTAAAGGAATAGTAATGCTGGGTGCCTTTCAGTCTTGTTACCATAAATTATTCTTAAACGCCATTGATTATTGAAATAAAAATTCCATTTCCCTTACACATTAACAATTTCTCTCAGGGAGAAGGCAAGTTTCTTTGTCATGCAGAAAATTTTCATTCCAAAGTTTTATAAACAAAATTGGCATTGACGTTGCTGTGATTATTACAGTCAAGCTTCTGATTTTTAATATTTTCAACCTGACAGATTTATTTCTTCTCAAATAAAAAAAAAATCCTTCTTAGAATAAAAACATATAGCTTCCTTATATTTCCTGGTTCTGAAAATTACCAGGTGCCAAGCTGTGAACATAAGGAAATTGAAGACCCTTGAGGGTGACCTTAAGAACCACAAAGGTGGGGAATTGTGATATAGTGGTTTAGGCAATTTCATTGCAGCTGCTTGGCGCTAGAAAAATGAGAAATGGGTTTTCTATTACTAAATATAATGAATTCCCTTTCTGTCCTGTCACAAATTGTCAAACTCCATTAATGAGAAGAAAGATGTGGTGCATACATATATAAGGGATAATATGAATATACATATTTTAAATGGAGAAACGCCGCGTATTGTTACAGGAGGATTCTTTCTCTCCATCATATTGCATAATTCTTTCTAAATAAGATATTTCAAAATTAGCCAACTCAGTAATGTAACACAACTTCTATATCTTCAAAGCAATTTGCTATTATTTGAAAAAAATGGCTAAATGTTTTTCAGGTGCACAGGTGCAGCTCGGCAGCTATATTTCAGAACATTATTTAAACCACATTTAACTGTAAAGCTGTGGGTATCAAATGGAACGAGGCAACTTCTTTTAGTTAGAATCTTGTTGAATCAGGATATAAAATACGCCATCATTTAATAAGTACTTTTCATTATCTTCACAATAACATTAAATTCAGCATGTCTTAGTTGACTTTGAGGACAACAATCCTCAGCCTTTTATTCTTTCATGCAATCTATGAATAAATGTTCTGTCAATAAGAAATGCTCAGATTTCGCATTGATAATAACCCTAAAATACTCAAAAATATAATTTAATTTGAAAATTAAAATGAAGGAACACACCTCATGCAAATTTTGATAAATTCCCAGCCTGAAGCCTAGACTTTTGCTGGTTAGACTGGGGGATGAATGAGATGACCAGAATCATCCAGGTCCCTGTATCTGCGTATTCCACAGAGCTCTCTTAGCCCAGCAGACACCCTGAGGGACAATATGAGCTTACACAAATCTTACAGGCAGGATGAGTTCCTCTACAACCCGCAACCCTTTCTGGCACAAGACCCAACTTACATTTCTCAACTCTATTGAGAACAAATTATGCCTTTAATTTCCGGAACTTAGAAATAATATTTAGACATTTAGACTTCTGCAGCTACAGAAATGAAGCGTGTCATACACTTCTATGTAGGGCAAGTAAAGCATGATGGATTTCTTCTGTACAAAACTGTACAAAAAAAAGGGATGCCAGTAGTCATTGAGCGACTTGAAAACATCAAATATCAGAGTAGAATAAGTGCTTCATAGTAATTCAAAATATCTTACTAGTAGGAAACCTGAATCTGCAAGCTCTGGACCAGTAGCAGCAGAGAAGTCTTACCATCTGAAAAAGATTTTTTCTTTATTCTTCACTGGGGTAGACCAACATAGGTCATTTGCAGTATGTTCTCAGAAACCCTGCAGCCCCAGGTCTTGTATCACTGTATTCTGGTCACGTCCACTCCAAAAGACCCTGCTCACAAAGTACCAGCTCTTGAGGTTTGCTGAAAGTATCTGAAAGTGAGGACTTTTTCCTTTCTGAGCTGTTCTGCAATCACAAACTCCACAGGAGGCTGTGTCCCTGTATCTAACCTCTTTACTCACTACCCAAATCCTCCACAACATTAATTAGATTGATTCTGTATTAGAAAGGATTTTTTTTTTTTCATGTCTTCTCTGAAGTTGCTTCAGCAGTGTGAAAGCTACATCAAACCTGATCACTGGATGTGCTCTATGGCCTCTCTCGGGGCCTGCAAGGTCCGTCTGTCCTCAGCCTACATATCCAACCTTTCTTCCAGTGGAAACCAAGGCAGAACAGACATGGCAGGGGGTTGTTTAGAGGCATCCAGCTGTTAGTTGTGTGCCAGGTCAGTGCAGCAGCCTTCCGGTTTAAAGCATAGCCAAGGGGTTTTTGCAAATTACTTATCCCTCAGAAATATTGATCTAGTACTTTTCCCTCTGTTATATGCTTAGGTCACTGCTCTGTCCCATTGATGCAGGACATGCTCATTTCTGGTGTTTACTTGGCAATCCTGCATATGAGAGACAGACTAGAAAATCTGGTAAAGTTCTGGAAATTAAAACAGAAATAGAATATTTGCACACAGTAATGAAGAGGAAATCTAAATTTCAGTTCCTCAGAGATTCCATCTTCCTGAAGTATACAGGAGTCCATTGCTATTTGTGCCCACACTTCACCTTACGATGCTTTTTTAAGCAAAGCAAGCTTAATTATCTAAATAAATGTGAATTGAGTTAGAATATATATAACATCAATCAGGTACTTGTCACACACGACTAGCAATGTTGGAGACATCACACAATAAATGCAGTTACACAGGTCTGAGAAAGGGAAGACACCCCCCAGTAAATCCAGTTGAAGTCACCAGTAACTCTGCTAATATTAACAGAATTAAAAAGTAGTGAAATCAGGATCTATTAACAGTAAAATATTTGTTCTTAGAGTGAAGGTCTTTAGGAATCCAAAGATGTCTCACTATTAATTTTTAAGAGCGGCTGTTGTTTGGTCCTTCTGTTTTTCACATAGTCATGAAACTGGAATTAGTCCTTTTAACTGAAGATACCAGCTAAGATTCTCTCCTGGTGCAGTATCATAAAAAGCAACAAGTCCCATTTAAAAATTAATACCTATCAATATTAGGGGAATTGGATCTACTTACATTATGATTATAAAGCAGTAGTACAACAACTGTCTTGCATGCAATTGTATGTGTACAAACAGAAACAGCAGCAGCTGTTGTCAGTGTCAAAGTAATTTTCAGAGATGCCTCACTCTTATCGGTAGAGACGTCTAGTGGGAAAAGAGCTGCAAGGCTTCAGTTTCTCCTGAGACCATGAAAATTGCAGAACCTTATTTTTTTTAACTGATCTGCTAACCCATCAGCACTTTAAACAGATTGCTGCTTTTTAGCATCACGAGTTCAAAAGAGCGGTGAAGGAGAAGCACCAGGTGATGAGCAGAAGTCAGCGGATGGTACCAGTGGTACACCAACACCTGCAAGGTGGTTCTTCCCAGCAGCTGGGCTCAGATCCTCAGTCTGCCTGGTAGCTGGTGCCTAGATCCCAGTATCCTCCCCTTGGTGACACCTGGACCCAGGAGACCCCAAGGCCACAGCCACACTCCAGTTACTGGTACAGATGCATACACGCATGCACATGTGCAGACTCAGAGCTGGCCAGGACTGCCCGGGTCCTGCAGTAGCCACACACATGCATTAGGGTCCCACAGACCCTACAGTCTCTCCAGGAGCTGGCTGGGACTCTTCTGGTGCCCAGTAGCCCACTCCACTGTGGTATCACCTTTAAGGACACCTACAGCTTCCAGGCCATTTCACCTACTCCCTGGCTGGTCACCTTGATCTACGCTAGTTCTTACACACTCACTTGGATATCCATGCTCCCTCCAGCCGCTGGCACAAGAGAACATAAACCCTTGTGGCTCATCGTCCTGTTCCAGGAGCTGGCACTTGAATTCAGTCACTGTGGTCTCTCCAGTGGCTGGTACTCAGGCACAGGGGCAACTCTGTCCTGTGGTCTGATTCCAGTCACTGTCACCCAGACTCCCCATCTGCCTGAGACTGAATGGAGAGTCCCTCATCCAGTAAAAGTGTTAGAGATTTAATAAGACAGGAGAGAGACTGTACTGATCAGGTGCAGGCCATGGCCAGACAAGCAGACATGCAACCAGCCCTTTTACTCCTTTATCCCTTGTTTCCTCACACTTGTTCCTCCCCTAATCATCTAAATCTCTCCCTTTCATCACCTTTAGTTTCTCCCCTAATCATCCCATAATAAGTCCTGTGCAATCCCAAACTGGTTTTGCCTTCCACCCCCAAACACATCCCATTTCTCTAGGCAGCAACCGCCTTAGTCCAAAAGGTGCTCCAGGGCTGACTCCTAGTGATGGGTGTCACATCTGGGACAGTGGGGCAGAAGCTCCTGGGGCAGCCCTGGGACAGACCAGGCAGGGTGTCTCCTCCTCTGAATCTGCAATTTGGGTTCCTGTCTGCCTTTGTGTATCCCTGTGTTCCTCTGGGCTTGGGGAAAAGGGCCTTTGATGGGCTGATGGCTACTCGGATGGGCCTGGGAGACACCCAGCAGGGTATTATTTGGGTCACCCTCTCCACACCCCCGATTTTCTCCCTCTACTCCTTTGTGGGTATGCATTGGAGCTTTTATCACATAACCTAAAGGACAATACATTTATACTTTGATTATATTTAGAATGACTCATAAATGTAATGTCTCGTTATAGTCTATTTTAGAAATATCAAAATCAATGTTGTCAGAATTTCCTTCACTTTTTTTCAAAAATTCCTACATTAAAATCAAATAAAAGTTTATGTTTTATTTGGAAAAACAACAAAAAAGGAACTTTAGTTACAGCACACCACATTTCTTAAATGGAGTGTTTTGCTTATTTCAAAATACTTTGTTCAAAACAAACACCTTGTTTGGAACTCATCAGATATGCAAATCTGAAAAAAAAAAAAACAATTTCCCCATTTTTCCCCATGTGGTGGTTTTTTTTTCCATTCAAGCAAGTAAACCGAGAGGACACCTTGCAACCCTTCCTGAATATGTTCCATCTTGGTCGCGTGATATCGTCCAGCAACAATGAGGTTCCCCATTGGGGAACCAGGGCTGGAAACAATTTCTACATGGAAATAATGTTCTGCGAAATACTGTTCACTACAGCAAAAATAGTGCTTCAGGTAAAAACCAATTGGCATTTTTTCTTTTTGTCAAAGTTCTAATGTTAATTCAAACCAGTCCCACATAGGTAAAAAACAAACACGTCATATAAATGCAGAACTATAAATATTAATGAAATTTTGTATCAAACTGTGTGCCCAGAGAACAAGCACAGACAACTGATTTTGTTTCCTGTGGATTTTCATAGTAATAAAAATGTATGTTATTTTCATCAAAGCATGGGATAGCTCTGGGATGTCACAAATAACAGTTCTATACTATAGAAACTGCATCACATAACTAATGAACCACCTCACTCAGAACTACCAGGTTGGATCTCATTTTAGCTGGTATGATAAAGAAATGTATGGGGACTTCTAACAGAATGGGGTCTTACTAACAGTTAAATGTTGCACAAACCTTGATCCAGGTTTATTTTTGTTTGGTTTTGTGTTTTTTTTTTATTATTGTTAGTACAGTGTGGTGTATTTCACTGACTAGTTATCAGAAAATCACCCCCAGATTAGCTTCAGACTCTCTAACAGCTTTCCTCTGCTGTCTCACCTGAGCATGGGGGACTTTTTCAAGACCTGGGGTTATTTCAGCTGACCCAACAGGCTCTTAGCTGCACCAAGAGTATAAAATCATCTTTTACGACTGAGAGGCAGCAAGTGGGCAGAAGTAGTTTCCTATAGGAACAGTCAGCCTCAGGAGCAGCAAGATTGATGGCTGGTATTAACTGTAAAGATAAACCCAAGGCAGGGTGCCAAGCATTATACAACTTGCATGACATCCATTTGGTAGCTCTGTCCCAAAGGTCACCTGAGATCTCATATATCTCGCCATGCTGTGGCTACACAGCTGCAGTTTTTCTCTTACCGCACAAGCCCAATGGGCAGATTTTTTGAACAGGTAATATTTTGTATTTGCTTGCCTTGTCTCATAAAAGAAGCTCAGGAGGCAATCAAAATTTCTGGCTGGGAGACATCCAACCTGAAGTGGAGAGAGAATGGGGAGAAACTGGTAAAATTTATGAAAACATCCCAGGATTACCTATGGCACAGGATAATTAAGAGAGCAGGCAGAAGCATTGTACTCCTTCAATACCAGGTATATGAGTTAAACAACCTATTCTAATAGGCGACTGTGCGAGACCTTTAGGTTAGGCAGGACTTTTAGTTTGTTTTTTAAAATGGGTGTTATAGCATTCAGGAAGAATTAAGAGTCCTAACTGCATTGATTTATTATTAGGTCCTAAAACCTAACCTGTCCCTGAGAAGCCTGATGCTAGGCAACTTCTTCATACTTGCCTCCTGGTAGTGAATTACTCTCACCTGAGGAGACAGCCAACAATTCTTTGTTGTCAGTCATGACAAAAGCAGCCACAGTTTAGGTGCTGGGTATCGAATCCTTATGTTATACTTTTCCCTTCGCAACTGATTTACAGGATAAACAAGCACATGGAACACACAGTGAGTTAAAAAAAAATGAATCAACCTGTCTCACTACTTGAAGCCCTTCACAAAGCAGAAAGCACCTGAAATATGCAATAAAGTTACTACAAAATACATCACACACACATACGTCTACTGAATTATATGTTTGTATTATCAGAGTACTTCAGTAAGCCCTAATAGTAAATCATGACAAGCCACTTCAATGAACATGATATAAATGACAAAATTCAACTATTCCAGTGCAATTACTCTGAAAAACAGCCCAGAATGCAACAAGTGGTTATAAGCATCTTCACTACAGCTTAAATTATAAAAGTATAATGCTGCTGCACTTACAAAATTATATTAACCTAGTTTTTAGAAGTCAAATATGCTGCACTTGTGATATAAACCTGTTTTTAGAAGTGAGAAGCCGAAATAGAGTATGTACAAGAAACTGTGGGCAACTAAGCCAGCCCTTAAGAATTTCTGATGATTCTATATCTAAAAAGCTAAACCACTTTTGGTCTTGCCGGTATTTCATTGTGCAGTGTCAACATGCCTTTGCTGCATGTCCCAGAAGATGGCAGCAGTCACACAGTATTTCATGTATTTAGAGATGCTGTGTGATTTCAAGCCTAGTTTTGCTTTTTTATAGATAATTTCCTCTGTTTAACCATTAAAGAAACAAATAACCCTTATCACGACTTTGCTGCTAAGATTCAGTTTGTACCCGACAATTTACTACCTATTCAGTTTTTAAAATAATTTTAAATGAAACTAAAACCATTTGTATTAAAACACTTTATTAATGGCCTTTTGAAATCACATGCAATGCTATTTGCTATTTACTTTTTACTAGCACTGTGGACATATTAAAAAATATTAAAACCTCTGTGCTTATCTTAAACATTAAGTTCTGTTCCTCCAGCTCTTCCATAGAGGTTTAACAGAAGCCTGAGAACTACGAATACCTAATGAAAAAATCATTTTCTTAGATTTGCGGTGAAAGAGAATGCACTTTGTGTAAACAAAGATAGTTGTACTTTTTTTTTTTTTTTTTTAAGGAGGAATAGTTTAGATTAACACAGTATCACGATTTTCAATGTTGGGAAAGAAGGAATACAATGTTCATCCCATGTATGACCTGTAACTAATTATGACAATTTTAGCACTGCTTCTATTTCACCAGTGATAATGATACACACTGAACGCTATAGGAGAAAGGGGATTCCAGACAGCATGGCTTCACCCTGCACTTTTTCCACATCAGACAGACCCAAAAGGAGAAAGACAGGACAGTTTTTCTCCTAAAATCACAGGGTAGGAATGAATCCCCTTGGGTGAATTTACTCTTAACTGCATACAGGATATTTTCAGCTACTGTCTGGCATACTGTGAAAGAGCAGTGGAAAGGGAAAAATGAAATGAAAAACAAATTCCTGGTAGACCATGTAACACACAAAGTGATCATTTAATTTCTACTCATGGTTTCATCAGAAAATGAAACTCTCATCACGTATTTTGAAAGCATCTCAGCAAAACTGGGAATCCTTCCTGCAACAGAGAACGTGAGTTCTGCTGAGCCCATCCTAAACAGAACCCAGCAGCCGTGCAATGCTGGGAAAGGTCTTGCGCATCCCCATGCACTTCTCCTGGTCGATGAGGAGTGAGTTGGCTTTGATGGCCAGCTCATACTGCAAGATCGACTTGGCATGAAACAGCATTTGTAGGTTTTCCTCGGTGGCTCTCAGCCGCTGCTCAAGCATCTGCACCGTCTCATCGATTTCATGGACCTCGTTAACAAGGCTGGAAAACAGCAAGGAATCCTTGTTACCAGTTCCACACAGGAATGGTTTCTAGCATAGAATCGTTTTGGTTGAAAAAGACCTTTAAGATCATCAAGTCCAACCATTACACTAGCACTGCCAAGTTACCGCTAAACCACATCCCTCAGCACTACATCTACCTGTCTCTTAAGTACCTCCAGGGATGGTGACTTAACCACTTCCCCAGGCAGCCTGTTCCAACATTTGATAACCCTTTTGGTGAAGAATTTTTCCCTAATATCCCATCTAAATCTTCCCTGGTGCAACTTGAGGCCGTTTCCTCTCATCCTATTGCTTGTCATTTGGGAAAAGAGACCAATACTCACCTTGCTACACCCTCCTTTCAGGTAGTTATAGAAAATTATAAGGTCACCCCTCAGCTTCCTTTTCTCCAGCCTAAACAACTCCAGTTCCCTCAGCTGCTCCTTATAAGATTTGTTCTCCAGACCCCTCACCAGCTTCATTGCCCTTCTCTGAATATGCTCCAGCACCTCAATGTCTGTCTTGTAGTGAGGGGCCCAAAACCAAACACAGTACTCAAGGTGCAGCCTCACCAGAGCCGAGTACAGGGGGACGATCACTTCCTAGTCCTGCTGGCCACACTTTTTCTAATTTGAGCCAGGATGCTATTGATCTTTTTGGCCACCTGGTCACACTTGGCCTTGTTGAACTTGGATGCTTTCTTGCAGTTCTCCAAAAGGAAGGACCTATGTGCTCTCAGCGTGAACTTGTTGGAAAGTAAAAGGCTTGTCCTTCAAAAATGAACACATCCAACCTCTGGGAAACAGGCAGGAGAGAAAAGGAGGTTTACTCAAGTGGCAAAAATCCAGCTTCTCATGGGATGGCATCAGACTGTAACCCGGCCATGGTGTACAGCCTCCTTTGTGGGTACAGAGGTTTCCTAGTACCCAAAGGCTGCTCGTTGCTTTTGATTAGAGCAGTGCACTTATGGAAGGACTAGTCAGGAAAAAAAACATGATTAATTTTGTCATCCAGTGATGCTCCTGAGTGCTACCACTCACGACTCCTCAAGGACCCTGCCGGCTCCTTGCTCCTGCCTTACCGGAACTGGGCAGTGTCCCGGCACAGTTCCATGTTTGGTCTCCGTGTGCGCTCATCCAGCCGCGTCTGAGCAACTTTGAATAGAGGCCCTTGGTTCCGAATGGCTTTTTGAATGGCTTCTAGGTTCATCTCCATCTGGAAGATTTCCTGCAGTGTCTGGTGTAAAAAAGAAACACATGCATAAATGAAAAATACGTTCTCAAGTGACAACATAATTTCCCTTTTCTCTTGTCCATCTGCAGAATAAAACAAGGTCAATAAGCAGGCCCTGGGCTCAGACCACTATCACTCTGCCACATATCGAGGTCCAGATCCAGCAGCATATTGAATTACCAGCTTCCCAAAGATATTGCTTGCAGCATCATCCATCAATAGCAACTAAGACAGGGAAGGTTTTTCATGGATCCTCACTGAAGGATGTAGAATCAGCCTGCAATGCTGCAAGCCCAGACTTCCCTCAGATAAACAATATTATTTCTTATCTCTCAGACCTACCAATCTGAGCCAGGAGCCCATCAATGATCTCCACTTCCTCTGCTTGGCAGAGCAAACACACGGATACCCATGCAGCAACCACACAGCACTGAGACTGAAAACTTGTCCTTGGAGGAGAAGCAAGCCTGCGAACCCCCAAGCAGAGGCCCAGCAAAGACTTTCTACAGGGCAGTCAGCGCTTCTGGAATAACTCCTAGGAGAGGCAATAAGCACTGGCATTTTCTGATGGAAATCCCTGTGCTCCCAGGCTGTCAGCTAGGATGCACTAGCAAATGACAGGATCCCTTGAGATGAAGTTACAGTGATGAAATTACAAATACTCCTGCTCCAAGAAGAAAGTCCCCAGGACTTGGAGTTTCAAACAGAAAATGATACTATAAACAGCTTCTTGCAGTGACTGTTACCCTGCTTGGGCCAGGTCTGTGTGGAGGGTTCTGCTTTGGAGGTGTCCCTGGGAAGCGACAGTGTCGCAACAAAAGGGCTACCTTGGCCAGGTGGGTCTGAATCTTGCTCTTGGCATCAGCTGTCTCAGCAATGCGGTTGGTGAAGGCGGCATTCACCCTGCTGAACTGGCACCGCATCTCATTGGCTGTCACCACCAGCAGGTTCTCGCTGCTGTCCCGCAGCTTGGCGGAGGCTACCCGTTCGCTCTGGGAGCGGAAGATGTTGTCGTCTGTGAACTTGGCCCACGATTCCAGCACTGAGATCCTGGAAGGAAGGGGGAAGGAGAGGCCCCTGGTAAGCCCGTGCTGCTGAAGCTGGACATGGGCAGGCATGGACCCAGCCAGGGAGCAGCTTGGATTAAATGTACTTAAATCTATGCTTTTTATTTGACTGTAGGTCATGATTTAACCCCAGCCAGCAGCTAGGCCCCTGCGGCCACTCACACAGTTCTCCTCCTTCCTCCCAGAAGGGCACAGAGAAGGTGTAAAGGAAGGGAAAGGGAAGGAAAAAAACTTGTGTGTGGAGATCAACAGTTTAATAGAACAATAACGGAAAAGGAAAATAATAAGAATAAGAACAATAATTATGGATGGAAAGAAATGGCCACTCTGAGGTCGGTGCCTCCAGGCACAATGGACGTGCCTTTACAGTGGGCTGGGGACAAGCAGCTCCCTGACAGAAAGAGACACTGTGCATCCTGGGGACAGCTTGGTGCCGGTATGCTGCCATGCACTCACGTGGCATCAACCCGCTCCACCCCTTGGTAGTAGCCGATGCCGTCTGAGGTGTTCCTCAGGTGGTAGCACTTGTCATCGATGTGGTGGGCCACCTGCTTGTTGGCCAGGTCCCTCTCCAGCTCATGCTGGGCCACCCTGTTTGACCTTCAACATGCAAACAATAGCCATTAGTGGAGATGTACGAGTGGAACAGCTTCCTCCCCAATCCACTTCCCCACAGCTCCCACCCGGGCAGCTCTGTCCTCCCATGAGCATCTCTGCCCGCTTCCCATGGAGCCTGCATGGGTTTTACAACTGCGGGGTGGGGGTAGAGGTCAGGGTCTTCTGGGGGTTCACATCACAACTGCAAATGCAAATGAGCCCTATGGCATGAGATAAGGAGCTTCTCCTTACACAAGCTGGGCTTTTGCCATATCCAGGTACCGCTGCAACCTCTCCTGGCATGACCTGATGACATCGACTTCCTGGGCAAAGGCAAAACACAAACCCATCATCAGTGTTCATGCTCACACTCATTCCCTCAGACCTTCCCAACCCTCCACACAGCAAGAACTTGCCTGACAATCTTTCTGCCCAAGGCAAACAGGCAGGCAGTGGAGAAAATGTCCTCCAGCCCCAGTGCACTCATTCAGGCAGCTCACCCAGAGGGGAGAGAAGGGTGCTGTGGCCACAGCCACAGCCTTTGCATTCACTTTCAAGGTAGGTTGTTAAGTATTTTTTCATCTTGACATGATGAAAATTGATGCGGTCAGTTAGTTCCACCGCACGTACAGGGCCAGATCCTGACCTGGTCTGCACAGGCAGAGGCGTTCCCTGTACCAGCAGCACTACACTCCTCCATCCGCAAATCAGCATCTGCTCTTTTTGCTCCCAAAATACTTTCCTCCACAGGAGAAATCTCATCCATACAGGACAAGAGGAATTGGACTTGACTTTGGTGTAAAACCCCAGCCTGAATTTCTAAGAAACGTTCAGCTTTTAGCTGTAATTGAAAGCAGACTGTCTAAAGGCAGGCAGGACTGCCCATTCTTATGGTTTCTACAAAATCCATTGCCTAAGCACACTCAGCCTCAGTCCTACTGGGGCCACGCTGCTCTGAGCAAAGCAAAGCTGGGGGGAGATGTAATCTCTTTTATCGGACCAACTAATAGAGTTGGGACAACCAGGCAAGCTACTGGGCACACACTGCCTTCTCCATACCTGTGTGTGCAAGATACAGAAAGATATATGTATATGATATAGCTTCAGAGATAAATCATATGTATGTGACATAGATCCATAGAGAACCTGTTCTGGCAGGGTTTCAAAAAGCAGGACAGTTTCACAGACTCCTTCAGGAAAGACAGAGGACCCCAATACGCTACACAAACACAGAGCTGATCTTCAGCTATTCCTTCCTCTGTAAGGGCCAGTCTTACCCACACTGCAGGGGTGAGCTGCTGCATGGGGCAACACTGTCCCCTGGTCCAGCAGGTTTTGGGGGTTTGAAGAGCTGAGCACCTGATCTAAGGAGCCAGGTGGGGAACAAGTCTAAAAAGCCTCTTCAGGGCAGTTTAGGTAAAATTAGCTTTAACACACGATCTGAACCGCCAAGCTTACTGCAAAGAGTTCTTTCTCCACGTCATCATGGACTAGGTCAATGCCAATCCTCTTCTCCCGCTGAAGCAAGCACTCCTGAGCAATCTGTGGGGACATGCCATCATTTGTTGGCTGCAGGGGCAAGGTTCTTTGTAGGGATGGTCCCCAACTCAAGGAATGGAAGTAAAGAAATTCTAGGCAGGCAAAGAGATGACAGCAGGGGAAAAAAGTACCTAGGGCAGCTGGTTTAGCTAACAATGAGCAGCTGAACTGCAACATCAGCATTAAATCAACATGAGGGAGCACAAGTGTCCCTGATGCAACCACAGATGAATCGAGGGACCTGTGTCAGCCTTGATGCTGACCTCGCCACAGCCTTATAGTAGGACATAGGTGTTTGTCTCCAAAACCAGGATTTTGGAGGTACCACTTATAAAAATGTTTGGTTCTGATGGGCTCAGCATGTGCCAATAGGGGATACAGCAGATGGCAAGTGATTTGTTGATTACTAAGTTAATTAACAGTCTCTTCATAAAAAACTTTCTAGCTGTTACGGAGCTGCAGTGAAATTTAATTGGACTTTTGAGTGGCTGTAGGTGTTTCAGCAGTAGGCTACAGCCTGCAGTCCACTGGACAGGGTGCTTACCTGGACAAGGGGCTCTGTCTCAGCCAAGGCTCTCTCCAGTCTTTTCTTCACTTCTGTGAGGGCATTGGTTTCCCTGATCATATCATCCAGCTCAAGGCAGAGCTCCGATTTCCAAAATCCAATATCATTGGCACGTATTCCCACGCTTTTGGTGTTTTCTCCTTGTGTTTTCTCTGTCTGCTGATATTTATCCTCAATCATGTGGAAGGTATCAACTCTCAGACACTCTGCATCATGCTGGTAAGTCTCTGACTCTTTGTAGTTGCTCAGGTTGGACCTGTACCAGTCATCAGGGGTGTACCGTGTGATGAAGGTTGGTTTGTTGGAAACTAAAGGAAGCTTCTTGCTGGCAGTCATCCCCTGGAAACTTTTAGAAAAGGGAGCCAAAGTTTGGTTGATGGCAGCTGGTTTATAGTAGGTGCTGGACATCCAGGGGAGGCTGGAGTTGTGAGGCAATGGGTAGTAAGGAAAACGGTCCTTATAGCTTGAAGCCATGGCGCTGATGGCAGGCAGTAACTTGGTAGTTGTTGATTGTGGGTGGGTGTATGTTGCTGTTAAGGGAGAACCAACAGGCTCCATTCTTGAACACTGCTATTCAGATATGTGTCCTGCACAGAGGAGGAGACAGAAGACAACCTCACTCAGTAAGCTCCTACGCTTACTTTACTTGTTACAGCAACACATGTGACTTGTAACACAAACAGCAATGGACACATTGCCTGTACAGGCCTAAAATTTTTGAAAGCAAATCGTTTCTGACAGCATCCCAAGATTGTCCATATAGAAAAGGATTTGACTTTGTTGTTAGTATCTAGCATCAGGCCTTGAAATGTGGAGAAAACTAAATCATGGCTGCTCGGGAGAATGACACATACTAGACCTTAACTTTCCTTAAATCTGTTACTTCTTCCTGCATTTCCAGCTGAAATAAAAGCCCCAGCGCCCCCCTGGGGTAAGCCATCCCAGGGTGACACTTTCTGCCATGCCTGGACATGGACACATGATGGGAGATTTTGGGAAGGATTAGGCAAAATACTTGGTTTTTTAGTCCTCCCCTCCCAGTTAAAGTACATACTCACCCTTAGCTTCCAGAGGCTTGCAGGTGGCCGTGGGGAGCTTCTAGTCACTGCTGTGCTCTCGGCTTTGGTGGCAGCATCCCCAGTGCCACCTGTGACACAGAACCAGGGCAGCGTTGCCACGGGCACAGGGTGCTCAGTGACTGGGTTTGGCGTGGGCAACTCTGTGCAGCTGCCATGGCAACCTGATGCAGCCATTGGGCAAGCTGGTGCTCTTGATGGGCAACCCGGGATCACCCCTGGACAAGAAAGTACCATACGAACTCAGTGCCCTCAGTGGGCTACTCAGTGCAGGTTCTGGGCAACTTAGTGCCTTTGCTGGGCAACTTGATCCCATCCCTGAACCCCTAGTGCCATCAATGGGAACTCAGCACAGCCCTTGGGCACCCACTCCAGCTAACACAAACCCAACTTTTGAAAACACCCATTAGGTCTGCTGTGAGCACCTCTGTGTCCCGCTGTATCCAAAGGAAATATTTTGACTGGCTTCCTTTTATCGCTTTAAACTGTGAGGTATGTGGATGGCTCATCAAACACGTAGGCTGATACATCTGTTTTCTCATAGTCTCAGTTCCATCCCATTTTCTCAGCTATTGCAGCTACTTACTGAGACTGAACCAAAATGTTTTACAGCTTCTCATGAATGCAGTGACCACCCTGCCCCACCGCTCCTGTGCTCTCTGCGTTGCACACACACACACAGAGCTGGCCCCCATGAGAAAGCCATGCTTCTGCTGCCAAAGATCTGAAATAAAAAAGAACTCCAATCGTTTCCTGTATACAAAGGTTACCATGCTTTCATTTCACTTTAAACACACGTCTTGCTTTTGCCAAGTGAAGAATCAACTTCACCAAACTGAAAAGCTCAGCACACAAGTTGCTTTTCTATAGCTAAACCAGAGAAAATAATTGCAATTAAAGCAAGCCAACGTCTGCTCCACAGCAGGACACGCACACAGCCTCGGACCAGCCCGGCTCTCTAGTCCTTGCACGTTCCCAGCCTCCGTTAACACCTGTTCTCCCTCCCTGCCCAGAGCTAATTGTGCTCAAGTGAATAACTGTATGATGAGGGACACCACTAGTTGTTGTAGGCAACCACACCATTCTTGAATTATTTGCTAAATTAAGCAAAATTCATTAGATAATATTTCAAATGGCCCACAGGTACTCTGCAAAGCATGCGAAACAGGACTTTCAGGGGAAGGAGTCATGAGCAGCATCCTGCAGAGGGACAGCAGGAGACATCAAAACGGAGGAAGCTCTGGTCCCACCTTAGTGTCTGGAGTGGATTTTAAAGTGAAGGGCTAATGAGGTACGTAAAAGCTACAATGATGAGGAGAACTGACATGGATAAAACAGTCAAATTCATAAGTTAAGTGACTCTCAAACAAGAAATTAACAATTGCACATAGAAATGCCTTTATGAACTCTGTGTGTCCACAGTGGCCCTTTGCCAGGCAGCAAGGCTCCATCGGGAAGCCCAGGGGAGCTGCCATGGAGTCCTTTCCAAACCCTGTGCAGCACCATCCCTTCCCTCCCTTGCCAGCAGCTTGCACTGGCTTGGGGTTGGGAAAGATGGGCAGCAGCAGAGGCCAGTACACACTGGTGTTTCTGGCGATGTTTGGGCATCCTCAGGGCTTCCAGTGAGCCCCTTCTGGTCAGGCCCACCCAATGTGGGCACTCGTCCCACCCAGTGTGGGCACTGTCCTCCCTTCGCTGCCTCCTCCTCTTCCAAGCGGTCTCAGTGCAGGAATCTCTGGCTGCTGAGAGAGTTGGGGGTCAGCCATAGGGGTGCCAGCTTGCCCAATGGCCAGCCAGTGGCCAGTGTCACCAACGGACATTTCTTTGTCTAGGAGGGTGGCCCATGAGGCCCTGCAGGCCCTGTGCCAGGTGGTTCTTTTGCTTGCCAGAGAGCCTCTGAGGCAGCGGGCCTGCCCTCCAGCTCCCCGCCTGTGACCTGGGCTCCAGCCCCCTCTTCCTGCCAGGGCTCCCTTCAATGCCACAGTGGTCACAGGAGGGACGGGGAGTCTTCATGAGCCTCCAACCGCTTCTCGACAGCCAACAGGAGTAGAGAGGGGCAGAGGGGAGGAGAGAGCCAGGCCTCCTCCGGGCTGTTGCTGTGCAGGGGCAATGAGAGGAGTCCATTGGAGGGTCTCCAAGGTCCTTGGGGCCTAGAAATGGGGTCTTCAGTGTCAGGAGGAGAAGGCCCCCTGGGGGACTGCTGTCCCCGGCTGGTTCTTCCCTCAGCTACCCGATGCGGAGGGTGAAGATGAAGCCAGTCTGCGGTGGTCTCTGGCACTCTGTTGGACTCAGAGGACAATTCTTCAAAGCATCTCCCCACTGAGAAATCGAAATCTAAAGTAGCCTAAACTTTGAAAAATAAGGCTTCGTCCAGGTGATTAGAGGAAAAAAAAACACAAAACCACCTCATGTCTTTCTCAAAGGTGGTTATAAGTGATAAATAAACAACAAGACATACATGTGGTGAAGTTGTGTGAGGAAGGGGAACAAATGCATTCAGCAAGTATGCTTTGTTTCCCTGGTTTACCTATTGCTGATTTAGCTGGTAGCATTTAATTGAAAGATACTGAGCTTTAGGTCCAGCATGCAAAGTAGCCAGAAATGTCACAGAATTGATGCCCGCCAAATCACGAAAGAACTTTAAGGTTCACGAACAAAAGCAGGAGCTGGGAGTTAAAAGTCAAAACGATGATTTCATCTTGTAAAATGTGTTACTTCCCCCTCTCCCTTGGGTATTTAGGCTCAGACTGCAAGGGCTTCCTGACATTTTCAATGTGAAGTTAAACTTCAGGTCACAGTTTGGACTTGAGCAAAAAGAAAATCCAATATGAGATACTCTTTTTTCATTTTTTTTTTAATTGTACTGACAATCCAGGTCAGGGGAAAGGCTATATGACTACCAGCTAATAACCTGCCTTACGGATAATGGTATCAATAAAAAAACATTGATTTTTGAGGTGAGCAGTCTGGAAGGAATGTGCAAGGTGATATAGTTAAGCCACTTCCGCAAGTGTTTTCTCATCAGCTGCAGTTTGTGTGGAGGTGTAAAACAGCGCTGGTGCTGTTCGTTACTGTCAGAGAAGTAACTGCCTTTCTGTTGTTGGGAGATGCTTTTCATTTAAAACAGTTCTACATATATTATATTTGATGTGTCTAAGACCTGCTCACAAAGCAGGTGTAAGTGCAAAATTGGCGTCGGAGCAGACCGTGAATGTTGTCAAGATGGAGAACAAAACTCCTTCTATAGAAATATCTTTATTTTTTTCCCCGTATCTGATTTATTGCCTACACTGTCAGCGTTTTGGTTCTTCATTGCCTCAGCTCAGCTTTGCTTTTCGAGGTGGCTGCACCATCCATCTTCTTGCTCCCTTCTTCTACTTTTATCCACAGCTGCTTTTATGTCTGGGCGCACTCTTCATTGAAGCAAGCAACCTCCTCTCTGTTTTTCCTCTCTCCTCGGACTTCACTTCTGATTAGCTTTCAACTCTCTGCCTTTGACACAAATTTTCTCCTCCTCTTCTCCTGTCTCATCACTAGCGGCTGTGATAAAAGCAAAATAAAGCCACACTGAGGTGGTACTTTCAAAACTGAAAAAGCTACTCTCATGGTTGCTATGTTCAATTATACAAATTTAGCATGGAAAAGTGTATTTTTAAAGGAACACAGGTGGCAGTTGGCCAGTCCTCAGTGACCTTCTTTGCTCATGGGGTGTTTTTGAAATTTTTCCTACACATAGTGCTACGGCAATTAATATTCCTCTTTCCAAAGTGGCATATTATTAATAGCAGATAACAATAAAACCCAGGAGCTGTTTCTCTGCCTCCTCAAAGTGCTCTCCAAAATGTCACTCATGCCTTGTCTAAAACATTATTGTTATTGTGATACCTAATGGCATGTTATTTTTCAGCATCAAATAGAATTGTTCACAAGTAATTTGAGTCAATCATAGACCCAAAGCAGGGCTGGTAATGCTACCTGTGTAGCTGCTGCTGTTCTCCACAGCGACAAGAGGGGTTGAAAGTCAGCCACAACTCCTTGTTCTCTGAAAGCAGGACTCCTCCTTTTCAGATGCTGGGGGTACAATCAGGTGTGAGCAGGGATGGATGGGGTTATTCCCGCACCTCCCATAGGCAGAGAGGAGAAATTCCAATACTCCAGAGGAGCAAGGAAGGAAAAGGGAAACACCACAAACAGCAGTTTGTGCCACGCTGAGGTTCTTCAGGTGAAATTTTAGCCTAATCTGGCCCTCCAGCCGGCCTGTCTCTACAGAAGAATAAAGGAAGAACACCCTTAATTACTGCCTAATAATTACTGACACGAGTTCAGGGAGATAAAATGCAGATACCTCAATGTTTCAGTATCCCTTTATGCTCAAGTTTTTTCATTGAGATGTTTCCCAAAAATTATACCTACGGGTATTTTAAACACATAACAAGGCAAACGTAAAGAAATAGCAATAATAAAACATTACAACAAACCATGGATTTTGCTGTAATATTTAGCATTTGAGAATTTTAAGTCTTACTCTCCAGGATAATAATTCTAATCAGGAGTGACTACCCATAATGTTTTATTCTGTTTCTTTGAGTTTTGTCATCAAACTCTCCGTATAGACCTAGAAAAGAGTAGAAGCACTATTAGCAGACAGCCTTACTGTAAAACTGTTTTATTGGAAAGCAAATTGCACCATGTTCACAATGTATTAATGAAAAAACACTATGTTGTTATTAATGCTCTGTTGTTTCAATTGCTTCCTATCTACAACTGAACTAAGAAAGAAAATTTGAAAGGTATTACGGAGCCAAAATGGAAGAGCACAAGGTAAAATGGTATATTCTTATTTTACATTAAAATGCTTAGAAAGTTGTATTAAAAGATATCATTTAACATTTCCCAGAGTATATGAAGATCTGAAATTACAAACTGATGGAAAAAGTAGAAGAGAAACTAAAAAGATGAAAATGAGCAATTAAGCTAAAAATATACTTAACCTGTTGTCTGGCACTTACAGAATGTGACATAGTATATATTGATAAATGCAATAGGACACTTTCCAAACACGCTGAGAGAGAAATGTGAGAGACATTAAGCATTTCTGGCTTGAAACAGGAAAACATGCAACCTCATTAAATTAATTTTGTGACCTGGACCTTTATCGTTCCTCTTTACTACTTAATGTCGCTAAAAATGATCAATTTGTATATACAGATTTAAATAGACTGGGTTCAGTCTGCTTTAAAATTCATTATTAGAAGTTCTGAAATTTTCCTTTTATGCAGACTTTAAGATTTCCCAATGCCATGCATCTTGAAATAGACAAGAACTTGGGGATGAATGCCAAGAGTGAATTTTACAATCAAATAAAGGAGGAAAAAAATTAGGAAAAAGAAAGGAAGAAAAAGGGAAAAGGGGAGGAAAAATATACTTACAAATGCCAAATTTCTTTTATCTAGATCAATATGCCAAAATTCTTTAGACTCTGAGGCATCTGTAAGGTAAGGCTGGTACTCACTATGGGAGAGAAGATTTGGCTACATCCCACTGGAAATCTGACCTGCTCCTTTTCCATGGGCATGACAGCACTACCAACACCAGCCAGTTCCAAAGGAAAAGCAAAAAACCCTCCCTCTTAATACTGTTTTCATCACTTAATAAGCTCCTAGTGATTTGACATGTTTTAGGTAAAACATGATCTGTCTCTATTAAACCCACATTTATGAATTTAAATTATTGTGTTGTTGCTACTACAATGATAAAAAAAAATTAGTCACACTCTACTGAAGCTGATAAAAATGACTGTCACTTAGATAATTCTGCAAGAAACAATTTCCTCTTGTATTTCACTGAGAGTTCAACAGAGTTTTTCTTGCTGAATGAACATTACTCATAATTCCAGACCAGGTGAAAACTTTTATCCTATTTAGTACATTACATAATTTTTCTATAATATAGAGTGTACATCTGGAGATGAGCTCTTTGGAGGGGATCTTGAGAGGTTTGAGGTGTGCAATCTAGCCACAGATTGTAGTTAATCTAGGAAATCAACAATGCTAGGGAAAAAAAAAAAAGCAAAACCAAAAAACAGGGCTGACCTGAAAAAACAAACTCAGCAAATGGGCATTGAGGTGCTGGAGCATGTTCAGAGAAGGGCAATGAAACTGGTGAGGGGTCTAGAGCACAAGTCTTATGAGGAGTGCGTGAGGGAACTGGAGCTGTTTAGGCTGGAGAAAAGGAGGCTGAGGAGGGATCTTATCATTTTCTACAACTACCTGAAAGGAGGGTGTAGCAAGGTGAGTATTGGTCTCTTCTCCCAAATGACAAGCAACAGGACAAGAGGAAATGACCTCAAGTTGCACCGGGAGAGGTTTAGATGGGATATAAGGAAATGTTCCTCACCAAAAGGGTTGACAAGCATTGAACAGGCTGCCCAGGGAAGGGACTGAGTCACCGTCCCTGGAGGTGCTTCAAAGACCTGTGGATGTGGTGCTCAGGGACTCAGTTTAGTGGTGGACTTGGCAGTGCCAGGTTAACAGCTAGACTCAATGGGCTTAAAGGTCTCTTCCAATCCAAATTATTCTATGATTCTATGAAAAGCAACAAAATCAATGTATGGGGTTCACGGGTGGGGAGCCACAGGGGGAGCTTCTGTGAGGAGAGGCCAAGGTTGCCCCATGCAGGACACCGCTGATTCCAACAGCCCTGCCTGAATGTGTTTTGCCAAAATGTTTAAATATCTGCCTTCTTTGTTTCTCAATACCCAAATCAGTTATTATATATTTATGTTAATTGGAAATAAATTAAGTTTAATTCCCCAATTTGAGTCTGGTTTGCCGATGACAACAGATACAGCTTTATTTAGATTAAAGATCAGTTAGTGGAATTATGTGGGATTTGGTTTGAATTTTATTTTTTACTCAGTTGGAATTGCCTGGAATTGTCAAGATTGCTATTAATATCTTGCCTTTGTATAGAGCTTTTCATACTGAAATATCCCAAAACATTTTATAAATTACAGCTACTGATCAGGCAGCTTCCTGTTAATTATAGCATATTCAGTAAAGAGCAATGAATCATTTCAGCAATAGAAATGACAAGCACGTTTAATTACACATACATTTTTCAACTGCCTTTGGAAAAAACCCAAAACAGCTGATTGCCTTCCAAGAACAAGAATTCATCTCCAGAAAATTACCCCTGATGCCTTCTCAAAAAAAAAAAATTGTGGAGCCAGTCCCTCTAGAAACAGTAACAGGAGCTTTCTTCAGCTATAAAACATCAGTCAGGTGTATTTTTTTATTTTTTGATGTCATACCAACAGAAGAAAAAGATTGAAATGTCCTTAGATTTGCGACTTCCAGGGGAAACATAGGTCAGGCTAAAATAATTTGGGGTTAGGTCTATCTGAAACATCTCTGATAAAAATAGCAGTATCTCCATCTTTGGTCTATATTCAGAACAGAATGTTTTTCAGAGTATTCCCTGACTTTGCTACTTAAAGCCGCACAACCTAATGGTTAAAAACACTAATAATATTGTGCAATTCCACACCTAAGATTATTCTTTTCTGTTCCTTTCACTCATTATGTAAGAAATATTTGCTACTTTTGCTTCAGCATTTCTCGAGCCCTGCTGAAGCTTCTTGTCCTCTAGAGAGCTGTTCAAGTGTGACTGGCAAAGGATGCTCAAGTTGATGAAGAATCTATGAGGTTGCTGGGGAAAGAGAAAAAAAAGTGCCTATTTTCTGCTTTAAATGGTTAAATGCAGTGAGATATCCAGATCAGAATCAGGTTTATGTTTTGACTGGCTTTAAAACATAAGTGTTTCTCCTCTACCATAGTTTTCAGGGCATTTCTAAAAAGTTTATTACTGGACTTGTTATTATAAGCTGGGAAGTTGCAGGATAGGAATGCTTCCCACTCCTGTTTTGTTTCCCCAGAGCTGAAGACTGATGAATACAGGTTACTGATTTAGGCTGTTATTTTCGTCACAAACTATGTCTGAAGCTCTGTATTTGTCTTTGAGTCTATAAGTAATGTTTAAGTAAATCACACAAAAATTAGACAAGTCATTTAGAATGAGGTAACTAATTTTCAGTGTTCATTTAGTTAATAACTAGTGTTTTGATCCTGATTTTCAAGTAAATTACTAGGTTGCATATAGTGCTCTAAGCATTTGGACAAGTTAATGCATTCTATGCACTGTGCAAATTATTTCAATTATCTGTTGATAGACAATTAAGGGAGGAAGGGGGGGATCTTTGTCAAATAGGACAGTATTTTCTTTAATGATGGAAGAGAAAGGTGGAATAATGAATAACTTTGAATGAAGGAATAGAGAACAGCTTTCTTCCAACCCCATCACCATCAATGTTAAGTCCCTTGGGTTTAGTAGTGCAGATACTTTCATCAGTGCTTAAGAGTATTCTGCTTGACAGTCACAATCGTGACCACACAAACGCAGCAAACCACAGGTATTTTAGTTGCATATGCCCTTCTGACAGGTCGGCTGGCTTTACCTGCTCACGGGGCTGAAGCCAGTGAACTGGTGCTACTTCTGATACTTTCAATTTTTTTTTATTACACAATGCTAGCGTTTTTACAATCTCATTACATACACAGACAGATTCAGACCGAGCACAAAGCCCTTTACATTAGTATCTCATGCAGGCAAACGAATGCTCGGTACTTATGTGCAGTATTCATTTACCCCAGGTTTCCTCATCATTCGCAGCCTCTGGTTTCTCTGTCTTGAATTGCTCACTGTCCTTGATCCAGCATGAGTCCACTGGTCACTGGACACAAATAAATCAAACTCTTTCTCAGATAAAGTATTTGATATGGACCAGCATCCTGCAGATCAGAGATGGCACTGGAAAAGATAGTGAAAATGTCAACGAAAGTACAGAGAATGAACTTACCCCCAAAAATGGCAGCTAAACACTACATCACTGAAATTTTCTGCCAAAGATTTACAGCTAGCAACATTTGTGTGCAGGGTTAATTGGAGCAGCTAAAGGCAGAGGGTAGCTAGGTTTGTCTTCAAAATTTCATTCAAACGAAGGGAAGACCAGAGAGTCTTAGAAACGCTTGACCCATTTTAAAATATTCTTAAAATGTAATTTAGTTCTGAAAGAGCTCAGGACAGAGCAGCTCAAGTGTTCAGAAGTCTGCCAAAATCAAAGTCTTTCAGTGGAGAGTGATTGCCAGATTTAAAAATAAGTGTTTCAGACTACCTGTAATGATACAAAAGCTACAGAAGAGAAAAAAAAGTCACTAATCCATAGCTGTTTCTTCAATTTATTAAAAAAAATCCTGTTAGATTTTTTGAAACTAAAAGTGAAATCCTTTTAGATTTTTGTTTTTCCTGGAAGTTAATATTTAGCTTTCCTACTATTTTTATATACTTCAAGTTCTGTTTAGTGTCACGGAGTACTAAATCTCTCAAACCACCTCTAAAGAAATAGCAGTGTTGCACGTTTCATAAAATAAGCCTTAGTGCAATTTATTGTCATATACACAAATTAAAGAAGGCTCCAAGAAAGGGCAGGTGAAGTAGCTTTTCTTCCACAAGTTACAAGGTCACATACAAACCATTATCGCGGAGCTAAGAGTAGCTTGGTTATGTAATGTACTATACTCTTACTCACATTGGCCTCAGTTAAGTATCTCCTAATTGGCTTTGCAGCTCAGGTTTCAATCTTTTATGATGTGGTAATTCTATTAGATACCCATCCTGGCATTATTTCCTCTCTTCCTTTCACTCCTGACATATTTTGTTTGTCAGTCAACTGCCAGTCAATCCCATTTTCAGGAGCCATCCTTTTGTATGATTGAGCTTTCGGAGTTTTCAAATGTCACTATAAGTTCTTAGCAAGAAACAGTAGCCTAAAAAAAACCCCCTCACCTTCATCCTAACAATAATTAAACTGTCATTTGTCTGCTGTGTCAGACAAAATTACCATATTCCTCTCTTATCTTTCAGTTTTCAGACATTTCTTTCAACTTGCTAGTGACCTTCACTGCTGCTTTCCAAAATGCCTCCCATTTAATTAAACCTCTTTTTAAGCAGTTAATTTGACTTTAGGTATCTCAGTACCTGACTTCTTGTTCAAAAAGTCCCTCTCTAAAATTAGCTTTCTATTCTTTGACTTAAAGCACCTCTGTCTGTACCCTAAATCAGTGCTGGTGGCTTTTCCCCCAACAAGCTTGATGTGGCCCTGTATAATTGTCATTTATTCCAACACCTCCTTTCCTTCCAATTACTGTCTAGGGTTCTATCAGTGAATATCTTCCACCTGCATTCTTTCCCTGATGTAAAAATAAATTAATAAATTTGTCAGATGCTCTCTCTGAGCTGCTTCCCAGCATCCTGGGACAGTAAATTAGCATGACTATACCTCCTACTGCCCTTATACCTCCCACTTGGATGCAGTAGCTGGCCACTCTAAGGCAAAGGCAGTTTTATATACATTAACCTTCAGCTGCAAGCCTAATTATCTCAAAGCAGTCACCTTTGTCCCCTCTGTTTTGTCCCTGCCAAGTTCTCTCACCAGGCTCAGCAATAAGGACTCCAGACCCACACAAAAGGAGCAGCAGGAGAATTTAAGGTGAAGAAAGAAAGGATCAAGCCTCCCGCCCTGAGTCTTAGATCTCCTCTCCTCCATGCCAGTTTCTTCTCAAAGGATGCTGTGCTGTTCCTAGATAAAGGTAGGACTTGACTGACTTGACTCACTTGGTAGTTCCCTACATCTGAAGGCAGTTGCAGTTCTCTACTGCAACCATAGAGAGCAGTTGAAACCAGACGGATCAGAGCATTTTCAGATTTTTTGTCTTTCAGGCTGTTTTCCCCCATTTCTCAGGTAAAAGTCTTTATCTGAGCATCTTAAACTAGCATCAGGTACCATTTTTTCATTATCAAAGTACTTTACATGATTTAGGTCTTCAGAAACTTGGTTTTTTGCATGACATGGGAGAATAAATAGTTTCATTTCAAAGCCAAATCAAGGCCAGATCAGAATTCAGTAATTCCCTGAATGACATCTAAACCAGATGCTGAATAAAGAATATCCCCACAGCGCAAGGATGTTTTATTCCGTTGGAGATATTCTCCTGGGGAGCATTTGCTCTGGTATTTGTACGATGCTAATCCGTGTGGGGAGGTACAGGTATGTGTACACTTGGTGCAGGGAACCGGCGATATAAGGTCTCATTCTGCTGTTAGTGGACACACCTGCAGATCAACAGAAACCGAGTTACTCGATCTAAGTGTGATCAGAAAGGAAAAGGCTGCTCTTTTTTATTTTTTATCATATATTTTGTATGTAGCTTATTGCTTCATGTTTTATAATGATAAGACATGACTTGTTCCAAATGGTTAATTTCAAGCTAGCGTCTCCAGGTATTAGATAGCAAGTATTTCCTATGCCACGTAGGTAGGTTAGATTATCTAATTACCCATAAACATTGTTTTGGTCTCCATGGTTACTCAGGTGATTCTAGCATTTTTCTTCCACACCACCGTTGCCAAGGATACAAGTTGTTACAAAATGCAGCAGCTACAAGTGAAGATTGCAGGGATATAGTCCTTCTGCACACAGCAGTTATACGTAATAAATCGTGCTAGGCACAGCATCTGAATCCCCAAGGCATTCTTGATGCAGTTCTCCTAGTTAACCGAGTTAGTAAGTTTGTTAGAAAAGGAGAGGATCAAATGTGAAATGTATATGGCACCACTGCATTGCCTGAAATAAAGCGCTTGAGTACCACCTTGCAGAGATAGGGATACCCTGACCCTAACTATATTACTCTCAAATAGAATTCCAGCCCAGGACAATGGAAACTGAATCAGAGCAGAAAGCTTTCTGCATTTAAGGCCAATATTACCTTGTCGACAGGGATAACCTGCAACGTGCAACAGCTTGCTGCTAAAAAGAATCACAAATATTTGCTGCACTATGTAAACTGACAAAACCAGACAAACCCGCCCATAACCACAAAAAGGGACAGAATAGGAAGAGCATTTCACTAGCTTTACTTTTTTTCTGGCCACATAATTGCAAAGACAACTTTATGTCTAAGTATCTGAACTGCAGGGAGAATACATGGCTGAAGTAATCCAACTGTGTTCAGAAACTGAACCCTTAATGATCTACGTCAGACTACATGTGAAAAATAGATGCTGGTTGTAATTTTGCCATTCATATATATAAAAATACACCCCTCCATTTTCATTAGAAGACAGTTCTCTAAGATCTAAGCTTTTCAGTTCTTTGAAATTGAAAAAATAAAATACCTATAGTTTTCAGACGTGTCCCGATAAAAACCGCTTGCTGAAAATTAATTTTTTCTTACTTTGTAAAAGCTCAAAAATTGCTACACTGTGCTGTAGCACATTATATTGTCCCAGAAGCTATAATATTTACTCTTACAAAGACAAAGCGAAATGTAATTTAAAAAACCCTTCTGAATATTGTTGCTGTCTGCAATGACAGATCACATTTCTCAGGCATAATGTGACTCTGAATAAAAAACATCTTTCCTGCCATGAAAGTTTTCCTTTTTTTATGGATGTTCATTCTCTGTCTTAAGTTCTAGAAATCCCGAGTATCAAGTATATCTGACGTATCAAGTTTATCAAGAATCTGACGTTAAATTAAATTACTCCCTCCAGTTTGAGTAGAGAACACTTTCTTGTACCAATATTCAAGTCTAATTCTAACCCTTGAGTAGATATGAGAACTGGGACTGTGATCTAAATGATACCAGTGGTATGAAATTTGGGAGTCTAATATCAAATCCTTAGTGCCCTATGATGTAAAAAAGGACAATCTGGTTAAGACTAACTATGTCGGTTCGTATTTACCAGCATTTTTAATGAGTTATTTCTGCACCAGTTGACTTCAGACCGCAGGAGAGGTTATCTCTCTGTATCAGCAACCTTGGAGCAAGTTTTCCCTGTCCTCCTCCAGCTGGCTGTGAGCCACGATGCCGGAACAAGCCACAGCAGCCGGCACAAGCAAGTAGTACTCACGCTTTTCCATTTGCTGCATGCCCTCTTCTTCCCCACTCAGAGGAAAGAAACGTCATGAGGTTTGCTTTTACCACTTACGTCTCCTTCCCCTCCCTGGTAATTTAACATTCCCAAGGATCCTGGAGAAAGGGGAAGCACAATAAACTAGTGCTTTGTCAAAGAAACACCAGTTTAAGTGGCCTCGAGCGTTATGGCTACCTTTGTTTATCTGGGCACCTTCTGGGCTATTTTGAAAGATATGAAAAAAAGCTAATGGCTGTTGTAGGATAGGTTTTTCATTTGGGAAACAAAGAAAAGGGAAAAAAAGAGAGTTCAAACCTGTGTGTCTAAACTGCAGATCCATGTCTGGCATTTACTAACCGGTCGCTACTTTTATCGGCAGCATTTCTCAACTTTTGAAATAGCAAGTGACTTGGGATGTAATATTTTTATTAGGAACAGGCAAAGTCATAACACTTTGTAAAAGCCAATTCATTTTTCTAATTATAAAGACAGGCAAGAGGAAGACTACATTCAGTGTAATTAGTGGTTAGTCATTCTTCCAGAATGAGAAAATCATCGATACAGCTTCTAAAACTCTTGAACTACAGTAAAAGCAGTCATATTTTAAAAAAAATTAAGAGGGCATAAATGCTAAATATTTTACTGACTACGCTAAGCAAGCACTACATCTTTAATTAAATACACTTTAAACCACTTAGTAAGTACCCAAATTGCTGACAATCAAGAGTCAGAGCTCTTATATCAATTTGCCTCTTACATTGATGTAAACGGTAAAATAGCTGCTGAATATGGCAATATAAAACTTGTAAGAAAACATCATAAATTTTTTAAGGGAGAAAGACAGCAAAGTAAAACCAAGCAAAGCATTTCTTTGGCTATAAAGAAACTATAATTTCATTTCATTTCCTGATTCATTGATATGACATGATGTCATCTATACATCCCAAAGGACTTATACAAACAGGAATGTAAGGAAATGCTGAAATTCTCTCCTGTGGATCATCAATGACAACAATGGACCTTGAGGAAATCCTGTACTATCAGAAGCATTATTTCATTAATACTTTGATTCAGATATCAAAAGAAGCAAGTTCTTCTGAGGATCCAGGCAAAGTTTTAAACATTTCTACATCAAAATAGCTTGAAATTACTAAAAAAAAAAAAAAAAAAAAAAAAGAAGAGGCAAACCCACAGTAACAGCAGTAAGACCAGAAAATCATGTTATCATGACTAGAAGTATACACTTACAGAACATTTATGCTCTTAACTATAGGGAGTAATCTGAAGCCACAACTAACAAAAATTTCTTTTATAAATAAGAGGTACATGGAAGATTAAAGAGATAAATATCACACATCATATAAAGGTTTGGAAGTGAATTTGATACAAGGACAAAGAGGACTTATCCAAAAATACTAGATCAAAATACAAACATGATTACCTGTGTTATGGAAACACCTGTAAAACCATAAGTATTTTTATGGTTGGTGTACAAAGTAAAAGTCTTTGCCCTATAGATCTTAACTGAGAAGATAAAATGATGCAAAGACTGGAAACAACAAAGAAAGAATAAATATGGGAATAATTACACAGAAAGAGATGGGTGTGTTTTGATAGGTAATTGGCATGATTTTCAGGTTTATCTGCTCAACGGGATTTTTTTGTGTGTGTTTTGGTGTGTTTTTACCCAGCAGCAGGCAGCCCAATACCAAACTCTACTGAAGACACAGCCCAGTGCAGATGCTGTTTTGAAACACCTAATGCAGGTAAACCCCAGGTGGGGGCTACAGAGTGACCTCACTTAACTCCATTGGGGTAAAGGTTTCCAGGTTCCACTAAAAGCACACACACACACAAAAAAGACTAATTAATAACGATTCATAAATAGTATCTTTTTATTTCTTGAGGACAAGGCATGGTGTGGAGCATCAGCTCAGAGAAAACAGAACCTCAGCGACAGAGAAGGCGTCAGTGCAACGCTGCCATTTCAGTAGGAGCAGAGGAACCAGGACGCTCAAACAGGAGATGCAGTGCTAATTTAGCGTTGCTAAATTACAATGGAAATGAAAGTGATCCCGTCTCTGCAATGGCCAAAGGTAAAACCACTAGTGCATCATTATTTATGGATTTACACAAGCATGACAAGAAATAGACCAGCTAACATAATGTTGTAAAACTGCGGTTTTGGTTAAGGAAAAGGGTAAAAAGTATACACCTGCCTCAGTGAAACATAATGGACTTCCAACAACAGAAAGAAGGAAAGGATTGTACCGTGTCAGTCTAACCCTTTTACACTCTGACTACATTTCTGATGGTGCCACCAGCGGGACAGAGAAGCTAACAACAACCTAGTCCAACATCATTTGTTGAGACAGAAGCTTTGCCTGGACTGGCAGTGGAAACAACATGTGAGTGCAGCCGACAACGCTGGGCAAATAGTGTCCCCAAAAAGGGGCACTCACCTCATGGTGGCTTTCAAAAATTCTCACAATTATCCAGGAATCAGAAAACAATTCTGTCTCAGTTGCCTCAGTTGAACACCACCCTCTTTTTCAGTGTGGGGAGACACTTCTTTGAACTGAAACAGACCAGTTTTTTGTACCTATATAAGATGGGAGATGCGGAAAGGGTATTTCTGGAAAAGCACAGCACAATCTAACAGAAGTTAAGTATTGGTAACCAGAGTAGCCTATCTCCCGGTCCCCTTTCTTTTGGAACAGATGTCACACAGAAAACTTCCAAGCGGGTGGTTTCACAAGCCGGGAGAAAGGGGGAAGGAGAGGAGGGTGCAGGGTGACTGGGAGGGCTGCACCAGCCCCCTGCGATGGCAGGAACCTCCCTGTGTGCCCCAGTGATGTTATGTCTCAGGCCAGAGATCCCCTTCCCAGCACCACGCTGCCCAGAAGGGCCACTTGGCAGCGATGGGGGGGGTGCATGTCAGAGGTGGACTCCAAAAGGCCCCTGGATGTCTGATGATGAGTTACTTGTCCTGGGCGATGACAACTTCACAAGGCTTTTGTCTGATCAAGTGAATGCACTTACCGTGGGAAGGCAGCTGGAGGTAACCAGATCAACATTTACCTAGAAAGCCACATTTTGAAGTTTTAGTGATTTTCAGATAGCGTTACCGCACGCTGAGCCCATTACGTTGTGAGGGTTCATCAGTGATATAAAAGGCAAGAATCGGCTCAGCAAGAAAAGACCATCTTAGCCTCAGCCACCTTCAGCGAACCTGCTCCCTCTGGCCTGTTCCGCCATTTCACAGCCTTTCTGGAGTTCGCAGGCTGTGAACAGGCACCAGGTGCTGCTGACGGGCTTCTCGGGTGGGAGCTGCTTGTCCTCATGCCTTTGCATTTGCGTAGGACCAGGTGTTGGAAGGGGTCCAGAGGGCGGCCATGAAGATGATCCAGGGGCTGGAGCACCTCTCCTATGAAGATAGGCTGAAGGAGAGTTGGGGCTGCTCAGCCTGGAGAGGAGAAGGCTCTGGGGAGCCCTTATAGCACTGTGGGTTCAGTTAAAGTTCACTCGCACAGCTAAGATTTATGGGCACTACGCACAGCATCTGGAGCAACAGAGTGTGCCAGTGAAACATCAAGTGACCTTGAGAGCAGAAGAGGAAAGAGAAACACAAGTTTCACATCCTGAAGCACATCCTGACAAAAAAAAAAAAAAACCCACACAAAAAAAAACCCAAACTAGCACTGCTGGTTCTGGTTTGACACTGCTGCATCGGCACCAATCTGTAGAGCTGGAGGTTTCGGTAGTACAGATGCCCCACACTTTTATTGGACTCAGCAGATCATGACCCAACAACCCTTTCTTACTTGTCGATTTAATGGTAAAGAATTCTCAGGGTTGGTAGATACTGGAGCGGACATTTCTATCATCCGTAAGTCTGACTGGATGTCTGAATGGCTTGTTGTGGACACGGCTGCTTTAATTACTGAGGTGGGAGGAACTCAGCTTCCCCAACAATTGTTACAATCCCTACCAGTAGAAGGACCAGATGGGAAAATAGCTAAATTGAAACCATACATTCTACAAGTATCCTGTACATTATGGGGCCATGATTTGATTTCACAATGGGGTTTGCTTTTAAGGACACATTTTTGACTGGGGTCGCTGATGTCCAACACAGCTCAAACTTACGTGGTCAACCAACACCCCTGTTTGGGTTGATCAGTGGCCCCTCAGAGGTGAGCAGTTGGAGGGAGCGCAAGAGCTGCTTGCAGAACAATTGCAGTTAGGACATATTGTCCCTTCTACAAGCCCATGGAATACTCCAATTTTTGTAATACCTAAGAAATCGGGCAAATGGCAATTATTGCAGGATCTACGGGCAGTTAAGGCTGTTATAGCTCCAATGGGGGCATTGCAACCAGGACTGCTGAATCCTACGATGATAACACAATCTTGGAATCTTCTTGTCATTGATTTAAAGGATTTTTTTTCTTTACAATTTTTCTACATCTTGATGATTGTCCGCATTTTGCCTTCTCCGTATATTCTATTAACAACGAAGGGCCTACGGAGAGATATCATTGGGTGGTACTTCCTCAAGGCATGAAAAATAGTCCAACTATTTGTCAATTTGTTGTTTATTCTGCTTCAAAACCAGTGAAAACACAATTTCCTACCCTTCTGTATTATATGGAAGATATTTTAATTGCTGCCCCTGATGAGTCTCAGTTACAATCTGCATTTGCTCAGGAGAAATTAGCCATGGAACACAACGGACTTCGGATTGCACCCGAGAAAGTCAGTTATGGGGGAAGCTTTGCAAGCATTACAAATTGTGGCAAACACAGTTAATACAGCCTTTGCATCCAGAATGCCAAGACACTCTCCAAGGATTTCCAGCTCAGACTGCAGCAGGCACGAGAGATTGCCTGCGTCCAGATTGCCCAGATTGCCAGCGTCTCCTGCCACTTCCTACACAGACTGGATCCAATCCTCGTGGATTGCAGCCCAATGAACGATGGCAAACTGATGCTACTCATATTTCTGCCTTTGGAGGTTTTCCGCTTTGTACATGTTACTGTCGACACCTTTTCTGGGTTTATCGTTGCTTCTGCAAAAAGGCTAAAGATGTCTGTTCCCATTGGCTTCATGAGATTGCTTGTTTTAGGAATTCCACAGAAAATTAAGACTGATAATGGGCCAGGATGGACAAAAACCTTTTTAGCTGAATGGGGGATCTTGCATGGTACAGGTATTCCCCATTTTCCCACTGGTCAAGCCATTACAGAGCGTTCCCTCCTTACTCTGAAAAACATGCTTTATAAGCAAAAAAGGGGGAATCCCCTGGGCACCAGACCTCAGTAACAATTAGATAAAGCCACTTATGTTTTAAATTTTTTGAATCTCAGGCATGCTGACAATTTGACTGCTAATCAACAACTATATGGTTTGCTGGATCAGACAATTAAGAAGCCTACAGTATTTTAGAAAGACTTACAGTCAGGACAATGGATAGGCCCAGTACCCTTGCCTTGGGGACACGGTTATGGTTGGGTTTCTTTATCCACGGGACCATACCGGTTACCTGTGAGAAATATCAAGCCCGCCAACACTATACGAAAAGATGTGGAATCTGTTGAAGATGTCTCTCAAGGTGAAGATAAAAAGGAAGATTCTGATCTTCATCAGGTTTAATCACGTTGTATGTGTGTCACATTAACACATGTATGTTGTGTAGCTCAGTAATTAGAGCTCATGTCTATTGGGTGCATGTTTTAGACCCACCTGTGTTTAAGCCTCTTGCATGGTGGGATCCACCTTTAAGTCATAATGATACGAGATGGATGGGAAGAATTTGGTTACCACCATCTTAAAATGATCTTAACAATTCCTTTGAGACTAACCAGATATTTTACAGTCACTTGGCCTGATGTGTGTCACATGGGCCAATGTTGCTAGGCATGAGAATCAATCCCCTTGTATAAATTTTACTACTCAATTACATCTTATTGGATTAAACCTAAATGGCAAAACTAATTACACTATGGTCACTCTGCCAGGTCTAAGCAATACTGATGGGGAGGGTATTATCCCATATTCATCCCATTTTCCAGCATGCAATGTGCAAAAATTGCAAGATTTAGAACAATTGGCTTGGAGACCGTGTCTGGGGTTGTATCCTCAAAGACAAAATTTGTCATTTGGGTTCATTATTGACTGGGGTCCACATGGCACCTTTTGGAATCAAAAATACAATTATTGGGCATTACCTTTTAGTGAGGATAATGCAAGCCTTATTTGGCACGATGGAGGAATGGCAGGACCTTTGATTCAATGTGTTCGTAATGACAATCATTCTAAAACAGATCTGGGCAGATTAGTTTTGCCAGGTCTAACATGAACTGTGTATCAGATGTATATGCAGAAAAATACTACCTTAGCTAATCTAATGGTTTTGCATTATGCTAACATAACTGTGTGTGCTACTCACCTGTGTGTATTCAAATGGACTCGTACTCTTAATGTAGCCTTTAATGATAGTTTGTATTCTGGGGAAGAGGAGACTGAAGGGAGACCTTATTGCTCTCTACAACTCCCTGAAAGGAGGCTGTAGAGAGGCGGGGGACGGTCTCTTCTCCCAAGTTACAGATGATAGGACAAGGGGCAATGGCTTCAAGTTACGCCAGGGGAGGTTCAGGTTAGATATTAGGAAATATTTCTTTACTGAAAGGGTTATCAGACATTGGAATGGGCAGCCCAGGGAGGTGGTTCAGGCACCATCCCTGGAGGTATTCAAGAGACGAGTTGACATGGTGCTCAGGGATATGGATTAGTGTTGGGTGGTGTTTTGTGTGGTGTGGCTGTGTGGGTTTTTTTTGCTTTGTTTTGGTTTTTTTCTCATTGGTTGGACTAGATGATCTTAAAAGGTCCCTTCCAGCCTAGGTGATTCTGTGATTCTGTATTTATTAGAAGCACAACCCTTTCTCTTTAAGAATTTAAGAATGTTGATTTACCATTGGGAGGTTGTACAACGGCTGTCCCCTTTTGGAGGACAGTGAGAAGTGTGGATACCTGTTAATCTTACATGTGAATGCGAAGGGCAAGATGGTGTAGGTCATTTAGCTAGACTTCTCTAGGATGAAGTTGAAAATAACAAAAACAGTGTTAAGCACTTTCTTGGGTGGTTAATTTTTGCCATAGTATTGGCCATAATCATCTTAGCCAGTTCATCTGCTGCAATAACTGCCCTGGCTGAGTCAGTACAAACAGCTCATACAGTTGGAGAAATGTTAATAAACGTTACTAAAGAATTCCAAATGCAAGAACAAGTTGATGAAGAATTCATGACATGATGAATCGTCCCTTGAAGCTGTTTTGCTCTTTTGCTTAATTCTCTTTCTTTTTGGATTCTTGGATTCAGTTATTAACCAGATGCGTGGTGTTCAGGACCAGGTCATGATGACCCTTGCTTTGACTTCTATTTTAACTAATAAAGGAGGGGGAGATGTGGGTTCAGTTAAAGTAGACTCGCACAGCTAAGATTTACAGGCACTACGCGCAGCATCTGGAGCAACAGAGTGTGCCAGTGAAACATTAAGTGACCTTGAGAGCAGGGGAGGAAAAAAACCACGAGTTTCACATCCTGAAGCACATCCTGACAAAAAAAAAAAAAAAAAACAAAAAAAAAAAAACCAAAACCCAACCCCAGAACAAAGCCTGGGAACTGAAACTTGTCTTGGGGGCAGAATACCTATTATTGTGATAAGATCAGTAGAATGTAAAAATTATTTGTAAGCCCATGATTGGGCATTACTAGGGGAGTGGGGTTTGTGTCTCAGCTTATATAAGTTTCTCTCTGTAGCAATAAAGTAGATTTGCTTACTGCATGATCAGCGAGTCCGTGATTTCCTCATATGCCACACAGCACCTTCCAGTACCTGAAGGGGGCTACAGGAGTGATGGAGAGGCACTCTTTATCAGGGAGTGTAGTGATAGGATGAAGAATAATGGTTTTAAATTGAAAGAGGGGAGATTTAGATTAGATACTAGAAAGAAATTCTTCACTTTGAGGGTGGTGAGACACTGGAGCAGGTTGCCCAGAGAAGCTGTGGATGCCCCATTCCTGGAGGTGTTCAAGACTAGGCTGGATGGGGCTTTGAGAGGCAATTCCTTTAGGGTCCTTCATGTATATTCACAAGCAATCCACTATAACAGTTCAGAGATTTAATCCTTTGCTTTGCAGAGCAAGTGCATGAGTTACAGGCTCCCTGTACCAAGCAGATTCAAGTAGCTTCAGGAAACGTCATGCAGACTGTTGGTAAAAAAAGTTGATAAGGTGGGAATCAGAAGAGGAGGTAAAAGCTGTTGTGTGCTCAAGAGGTGACATTTTTACATCTTTAAAAGCACTTTTTTTTTTCATCATCCTCTAGCACCTGCAAAATACTATTTACTCCAAGTCAAGCGTTGGCAATTCATTAAAGACTAAACAGGACTTGGCAATACATTCACATCACCACCGGCAGAGAATCTGGGACCGTGACAGGCTGGTGTAAATCAGCATGAAATCTTTGCAATTAAACTTTGAAATTCACAGCTCTTTACATTTTATTTCTTTTGAATATGAAATTGCTTGCTTAAAATGTTGCTAAGATGGACAAACTACTGCTCTGTAGGTATGTGGACTTTGGTGTTGAGTAGAAAAATGGCTCTTTCCAAATGGAAACAGGCCAATTATTTTGGCGTGCAATTGTAAAAACCAAAGAAACGAACAAACCATTTCTGCATGCTCTGACTGCAAACATGCCAGAGTACCTCAGCAGAAAACAAGGAGGAACTTCTTTACTTTGAAGGTGGCAGAGCACTGGAAGAGGCTGCCCAGGGAGGTGGTGGAGTCTCCTTCTCTGGAGACATTCAAAACCCTGGACATGTTCCTGTGCAACCTGCTCCGGGTGGACCTGCTTTGGCAGGGGGGTTGGACGAGATGATCTCCAGAGGTTCCTTCCAACCCCATGTGAATCTGTAAAACGCGAATGAAGTAAGAACTAGAATAGAGCAAAGTCAAAGGCACAGAAATGCTCAATATTTTATTGAAAAGCTGTGCTGAATATGCCGCGAGTCCTCTTACAGAGGCTTCAGAGAGAAATACTTCTCAGGATGGGGGGCTTTGCCAGCTGAGCTGTGTTAGGCCCCTGGCCCCATGTTTTCCACAAAACTGGAAAGGGCAGAATCAGAAGAGGACATGTAGGCCGGGGGTCCTGCCCTAACCCAGCTCATGCCGGATGGGTGCCAGCCTCCTGCCATCCGTGGGGAAGGCAGTCACTGTGGGAATACCTCGCCAGTAGCCACAGTGTCCCTGAAACATCACGTGTGGTCAGAGTGTGGTGAAAAGCCACTCAGGTGGCAAAGCTCTGGAGACCTTCACGCAGCAGAATGATGCATCAGTGGTGGGATCGCACCTCCAAGGCTCTCCCAGCAGTCCAACAGGGACACTGTGGTTGCCTTTCCAGCACTGGAACATACAGAAGGCTCAGCTACCTTCTCACAAAAGCTTGTCAGTTCAACATCTTGAGACCTTTAAGAGCCTCCTACTGTCTTCTCTCCGAGGTCAAGTCTCTAGAAAGGTAAAAACCCCTCTTGGGGTAATCCTGCAGGGTGGAAAGTGGGGGGGGGGGGAAACACGGCTCCACTGCTGCGGAGGGCGGCGGTGACAGACGGGACCGGGACCGGGACCGGGACCGGGACCGACCCCAAACGTGTTGAGGCCGAGGGCGCCATTTCGAGCTCGCGGCCCCGCCGGCGGGCGGCGCCATTTGCTGCCCCTTGCGCCCGGCCTCTCTCCCGCGCCCCCTCCTCAAGATGGAAGCGCGGCGCCTCCTCCCCTGGCTGCTGGCAGGAAGCCCCCGCGCTGCCTCCGGGGATGGGGTCAAACAAACCCCGTGTCCCCTTCTAGTTAAGGGGGCCACTTCCCCGGCGTCGCCGCCGCTGCCCGTAGGTACAGCTGCCTTCCACTGCGGCGGGCTCGGCGCTGGGGCGGTGCGTGTTGGGGAGGAGGGAAAGGAAAGGGAGGGGAGGGGGTCTCTGGGCAGTGATCCTGCGCGGAACGCGGCGGCCGCCACCGGGAGGTGCGCGGAGGGACGGCGCCTGCTCCTGAGTCAGCAGCGGCGAAGAGGCGGGCGGCATCTAGCCGCCCGGCCCGGCCCCGCCGAGTACCACCCCCTTCCCCCCCCCCTACCCTCTCCCGCCGCCAGTCCCTCCCTCAGCACTGCTGGCTCCTGGCCCTGAGCAGCCGCGGGAGGAAGGGGGCCATAGGGGGCTCCGCCGGCCCCTGCCCACCGCTGCCGGCAGGTAGGCTGGTCGTCGCGGCCTGGGCGCGGCCGCAGGTGCCAGTGCGGGTGGGGAAGGGGGTGGAAGAGGGAGTCGGTGCTGCCTAGCTTGCAACCTGTGAGGCCGGGAATGTGGGGAGAAACATCAGTGGGCTGCCTTGGGGCGGTACGTGTATGTCCTGTAATTTAATTTGCAGATAGATTTATTTCTATACGTGTATAAAAATAAATAAATAAATAAATATACTTAAGTGTGAAGGATCAGGCGGTTTTGCTGGGGTGATTCCGAAGTGTGCATGTGTGTTCAGCTGTGTCTGATCTGAGCTCAGAAATCATAGCTTTCTGTTGTCCTCCCGGTGTTTGTGTCTATACGTGTTGATATTTATGTATCCAAAGAATGTAAGAATATTATTCTTGCCAAGTTGTTTTCCAGCTTTCTATCAAAGTGCATGTGTGTGTAACAGCCTAAACATGTATTTATGTGTGACCGATGAGCATGGTGCTAGTGTGCAGTGTGTGAGGTGCTTTGTCAGATTGCCTTCTGAGCAGCAGAGCTTAAATGGAAGAAAACACTATGTGTGATTTCTGTATCACTGCAGTTTTGGGCGCTATCTATGTTGCAAATGCTGTACGACACCAGCAGACAGTTCTATCAATCCTCCGACCCCCTTTGGGAGTCTGTCACGGGTGACCTGTGAATAGTCAGATAGTTGAGGGAACAGAATGAAGCACAAGCTGTTTTGCCCTCTGCTCCTCCTGATCCGTTGGTGCTGTAGGAGCACGCTTGTGTTCCTCATACTGACTGCGTGACAAGATAGCAGAGCTGGTATAGGATATACTGGCTTTTAAACTCTTCAAGGTAGGTTCTCTGTCTGTCTTTGCCTTTAAAATATCTTGTAGTAGGATACTGATCCTCAGCTGTGCAACTCTAATAGATGCCTGTTTTGTTCAGTTATCTGCTCCTTGTCTTTGTCAAGGTTGTCTGTTGCAGTTGGTATTTCACAATTAGGCATCGTCTTGAGCCAAATGTGAATCGTTAAAAACCTGGCGCAATACAAAGTGAATAGGTGATACTGCCTGTACTTACTTCGGTAGCTTAGGTGATGGGAGTTGAGCTGCTCAGCAAGTTACACATCAAGTTGTAAGCGATGCAGGTAGGATGAGGGTGTATGTGTGCAAGCTTCATGGGCTGATGCTTTTGCCTTAAGCACAAGGCAGTGGAAAAGTATAGCCTGGCTTTTATGTTATTGAAGCTAATTGGAGTTACAGTCATGGTCTGTAGAGGAGATTGTGCTCTGGGAGTGCTTGCCCAGTTTAGTCTTTCCACACTTTTTCCTTCAGTACTGGGGTGGAGGGCTGGAGTTGCATTTCTGCAGCCTTATGAAAACTTCAGGTTCCACAGAAAACACAAGCAAATACAAATGTTACATCTTCGCTAGTTTCCTATCAGTGAGCTGCAATTCTGTCAGTCCTATTGACCTGCATGGACTGAAGAAATTTGAGATGAGCTGGAGATGCTGTAGTGTATTTCAGCTTTGCATACCCATGGCTCTCACTGTGTTTATTTCTGGCGCTAATTTCAATGGTGTGGAGATCAGGAGTTTCCATGGACAGGTTTCTGAACCTGCTAGTGAAATCTCCATCTGGAATGCCTTAAAAACAGCTGATTCCCTCTCCTCCCTCCATGTGCAGACATGCTATATGTTTCAGGTGGAACCCTTTAGAACTTTTCCAGCTGAACCTTTTGTGATGCTGAATAAAGTAGGCTTTCTGTGGGCTTCTTCATTCACATACTGGTTGTATGGACTTGGTTTATAGATCCTTCCTTTAAGAAAGCATGTGGTGATGCTTTATGTTTGCTGGGTTTGGTAGTGGTACTAAATGTATATATCCCTAGTAGGAAACAGGTGATTAAAGGTGGAGCTGTGATCAAGTGCTCTATACCCAGCAGTCTCCAATTTCAACACTGTAGAGGAAGCACAGAACCACAGTAATGGATATTGTACCCACGGGGAGAAATCCTTCCTATTGTCAGGCAGTTAGTTTTCAATTTCTGTCACAAAGTGTCTTTCTGTACAAATTTATAATCTAATTTTACTGCAGATATAGTTGCTTTTCCATTTCAGTACCTAATCTCTTTCTGAGTGGTGCCAGGGTACGATTGTTGAGCATTTTTCAGGATGATGTGACTTTGTACTGAGCAGATAGGTATTTAGTCAAATCCAGTTGGAGGTAATATGAATGCTGTTAGCCTGATGCTAGTTTTCTGCTAGTTAACCTTGACGAAGGGGCAGTTTGGTGGTTATTTCCTGTCCTAATACATTTTCCTTGATAATAAACTGTACAGAGGACAGATTTAACTCCTCTGCATGTTACAAAGAGTTCCACTGGTTAAATGTAGATAGTTTCTAAAGAAACAGAATGTGCTTAGTCATCTGAGGTGGGGCTCCAGAGGTTTGCAATTTAGGGGGGTATGCGTGCACACGTGCTTTATCTGTTTATAACAATAAAGTAGTTTTCTGAACAGCAGAGTTAATTAAGATTTATGTGAATTTGTGTCTTGAGATCAAACAAGGATTTTTCCATTGTCTTTGCATGTGCCTCTACATTTTTTCCATGAAGTACCCTCTTTCCATGGACTGCACTGATGGTGTGACACATGGGCTACCATTTTCAATTATGGAAATTGGATGACATGTTTTTGGGTGTGGGCCTGTATGAGATCAAATTGCAGTTTTACCTTCTCTGGTTGGCTGTTTTTACAATTGGTAATCTGTTCTTCTCAGATTGAAATCATCTGATGGCCTAAAGGGTACTGTAAGTGAAAAAAAAGGGATCTATTTTGACAGCAATCAAGTAAGCTTTTTCTGTGCGGGATACCGGATCAACAATGAACGTAAAACTTGGCATGGTCATGTAGGTGAAAAGACTTTCCCCTCCTCTCCTTTCTTAGCTAAGAAAATTTACTCATTTCTCTGCTCCTGCATTGACACACAAGATTTCAAGTCTACAAATGGATGTGTAGCATCCAACTGCATTGAGAGTATTTTCTTGAAGGTGATAAAATAGCAAGACACAAATGGAGAGAGTGTTTATGTACTTCACTTGTAAAAATTTGGCTTTTCTGCCTATCTACTGTCATACCCATGCCATCTCATACAAGATTTCCTCGTGCAGTCTGTGTGATTGTATCTCAGGCAGTGGCTGGACATTCAGTACTCTCATCTCAAAAATTATCAATTAGCTTTGTTGATGTTAGCACTGACATTGCTTGAGCCAATCCATCTATGAACAGCCCTTGAAGGCCATCATAAATTAGCATAAACATCATGGAAGTCACTTCTGTAACTCCTAAGTCTGGTTTTGTAACACCATAGTCTTTTTGTACAAAAATATTATCTAAAATCCCAGCATATCCATTTCACTTCAAGTGTCAGACTGTTCTTTCTTCTTCTGTACAGTGTATTGTTAATTAATGAAGGTAATACCAATCACCTGAAGCCCATAAAACAGATGCTTTTCATTTTAAGGGAAGTGGGTTACCTAGAACTTTGTAACATTTAAATTGTAATATAGTAGTTTTGCATTGTCTTCCTTTACAATGTTTCATTGTGAGTATTGTAAGGTTGGAATAAAGTATAGTAATTGATTAAATTGCAACAATTCAACTTGCACTGGACAATAAATAACACAAAAGCTTTTGCTACCCTTTCTGTAGTTGGTGTTGCTTTGGCTGAAGTGGTAAACTTTTGTTGTTTCAAGCTAATGAAACACTCATGTTCTGGGTGGCAACTAATCTCTACGTTTTGGAGGTAGTGACTGCAGTTTCCTTTGAATTGAGGTCAGTGTCCAAAGTTCCTGCTTAGTATATTTACAAACTTGGTCCTCTGAATCTGTAAATAATAGCTTTGATGCTTAGGCAGAGGTCAAGTTGCAAGAGTTGATACTTTTTAAAAAGTATTAAATATTTAATAGCAGTATTAACAATTTCAAGGGTTCATCTATCATAAATGAAATCTCCTAAATCCTGACACTGACTTAAATGGGGTCACAACTTTGTTCCATGAAGTTTTTCTTTATTTAAAAAAAAAAAAAAGGCCAGTATTTAAAGTCTTGACAATCTGTGAAAGACTCTGAATCTTGCTTGTGGGTTTAAATTTTAGGGCTTTCTCTGCAGCAAAGGGAGAGGTTTTTTATTTTTTTCTACTGAAGCTTGAGACTTTTTCAAGATTTATTGTAGTTCAGGAAATGGCACTTAAGAAAAAATTCTCAAAATCGAACTGCAGTTCAACAACAATGAATCAATTAATAGTTCCTTTTTATTTTTGAGGACTTATAATCTAAGCGGAGAAAATATTCGTAACTTTCAACCCAGTGCTAATAGCAAAGCTTTTATTGTAGTTTTAGTATAGTCATTTTTGACCTTGAACAAGTGCAAAATAAATAAATTCTTGTGTTCTGTGCACTTATGTGATCCAGCTTAAACTATCTATGTGAGTCTCTTCCATTTAACTCTCCTTATAATTTACTCAAGTTTCTCCAGAAGTATCAGCCCTTGCCTGCAAATTATACCTCGGTCCCAAAAGGATGTCTTGGTGTCTAGTTGGAGCCTGCTATGCAGTGCAGCTTGCACTCTGTATTTGTTCCTTTCTGTCATGACACTTGAACTTGAGACCTCACAACTTTGTCACACCGGCCTTTGGTTAGATGTCGGACCTTAACAACGTTAAGCTCTGCAGGCTTGAAAAAGGATTCGTACCACTGTGTTTTTTTTTTTCTGTGCCTCTCTCCCCTCCTTCCAGGCAGTCTGCTAAATCTCTTTTTTTTTTTTTTTCTATCCAAATCTCAAAACTGGTAATATGTGCACCCATTGGGTAGTTTTCTTCTGTGGTCTGTTTTCCTGTTAGGTAGAGAAATTCTGAAATGCCCTTCGTGGGAGGCTTGTGACAAATTAGATGAAAATCCGAAGGGGGGATGTAAGGATGCTTTGTCTCGACCCTGGAAGAGAAAAGATGCCATCTTGTTCCTTCAAGCTTTCCCTTTCTAGGTCTCACTTCATTTTCCCTGCAGAGTACATATTTGATGATAGCAGAGAGAACTGATAAGTGAGGCCGTGTTCTTGTGAAAAGGGAAAATGTGGAAACTGGAGTATGTTGTTTTAGAGGAATTATCCAGTAATTTGCCTCTCTTCTGAGGGGAGATATCTATTTCCCTGGCCCTGTCAATGGGGAGTGCAGGGTTCTTGGATGTCTAACAATCTCACTCTATGATACTAGCTCTTACTGCGGTTAGTTTTTAATTAGTGAGTGCCCCCTCCCCTGCTGTTCTGAATTATTTTGACTTTTTCTGCTTATTATTTTATGCCGTAATGTGTTGTAAAACCTGACACTAGTAATAGTGTTTTAATTTCTCAGCGGAGCAGTTCCACATTCATTGGTGTTTTTTAAATAGTTTTTTCTTCCTTGTAAATAATTCTTGGCACCATATACCCCTGCTAAGCATCTCAGCTTTAGAATTTCCACTGTTGTTTGCTCTCTCTGCAGCTGTTGTAATAAAGGCTACTTAAATCTTATAGAATGAAATGACTCTTTCCATGGAGCACGGCTGCTTTGTTTTAACTTGTCCGCTTGGTGTCACTTAGCAGTTGACAGTGCTGTGGGTGCCACTGAAACTATTGGAGCATGTAGTCCGTCCAGTATAACATGGCAGGTTTCAGTTTCTTTTTTTTGTTTTAGCACCATTAACTTGGTGTTTGTGCCTTGAACTTGACCGACAAAATTGATTTAGAGTTGGGATGTAATGCCAGTCTAATGTCAGCCTTCAACAAGACCTGTGGGAGCCCCTCTGAATAAAGCAGAGACGTTTGCGCTTACAGCTATGTATTGAAGCTGCAGTAACTTTTCCATCTATGGTCGTGGTTTTGTTTTCGAGTGCAGGTACCTAATGTTAGAAGATTGTGTGAGAGAGGAAGGTGATTTTGCACAGGTCATAAGCATTGATGGCTCTGTGGTATCCTTCCGCATCTGCTGAAGACCTGGAAAATTACCCCCTTTAATTAGAAGCCTGACGTGTGGCTTTTTTGATCATGTGTGTTCATACGATTCCTGTTAATATTAGACTTCCTAGTGCCTGCGCACGTCCTGAGTTTTTCTTTGAGCTGTTAAGGACAAATGCGACTGATATGAAATTCTATTTTTCTTTCTTCTGCAGTATTAATACAACGTTTATTAATGCTCAACTATTAACTAACTGGCTCAGGTATTAATGCAGGTAGCTGATGAAATAACTGATTGGAATTCTTCAGGTGGGATGGATTTCCTGAAGGACTGTCTTGTATTACGTGTAACAGAAATGTTGACATATATGTGTGTGTATGTATATAGATAATTTCATGAAGTGTAGGACTGCCATCCTGCTTTTTATAGAAGATGCCATCAGTTCCAAAATAGGAAACTGACACTAGATAGGGAAACTGACACAAAACAGCGAGAAGCTGCTTTAGCTGTGGCTTGAGTTTCAGATGCTGTTTCAGTATTTCTTTTGGCATGTTGCTTTGCTGTGCTAATGACCAGAAGGGTGAGGAGGTGAGAAGCCCCTGCTTGCCTTTCCCACTGAGGCCAGTGTGGCTGGGCCCAGTGTTTAGGTCCCTCTCTCTCTCCTGGAGGTTTCTGCTGTCTGGCATTGCTCGCTGGCAGCTTTCATGGTACCACTTGTTCCTGTCTCTGACTTTGTTAGTGTGAAGGGATGCTGCTACACCTTTTTGTAAGACACCAGCGTACTGACTTATTCTGTATTTGCTGTTCCATGGCTCTAGCACTTGAGTGCATTCCCAGGTACAGGTAATTCAGTCTGTACGTATTCTTACTGTTATAGCCCTAGCCTAATTATGTGTAGGAAGTGGCAATATAGTTCTGCTTGGCTGACCCCTTTCTCTCTCTATGGGAGAAAATTGCTTCAGTCTGCTTTAAAGTCCAGGTAAACTAAAATTCAGCGTGAGATTTGGAGTGGTGTAGGGAGGGAACAATAACAATACAGGCAATTCCTTTTCCTTGGAAAACTGCTGTGCTTAATGTGTTACCTACCAAAAGATGTTGTGGTCCTGATCAGCAACTGCACATGTTTAAAGGATTGTAAAGTCAAAATGCTTGTATTGAGGAATGAGTTCAGAATTCTCCTCTTGGCTAGAGCACTGCCAAAAGTTGCCAGCTGGAACAGAAAAACATGGCTTTTAGAGTAAGGCAATATATCAGTACAGACTGGGCAACGAGGTGTTGGAAAGCAGCCCTGAGGAAAGGGACTTGGGGGTGCTGATGGACGAGAAG
>JAOTQQ010000012.1:58849192-58929006 GCA_026546715.1 Gallinago undulata
CTGCAGGGGGGTCGGACTAGATGGCCTTTGGAGGTCCCTTCCGGCCCAGATGATTCTATGATTCTATGATTCTATATGTACAATACATATATATTTTTACCATACCTACCTATATGCTTCTCAAGGCTGCCACCCCTCATCTAGCTAAAAGGCCCGAGTCAGACTTGAACTGTTAAGAGCCAAGAAATTCCAAAGTCATTACCAGCAGTGCTGTCTGCTCCTGTTGTTAGAAAAATAGCTGGCTTTCTGATATCAGTGAAGGATAGAGATTCAGCTAGAAAATCATCTTGTAGCCTTAGTTATTTTTAACTGCTGAAATCCCATGGCTGGCTGCCTTCTTAAGTTTTAACGTCTCTTGTGTTTGTGTGATGAAAGTTTTACTTGTGGGAACAGTGCAGTATCATGGGGAAGATAAGAGGAGCAGAGCATGCATGGACTGCTGCAATGTTTACTGTCTTAACTGTTAAGGAAAGCAGGCAGTTTCTGGTAGTTATATTCTCTCCTGTGGATCAGAAGCTATGCCCTGAATTGTCTGCCTGTGCTTTGTGTCAGAGATTGATCCTAGCATTGCGAAATGCAAGCTAGTTTTGCAGTGAACTCAAGCTCTCTTATTATGTGGAAATCAAACATCAATCGATGTGTAGCTGCAAAGAAGAATGCCAGGACACAGTGGTGCTTTTGTGCGTTCACTGTGTGCTGACATGACGTGTCCCATAAGGATTCAATAAAGAATTGTGCATGCAATCCAAAGTCTGGCATTTTGTAGCTTTGGTAACTCATATTTTCTTAATATAATTGAAAAAAAAAAACAAAAAACCAAAAACCCAGCCCACAAACCACAACAAAGCACAGCTGTTTGCTACAAGTACTTATGTTTCTGAACTTAGGACAAGCAACGCTGTGAAAGCGTTCAGCAGATTTTTCACGGTCTCAGTGGTTTTTTTTTTTTAGTGTTGCTAGAAGTAATCATGCGGATGCCTCAGTCAACTCTTCTGTAGGTTATAGAAGCTGCTACTTGTCTCCTTTTAGTGGCAGTGAGATAGTCAAGTTGACCTTGCAGAGGAAAAAGGCCTATAAAATAAACAAAATTATTTTTCTGCCTTTTGACAGGGGTTAATTCTGACCTCGTGATGTTCTGATAGCAAGCCTGACGCATTTTTCCTTAGTCTAAAGGACTAAAAGTCTCTCTGAGGCAACTGGTCCATTTGGCTGCTTCTGGGAATGAGTGAAGGTTACAGCAAATGCACAATATCTCAGAAACCTTGAGTTTTGGTAATAAGCTGTTCTGCAAATCACAATTTTCTGTGGCTAACAATTTTTCCATATCAAGACAGATTTCCATAGAAACAGAAGAAATGCTGTTTGTGAAAGTATGGTTTTACCGTAATAATATCTTAACTCCCCCTCAGTCTGCTAAAGCTATTTGGAGTAGACATGTTAGTAAGTTGGAAATACTTACTAGGTTGTCCATCCTATGTATGATCCTGTGTTCTCATTCTCAAAAGCAACAGAAATATTCCAAAATCTCTTTAAAGTTGAAGTTTATAAAAATCATATGCTCTGTATGGCTCTCTGGTTTAGTTTGAATGTTCTGAAATAAAACACTACATACAAATAATCACTTGAGTAATGTGTTAGAATCATAGAATCATAATCAACACAGGCAGGTGTATGCTAGTGGGTTCAGCTGGAAAGGCTTAAGAAATCATCTGTTGTCAGCTGGAGGTCACTGTGTGCATAGTTGAGAGCCAGAACAGATGATGCACCAAGGGAAAGCCATGCTTGATCAATCTCTTAGTTATTTTATTATAGAAGTCTGGCTTGAGGACAGGGGACAACAGTGGCTATTGTGTGCCTTAATGTCATTAAGGGTTTCGACACTATCTTCCATAATGTCCTTTCAGAGAAGTTGTTCAAATATGGGCTGTATAAGCGGACAGTGAGGTGGATTGAAAACTGGCTGTGCCCAGAGCGTGATGGTCAGTGGCACAAAGTCTAGTTGGAGGCCAATGACTAGAGGCGTACCTAAGGTCAGTACTGGATCCAGTCCTGTTTAATGTCTTTATTAATCATCTGGGTGACAGGGCAGAATGTAGCCTCAGCAAGTTTGCTGATGACACAAAACTGGGAGGAGTGGCGAGATAGAGTAGAGCGTTGTGCTGTCATCCAGAGAGACCTTGACAGCCTGGAGAAATGGACTGATATGAAGTTCAGCAAGTGGAAGTGCCCATGGAGAAGAACAACTCCATAGGGACCACCCAGCTGTAAAGCAGATTGGTAGAAAAGGGCCCAGGGGTCCTAGTGGACACCAAGTTGACCTTGAGCCAGCACTATGCCCTTCTTGCAAAGAAGGCTAATGGTATCCTGGGCTTCATTAGGAGGAACATTGCCAGCAGATCAAGGGAGGTGATCCTTCCCTTCTACTCAGAACTAGTGAGGCCATGCCTTGGGTACTGTGTCTAGTTCTGGACTCCCCAAAGCAGGACAGATAAGGAGCTGCAGCAGAGAGTCTGTTGGAGATGATTAAGGGACTGGACCATCTCTACTATTGAGAAGGGCTGAGAGAGCTGGGACTGTTTGGCTTAGAGGGAACTCTGCAGTGTTTACAAATAGTTGGAGGTAGGATATAAAGAAGATTGAGCCAGGTGGTGCCCAGTGACAGGCTTGCAGGTAATGGGAACAAACAAATATAGGAGGTTCCCTCTAGACATGAGGAAACACTTTCTCATTGTGAAGTTGAGGAAATACCAGCACAGGTTGCCCAGAGAGGTTGTGGAGTCTCTATCCTTGGAGACACTCTTATCTGTCTGGATGTGTTCCTTTGCAGCATGCTCCAGGTTGCCCTGCTTGAGCAAGAGGGGTAGGCAAGGTGACCTCCAGAAGTCTGTTCCAACCTCAGCCGTCCTGTGGATTGATTGTGTGAGTCTGCATAGTTCCATTTCGGTGCAAAATGAAGCAATTTCATTTGCATCACCTTTTCAGTGAAATAAAAAATCAGTGCTCCAAATTGTGGGGCCTTCAGGACTGACCTAAACGCTCTTCCCCTCCTATGCTGATTTCTGATAAGTTGCTGATGGTACTGTACCCTGACATCGCTTGGGGCTCTACCATTTCAGCAGCTGCCTGCTAAGTGGGACATTTGGAATGACTTGGCTTAAAAAAATGAGAACTTTGACCGTTACAAAAACAGATAACTTTATAGCTGATGGAAAGACAGAAGAGCAGTTGGGTAATGCAAGACGGTTAACAATGGCCCTTGTAGCTGAGGAGTTTGTATTATAGAAGCAGTACCTGGAAGCATCCTGACAACCTGTTGCTCTTTCTAAGGGTGTGAAGCCTTACAGAATTGATCCTAATTGCTATGGAGGAGCACAGCTGTGTGTATTCTGTCAGGAATTGCTTCCTGAGAGAACATGTAACTGCAGATACCAAAATAGCGTCATACTGGGAACAGTGTAGTGTTGTTGTGTTCTGTGTGTTGTTTTTTTTTTTAGTGACAGTTATTTCTTGTGATCAGAGGTAACTTTTCAAATTGTGCAGCATATGAGTAAATTGGGAGACCAGCTCACTCTCCAGTATTTGTGCCGCTTTCCAGCTGCCTTAGGAAGGGTTCTTTTGCTGATGTTGAATAGAACACCGGTAACAAAAGTCAAGTTATATTTTTAAATCGTGTCAGGCTTTTTGAAAATCAGTAGTCTTTCCTGATTTTGCAGGGAACTTATCATTTTGGACTTGGGACTTGTTTTTAAATCTAATTTAATATTTATTCCCCCCCTCCTTGCTTTAGTGATGTACTGTGTACTGTGGTCATTTTTCTTATGTGTTTAATAGAGTTGAGAAGTTGTCAGAGTCCAGTACTCTGACCAGGTTCTTTTAGGTATTGCACATGTGGTTGGTTTAATGTTTAATATCAGATTTACTTACTTGGAGGTACTTGCTGTGACACGGGATTTCTGATGTAGCAGAGCACTACAAAATATACTGAAATCACAGTGGGAAGGTACATTACACTTGGCAAAGCATAGTAATGGCAGTATGCAGTTCAGTTGCAATACCAGTGTGATTCCCATTACTGGTCTATAATAAGATCACCTTCCCAATGCTGCTCATCCTCTGTCACTGGGGAGGAACGTGTGGGTTGAAGCCTGCTCAAGCCCGTTGCTCTCTTCAGAATTCTTTTGTTAATTGTTGGATTTTTATACTCTGTGGTGGGCTGAGCCACATATTCATTTCGCCCCTGCTGGTCTGGCTAGCTCAGGGAGACATTCACACTCTTTAATGAACTACATGGGGGAAACATTTATATGAACTGCCAGGTTTTCTAGGCTAGTTCAATAAGCCCGAACAAGAGTAGCATGTCTAAGTAACTTCCTTCTTCCCTTGTAAGGGAAAAAAGCTGGACGGAGTTTCATAATATAAATCTATGTGTTAAGGAATCTGCCAAGAGCAGCCAGGTAGCATCATTTCTATCATATGTAGATATAAGCAGCTGAAATGTGAAAGTAATTACCGAGTCACGTAGTGACCATCAAAAGGAATTGACTGGGATACTCTGCATTGAGAAGAGCTGTTCTCTGAAAAAAAACCCCACTGCTTGTGTTTTCATTTACAAAAGTGTTTTTTGGTTAAGCATCTACTCTGGATCCTTTATGTGGGTAGAGTTGTGAGTTTGGCTAAACTAACCTTTTCTTCTTGCACCAGTAATGCTGCTTTGGACTATTTGTTTCAAATGTTTGTTGCTTAAGCTGCCTTATTTATCATTGGAGACATGGACAGTAAGGTAGACTGCACCCTCAGCAAGTTTACTGATGACACAAAACTCGGTGGTGCGGTCGACAAGCGGGAGGTAAGGGATGCCATCCAGAGGGACCTGGACAGGCTGGAGAGGTGGGCTCATGCAGATCGCATGAAGTTTAACTAAGTCAAGTGCAGGGTCCTGCACCTGGGACGTGGCAATTCCAGGCACAAATACAGGTTGGGTGGAGAATGGCTAGAAAGCAGCCCTGAAGAGAAGGACTTGGGGGTGTTGGTGGATGAGAAGCTTAACGTGAGCTGGCAATGTGCACTGGCAGCCCAGAAAGTTAATCACATCCTGGCCAGCAGGTCATGGGAGGTGATTCAGCCACTCTGCTCTGCGCTCATGAGACCCCACCTGGAGTACTGTGTCTAACTTTGGAGTCCTCAACTCAGGAAGGACATGGATCTGTTGGAACTGGTCCCACAGAGGGCCACGAAGACCATCAGAGGGATGGAGTACTTCCCCTATGAAGGCAGGCTGAGAGAGCTGGGGTTATTTAGCCTGGAGAAGAGAAGGTTCTGGGAAGACCCGATAACTGCCTTTCAATATCTGAAGGGAGCCTATAGGAGAGCTGGAGTGGGACTCTGTCAGGAAGTGTAGTGACAGGACAAGGGGCAGTGGTTTTAAATTGCAAGGGGGGAGATTTAGATTAGACACCAGAACGAAATTCTTTACTGTGAGGGTGGTGAGACACTAGAACAGGTTGCCCAGGCAAGTCGTGGATGCCCCATCCCTGGAAGTGTTTAAGGCCAGGCTGGATGGGGCTTTGAGCAACCTACTCTAGTGGGAGGTGTCACTGCTTATGGCAGGGGGGTTGGAACTAGATGATCTCTAAGGTCCATTCCAGCCCAAACCATTCTATGATTCTTATTTGGAGAATTTAATGTCCTGGCGAGGAATGTCTCCCTTGAAATTCTGGAGAAGTGTCTGTTTGCACTAGCTTGATAGCCGGGAGAGAACAGTTTGAGAGCTGCCTCAAGAGCTGACTTAACATGTCATGGATTTTAGCACAAGTTATACTGCCTGTGATTTCTCAGTTAAGGGTACTTGTTGTTTCTGTGTAAAGTAAGAGCGAAACCAGGTTCTGGATGACAGAATATTTGTGGGAGTCCAAGGGTGCAAATCTTTATGGGACATTTCTGCATCTCCAGAGAACACATTTTCCAGGTAGGTAATTTGTTCTCTATTTTCAGCTTGCCTGTTCTGCTATGTCATCTATCAAGAAGTCAGGAAGCCTGCATTTAACCTGTCTATTGGATTTTACTGTGACATTCTAATTAATGCTCACATCTGACCTGTTGGTTTTTTTTTCTGTGCTGTCTGTTGCAGTGCTTCATGGCCACAGCAGGGTAAACAGTATTTGAGGAAACCAACCTTAAGACATAATTTCCACTCAGCTGGTTGGAAAAGCAGTTGTCACTGCCTTCCTGGTGCAGCATGGCATTTGGACTTGGTGTTCTCTGCCTGTTCCTATGGGCAATAACAGGTAGGAGTTTACTTCTTGTGTGTCTGAGTCACACGGGACGAGTCAAGGAAATGCTCCTGGAGTTTGTATGCAGGTGTGAATGAAATATGAATAAGGCAAGAGCTTGTGACTCCTCTGTGCAAAAAGTTCTTGTAAGGTACAGCTCCGTAACTGGTAGTTGCTTGCAAGGGTGGAAGGCATTTGTGAGTAGCTTTTTGGAGCCAGTTTCAATAGGGCTGTTTCAGGGGAGATGTGTAGGACAAGAAGAGGTAGTGGGGGAAAGTTCAAAGAGTTTTCTTTCTCTTTCTCTTGCAGGACAGCAATTTAAGAATGATATATTGCTTGTGTCCTAAGCTACCTTTCTTCTTCTCAAGTATCATAGGATGGTTGATTTATGAGAAGCATAAATGCTTTTATTTACATTCCTTACCTCATCTTCCTCTCTTACACACACATACTTCCTTTCAAAGACCACAAGAAAGTCCTGTAAGTTTCTGCTTAAGCCACAGAGATGGGTAGATTATTTCCATAATCAGACATGAAGAATGATAATAATTCTTGGTACTGCTTCTGTCATAGCAAGACTTAATCTGGTACAGTTTTGACATGCCAATTACAGAAAAATATATGCAAGCATAGGGTTTATTTCTTTAAAAGTCAGTGTTAGAATTCCGGCTGTGGAGATACTGGCAGTATCTATATTAGCAGGAATTGAGAAAATAATACTCGGTTATCTGGCTTTCATCTCCTGTAGTATAAACAAGATTAGCCCTTTGATAAAGGAGAGCCTTGCTAATGTGCTAAAGCTTAAATTGAGTACTGAATTTGGAAATGCTGGATTGTGGGGGGGATAGGTATTAACTACAGCTGTGCTCATAATTGGTTTGAAGTAGTCCTCAAGATCACCCTGAGGATCTCATAGTGCCAACCATTTTGAGGAGAACATGGAGCTGAGGTTTTTGTTGCTGTAGTACACAATACGCATGCCTTTTGTAAATAAATAAAATGCTCTACTATGAGATATATTGAGTACCTGCTGTAGGGTCTGTGCCAGTATCTTTAGGAACAAAAGGCCATAGCAACTTCAACAGAAGGTAACAATGTGCAGTAAATACTAAATTTTGGCTGAAGAGAATGTCATATTATACTTTCAATAATGCTGTTAATTGCTAGAGGCTATAATATCCTCCATGTGCATATAGAAAGTCTTGTGTTCATTCTTTAGTTGCCATTTTGCTAAACTATCTGAGAACAGGAGCATTGTACTCTGACTGCTGGCTGTATTCCAAGCCTCTTCCTGGATCTCAGGTACCAGCACGCTGTGTTTAGGGCCTAATACGTTCTAGTATCACATACTATTCTGGTGTAAATTTTAATACTCATTTATTTCCATCTTGATAATTTGCAGTATTTCCATCCAATTAATATTATCATTAACTAAACTGGAAGGTGCTTCCTGATTTCCAGGATATGTTTCCTGAAATACATCAGTGGATGCTCACCTTTGTTAAGACAAAAGTACTTTTTTTGTGTGCAGGCTTTAAGGTGAATTGACTCAGGTTCAGGAAGTTGCTAGGTGTTCATTCTGCAGTTTTTCTCTGCACAAGAGCTTGTGCTTCTAAAGACTACTTTTTCTTTAAAAGAAGAGTTTTCTTACCACATATTTTAACTTAAGATAATGAGGAGGCTGGCATTGCATCATTGAGACAATAGAGAAATGGTCTTGTTAGTTACTGTCTTTGGAAGGATACTGAAGAGTATGCTCTGGTTTGTCAAGTTGAGGTGGGCTACTCTCTCCTTTTTAGATGACTTGGTTTTTTAATTTGTTTTTCATTAATGTGGTGGGTTGGCCTTGGCTAGCTGCCAGGTGCCTAGGAAGTTATTCTGTCACTTCCCCTTCTCAACGAGATGGGAGAGAAAACTATGATTAAAAGCTTATGGCTTGAGATCAGGACGGGGAGATCACATACTAATTACAGTCAAGAGCAAACCAGACTTGACATAAGACAGTTAATTGAATTTATTGCTGATTAGTCAGAGTAGGATAATGAGAAGAACAAATCTAAAAACACCTTCCCCTCACTTCTCCCTCCTTCCCAGGCTCAACTTGATTCCCAACTCTTCTTTTTCCCCCAGAGTCATGGTCAATGAGGGTTGCCATCAGTTCATAATGCTTCATCTCTTCCACTTCTTCCTTTGCTCCAGCATGGGGTCCCTCCTATAGGATGCAGTCCTTCTCAAACTTCTCCAGTGTGGGTCCTTCACATGGGCTGCAGTTCTTCAAGAACTGCTCCAGCATGTGCCCTTTCATAGGGTTCAGTCCTTCAGGAGTGGACTGCTCCAACGTAGATCCCCCACAGGGTCATAGGTCCTGCCAGAAAACCTGCTTCTGCATGGGCTCCTCTCCATAGGGCTGCAGTTCCTGCCAGGACCAGCATGAGCTCTCCGTGGCGGTCATGGCTTCCTGTAGGGTTCATCCACTTCCTTTGGCATGAGGTCCTCTGTGGGTTGCAGGGTGGGTATCTGTGGGTTGCAGGGTGGGTATCTGCTCTGCTGTGGACCTCCATGGACTGTAGGAGGACAACCTGCTTCACCGTGGTCTTCACCACAGGCTGCAGGGGAATCTCTGCTCTGCTTGAAGTACTTCTTCCCTCTCCTTCTTCACTGACATTGGTGTATGGAGGTCATATATTCTTGCTCCTCTCTTCTGGCTGCTGCTGTTGCACAGTGTTATTTACCCCTTTTTAAATACGCTATCTCACAGGTATTACCAACATTGCTAACTGGCTCAGCCTTGACCAGCAGTGGGTTCCTCTTGGAACTGGCTCTGTCTGACTTGGGGGCAGCTTCTGGTGTCTTCTCACAGAAGTCACCCCTGCAGTCCATTGTCTCCTAACTCCCAACTACTAAAACCTTGCCACGTGCACCCAATACAATGAAAAACAAAGCTAGAACAGTAGGCAGGTCACCTAATGGATACAGATATCTACCCACAGACTAATGTTTGTGCCTCTCAGGAGGCTTGAGCTGAATGTGGCAATAAGTGTTAGTGTTTACCATGTACTTCCAGGTTTGGGAAGTCAGTCATCCAAATTGCATGAAATTCTGAGTGACAGAGGCATGGTACATGGCATACATGGTACACACTAATAACTATTGCCACATCCAGCTCGGGCCTCCTGAGAGGCACAAATATTAGTCTGTGGATACAGCTCCTAATTTCTCCACAGAAGCATTCCTTGTAATGCCAATCTCATTTCACTGGCTCATATTCATTCATTGATGAAATCAGCTTATATGAAATAGATTTAAATTATTCAGTCCATTAATGAAAATCAATAATTTTATGCATCTAAAACCAATCTCCCCCCCCCCCCCCCCTTCCCCCGATAAGAGATAAAAGACATTGGTTTCCACCACAGAAACACACAGAACACTTTGCAACTGGGAATCCAATACCTTGGAATCGATTCAGTCAAACTCTCATCTTGAGCAGGTGTATTCTAATCTGGCAGACCTTGCAAATGCTGCTATTGAAATGCATTTCTGCAAATATAATAGCATTCTCATAGCTGATTCTCAGTTTTCTCATACTGTGTGATCATATTGTGGTGCTTTGTTCTGAGATTAGCCACTCCTAACAAAAATGCGAAGATGGATTGGCAGGTAATTGCAGTCACAGGGGTTGTGCAGTCTGGTCTCCTTTTTTTAACTCCATGCAGCCCAGCCATAGATTGTATCACCCACCAGTCTTTTGTAGACATCACCAGTATCCTTTTCTTTACTCTAGGGTAGGGTGTTTCTAAATACATTACAGGCCATCAATTTTCAACACATTTCACTACTGCTGGTCTTGGACTCTGAAGAATAAGATGAATGCCCTTTTCTTCCCACGTATCTAAAATGTGAAACGCAGGCCAGGAGTGTCAAAGGACACTTTAAGATGTAGGTATGCCCTTGAAATGACAGTGGAACAGTTGCAGTGGTTGCAGTGCATTCTTTGTTAGTTGTCTTGACTAGATATTCTGGTTCACACAGGTCTTTCCTGAGAGACGAGATGGTGTATGCCTGATTGTGATCTCTGAGATGATAGTGAGTTATGCAGTATGCCAGGTTGGTTCACATTGTCCACGTCTCTGTTGGAAGTGGTCTGGTGTTCCTTCATGGAGGGATGTGGTGGCTGAACCCATGCATCTACCCTTATAGTCTCCAACTGCAAATAACCAATGCCATTGATTCAGTGTCCCTGGATGCTCATGTGTAACTTAAGGGGAGAAGGGGCTGTGGGTTGGATGGATAGTTTGGACGGTTGAAGATCTGGTCTGCAGTTTGAACATGTTTGGATTATGACCATATCCGCAGTCTGGTTAAAAAAAAAAAAATAAAGGGAAGGGGGAAGAAGTGTTCTTTAGGTGTGGGGGTTTTGGTTTTTGTTGGGTTGGTTTTGTTTTTTTCCTTTTTAAAATAGCACTTAGCTCATTTATCAGTGCCAAACAGGGATACCAATTTATGGAACAAATACGATACTTGGAGAGAACCATCAGGCCCACTGAACTAAATAGGGAGCTTTGACAGATCCTAGATGCAAGAAATGAATGATAAAACGTTGTGCGGGCTGCTGTAATGGCCACAAAAGCTTTGCAGTTCATTGTTTGTAGACTTAAGTAGAATACACTTGGTTTTAGCTTTGTCTTGAGGGCTTGCTTTTATGTAACTGAGCATTTATTTTTTTGTCTATTTGTTCTCTTTCTACTCCCTTGCAGTGCTTAATCTGCGGTCAGCATCTTTACTTAGGCCCAGAAAAAAGAGCAGTTTGGTATCCCGGATTCATCCCTATTTAAAGACCTGTGACATTTCAGGGAAAGGGAAGGGAAACACCAATTAACCTAAAGGCAGCCTGTAGAAAAAGAATGAAAATGCATTCATGGTGCACTAAAAATAGAAGGGAACTAGTTTATTGCAGCACAAGAAGGCAGAGACAGTCCTACTCTTCCTGTAGGAAACTGCTGTAGTAGGACCTTCCATCCTCTCTTAGTTCAGAGACTTTCAGGCTGTGAGAGCAATGTGCCACGTGAGCTCCCAGTGCTGTGCTGCCAGCAATAAGGTAATGGGAGGGGATTCTGACCAAGTGAGACTTCTCTTGGTGCAAGGGCAGAATCTGAGTTCTTCTCCTCTATTGCTCATTCCCTCTTGCCCCTTCTTCCTGCTTTCTGGTTCTTGTTGTACTGGTTGCTGCTAGGGAAAACGGACCAGCCTACATGGGGGTAGTTCTGTCCTTGCAGGGTGTCAGTGGGGTAATTAGCCGTGATGAACCCAGTGTTAGTACACTGTCCTAATTTGCTACTTACTAAAGAATACTTGCCTGCAAATCATTCAAGTGCTTGTGGTTGTGTGAGCCTGCCAGAGAGGGGTGAGAGCATCTGTTAGGTTTTGCAGTTAGTCTCTGTGTCCACTTGTGGAAAGGTCTCCAGCCATCTGCGATGGAGGTACAGCTGTGTTCCTGCTGGGCTGTGCACATCAGTGGGTTCATGCACCAAGATGTGAAAAAGTGATACTATGCACCTCAAAGAAGGTGTGGATGTTTCCTCACTAAAGGAATTTTAAATGAAGCTATATTAGGTTTTTTGTGGGAGGTTTTGGTTTGGTTTTGGTTTGGTTTTGGTTTGGTTTTGGTTTGGTTTTGGTTTGGTTTTGGTTTGGTTTTGGTTTGGTTTTTAGAGTAACCCACTTGCCTGACTAGGTCTCTGTGTCAGCATTGTTCTACTGTAGACATAATGAGGTACGGCCAAAGGAAGGGGAGCATTTGGCTTGCAGAACTTGCAGGTTATTGATGGCCCAGACACTAGAGGGCTTTCAGGGCTCATAATAAGGTGAAGCAATCTTTCTGTTGGTAACCTAAATGAGTACTTCTGAAACAATAAACAGAATTACATGATGCTATTTTTTTGCCATTACTGGGCAGAGTAGAACAATGCTTTAATTTGAGATCAATTAACTGAAGGAAGACAGCTATGTTGTGACCTCAGGTGTCAGGTAATGGCTTAGCAGACACAAATGTTATGTCATCCTTCATGATACACACTTCCAGTAAATTTTCTGTGAATAAGAGACCTCACTATCTCTTACTTGAGCCCATTGCAGACTGGAGATTGGACGGGGTGAAGAGGAGTATGAAATTAGAGATCAGATTAAGTTCATACTGAGTAAATTTTGCGTATTTTCCATTTGAAGACAAAACAGACACAGTGTTAGGCTGAAATGGCCTGCTAAGTTCATCCATTCTTGCCCACCTACTTCTAGAATTTTATTCAGGTGTAACTCTAGCTGAAGCAAGAGATGAAATGTGGCTTACTTTGATGTTTGGATTATGCTCTTAGGTTTAAATTAGAATTGGTGGGGAAATAATTTTCCCATTATACAGAAATTCTGAAGCTTACTTTTTTTTTTCCATTCTTTATTGGGATGAAAGCAAGGCCTCCTGATGTGAAAAAGGGGGTAGCTACGATCTGTGGCTAGGATCCTTGCTTGGGAGATTTAGGTTCAGTGTCATGTATTGTTTTAGGAATATGGTGGTCTTGTTTCTCTTTACAGCTAGTGAAACACCATCAATTTTGTGGGAGGTTGACTCTGCAGCTTGATAGCTCGTGTATGAAACTGAAGGTGGCAGAGTGAGATTTGAAAAATTGTTTCACATCAGACTGAGGGTTTGAAGTCTGGCCTCAGGTTACAGTTTGGAATATTCCAGTTGTCCAAGTCTCTCCAAAACAAGAATTGTTGGTCATTCTTTCGTTCTTCTCTGAAGAAAATAAATAATGAAGCTTTCAAATGTCTTTAAACAGGTTGGTCACTTTCTCATTCAGGGATGAGGTTAAGAAGGGAACAAACCCTCAAAGGAGTCTTTTGACACACCTTAATACTGCTGTTCCTAAAGTATTAATTGTAATGAGTTGTTACTGGCCAAATATTGCACATTCACATTTCTTTTTTTTTTTATCCTATTAAAGGCATGTTTCTCATCTCTCTGCTGATTTACAGGATTAACTAAATTGATAATGGTTGAAAAAGGACGAAAGGCTGCCTGACTCCTGTACTTCATTTTAACCCAGAGCTCTTCTGGCTCTCCTGTCCCAAGTTGTGCAGACAACTTAAAGGAAAGACTTGCAATGACAATTCAGAGTCTCTACCAGGATCATACATTCTTGGAGGAGAAAGGGAATATAAAGGAAATATGTGCAATGTGAAAGAAAAAAAAATAATACACAAATCCTGAATACAGATGAAGATATTTCATGTTTGAGCTTTGCAAAAACAGGATAGATTGTTTTAAGTTCGTGTTCCCCTGGACAGATTTTTCACTGAAAGTGTCAAGTGGAGGGAGTATACAGCATCGCAGTTTTGCATGAAGGAGTAGCTGGAGCTTTAAAAATGGACTTGAAGCTGTTTATCCTTTTTGTCAGCCTCCTATCCAGCTACACCTATTTGCAAGTCATTGATCTTTTTTTAAAATTCAGTTTTGCTTCACATTTCTCCTTACCCCAAATAGCCCTGCAAAACCATCATGAAGTATTGTCGTCTATCCCTGAGTGTGTGGTATGTGTTTTTTTGTTTGTTTGTTTCTTTTGGGGTTTTTTGCATTGAACTTAACCTACTTTGCAAGCTGTACATCCATCCCAGGCAGTATGATGCCCCACAGGTATTTCAGTAGCTGTGTTATGATCGTGGAGTGTGAAGGAATGTACTGCTGTTCAGCCCAGAAGATGTGGTGGAAGCTGTCTTGCAGTGGTTGAACACAATGCATGTGTAGGAGAATCTCTGCATCTCCAAGGCTGTAGATCATGGTCAGGCCTAACCCTTACTGCCGCCCTATTCCTACTCATTGGTTTCATTTTTCCTGCCCACAGGATTTGAGCTGGATTCCTGGAATCTGTGGATTCCTGATCCACAGATTTGAGCTGGAATCAATTAGTCAAGCTGCCTGTTTCTTTTTCTCCTGCCATATGTTATTGTGAATAATGAGGTTTCTGCTGCTAGAACTCAACTGTTAATGACATGCAGAACAGGCAGAGTCAACTGTGTGTTCCATTACTGTGTTAGCTCCACAGTGGTGACACCTTGCTTTCATTGGTTGAGTTAGCAAGTCTAGTTGAAAACCACGTTAAGAAGAATGACCTGGTTTAACTGAACTGTTTTTTTGAAGCACGATCAGATTTTTCAGGTTGCATTTTGGAGAGGGGAATTCTGAAGAGTAGTTATAGCCAGGAAAAAAACACATAGAAAAAATAATAAAAATTTACTGAGATACACAGTATGTTGATTCATGCTTGACTTGAACATTTCACACTGAGTCTGTGATGTAATGAAAATAATCCTATGAAAATAATACTGATGTCCTACTAGAAGATTACAACTTCACTGCAAAGGAAGGAAAGACGCTCCCTAATGGAACAAGCTCTTGGGATTTCACATGCACTAGTGGGTAAAGCAGCAAAAAGTTGAAAATTTGATCCAGCTTTTATATTAAGCCCCAGAGTTACATTGGTGTGAGGGTCTCTTCATGAAGTTCAACTGAGATGGCAAATGTTTCTCTTACGTAGATTTTTTTGCTTCTTCCTTCCTCAAACAAAACAATGGCATGTTACAGCATCTTATTTGGTTTTTGTTTTAAAACATGCTTTGGTCACTATGCTAAGAGGGTAATGGAGGTACTTAATGATTTTTAAATTTTTCTTGTTGTTGTTCCCTGTTCTTAAATATTGGCCATTCACTTCCATCTCTATGTATCTGTAGCGAAGGGGAGTAAGAGGCACTTTGTAAAACATATCAAGATCCTACACTGAAAAGTACTCCAAAGTACAAATATTCCTGCAAAGGGATATGCTGAAAAAAAAAGTAGTGGTTATAGATATTATGAAAGGACATGAGGAAATGAAATGAAATGTGATAAGCCATTTTTGGTCACAGTAAACTATATTATGCTTTATGTTGGTGGTGTTTTTTCAGGTTCCAGTTGTGAGCAGTGCAGAGAAGGAGCCACATACTCAGATGCAGTAATATCTCCCAATTTAGAAACCACTAAAATTATGCGAGTTCCTCATGCTATGTCAGTGTCCGACTGCATCGCAGCATGTTGTGACCTCTCTGGTTGTGACTTGTCCTGGATGTTTGAACGACGCTGTTACATCGTGAACTGCCAACACAAAGAGAATTGCGAACCCAAAAAAATTGAAACTGTGAAGTCCTATCTCACTTTTGTGCTGAGACCTTCTCAGAGGCCAGCCTCACTGCTAGGATTTGGGCAAGTGATCCCAAGCATGGTCCACTCCATGGGACTCCAGAATCAGCCATCTGAGGAAGTGAGTAGCCTGAAGGAGCTGTCTTTGCTTGGCAAAGATCCTGGCCTTGAGGAGATTCCTGAATATATTGATGATTATAAAGAATTGGAGCAGGACCCCTTTCAGTTGGGCATCAAACATGAGCAGAAGGAGAGCGCGGATTATGCTGACTGGGGCCTCATGGTGGCAGGTGAAAATAACTTCAACTCCTCCATGGGTGATGATAGAGATAACCAGGAAGACTTTGCTGAAAAGAAAGGGGAGGCTGGGAAAGTAGAAAGCCTTCTGAATAAAAACAGCTCTGAGTTGAAGTCTGTCACTGAACACTCTGTAGAGAGGCTATCGTTGTCATCTCTCCTGGAGATTACACCACTCCCCAGGAAGACCTTTGAAAGTGAAGCCGCTGTTCAACTTCTTGCACAACCTGATGATGCTTTCCAAAAAGAGGTATGTTTGCCCATCAGGAAGCAAGCGGAGTATGGTGAGGCCACTCTGCAATCCTTTTGTTTTTCAAATCAAATTAGGTTATTGCTTTGTAATGTAACCCTAACACTCAAATGACTTACAGTCCTGTTATAGTGTAGAAAAGGCTGAAGGGGAGAGGAATGTCTTAATAGGCAGATAAATTGCTAAAGGATTCTTTTCTGTGGGATGATAAGGAGCAGAGCTGCTTTTGGGACACTGTGGGATTCCCTTTGAAGCTTACAGATGAGTGGGCTTGGAGCTGGTGTAACAGTGTTACTATGTTCTTCCCTTTTGACCCTTGGAAGGACAGCGGCGATTTTGAACCATGATGTACAGCAGGATAAAATGGATAAGGTAACTTTGTTCTCACGATCCTTGTCTTAAGTCTTGATAAAAATAAGTTAACTACTTAAACTAATTTAGATACTTAAATAAAATGCACCTGTTCTCTATTTATGCCAGCCAGTTTCATCACTTGAGCCTAAAGGGACTGTGGTTCCCTAAGAACAGGGTGGAACCAGTTAGAAAGTTGAAACAGGCTATAAAGTCAACATTTACTGGGTTTGACGTGCACCTCTGCAAGACAGAAGAGGAAATTAAGCAATGTTAGCTGAATTGCTCTAAATTCCACCGAATTTTGTAACCAGTAACTAGTTATCTCTTGCTGTAGAAATGATAATTTATTACCATAACTGTAAGGAAGGGAAGTACACATAAATAAGAAAGTTGTATGAAATTGGTGACAGCTGAGGTTCTTGTTGGGGATAACAGAACTGGCAAAAGTGTGTGTGGAGAACAGCAAGTCTAAAGATAAAATCTAACTTGGATACCATTGCAGCTTAGAGGTGTGGCAGTTTTCTCTCTGCTTTGAGATCTTCTGGATATTCTGATCTAGGTGGGCTTCTGGGGGTGCCATGAGGCGCATGAGTGTCTGCTGCAGCTGGCAGAGTACAGCTATCAGGGGCTCGGACCTCTCACAGCTTCTCACAAGTTCTGTCAGCTATTGATCAAAGGGTGCTTTGGGCTGTTGACCTAGACAGCTCATGATCAGGGAGGGTGACGCAGCCTCTCAGCAGGTGCTAGGGGTGAGGCCTGATGGCAGTGAGCTAGTTAAGAGTTTATATGGGTCAGGGCTTGCAGGTCAGGGCTGCTTGTGTGCCTTAGAGAAGCCATACAACTTTGAGTTCACCTAAAATGTGTGGCAAAGAGCTGAGCAAATTTGTTCCCCATCTCTAAGGGATAGTGTGAATGGAGCTTTATGGAAGTTGAGCTTTCACTGAGCTTGCAGTGCTAATGATATATATGGCCAAGCCTGCTTTGTATATCTCTACTTTGATTTTGCTACCCCAGCTAGAATAGAAAGATTTTGTTTTCTCTTCATGCACTGCCTGTGTAGAGAGGAGTTTATTGTAAAGGGGAGAGAGACCTATTTCTCAATGGGACATGGAGGAGGCATTCCTATGTGGTCTTTATGTGATGCTAATATTATGCTAGCACAGCCATTGAAACTCCTGTGGAAAGGGTGAGGAACGAGCTTGCTTCTTTCGGTGCAGAAGAGACAAAACTCCAAAACTGGGTCAGTCTTTAGCACCAGCGGGTAGTGATTTTGCAGAGCTGATAAGACAACTGTAGTTAGAAGGCCGTGTAGCAGTGCTCTGTTAGCAGAGCTGTAGAGAGCTGATGGGATAGCATTGAAAACTGTTCATGAAATGTATTGTGAAATGACTCTAAAGGCTCTCTGTTAATATAGAGAAAGGTTAAGAATCTGGAGAAGCAGAAAATTTTGAGAAGCTGCAAAAGCCTATGCAGCCTTTGTTTCCCAAGTGGGAATCCTTTGAATTTAGACATTTGCAGGGAAATTAAGATGATGAACAGTTTTGGTAAATACCTTTCTCTGGCGTTCCCCAGGTTCAACTTCAGTCCAGACACGTCTCCACTCCGCATCTTTTCACTGCACGTCATGCTCAGTCCTTTTGGTGAGGTGAGAGGCAGCAGAGGAGGCTGGGATCAGTGGATAGCAGTTCCCTTTATGCCACTTGTTGCTTCCTTCTCTTTTCTGCCATTGTTCCTTCCTTCTTACTTGTTTCCTCTGATCTGGTGCAGGCTGCTCTGTGGGCCTCAGTCCCCTGTGAGGTGGCATGAAGTGCCTCCTTCCAAGAGGATGTCTCCAGCCCTGTACCAAATAATGTCACCTTCCACATGTTCCCTCTCATGTCTCCTCTTGTACATTTCCCCCTTTCTTCCCCCTGACCCCTTCTGTGTCCCTGTCCCCAGTGGCTATTGGCCTTTCTTAACTGTGTCTGAGTGGTTGCAGTGTTGGCATGTAGTTGCTTGTTTCCACCCGTTGCCAAACTGTCTGGGACCACAGGTGTGACCCTGTAGCCAGTCTCCTGCCACCCAAGCCCTGCCAGTTATTCCTAACACAAACTTCTGGCTTGGCTGGAAATTTTTCTGGTTTGGGAACTGTACTCATGACTCCAGTGAAAAAGAAGCTGTCTGTGATAAATTCTGGTGATAGGATTTCCTTCTTATATGTGTCTTTTTCCAGCAAGCAGACATTTAATCAAATTTCACATGGATTGTTCAGGCACATATTTGTGTTTCCTTCTGAAAAAAAAATGTTTCTTTGGAGACCAGATTTTGTTGTTGAAGAAATCTTACGGTTTTATGTTTGATTAAAAATGCTGAGTTGTCTCCAAATAGTTTTCTCACTACCTCTCAAACTGTGGTCCTTTTCTGTAGGTTATGAAAATGTGAAGGTCTTAAAACTGGTTTTGCTATTAACTGTACTGAAATCCCCTCAGTTTATTGCATATCATACAATATTTTCCTATGTCTGCTTAATTCTGCTCCAGCAATTCTATAGCTCTAGTTCCTAGACCCGTGCTGACGCACTCCCTTCTGCAGCTTCCAGACAAAGCTGTTTTAACAAGCAAGACAGACCAGGGTGGCAAAAATGCAGTTCCCTTCCTTCACAGTAGTCAGCAGCATGCAGTGTCCTCAGGTGCTGTGTTCTTTGAGCCAAGGACCCAGAAGGAGATTTTTAAACAAACACAAGCCTCAGGAGCCTGTGACCTGGGAGCATCCTTGTCATAAATGCTATCAGGTGTAGGGGGTGACTGTGTGACTCTGTGGGGTTTGTCAGTTAACTGAGAAACCTGGCTTTTTTGGGTTTGCTTCAGAGTTCAGAGTGATTTTACGGACTGTCACCCTCTAGCAGCTCAATGACATGAATACATTTAGAAATCTGTACAGAGTAGACACTGTCAAGCTGCCCAAACCAGAAATCTGCAGTGCTGCCCATCCTTGAAGTCAGATACCAGTGAAGTATTAATTCTCTTTTTAAAATGGCCAGGTAACTGCCGATCTGTTAAGCAAGGTGAGGTTGTTTAGGTTTTAGTCAAACTCCAGCTACTGCTATGTTAGTGTTGCATTGTTTCAAACATTTATTCAATAGGTTAGGCCTGACTTGATTCTTGAGTTTATTGCATTTACAGGAATAATAGTGCAGTCAAAATGCATAAAGCTGTACCTAAGAAAGCCTAAGATGGCTGACAGAATATTATGTGATGAAGAGCCTTTTAATGTCTGATTGGAATGCCTTCAGAAATAAATTTAGGAGTTAGAATGAGGTTGACTATCAGAGGTGGTCCTATCTTATTTTGGCGTTGTTTCAGTTTCAGAGTCTGCGAATGCTGAATGGTCCTGTTTGGTTAAAAATGCATTGACTTGATCCCTAGGGAATGTATAAGACCCCTGAAAGATGTTTTGATATTTAGAATTAGCTGTCAAAAATGTTTATTTCTGTCTTGAAGTCTGTACTTTGTCATACAGTATGATGTTTTGCTCTTTTGCAACTCCCCAATTAATAGAGGTCATACTTGCTAGAAATCATTAGACAGATAACTGAACGCAAATGAGGAGGGAGAAGCAGACCGGTGAAAGAGCAGAGTTTCACTGCTGACAGAGCTGCTTTCCATAAGGTTTTCCAGATAAATGAGAGAGAGCAAGTGGTAATGCAGTTATATAGTAATTGTGTGCAGGGGACATGGAGGAAAGACTGTTACATCAAACACAGCACTAGCAGCCCTTGACTCACTAGAGTCCTGATAAGTTGTCTGTAGGAGTACTTGAGGAAGACGATGATTAGGCTTGTCCTTCCCATTCATGGGGAGAAAAGAACGCACTCAATCTGTGGAGTCAGTCAGGGACCAGAAGTGGAGAAGGCTCCCCCATGGCAAGATGCTGTTGTCTGTGCTGTAACTTTGAGCTTCCCCAGGGAACTGCATGACTTTTTTTTTTTTATTTTAGAATGTTGGGAGTGTTCTTGTTTTTTGTTGGAGTTCTCAAGAGATTTGCACTCGAGTCAAACCCCGAGAACTGAAGGATGTGGGACCTCACAGTTGGTGTATTTATTTTGTAATAAGCAGTAATGGCTGTACTGGTGGGTAAAAGCAAACAAAAAGCCCACAGAGCCCATACCAACAGAACTGCCTACCCTGCTCACTCCCAGAAAGAAAAGGAGGATTCTTTCCTTCTCCTTTCAGTTCTCAAGCTGGAATTTAGGTTAATCTTGCCCCCTATATCTGCTCTAGTGTATCCCTTAGTAATAATTTCTGACTAAAAGCTTGATTTCTGATATTGCCTCTGCCCCGATTACTTACTGCCTGCTAATGTTCTTAGTTTAAGCTGTCTTTTTTACTGTGGCACCGCTTTGGATGTGACAGTGTCACAGGGCAGCTATTTTGACTGCAGAGGCTTGCCTAGGCTTGCTGACTGAAGAGATGTTTGGTACCGTTGCAGAAGAGAGTGTCCTGGAAAAGGTACATTTGAGGTGACTTTTTCCCCATCTGTCCTGCAAACCCAGGGTGGCTACTTCTCAGCTGATAGATCGGCAAAAGGCCAGGAGAGGAGTAAAGCCATAGGAAGCTCAGAAAAGTAGATTTCCCTTAAATTTGGAAGGCAAAGAAACACTTCGGTTTGCTAAAGCGTGTTAAAGAGGATCTCTTTGGAAGATGTGGGCTGGAGCGAGTATGTAAAGGAGAGCTATTTGGAAGAAAGGCCTTCTGTCAAAGGCAGCTCTCCCTGTGCGTGATGGTGTTTTCAAGGGTGAGATTCCTCCTGAAAGCACTAACTTAGGAGAGCTGCAGTCCCTCATCCTGCTGTTTGTGTCCCAACTTCTCACACAGATCTTTTTACTGTCTGCATATTGAGCAGAGCTGGAGTTGTGGCCATAAAGGTACTTGCATGGTCCATAGACCTGCAACTCTTGGTCCTCAGCACCCTCACAGGGTAGGGAGCCACAACCCTCAACACTGCTGTCACTGTCCTGGCTGCACAGGCATCTTTTCTCTCTGTCCTTGTTGAAGGCAGAGATGGAGTTACAGATGACTTTCATGCTCGCTGTTTCCTCGCAGGCTGGGAAGCAACAGTCCGTGGCACTGCTTCCATGTTCCCAGCTGCACAGGGAGCTTTTCCTCCTGCCCACATTCAAGGTAGAACTGCTCTGATTTCCTAGGGAGGCAACAGACTGCAGAGTGAAAGTGGAGCACTTAAACATGAAGAGAAGTTGAGAGCTGTGACTGTTCAGCCTTGAACAGATAGGGTTCAAGGGGGTCTTAACCAATGTGTATAAATAACTATGGCAGGAGTGAAGAAGATGGAGCCAGGCACTTTTCAATGCCGTCCAGTGACAGGATGAGAGGCAATGGACACAAATTGAAATACAAGGAGTTCTATTTGAACAATAAGCCCAGTCTTGTTCTTTTTTCATGTGAGGGTGGTCAAACACTGGAACAAGTTGTCCAGAGGGGTTGTGGATTCACTGTCCTTGGAGATATTCAAAACCTGACTGGACATGGTCCTGAGCAATCTGCTGTAGCTGACCCTGCTTTGAGGAGGGGAGTTGGACTACACTGTCTCCAGAGGTCCCTTCCCACCTCAGCCAGTCTGTGATAGGAGTGTGCATTTTGCCAACCTTCATAATCCTATTCTTTAGGTAACAGATTATATACAAATTATAGCCATCAATATGTTATGTCTTCATGGGCCACACGCAATAGCCATAACTGGCAAAGTGCTTTTCTCTGGATGTTGGATCAGAGGTAAGTCTTGAGAACATAACGAAAAGCTATTGATCCATTAAGACTAACGTGTTGTTGAAAGGTGATGAGCAAGGCTAATGCAGTGCTGAGTTATTTCTGCAAAACTTGTTGTGTCCATTGCTGCAGTTTTATGAAAAAGGTGGATGAGTGAGAAGAATACAACTGCTTGGTGATTGAAGTAGAGAGATTTAGGGCATTTTATTAGTGGTGAGGAAATAAGAAGCCATGAGCAGGTGTGGCAAAAGTCAAGGATTCTGTTCTGTTTGTGTATGTACAGCATGAAGACAATTATACTCACCATACAGACTTCCTATCATTTGGTTTTTAAAAGTTTATGACTATATTTAAATCTGTCCTCCTCTTCTATATTATTTTGAGAACTGATAGCCTCAACTGTATTCCAGGTTACCTCATTTTGATGACCATAGCCTACACTGTTCTGCATCTGAGACTTGGAAAATGATTAGTATTTCTTAAAAAGCCTAATAAGATAACAGAAACAACCCTTCTATGCTAGATATTCTTTATGTGAATAAAACCTCCTAGTAACATAAATCAGTTGTCTCACCCTACATGATATGTAATAAAACAGTATACCTCTAAGTCTAGAAATGTGAGAAATGGCTCATTTAAAACAAGTCTTTCCCTATCATTCATTTTTTCAGGTTACTACGCCTTCCTCTTCTTCAGACCAACTGGATTTCTCCACAGGTGTGTCAGAGAAAACCCAGACTCCCACAGTGGCCCCAGAGAATGTCACTGAAGGTGGGACCATGCTACTTCCCACTGTGCCACCTGAGCCCATGCAGTGGTTCACACCACCTGCAACTGCTGCTAAAGCAGGTAATGTTTCAACATAGCTGGAGATCTGAGGGGTACCTGCAGGTTGCACAGTGGGCAGGGATGACTTCACTACTGTCAAGCTTCCAGCCTGTTGTTAGTTATAAGCTTGCTCTTTGTCCAAAAGGTAACATCATCCCACTTCAAGCCTATAGACCTACAGTAGCACTGCAAACTCCAGACACCTTAGCCAGTTACTTCTGAAGCAAAGCTCTGACCAATTCCATCCTTGATGGGACACTATAATAAAAGCAAATACAGCAATGTAAAAAGCAGAGATAAAGAGCCTTTTTTAAATAGATTAATTTCTATACTTGGTGAGAAATATCAGAGGCTTTCTGGAGTTTCCGAATAGTCTCTTCTAGACTTACTTTTATTTTTGCGTGACTCTTCAGAACATTGCCCCCTCTCAAACTCAGTAGGGTTCCCACTATATATAGTTGTCAAATATCATACAGCAACATAGGTGGGTCATGAGGAAGCTCAGCCCTTCAATAGGGGAGAAGCCTAGCCCTTAGTAGGGGAGAACATGGCTTTCTTATCCTGGGGACAAAACGTTTTGCTCTAGTTTCAGAGTTCTGAGGAAGCTTATTAGACTTCAGCTACAGAGCAGAAGTTTTTATTTTGAAAGTGATGTGTTTAACCACTATGTCCTCTGTATTTGTGTTAAATTCTGTGTGTATGTCAAAGTATCTCATTTCTTCTGCTGAGTTTTCCACCTCCCTCTGTGCCCTGACAAAGGGTTAGAAGGGCCACAAGAAGCGGAGAACTACAAATGTGTGTTCTTCTGCCCTCCTGGTGTACTGAGTATAGAGGTAAAGAGCTCTATAAAGAGTAAAGATCTAAGCCCTTTGATTCCTGGTGGAGTAAGTCTGATTTGGGACATTCTTGGCATTCTCTGCCAAACTCCATAACCTGCCAGCCAGGATAGCAGTAGGAGGTAACAGGAAGAGCTGAGCTACAAGAGATCCCTCTCCAAGGCAATGGGTCATCATTACCATTGAGTGTTGACTAGGCAGCTCCTCCTCCTTCACAGGAGGAGGTTGAAGAGGACTCAAAAAGGAGCTTGGAAGAAGCAGCTGAAGGGAAGGTTGTGATGAATCTCACTGTAAGTACTGCTTTGTGCAAGGCTTGCCTCAAATTTGTGTGTTCTCAGCCCTACTGTCTTGGAAGTTCCTATTTTATTCTCACCTCATGTGGAGGTCAAACTACAAACCTTGACTCCACTGGTGTCTAGGGCAACTCCCACAAGTAGTTATGGAGCCTTAGGTACACTTAAGGAACAGTGACAGCAAGTCACTGTGGTTAATGTGGCCTCTTCACTTCATCCATTTTTTAGACCTGGAAGCTGCCACTGCAGAGTAGCCTCTTGCTCTTCTATTCAGAGCTTGGAAGTTGGATGTTTAGATGACGTTAGACATTTAGACGGTGGTGGCTTTGGGAGAACCTTTGTTCTGTGTGTTTCCAATGTTAAAAGAAGGACACTTAAAACCTTTGAAATACCAGGTCTATGGGAACATTTCCTGAAGTGGTGCTTTGGTACATGTCCGTCACAGACTAGATTTGTGGACTTTCACATTTTTGGAAGAGGAAAGTTTTCACAGATGAGAACTGGGAGGGTAATTCCTGCATGTCAAATAGATTGAATGTGCTATACAAGTGGAATTTTTAAAAGGGACGCATCGAGGCATACCTTACAAGCGCTGCACAAACATAGAATAGTGCCCCTTGGTGAAAGAAGACATGATATTAGAGTTCTAGTATGGATTATGTTACTTTAATGAGGTTTATTCTGGTGCAGATTTTTTTTTTCTTCTGTAATTATGCATTTTTTTGATTCTTGAACTTCCATCCAATTACTGAGAAAAATGCATCATTCTTTATGCAGAGCAATGTCACCTGAATAATCAGAATGCTCTTCTCTGAAGCAGAAGCAGGGGAAATGACACTTCATATTTGGGGAAAAAGAAAACTCTTGGGCTGGTGAAAGGCAAAGAAGCTATAGTCATGATTGTAATAGGTTGTGATTTGATTGTGTATTGAGGAATTATTATTTTTTTTTTTAACTTAGCCTTGCCTATTCACTGTAGAGTGTTTGTCAAATTTTTATTAATCTATTACAAATAATATTTGAAGATGCTAAATTTATATCCATCCCATCTGTTAAAACTTAATGTACTTATTCTGTCTTAGATACAGTAAAAGAACTTATTGTGTCTGCTGGTGATAACATACGCGTGATGCTACCCAAAAATGAGGTTGAACTGAATGCCTTTGTTGTCCCACCACCATCTACAGGTGAGTTGAATGGTCTTGGCATACAAGGAGATGCACACACCACCATCCTGTAATGGCAGACGAGTCCTGAGTTATGTGAACATCCTGTACTCGGGATAAAGCCATCTTGCTCATCTCATACTACAACCTTTTTTTGTAGTAGTACTAGGCTCCAACTGCGGAGAAGATATCCTGCTCTGGATTTTAGAGATTTCTAATTTTTTCTAAGTGGCTTTTGTTTGCAGAACCTGAACGCATTAGCCAGATGGTTCAGTAGTAAGCCTGTAGCTTCTACCAAAATATGAATCCCTATCACCCAAGTTATAGCACCTTGCTGTAAATCACAGGGGGCAGGGGGAAGTAGGTTCTAAATACAACATTTACCTTAAAGCTATCAGCTTATGGACTGCAGCAGCAAAGAATACATACAGTAGCTATGTAAAATGCATTCACTTCACATGAAGCTGATTTTTGTGAAGAATTCAATTATTTGTGAAGTCCATTGCCACATCCTTGCTGCTTTACCAAGGATGTGGTAATTGTGGAAGTTTAACATAATCGTGCCGCTTCATTTTGCAGACTTAAACAGCAGCAGTTGTCGTTTCCTACTGCAGTATTTTATCTGATGGACAGTGAACTTGATTTCTTTGTTTCCTGGCCTTATCTTGGAGGCAAAACTGATTGCTGTTATGCTGTGTTATTTTTCTTAGAAACAGCCTACACCTATGAGTGGAGCTTAATCAGTCACCCTGCTGACTACAGCGGTGAGATGGAGCGCAGGCACAGCCAGACCTTGAAGCTCTCTCATGTAAGCGAGCTGTAAGCCCAGGCTCATGGGGTTTGTGCGGTCCTTTCACAGGAATCTAACCTGTGGGGAAGGGCATCTTGACACAAGGGGTTTGAATGACTGCCAGAGTCTCTTCACTTGCATGTGTCACCAAATCTTTGCCAGATTATAAGCCTTCTTTAGAGCACTCCAATTTTAAGATAGTGTAAAAATTCCTTAGTGTTTGCTTTGTATTCCCCACTTCTGGACAGTGATTTTTGTGTATGTGTTTATAAAAGGAGCTCTAGATTTCAGATATGCAGATTTTTTCTCTGTTTACAATATGATTGGCAGGTAACTACATACTGCTTTTGTGTAATTTGACATGTAACCCTATTTATTCTGTGCTTGTTTTCAGTTGTCAGTGGGACTTTATGCCTTCAAAGTGATGGTTTCTGGTGAAAATGCCTTTGGTGAAGGTTTTGTAAATGTCACGGTCAAACCAGGTAAATCAAGTGGCTTGAAGTAATGAGATTATTTTCTTCAACCCAAGTAGCTGGACAACATGCTTATCTAATAGTCTTTCAGTTACTGTCTGTCAAGGACACCTGGTCATGCAGAGATGTTTTCTATCTTCATGTCCATAAAGTGTTTTAAGGAAGTAGAGTTAAGAATCTTGCTCACTGTGTTTTAAGTGCTCTCTGGTCTTGTACCCTACTCATGCCACCTTTTATGGTCCCCTTCTCCAGTACAGCTAGAAATAGCAATTAGGTGCCGATCTAAATTATACCAGGTCTGATCTAAATTATACCAGTTAAAGTGGCTGCGGTGGGAGATGACTGTGTCAGCGCACTGCTCTTCTGTGACCTTTTGTCTCCCTTGTCCAGAAAGGACAGCAGATGCTGCAAAGCTGTCAGTCTGAGATTTAAATCTCTGGTGACTATAGATCTTTAGAGTCACAGATTAGTTTTGCCTGGACTTACACTACTATTTTTTTTTCTCTTCCCCTTTCTTCTCCACAGCAGTCAGAGTGAACCAGCCTCCTGTTGCCATTGCTTCACCCAAAGTACAAGAAGTTTCTTTGCCTACAACTTCTACCTTCATTGATGGCAGTCGTATGTACTGATGGACCATCCTGTGCTTATATGCTGTATTTTTAATATACAATTACTACATTATTGTTTGTCAGTTACAAGTGAAATTCTTTCTTCTCACTCTACTCAGAAGTTCCCTAAATTGTGATTTACTTCAGGGATTTGAGTCTAGTTATAAATGATTTTAATAAATGAAAAAAGTGATAAAATGCAGCCTTCTGCATGGGGATTGAGATACAGTGCATTGGAGGCTGTTACATCCAAACAGCAACTGTTCTTGCAGCTTCTTCCTGCCCTGGCTAGAAGGTCTCTGTGCCAGTACAGCTGGGGGCATGGTAGAGAGCTGTAGGGTATGATGAGATGTCATAATTATGCTCATAATTACTGAGAGCAGACAAATTGGAATATGCAGAGTCTGAGACTGATATTTTTATGTGTGTGAAGAATTTTCTGTTTGTTTAGATAAATGATACCAAATGTAACTTGGAATCTGTGGTTTAGCAGCTATGGTACATGAACCCTGTTCAAATATGCTTGAAAAGATAGTTGTAGAAAACCAATTAGGCATCAGTTCATGAAAGACTTTACCATTCATTCCAGTAATTGTCACAAGAAACTGATACTTTTTTTTTTCATGAATATAGAAAGTATAGATGATACAAAGATAGTGAGTTACCATTGGGAGGAAATTAAAGGTCCTTTGCGAGAACAGAAGGCATCTGCTGACACACCTGTTTTGCACTTGGCTAACCTTGTTCCTGGAAACTACACTTTCAGGTACCTGCACAGATGTTTTCCTCTGGGGTTTTAACTATTTCTGTGATGTCAGTTAAATGTTTGTTTCTCTTAGTGCACATATGTACACCCTCAAACAAAAAAACCCTTTGTTTTTCTTCTGCATGCTGCTACTCTTCATTTTGCACAGTGGAGAGACATAGGGAGCAATTCTATTAAAAAGTGCCTAACAAGTGGTTTTGTGATACTGGTGTAGTGGTACTTTATAGCACAAAATTATGCAAAACAAGGCATTAGAAATTAAATACCTCCCACTCCCAGCAATGGTAACAGTGACAGAACTTTCTTTTTTCCCCAACTTAGAAGTTGACAAGTATCCTGAGATGCTACTCTGCAGTCAGGCTGAGAAAGTCATCCCCTGAAGGGGGGGCAGACAGAACAATATCAGAAGACTGATCCTTGCAAGGCTGATCTTAATAAGAGTCATAAGTGTGCTGATTTTAATGAGTCATTCCATTCTTCATAAAAGCCTTTGCTTTGCTACTGTTTTCCTCCATTTATGCGTTGCTGAAGGTGGATTTTGTCCAGACAATGGAAGCAATATTTGTGATTCTGGGTGCTTTAATAAAAAGCAGAGTTCATTTTCTAAGCTTTTTAATATAAAGCCTGATTTATGCAAGGGCAGACTTCCCACTGACCTAGCCTCTGTTCTGTTATTTGGCTGCCAGTGTGTAACAGCTTACCAATTAAATATATGCTGTATCAGAGTGTAGCATCGGCAGAAAGTAGAAGCCAAGGTACATACATACATTCAATCTGTTGTTTTTGTGTAAGCTTTGCCAAAAATTGCATGGCTTCAACTTCCATTCTGTGTTCTTTACTGGAATTGTTCCGTATTGTACAGTGGTAAAAATAAGCGTAGGATTTTTTCCGTTTTAAAAACGGCAGAGCTTGCTTACAAGCGATATTCTAAGTATGCTCCAAACTCTAGGGAATTAAGAAATCACTTGCTCTATCTGCACACCTTTGTGGGAGGCTGAGGTACTTGACCAATAGAGCAGTGTGTTCAAGCTTACAGGAAATGAGCTGATCAACAAAATCTAGTGCTCCTGATACACATGGATGTGCACCCACCACAATACTATGTGTTCCCTAATGACAGAATTAATGAGCACAAGTTTTGTTCCAGCTTGGGCAAGGCTTCAAGAGTGGTTCCCTTCCATGTGGTCAGCTGTCTGCATTTTTTCACAACAGAGGTGAATTAGGGATGTAGTTGGTTACCACTCCGAGAAGGGCAGCTTTTCAACGCTTTCCAGTGTCTACAGCAGTCTCATTTTAAGGTGATTTATCATTGTGTTTCTGAGAGACACTAGTGTGCTTTTTTTTTTTAAACCCTGAACTATTTTAGTTTTGTGACTTGACATCTTCAAAAATCTGAGCTGATATTAAACTCCATTAAAATTAGTAATAGTGTGCCACAAAGAAATAACAAGTTAGGATCTGCTCCTCTACTGTAAGCAGAGCTTCTGAACACCCAGAGTGGTTTTGCTTGTACATGTTAACAGAGACTGTTCCACTGTGGATGATGAATGAAATCCCTGTTTTTACTAAGTAAATTATTTAAAGAACTCTGTTTTTTTAAAGAAATCTGTTTGAAGTTGCCATTCACTGCGGGGAAAATGGTTTCACCTGGGATCCAGTATTGTTAGGGTTTGGCTTTTCTTTTTATTAAAGATTGAAAGCTGTGTTTGAAAACAGTCTTCTGAATTTCTTTCCTACCTTTGTTGAGGATTATGTGTTTCTGAAGCAGGAATTTGTACAGTCTAGTCAGTGGCTCTGTTTTAGGTGGTTTTTGAAAAAGTGCCAGAAAATGTTAACCTTTGAATTTAGGACTTGGCAGAAGTCCATCTGAACAGATTTCCAGTATTGGTTTTTTTTTTTTCCTGTTGTAGACTCACAGTGATTGATTCAGATGGAGCAGCCAACTCTACCATTGCATCTCTGACTGTCAACAAACCGGTGGATTACCCACCCATTGCCAATGCAGGACCTAATCAGGCAGTCACCTTGCCCCAGAACTTCATCACGCTGAATGGAAACCAGAGCAGCGATGACCATGAAATTGTCAGCTATGAATGGTCGCTCAGTCCCAAAAGCAAAGGCAAGGTTGTGGCAATGCAGGTATGGCTGTTTCTCCTTTCGCAGGATTGGAAAGCTCTGTTATCTTTGCCTCTAACACGGGGTAACACGTCCTAAGTGTTTCAAAATTATTGTTCAGAAATGCAGCAATGTTAGAAATTGAGGTTTATTATATGAGATGTTTGTTATTGCAATAGTAAACATATAATATCTCTGCATCAAATTTTAAGTCTTCCCTTTGTCCACAAGGTACTTAAAACGCTTTCTCAAAATTTGAATTTATGAGTTAAGACAAATTTTATCTTTTCTTCATGTTTGCTCTGAAAGAACTTTCATAATCCATGAGTGTTTCTGTTTTATCTCATGCTCTCTGCCTTTATAAATGCTGTGTAGGGAGTGCGGACGCCGTACCTCCAGTTATCTGCAATGCAGGAAGGAGATTATACGTTTCAGCTGACTGTCACAGACTCTGCGAGGCAGCGGTCCACTGCTGAGGTGACACTGATTGTACAGCCTGGTAAGTCCGCTGCAGGCACGTCTGGGTCCTTCAGGGGTGGGTCAGCCTGATGCCTTAGCACTGTCCTCAAATGCTTCATCTCCCTGCATTGCACCATTGAGATGGCAGTCTAGATGTCCCATATCCCTGCATCAAGGACTCTTCCACCTCTATTTTCTGTCAAAGCAAGCAGTTAGAACAAGTGTAGAATCGTAAAAAGTCCAGGTGGTAATCCTGAGGGCTCGCACCAGCCTGATCACGTAAGGAAACCTGAACAGAGGTGTCTTTGAGTGTCCTAGCAGCTAAAATGTAGCTCTTGAGTTTAATATCCTATGAAGTCTGTTTTGCAAAGCAGCTCAGAGTATCAATTGGTGCTCTGCTGTTTTCTTAGTGTTTTGCAGTTCTCCTTCAAGAATCCTTGGTGAATTGAATTATCTTGTACTTTCTAGGGAAAATTTTCAAGCAAAGATTTTCAAAGGCCGCATCTTTCACATGCTTATTTAGATTTGGGAGCTGAGTGATGAATTTGGCCTGAATGTCCAGGCCTCTTGAGAGATGTTTGTGGGTTTTTTTTTTTCTTATGCTTTTTTTTTGTAATGTGTTTGCCTTCCTGTTTTGCGTTCTGCCGTGGGACAACATTTTATCTTCTTGTTGTTCTTACACATCTTTTTGTAGATGACCCTTTCTGGGAGAACTTTACAGTGGGCACTTACTGCAGAAATCTAGAACAAGAATTGGCAGCGTCTGCATGATGATACCTTTTTCTTTTTACAGAAAATAACAGTCCTCCAGTAGCAGTGGCTGGCCCTGACAAGGAATTGACTTTCCCGGTAGAAAGTACTACACTGGATGGAAGCAAAAGCCAAGATGACCAAGGCATTGTCTTCTATCATTGGGAAAATATCAGGTATCTAGAGATTTTACTAATCTCCTGTAAAAGGGAAAACAAAGTGAAAGTTATTGGGTGCCAGAGCCTCTTATGCAATTGTGTTGGGACACTGAGAACTGCTTTGAGGATCTTCCCACTCAGGTGGTAGTAGGGTAAGAGACAGGAATTTTAAGTCCAGCTTGGAAAGCTTAGGCAATCTCTGCCTATGTTTAGCAATCTGTTATTTTGAGGCCTGCTGTTATAAAGTTAAGAGAAGATTACAGGAACTTCCATGTCTCCTGTTAAAAAGCAAGTAACAGGCTTGGGTGTCCTCCTGTAATGTACAAAGTACATAGAACAGCAAGGAGAGAGACTGAGCTTCTGGGGTTCATTTTCTGCTCTTCTGGTAACTGGGTATGTGATGCTTGGGTGCTTTGAATGCCTTGAAATAAAAGGATTTATGAATTTTCTGAGCTTAACTCATTTCTCATATACATCTTTAACCATCAGTGCTTATAGCGGTGGTGGAACTACAATATATATAGAAGCAAATTGTGCGAGTGATTCTGTTGAAAGAACAATTTGGCTGGCTGTGCAGGATTATTTTTCTGAGATGTTTTGTTTCAGTGGACCAAGCTCTGTACAGATGGAAAATGATGACAAAGCAGTAGCAACTGTGACTGGTCTTCAGGTTGGTACCTATCGCTTCCGGCTGACCGTGAAAGACCAACAGGGCTTGAGCAGTGCATCTGTGCTGTCTATTACTGTGAAGGAAGGTAAGCTTAGTCACTGCTTCTTAGCAAAGTGTAGGCAACTTGCCAGTTAATTGACAGAATGTAAAGGAAGTCAGAACAGAAAGGGATAATATCTTTGCTGTTGAGAGTGGCTGGTAGGATTAACATTGCTTGCTGCACTTTTATGCAGAATTAGTTGTAACAAAAATGCTTCAAAATACTGTTTATGATGTGTCTACTTCATTGAGGATATGTTTTTATTTTATTCTCAAAGTTAAGCTTTGAGCAGAAAAGCAATTTTGTTGGGTTTTCAGTAACGTCGAAGAAGCAGGATCTCAGTGTATCAATTTCCACTTAAATACAGTCTTTCAATGTTAAGTTTTTATTCTGTTTTTTTTTTATATACAGAGAAACAGTTGCTGTGGTGTTTTTTTCATTATTTTTTCACCAGTGTGCATGCTATAGAAGAGGTTTTAGGATAATACCTTTTGTGTGAGATCACAAATCATAGAATCGTTTAGGTTGGAAAAGACCTTTAAGATCATCGAGCCTGACCATTAACCTGGCACTGCCAAGTCCACTACTAAACAATGTCCCTCAGCACCACATTTACAGGTCTTTGAAAGGTCTCCAGGGATGGTGACTCAACCACTTCCTTGAGCAGCCTGTTCTAATGCTTGTCAACCCTTTCAGTGAATAATTTTTTCCTATTATCCCATCTAAGGCTCCCCTGGCGCAACTTGAGGCCATTTCCTCTTGTTCAATCACTTCTTACTTGGGAGAAGATACCAGCACCCACCATGCTACAGCCTTGTCTTAAGTAGTTATAGAGAGCTATAAGGTCTCTCCTCTGCCTCCTTTTCTCCAGGCTGAACAACCCCATTTCCCTCAACATAAGACCTTTTCTTTAGACCCTTCCCCAACTTTGTTGCTCTTCCGATAGAGGTATGGTCAGGTGCTTCTGACAGATTTCATAGCTTTCACTTATGTTACATCCTCAGATTTGTGGTGATAATCCAACCATCTATTGCCTCATATTGTTCCTTAGGGAGTGATTTTAGCATTCTCTTTGGGCCTATGCCTCCTTTTAAAGAAGGTGACATAATAATCTCAAATCTTGTTTGGACCAGACTTTGTTTTTCTATTGCATACCTTCTTTTTAGAGAGGAGGAATGCACTTTGGCTTTCCAAGTATGGTACCTATACTGTTCAGGAAATGAATGAAATTGCATTAAAACCTTTAACTGCTGACTTCCTTGAAAACAATGCAGCCCTGTTTCTTTTTTACTTGGTATCACTGCGGAATGAATGAATCTTGAAGAAGAAGCTGGACTCAATTTTACCCATGTGCATCATTGGTTGAACTGTTTTGGAGTTTGTTAGGTGTTTAGTTGGAAACACATGGCAACAGCTCTGCCCAAATATGTCTCAGGGTCTCATTCATGCTGTGAAGTGCAGCCACAGTACTTACTGACTACAGTCATAGGTTCAATATTAAAAATATTCAGTGCTCCAATAGCCAAGTTTAATTAACTGGTTTATTTGGAAAAGGCAGGAAGATCGCTTGTATCACAGAGAATTCTGTGCTGTTCTAAAGAATAGAGTTACAGCCAATGCCCTGGAGATCTGCCCAAAATTGAATTATTTATGTCCAACCTAATATTCACACCAGCAAGGTATCTTCTTGGACCTCTGTCTTATCAGTTGTGTTCTAAACAGAAGTCAGTGATGTCTGATTTCTGCAAAGAGAATGTGTTTCTGTTTCTTTGGTATTTTTTGTCATATTCCCAATGCATGCCTAAATTTCACTGCTAGCAGTAAGCAAAAAGCATTCAGGAACTGGGTTTACTCTAAGTTTCCTGATTCCACATTGCCTAAGGACAGGCATTGTGAAGGTGTGAGACCTTACCCAAGCTTCTGTTCAGTAATAAGTGATTCTCAAGACAAGAAGAGCCAAGTGTGGTGATCTCATACTGGACTTTTTCCTTGACTAGAGAAGATCTGATGCTTAAGTTACTGTGAGACTGTAAATAAAGTACCCCACAATGCTTATTGAAAAATATCTTTTTGGATAGTACCTCTTACTGGTATTTTCCTCATGGTGCAGCTCTGCTTTTGTCAGGTTGTAATAATCCTGGAGCCAAATTCTGTATACCCACTCATCCTTTCCCTGTACCTTTGACACGAGATACTGTTGTTATTGCCTGCAATCATCAGGTAAAGAATTGCAGAGTGGGTGTATTGGCAATAGCATGTCACATTTTGCATGTTTTGAAAGCAAATCCTTCTCCTCCACTATTTTTACGGCTAGAAAACAACAGTCCACCCCGGGCGCATGCTGGTGGGAAGCATGTTCTAGTCCTTCCAAATAATTCTGTTACCTTGGATGGCTCAAGGTCTGACGATGACCAGGGGATTGTGTCGTATTTGTGGATTCGGGATGGTCAAAGCCCAGCAGCTGGGGTAAGTTTCTTCAAGGTTGTCAAATTCAGCTCTTGTTATGCATGTAGTATCACTGCCACAGGGCAAGCAGGTACGACTCATAAGATGCCATGAGGCGTGGTGCCTGTTTCTGGTTTGTCTCCCCTGCTCTAACACTTTGGTTCAAGGGACTTGTGATAGTTTCAATGCAGCTGTAGAATACGGTAGTTAAGTCCACATTGGTGCAGTCCTCCTACTTAATTGGGAAAGACTCAAGACAGAACAATAAAGTTGTGTCTCTTAAGGGCGTAATTGGTGATAGTACCAAGGTAATGTGTTTGAGAGAAAAATCATCTGAAATCCAGACACTCCAAAGGAGGAAATGTCTGAGAGAGCAAGAAGTACCCATGAAGATTAGGGAGTCATCTCTGGTAACATGAGGTGAAACTTGCAGTTTAAAATAAAAACGGTATTTGGTTCTAGGTGTGTAGATACCTTGCCTGACAGACCATAGTGAATAGCCTGTCAGTGGAGCCTGCTCTCCCAAGTGGGAGCAGACAGCAGAAAGCACCTCATGATAAACTGAAGTTTGTACATCAGCTACTAAAACTGTGGTAACTGCTTTTGCTGATCTGTGCAAAGTGGTGTGGACAGCACTTTGCAGTCAGGAAGGCAGTGGCAAATCAGCAAGAACCAGGAAAGGAGAAACAGCAAAATGATAACAAAGCTGCTAGAAGCAATTCACAAGGGGGTAGGAGAAGAATTGAAGAGTTTTAGCTTAAATATAGCTGACAGAGATGATAGCTGGAGATACATGAACTCCAAAGAAAGGAAATAATTTGGGAATTAAGAAAGCAGAACTAAGGATACTGGAGTACAATTGAGAAATAATAATGTAACTGTCTCAGATTTTCAAGCAGATGAGTACTTGAGAGTGTCAGCTGTTCTGTCTGGGTTATTTTTGATGAAAATATCCTTACTGTGCAGACATCCTCATTAACTGCAACTTCCAAATTTGCATTACTCTGCTATAAACTGTGGGTAGGTCATTTTTGCGCCAAAAGCCAAAGCAAGAGCTCACACTGTCATTTCAGATATTCAACTTGATGGTCACTCCTGTAAGTTTCTTTGAGTTTCTCTATCATCCCAATACTTTTTTTTTTTCTTTTTATTTTCAGGATGTGATCCATGGCTCAGACCACGAAGCAGTGCTGCAGCTGACTAATCTGGTAGAAGGAACCTACACGTTTCACTTGAAAGTGACGGATGCTAAAGGAGACTCAGATATTGATTCAGCAACTGTTGAAGTGCGGCCTGGTATGACAATTAAAAGGTCATCGATACATTGTGAATACCTCATCTTTGTTCTCCTTTTCACTTATGTATTTCAATGTTGACAAGATTCTCTCAAGTTAAAACACAAAATGAACAGGTCTTTTCCTGCCTTCTTATTGTTCTCTCAATAGGCCTGAGTGTGCTTAGAAGATGTCGTGTCAGGATTCTTAACTTCCGATTTACACCATTGCCTTACTGGAAGCATAAATAAACAAAGATCATACTTCCTAGTTAAGATTTTAATTCAGTTTTTATTGATTTTTTGGTTCTTTTTCCTGGTTGTTAATCAATTTGGCCAATGGAAAGAGATGGCAGCTGAGCATTAAGTTTAGGTACAATTGCTGCAATTGTGTGTTTGATGGTTGAGAGTGTGTTCTTATGCTTATTTTCCTTTCTTTTTTACTGAAAGACAAAAACAAACCTCAAAGAATTTCAGGGAGTTTAAATTGTCTTTTCATGGTTTGGTTTTGCTCATATATAGGCTTGTTTTCAAATGCAGGATAAATGGTTATAAGATGGAAGCATAAGTTGAGGTTTCAGGAAACGAGTCTGAAATCTTGGGTCTGTCAGAGATTTCTTGTTTGTCTGGTTCCTGGCCAATGACTTTATTTCTGTTCCTCGCTTTATTGTTGAATGTAGTCACAATAATTGCCCTAGGATTCTCACTGGATATCTGGGAAGCTTGGTTTTTTTTGCAAGGCACTCTAGAAGTTCAAGTATTATTTAACAGAACCCTCAGTTTATGAAGGTAAACGTATTTGATATTTGTCAAATTGACCATCCCCATTTAGACTTGCTCACACAGTCTTGCATGCTGCCATATGAGTCCCATCTTTGCCTCACTTTTCCTGGATGGTAGCCGGTATCGGATAACTAGCAGAGAATTTGAGAGTTATTAGACTCATCTAGTGCTTATGTCTGTCCTTAAGATGGCGGCATTTAGGGGAACAGAATCCTAGAATTGCCTAGGTTGGAAGGGACCACGTCACTAAGCATTATGTCAACCTGTCTTTTAAAATAGCTCCAGGGATGGTGCTTCAATCACTTCCCTGGGCAGCCCATTCCAATGCTTGTCGACCCTTTCAGTGAATAATTTTTTCCTCATACCCAATCTGAACCTCCCCTGGCGCAACTTGAGGCCATTTCCTCTTCTCCTATCGCCTGTGACTTGGGAGAAGAGACCAACCCCCACCTCTTTACACCCTCCTTTCAGGGAGTTGTAGAGAGCAAGAAGGTCTCCCCTCACCCTCCTTTTCTCCAGGCTGAACACCCCCAGCTCCCTCAGCCTCTCCTCATAAGACTTATTCTCCAGACCCCTCACCAGCTTCTTTGCTATCCTCTGAAGTTGATGTCTGCACAGAAGTGCTTTAACACTGAACTGAAGTGCACACTGAAGTACTTCATTTCAGCTGATAAGCTGGGTTGCTATCTTTGGACCCCCCAGATTTGTTTCAGAGGGCATGTGAAAATGTAGGCTAAATGCTTTTCTAAGAACACAGAAGGATGGGATCATAAGGGATATGGGCCTTATGCAGGAAAATACAGCGTTAATGTGGAGTACTGCATGTTGTCTTCAGTTGTTTCTGAAGGATTTGCCAGGCTCTGAAAGAATAGCATGTTCTTCTTCTGTCAGATCCCAAAAGGAGTGGTCTGGTGGAGCTGATTCTGCAAGTTGGAGTGGGACAGCTGAGTGAACAGCAGAAGGACACCCTGGTGAGACAGCTGGCTGTATTGCTGAATGTTTTGGATTCAGATATCAAAGTTCAGAAGATACAAGCCTACTCAGATATAAGGTAGAAAGATACCCTGCTGTTCCAGGAAGATTTGTGATTTTCATTGACTTTTTCACAGCTCATAATTGGTTGCAAAATAATGTTTTCTAAGACAACAACAAAAAATGCTTTAGCTTTCAACAGTATATACTTTAAAAGGTGAATTTTTTTTGCTGTGGTAGAAAATGGATGAAGTAGCTCTTTGGAGTCTCAGAACTGAAGTGTTTTGCTTTTTTTTTAAAAAAAATTCTCTATATAGTTTTAAAAAAATTATTCCTTTAAAGGAAACGTGCATATATTGTAGTGTCTTTGTTCCATACAGTACTACTATTTTTCCCCAAATGCTGGATGGAGTGAGACAGACAGACATTCTCATGGTGAAACAAGTATTGTATTTCAGAATAAGGAATAAGGTTCCAGCTGCATCAAACCTGTTTTATTCCTCTTCTACTTACTCACTGAAGTTTTGATATTCTAAGTATTTTATAAACTCTTTCCCAGGTAACTGGAGGTGAAAATCCTTTTTTTTTTTTTTTTTTTTTCCCCAGAGAAAACTGCACAGTGAATACTCCAAAGTCTGGTATCTTTCTCTGAAGTAGATATACCCCTTCTACTTGGTGTACAGAGCTAAAGATGGCTTTGTGTACCCAGAGAAACTTCCTGCCGTGATTGGTAGAACCTGTTGACATGAATTATCTTTAAATTACTTCTTGTTAACTAGTCAGTAATTTAAAACCCATTTTGGTGTCTGGGGAACCTCTTAAATATTAAAAAGAAATGGTTTGGAAAATCTAGCATTTATAGCTAGGATATTTTTAATCAAAGCTTCAAATTACTGCTTTTCGAATAAAGATGTTTCCTGAGTGTCTAATACAGTCTGAGATAAACACCATCCAACCTAAAAAGGTGGGGTTTGGGGGAGCGTTCCCATGTGAAATTTCCTGGTTCCCTTGCTTCTGAGCTTTTCCTTCTCTTAAATTCAGTTTCCTAAAGTTACTCAAACTGCTTCAGGGTGCTTTGTGACAGGTTCTAGATAAGAACATGGAAAGCAAATGGAAAACCAAGGAGGGAATTACATTTGCTGTTGTCCTTACCTTTCTTCGGTGAAATTGAGAAGCCAGAGAACTGCTGGTGCTCCTGGCCTAGAATGAAGCTCATGGCATTTGGATGGAGTCAGTTGATCCTAGGACAGTGGATCATTATCAGTGGTGACATTTGCTTTCCAAATGCAAACAAAGGCTGTAAACTGAATGCCTGACAAAGGTGATCTTTGACAGCAGTCATGACCTCAGCTCTTCTTCCTGCAGCACCGCAGTTGTGTTCTACGTGCAGAACGGGCATCCTTCCAAGGTGATCAAGGCATCAGATGTCTCGCGAACTCTGCACGTGCAGCTTTTGAAAGAGAAGGCTGACTTTCTGCTTTTTAAAGTCCTGCGGGTTGACACGGCTGGTACGTTTTGGATAGTGCTTGGTTATCTCAGAACTTCGCAGGCATTTGGCTGACGCAGCACCTGGAAACAGTGCATGAAGGCCTTCTGTCTGCCATCTGGTGTTTGGGCTTGGATGTAGCTTTCTGAAAAAAGACTTTGAGGATAATGTTTAAAATGCTTGTTCATTTGTACTAGACTAGTGCCAGTTACTTGTGTTCTTTTAAAAGACATCACCTGTTAAGATATGCTTTTGCCTGCTGTTAACCTGGTCTGCATCAGGAAAGCCTGGGGAATGAGGATAAAGATACTCCTCTTATACCATCTTTGGAAGGTGGGCAAAACTTAATAGAGCCATAATATAGACCGTTTCATGTCTCTGATTCCTTCCAGGCTTGTAGTGTTCAGTAATAAACTTGTAGTATAACTTGGTTTTGTCTGTCTTTACCAGGCAAAGTGGTCCGGAGATCACAGTGCTACAACCTAATCTTCAAATATTTATGGTGTAGACAGACTGCTGGGGTTTCCTGTTACGAACTTTTTGTTTTCCCCAAAAAGATGCTTTGACTTCTACACCCGTTTTGAACTTCACTAGTAATGTGAACCCTTTATGATACTTGAATGTTATAGGTAAAACTTCTCCATAGTTTAAAATCAGGACGTAATCATGCAAATGCAAACAAAGTGAACAAACTCTAGCAATAAAATACTAATTAATTCTGTAGTAAATTCTATCTTTATTTGCCTGTTGATAAGGACTTTTATTCTGTTGTATATGTACCTTGATTACCAAAATGTGTAGGGATCACTTGAAAATATGCATTAACACTTTTCTTGATGTAGCAAAACTGCTTAAGTTTTAAGGGGAGTAACTTTTTATTTTAGTGTGATATGACACATTAATCTAGCAATAGCTACTACTATAAGCTTGTGAGGTATGTAAACATTTTGGCCTAAGAAGCTGTAATTCAGTTTTAAAATACTGAAATACCTCTAGTTTATTGATATGATGCTTGTCTTATACCTGAGAGCACTGATATTCCTCAGTTCTCAGGTACTTCAGAAGTTCTTACAAATATGTCGTAAAGAAAGGAGCAGGTCTGAATTCCTCAACTTTGACTCATCTTTATTTCTGGTTAGAATAAACTGTTCTGGACTTGCATACGCTCTCAATATTGTAGGCTTAAGATACATTCTTATTTTTCTCTTCACAGCTGTAAATCTGTTTAACCCATAACACCAAATGTAAGGGAGATTTAAAAAACCAAAACAATATTATGAACTAAATGCTTTCTGATCTCACAGTAAGATGATGCGTGACGAACTGTCCATTTACACAACTGACCCTGTGTTTGGTTTTGTTCTTAGCTTGTCTTTTAAAATGTTCTGGACATGGACACTGTGACCCCATAACAAAGCGCTGTATTTGCTACCAGCTGTGGATGGAAAACTTGATTCATCGTTACCTAAATGATGGGGAGAGTAATTGTGGTGAGTTTGGGTGTTGTGGGAATAACAACAAGAATAACTTGTCATCTTGTGAAGCTATTGATTATTTGCTGTCAAAATGGGGGGAGTATTTAGGAGGTGAATGCTGAGGCAAGACTAAAACAGTCTCTTTGTTTTCCAGCCCAGCAGTATCTTTCTATATAAAGATATTTGAATAACATCTTGAAATGATAACGTCTTGACAGTAGTAGCCTATACTGAAAATATTGTAAAAGTTTGAATTTTAATAAGTATCACTATTTGAGGAAAAAACGATGAAAACTTAGTCATGGGAGAGAAATGTTGCAGGAATTTGGGGCTAGTTGGAAGGGTTGTTGAATAGCGTGGGTGTTGTGAAGCTTTTGAGTAGTAGTCATCTGATGAAAAAGAGGCAATGACTTAGATTCACTGAGTGGGTGGTTTATGCTTCTGTGTCCGAAGTATGGTCTGACCTAAGGAAAGAGGACAGCAGTGTTCTGAACTAACCAATATAGTCACCTTTAAAACCTCAGCTTTTTAGCATGATTAATTTCACTATTTCTTTTCCCAGTGCCTGTTGCACTGGGAAATGCAATTTAGTTTCACCAACTTAATGACGTCTACATTCTGTGGCACATCTAACATGTCAGCTAAGCCTCTCTATTTCAAATACTGAATAGTTTAACTAAATTGGTCTTCTACTTGAATAGACCAATTGGAGACCAAACTCTTATTACTGTGCAGGCTTGGAGACACTTGCTGAGCAATCCACTAGTCTTCAACTAAACCTACAGAAATTTAGATGGAGCTTGCTACAAGCCATTAAGTAACCACGGGTCATACGTCTGTTAGAGACCAAAGACTAATTGACCAACCAAAATGGGACAGTAGGTTTTAAGCCTGAGGCTGGGACCTCCTGCAGCCCTGCCCTAGTGTTGTGTTATTCTATAGTCTGATAATAACACTGAAATAGTGAGTACGCACATGTTGGAGTTCACATTATTGCACATCTCTTTGTATCCTCCTCCTTTTTTCCTGGATTTACAAATGTAAACATGTGGGTAGAAGGATCTATCTCCAATCAGCTGTTCTTTTAAAGCACTACTGAAATGCCAGACCCAGAGTACACCTATGTTTATTTCAGAGAATGACAGCTGAGGTAGTAACCACGTCCTCTTGACTTTCAGTTCACACATAGAGTTCAGGTATCTTGGAATAGTAAAAGGTAGTGGAGTGGAAGAAAATTTTCAACCATGATCTTTTAATTGGGAAGCTTAATTTTTAGAGATTCTTCTAAGAATATGAAGGTGCTAAGTTTTCCTGGGTTTCTGTTGCAACTCCCCATTCTTCATGACTGGTTATTTTAATAGAGTTGTATTAGAAATTATCCTATTTGTATTACTTTGCAAAGCACTGTTGTGTTTCTTTTTTCAGAGTGGAGTATACTCTATGTGACTGTATCTGTGTTTATTTTGATTGTGGTCATGGTAGGGCTTGCCTGGTTCTGCATCTGCTGCTGCAAAAGGTACATGATATGTGTTTCTTTTCGATGGGGTATATGCAAAAACAGCACACAACAGCCACATTTTAGTGCAGCTCTTAACACTAAACCACTGAACTCTTTTCAGACATGTGAGAAGTTTCCTGTAGCTATTTCTTTATAGACACACTTTCGTTGAAGAAAGGAATATCCACTTGTCGCTCTGTGCTCTTCTGCATTTTGAAAACTGAAAAGCTTATTTATGAGTTATTAGAGTATCCTTCATATTAAAAGATACTTTATGTCAAAATGCAGTGGACTGCAGATCTCCATGGTCTCACACTGAGTCCCCCAGGTGCTCCATGGTAAGAAAAGAGAGGCACGCCATGATGATCACTGACATAGGAGTGTTCTATGCCACGGTAAGGGAGATGCTCCCAACCTGGTGTCTTCCTTGGACAGGGTAGACCAACATGTGGGCTGCATTTGGCTGACAGGCAAGGAGTGCTCCAGTGATCTCAGTCATGCACACATCTTGCTTCCTCTTTAATAGTTTTGCCTATTACTGAATGTCATTTCCCTCTCTGCTTCTCCTCCAGGTCTTTTCTAGTGAGCAGATAAGAAATTCTCTTTCAAGTGACAAGCCCCTGCAAGTTCTGTCACTAGAGCAAGTGTTTTCGGTGCTGTTTAAAAAGCCCAGCAAATAGATAGCTTGTTCATGTGTTAGCAAAATTGAAATTCTGTCAGCATCCTTCTGGATTTTGAACTTTTCCCTTTGCAGTGCCTTTGCAGTACATAAAAGGTGCTGTTTGAAATGCATCAGAGTTGATACTGATTTCCTTTTTATAGTTGAAGGAACGTTGCTGTTGGTAGAAAGGTTTAAATAGAAGTGTGTTCCACTCCACCCCACACTGTGCTTGCAGGCTTGTGTGGACTTTATGAAAAAGGGATTGTTTATGGAGTTCGTCTGCTTCTGTCCTTTGTCCTCCTGCAGCTTGTGCCAGAGAGTGAGGGCTGGATGATACAGATACATGTTAAAAAGAGGGGGGAAATTTTGCACAGGACAGAATGGCAAGAAATGCCCTTTGCCTTGTGGCAACTACAGGAGAAAGATACACTGTAGTCCGAGATCTGGCTGGAGTGTTGGACGTTTTAAAGGCTTTGTTGAGTTGCTATTTAAATGAAGGAAGAACAGGTGGCGATTTGCCTGCAGACCAGTAGGGCTTTATCCCTGCATATATATATATATATATCTGCATATATATATATATATATCTGTATCAGTGAGACAGTCTCCATTTTTGTCTGGGCTTCCCCGTAAGCATGATCAGACAAGCACCACTTAAATTCTCTAAGTTAAAAAAATACAAAAAAAATGGGGAATAATCAATTCTTACAGAAGTTTTATTTGGAAACAAATGAATATGTCTACCTTGTGTCTAATTACTATGTTGAAATTGAACAAACTAAACCCCTGTGGCCTAAGAAAGCACATCAATCTTTCTGTTTTTCTTTGTGTATCAGAGAGAAAATAGATTATACTCTCTGGTCGATATTGTACAGCTGCTTTGTACAGGTATGAACTGGAACAACTATTTTTAAGTGGAGGTGAGAAAGTACAGTGAGGTTCTGTATATTGGGGTATGTAGTTATGTGTATGAAAAGGGCCAGTGAGCAGATTTGTGTGTACATGAGAACTAAATGTTTTTGTGGTAACTTTCTTTTTAGCAGAAAGAGGACAAAGATAAGAAAGAAAACGAAATATACCATCCTAGATAACATAGATGAGCAGGAGAGAATGGAGCTACGACCCAAATATGGTAAGCATTCTCTGTCTCAGCTGGGAACTCCTCCACCAAGCTTACAGTCAATGTATTTGAATTGACACCTGCATTAAGGAGGAGCCCAGAAGCTGGCCTGCAAGTTTGGGAAAGGCAGAGGGCAGCATAGACAATGAAATGATTAGGGGAGAATAACTTCATTTATTTCATAAGGCCTTGGGATTAGACACTGCTTTGAGCTTCTTTGCTAATCTTCATTTAGAACATCTAATTGTCCCACAGACCTTCTTTGTGTAACCCCTCTTCCCCTGCACATGCTTTAATTTTGGAGCTGTTCCCTCCTGGCCCAGAAGTGCCCTGCTAAATATCAGTAGACTTCAGCTGCTACCGTCTGATTACATATGTTTTGATTCACCTGAGTTTCAGTTTTTAGCAGGGGAAATATTGGAATCCAGGGAAATAAAATCATCCTGAGAGATTGCCGTCCAAAAAAGACAAACATAACGTTTCTGTAGAAACTATGACCTTTTGTTGCTGCTCATGTTAATCAGATAGTTGAGTGGGCAGACTAATTTCTAGATTCTAGCTATTAAATGTACATCAGGTAGGTACTAAGATCATCTGATGGTGTCAAATTTAAATGGATATATTCACATTTCAGGGCCATAAATTGATGGGCCTGTAATGAATTCAGAAGAGTATCTGCCCAACTCTATATGATACCTCTTCGGCCAGTTCTTATGTTTGTGGTGGCAGTGGAGCACACTGTTATGCATGATTGCAGAGAATGTTCTCACTTTTATTTCCTGTCACAGCAGAAGAGAGGATAGTTGTTACTAAAAAGTGAAACCTTTCTAATAGAGCCTGTCTTGCTTTTTTTTATTGTCAGGCATAAAACACAGAAGTACAGAACACAACTCCAGTCTAATGGTCTCCGAGTCAGAGTTTGACAGTGATCAGGACACTATCTTCAGCAGAGAAAAGATTGAAAGAGAGAATCCTAAAACCCTCATGAATGGATCCATCAGAAATGGGGTTTCCTTCAACTACAGCTCCAAAGACAGATAACTGAATGAGGGTAAAAGCACAGAACATGCTGGTCCAATACATCTGAAACTTGTTGGTCCACCTCTGTTTTTCCAGAACCGAAAGCTTCCTAAAATATCAACTAATTGGAAATGAAAGAGTAAATTTCTAGCACAGTTAGGGGAAGGAAGGAGGAAGGACTAGATGGTCAGCTAACTCCTCTTGTCACTGTTACAGGAACATGGAAAAGCACATCTTATTTCTTGCATGTTCCATGCTGAGTGTTTGAACTTCAGAAAGACTTTTCCTGTATTGCTGCTACAAAATTAGCCAGGGCTGTTACGCTACTAACAGTGGTAACTGAGATGCATACAGATTTGTGTCAAGTGCTCCTAGCTCTCTCTCTTCTCTGAGAAACAATGCAATTATGATGCTGACCTAAAACAGCAAAAGCCAGTATAGATAAATTCCCTTACAAATTTAGAGAGCAATATGTGACCACAGGCTCCATGGTTATTTTTCAGTTTAGGTTAGGAACACAAAAAGAGAGCATTTTTAGTGTATTGTATTTATCTTTGACAGTGCTTTGTGACTTTCTTTTCTAGGGTAGTGCTCACCAGGAGGAAATGTCTTTGTTTTCAAAGGAAGCTTACAATTAGTGGTTGCACTTAATCAGCTGTAAAGTAATGTGATACACCTGTGTCCTGTAGGATGCAGTGTTCCCTGTATTTACTAAGTATGGTGCCTGTAGGGAAGTCCAGCCTTAGGTTGCTTCTGTAATGAGGAAGGTGCTTTGGCTCTCTGGAGTCTGCTGTGTCCAGACGGGAAACAGTAGCAGAAAGAACTCAGTGCTGTGCACCTTCATAAGCATTTTGAGCATCCCCAAAAAATCTTTTGCTTAGAGAGCACTTTTAAGGAGCTCTGGACCTTTTAAGACTTGAACCCTCAGCTGAGATGAGTTTTTATTTGTCAGCCTCAGTGCTCAATTAAAGAATATGCCAAGCATTTGTGTAGTGAAATGCTTGTGGCACAATATCTGATGTAGAGCAGGAGGTTCGACACCTACCTTCATTATCATGGGGACTGGTACTGAGGAAGGTTTTAGCTTGATTATTAGATTGTTTTACTTTTTCCTCTGTGGCTATTCAGTGACTAGATGTGTTGGCCTAAAGAGATCCCTTCAGGTGTTTGGGAAGGGTAGGTGTGTTGGAGTTCTGATGTTCCTGTTTGCAGTCTGAGTAAGCTTGTTAGGCTTCAAAGCCATGCCCCCAATTCTGTGCTTGAAATCCTAAACTGAAGATCTGGCTTTTCTATATAAGCCTCACTTTTTGGGGCATCTGTGTCAGTTGTACTGTCTGGCCGCAATGTCAGCTTTACCTGGGGGTCCTTTAGTGACATGCTGGAGTCTTGGGCTGAGCTGGAGGAATGATGTGTTCTCATAGAGAAAACGTTCTACTGGGAGCATTTTGGATAGGTTTGGTTTTTTTTAACCTTTTTTTTTTCAGTTTTTAATTTTTTTAAATCTGGTGGTGGAGAATCCATTAACAGAGAAGGGTGGAGCAGTATAGAGATTGAGAAGAGCAGATGAGAAGGGTCAGGGAGGGCACATAGCCCATCTCCATCATGAGGAATAATTTGGTGGAGAATTCTGGGGCTTTGTCCACCCTTCCATAGAAGTCTGATACAGTAGAGTAGTCGGGTCGAACACTGGCTTCTGTGCTTCTCTTTTTAATGGAGCTGGGCAAAAGTCAGAGCAACTGTCTAGGTTGGAAGGAATCAGTAGTCAAAAGTTGCAGCAACATGACATGTTCTTAATTGGTTTTATACCTTTGATTCTGAAATGCAACCAGCAACAGTCCCTAAGGCTATTAATACTGCACTGAGGAGCATGTATCCTTTGCCCAGCCCTGCATTTCTCTGGAGAGCTGAGTGTGGCTGCAGGAGTTGTGGTGAGAGAGGCTGTGAAGAGCTAAAAAGGGCTAATGCAGGCATTGTCCATGTTTTTCACACCCCCAGCAGCAAGATGCAGTATAAATGGTATGATTTGCTTTCTTCAGAAGCCAAGTTTTAACTCTGTGTATGGGGGTTTTAGGCTATTTATTGACACAAATCTATTTTATTTCACCCTCTCCCTTCTTGGGAAATAAAATATATATTTTATTTTATTTTATTTTATTTTATTTTATTTTTAAATAACTTGGTCAATAAAAGCAAGGTTGGCTTCTGATGTCATTTCATTTCTGTTCCAGATGTGTTAACACAATAACGCAATATTCACTTTAAGGCATTCCTGAAGAAAATTAAGGCTCACTCAAAGTTCATTTTGGTTTAGGTTTTTTTCCTGTTTAAATCAAAATGTTGGGTTTAATCCATTCTGCACAAATTCCCAAAATGTTCTAGCAGGAATTATGCTTTTGGAAACATGCATTTAAAAAAAAACAAACAAAAAAAAAAACAACACAACAAAACGTTGTATAGGCAGCTACAACTTTGTATTGGCCATGCTGCCATTCATGCTTCTGCTAAATGCTGTATCTAGTGTGCCTTTATCTGGAAACTTACATTTTAGGACACGTCAGTGCAGTCAGCAGCGTTGTTGTGAAGTCAGCCACTTGTGTGTTTTGAGTTCATTTTATGTTTTTGAAGCTGATGTTGAGGCCTAGAAGGAGGTGGTTCTTTCAATGAATTAAAATTCAGAATATTTTTCTTTTTAAACAAACAAATGACCAAACAAAGATGTTACATAGTCAAGTCAACCAACTGCAGGAATCATAAACCTGCTTTCCTCAGTGCTGCAGAATTCCCAAGGCTATTCCCCCTTCCCCCCCACACATGCTGTGGGCTCAGATCTTTGTATCGTTGGTAAGTTCATGATTTGGCTAAGCATTTCTCACTCTAACAAATAAGAAACATTAGACCAATTTCTTACTGCATAAGGCCCTAGCCAGTGGAAGTTGCTCGGTAAAGTCTGTTCTTTAGATGATGCTTTGACATCTTCATTGCTAACAGTATTTTAGTTATGTTTTGGAAGTTGAGTATAATTTCAATTTATTGAGCTGCTTCTGATTCTTCTAGCTTGATCCTTCCACCTCCTTGGAAGGAGAAGTCATTGCTCTTACGTAAGATCAGGCTTACTCTTAATATGAAACTTGCACAGAAGTTGAACATAATAATTTCTGGCTCTGTGAATTTGTGACATCACATGCTTATATTGCTTGGCAAAGCGTGATTTTTGTCAGGAATTTAGGAGAAACTGTAGCAAGCCTTGTATCTTGATGCACTATAATTTTTACTTCTAGAACTGTTGCTTTCTTGCAGAACGTCAGGTCAGGCCTGGAATGAAAGGGTCAGAAAATGAGCTGCTGAGGTGGTACAATTACCTGCTAAGGTGGTTCTACACAATGGTAGAATTCCGATGCTAGCCACCTGGTTTGGGTTATGATGGGTTTGAAGCAGGTTCTCAGTACTCACGTTTACTTCCACACACAGCTTTCTTTATATACAGAAAGAATCCTGGCAGCTTCTTTCTGAAATAGGGGTGGGGATATTCCCAACAGTCTCATCTGCTCTAAAAAGCAGAGCAGACCAGATATAGCTTGTCAAGGTATGGCTTAGAGTCCCCTGAAAATAAAGAGTACATGCAGTCTGGCACTGATAAAATACTGTCTCTCTTTGAAGGCAGAGGGTGTGCTGACACTTACAGTGCCTCATAGCCTTGATGTAAGCACTGGATTTTCATTTGCATCTGGTTTTATGTTTATATATGCTAAGGCGTGCACAAGCAGGGATTGTCCAGCTACATAAATGGACTGCCTTTATTTGCATTTTAAGAAGTATATTTTGGAAAAAAACCTTCCTTACCATTACCTTCTGAAGCATAAAACAGATTCAGTGCTCCAGTACTCAGCACAGCATGTACACAGCGCTAAACTGTCACACTACTTCCAGAGGACTGTTTATTTGGCGGGGGAAGAGAGGGGGAAGGTGGTTCTTCTTCATGTGTAAGAACACATTTTCATCTGTGTCCTTTTAGGTGAGCAGTCTTAGCAGTCTCCCTCTGTCAAATGCATCAAATACAGGTGCTGTTCAAGCATCTGTTTCCCGCTGTCAGTTGTGTTTGTTCATATGATGGATATTTTCCTTTTCTTCCTTGGTCTCTTGTGGACAAACAGAAGTGCACACATGGGCAGGGAACTTAACAGTCTGTGAACTTAAAAGAAAGAGAGTGAGCACACGCGTGTGTTCTCTGTGCTGAATTTAAAGTTTCCTTAGGCAATTCTGGTGTTCTTGAAATAATGGAGTTTTAGGCAAATTTCCTGTTTTAAGCCTCAAGTGAAACTGGTTTTGCCTCAGTAGAGTAGTAATGGGATTTGGTCAGCTGGAGCTTTGGGATGGTGATTAATAAAATGACAGCTCCTTTAGTCTTCTGAGCCATTTATGTGAGATTTGAGAGAGGTATACGTTCCTCTAGACAATGGGAAATGGGATAGAGGTGAACTAGTTTCTTAACGTCAGCTATGCCTTATCATTGAGCCCTAACTAGAATGCTAATCCCACACTTCTGCAGCAAAGGAGAACCCATTTCACATACTTTTTAGGCCCTGAATTCCCCAAGGAAAGGGAGGGAACCTTAAAGCTTAGAAATAAAATCTAATAAAAGGAGGCAGAAGAGGCAAATAATTTTTTCTTTTGTACAGGCTACAAATCAAGTGCAGATGAGCCCCACGTCAGTAGTCTGTCTCTGTATGGAAGAATTTCTCCCCATGCGTGTACGGGTGAGCTATTACAGAATTTATATAAGGAATCTGTTTCTAGAAAATGTTATTTATTGCAAATGGTAATGTATTGTAACTGGAACCATTTCTGAGCTGAAATTACTATGTTTATGTAACTACTAATAAAGTTTTGTGTTTCCTTCTAGGAATTTGTCAGGTACTCTTTTAGACATGGTGTTCTGCATTGGACTGAACACTCTGGTCAGGCTAATTGAGATATGTTGTATTCCATAGTTTATGTCTGTACTTAAACAAAAGAGCAGTGCAATACCTGATCCCTTCCCTTCCTAGTGACAAAATCAAAACAGTTTCTTTGTTCAAAGAGGTGGCATAATTCAGTCCATCAGAGAGCAGAAAAACAATGTACTGCCCTTCACAGTAAGAGTTTACGTGTTAATTGGCTGTGTGTAAGTATTTACCAGCCATCATCCCAAGTGTGGTGACTTCACAAATTTTGTGGCTTTTTCTATAGTAAATCTAATACTTGAGTGCTTGTAAGTACAGTGGCTGCTTTGCCCTAATCAGAGGTATTAGTGTGCAATAGAACTCAAAATACTGCTGTTAGCTCTAGGGGTAGATTATACTGCCTGTTTCTGAACTGGAGTGGAAAAATCCATGCATTGGTGTGTGTGAAGTTTGTGTTCAATCATGATAATAAAAGGTACTGTGAGATGTGTCTTCCTGTAAGGGAAAAACATATAGCATGAAAGCAACTTTAAGTGTATTTGGGTACATGGTGCCACAGTCTGTGGGGTTCCTCTTGCATCCATACTTGACTCCTACAAGGGAATACTGGCTGCTGAATGAGCTGATGAGATACGTAGTGTCCTGCATTCTACGTTTTGTTAACAGCAGTAGCCTCCACCCTCCACATTGCGTTGGCTAATGCAAGCCTCTAGGCTTGTGCCACAGAAGGTAGTCAGTAGTGATTCCTCAACAACTGAAGCCAGTTGTGCCAAGTAGCTTCAGCATTCACTGATCAAGTGAATAAACCAACTTCTCACATCTTAGGTCCTAGGCAGAGAGTTTTGACCTTGGAAACACTTTAAACAAGTGTTCAAATTTAACTTGGAGCTTCTGAACACCGTACTTACTTAAACCTCCTCCTTTAAGGTGGCTCAACAGTGAGACAGTTACTTCGATGCCAAGTCAAAGTTTTCACTTACAGGATTGCCTAACTCCCAACATGTGCCTGGTTTAGAATAGTAAAAACTGTTTTACTCCATGCAAACCATTTAAACTTCTGCTTATGTTCTGTGACTTAACCATGAAAAGGACAATTAATGATAAAAGCCTGAAATGTGTATAAAATCACCGGTGTCTGGGAGATGGAAAGGCTGAAGAATGTAACCTGCTTTAAACATTTCCTTGATCTTGGTGATGAGATAAGGAAGTGCAGTCTGCCAGCTGTTGTAAACAAAATTGAGTACTAGATAGTGGTCAGGCTTGATACAATTATCAGTAAGACCGATTGTCCATCTTTACTGGTATTGCATTGGTGTTACCAGCATAAAGAGCCTACTTACTTACTCTGAGCACCAACCCAAGGTAACTGCCAGCTTAGCATACCAATGGACAAACTACCTAGAGTGATTTGCCAAAAAACTCTTGTGCGCTGTAGTCGGAGACAATTTCTGCCTGTTTAAGTTAAAAATGTTAATATGTAGTAGGAACAGGTAAACAGAGTTTCTTAAGGGTTTATTACGCAGAGAGGACAGGCAGTGGGGGGTCAAACAACAGTTGTTTAAAGGGTAACATAAGAAAATAAAATGCAAATTGGCCATGACTAAGGTTGGAAATTAGAAGACAGTTTCTGAGGCTTCAAAACTGTACTAAATAAATAGAAATAACTTAGATTTTTGGAAGCTTTTTAAAATCTTAATAAATTAAGTAAAGAATTATGCAAGTAATCATATCCTGAAAGCAGAGAAAGGCACTCTGATCCACAAACCCTGTATCTTGTGGTAAAATGTTTGAATTCAGCATAAAAGACTTGCATACAAAATGGCTGATAGCATATTAGTATGTCACAGTAGTCTCAACTACTTGATTTAGATTCAAGGAACTGTAATTAGAGTAACCAAAATCTTAAACCTCATGAACATGTGGATGCAAAGAAGTGTCCCTCTTTCCAGTGCTAAAGCCAGCAGAACAAAAAATTCTGTGCAACTCAGAGGCTGAACTTAATCTGGCTGCTGTCATTTTGTCAGCTCAACACTGAATAAGGTAATGAATCACACAATCTAGTGCTTTCACAGAAGTTATTTATTAATTGGAAACATTATTCCATCACAGTTTTAATATCCAGAAATTGCTAAACTATCAATCACAAGTGTAATCAACGTAACTGAGGTGTGAGAATTCAAGTATATCTTCTGTTGAAGAATCACAGCTTTTGCTATGAAGACAACTTTAAGATTATTCTGTGCTTCACTGATGTAGACCTTACTGACACAAGGATACTATCCTGGAATCCAACCACAATCCAATCTAGACAAAGGTATTTTTAAAGTTTATTACATACCTTATCTTTAATTATGGTTTGTGCTTGTTATCAGGCAGAGTAAAAGATATTATTTGCTAGGAAAGAAGTAAACATTTACTCATTAATTTTAACAGTGCTGTTTCTCAGAAAAGATGCCCCAATTTTAAATGCATCACTGCATCGGATCAACAAATTTGCAATGAATACGGCAGCAGGTTAAAAAAATTATCCTCCAACTGCACTGTCCCAAGAAGTACACCAACATTCAAGACTGTGCTGTCATTCAGCGGTAAATGAGATTACATTAATTTTGACCTTATACTGCAGTTCACAGGCAGGCGTGTACAGTTCTTGACAAGCACATATGTCACAAATGATATCGGTCCTCACTATCTTAAATATGCATTTTTGGGGGCACTGGAAATTAGTGGAAGGGCAGTAACTGTCTTTTAACCACCCTTCTGTTGGCACAATGCACACACACTACTGACAGATAATGTGCTCTAGATGCACCTGGTCTCAAGTGTTACACAAATACAATCATAAAAAACATTGAGAAATACTAAGTAGCAGTCAATGCTACCTTATGTGCGCTTTAAAAAAAAAACAACATGAAACTCAGTTGTGTCTTGCTGCCTTCCTCCCCCCCCTTTCCCTCCTTCCCCCCAAGTCTTGTGTTACCTGGTACCTCTTTGCCTGATGGGATAAAATATCTTAAAATAGCCTATTTCATAGGCTACATTCATTAGTGTATAGAAAGAAGAGCTCTGTTCCCTTTTTTTACTTATTTTTAATAGTTAATGGGTAAAGGCTCACCAAATAAAGTTAACCAACACAGGAAACAAATTTTGTTCCCTTTAGCCTCTGCAGTGCTGATTTTATTTGCCAAATTAACATTCCACATTTTTTAAAAGTGCTTCTTTTGACTGCCATTAAAATAATGTTTAAACAGCAATGTTTATTTTGTATTAAGAATACTTTACATCATCTTTTGAAGATGAAAAGAGAGCAAGGTGATGTGTAAAAGTCTCACCCCTAATCGCTTCTATTTAAATCTTTATTAGGTGACAAGTTAGCCACATTCAGAGGTTTTTAAATCTTCCTCCCTAATGGACAATTCACTCCTGTAACCACAAAGCCAATTCAAGGCACAGAGCCCACAAGGACGGAACCATCTTACTGCTTGTGGTCTTTGGAGGTGGTGAGTAATGCTCCTTTAGACACTGAGAAACATTTACATCAGTGAATGTGCTTCTACCCAAGGAGAGTCACATTATTTTTATGGAAGGGAGTTGATATCCTCGTGTCACCACTTGGGCTTCTGTCACACAGCCCTTGGAGTGCCCCCGTTCAATTCTGCAAGTTATTCCTGCACGTAAGCCTCCCATCTTCCTCCTGCTACTCACTAGGCCAGCGACTCCTTGTCCTGGAATGTCCTGTTTCCAGGACTGCTGGGGATCACAAATGTCAAAGGGCCATATTTAATCCCAGGTGTGCAAACTGTTGGGCACGCATCACAGCTCTTTGCTGGGCAGGTGGCAGCGCTGCAGCCAGCATTAACATGCACTGAAAAAGCTGCCCGTTTGCCTGCACGGATGCCTACCTGTAGCTGAAAGGAATTCCTCACCTTTCATAAGCAACAGATTCCCCCACAATTAAAAAAAAAGAGACGCCTGCTTCTAAAAGGTCATATAACCACATTAGAAAATGGGAGTATTTAAACAAAATTCAAAAGGGAGAATGCTATCCCTAAAGCCTCATGCATCCATGCTGAACCATTAGAGGCAGCAGGAAATGGTGGTCTGGTTTCCCCTTATGATTTATTTTCATTATGCACAAGTCTCCACAGGAGTAGCCCAAGAACAATACATTGTTCTTCCCTACTCCTTACTAAAAACGATGGGCAACTGTGATCACATTGCTGAAAAACTGAATGCATAAATAATGTATAAAAACATATGGCAGTACAGAACACTGTCAATATCTCTACACATACAGAAGAGGGTTGCTTAGTTGTAAAGAAGGTAGAAGTTGCATTCATACATATTTCTGGTTCAAAAAGCTTATTTAAAACTACAGCACTCTCTTTCCAAGCTGTTGGGATTTTGCTTTTTGAAGATTTCTATAAACCTCCAAAACAGACATACTTTATTTCCAAGTATTCATCGATGCCATATTTTGAACCTTCTCGCCCTAAACCAGACTGTTTTACCCCACCAAAGGGACTCTCCACTGAGGAGATTATGCCTTCATTAACACCAACCATTCCAACTTCCAGCTGTTCTGCAACCCTCCAGATCTGAGCTGGGTCTTGGGAGTAGAAATATCCTGCCATGCAGACACAGAGTGACAAGAATGAAAATTAAGATCAGGAAGAACAATTGTAGAAGACTGTGAAAAAGAGACTGATTGAGATTAAAAATCGTCACCCCATAATACTAAAGCTCATAAACCCACAGAAATACATTTATCTGAGTGAGGCATACCTGCTAAACCCACGTTAGCTGCATTTGCTATAGCGACAGCCTCTCCTTCGGTATCAAATCTGTCAATATAAAGAAAAAAAATACAAATGAGGCCTGCAGTTCCTCTGTCATCTTGCTGACTTACTCAGAAGCAGCCTTATCAGAAGTAAAAAAAGTCAAGATGGGGGTTTTTCTAAAAGTGTATTTTAAACATCTAGTTTAATTTTCTACTTTGAAACAATGGAGAAGTTTCTACCGCTTCTCTTAATTTAAAATGCAGTTAAGTAGTTAAGACTGCCTTTATCCTCCCTAGCTACTAGTAGCTAAAGCATTTACTTCACATGGCTTAGCCCACCAGTTTCCCCGAGAACACAAGCACTCAACTGTGAGAGAGAACCGTATGTTCTTCAATCACATCCAATTGCTCTGAACGGAGGCAGGGAAGGTTTTAAGGAAAAAAGAGACCTCTGAATCACCATCTATCAGAAAAACTTAGGGCTAGCGCATCACATGACGAACTGCAACATCCTGCCTCCTACTTCATACCACAAATCACAAAGTTGATGACGGTTTTGCTGCTATTTACCCTTGCTTAAATGCTGATACAATTTAAAAGAAAGTATGTTTCAAAAAGTTGCAGAGGTGGTAAAATTGGGTCAAGAGAGAGAAACAAATGAACCACATAATCCAAACTAAGTTTTCACATGTGTACCCCAGTCTTATTACAAGACTTGTGTGATCATACAAAAATATCTTTATTCAAAATAACCATTCAGTGTTTTGGTTTTTTTTAATCTGGAAAATGAATAATCTTACTTGATAACTGGTGCTAATGGGCCAAATGTCTCCTCTTGGGTGCAAAGCATTTTTGTTGTAACATTACTAAGTAATGTTGGCTCAAAGAAATTCTTCCCCAAGCTGTGTCGTTTCCCTCCAGTCACAACAGATGCTCCTTGAGAAACCGCATCACTGATGTGTCTCTCTACCTGAGGTGTGCAAAACAAGAGTCTCAAAGTCACCATTTAGGAGTGAACAATAGCATTTTCCACTGAAGAAATAATACTCTCCAGTATTAAATAAAAAATTTTGAAGAGAGGTTTATACTTTGCAGAAGACCATTTACAATATTATTTAAAATTTCTCCTGAATTTTTATTTCTCTCAGTCTGACATAATTTCAGAGGGATCAATTACAAGCATGGCCTCAGTCTCACAGATATTAAAGATTCAGCTTTTCTGCTGAAATGAAAAGATTACATCTAACATGAGAAAAAGTTTTTGCAGGACTAAGAAGTACACCTGATATCGATGATCAAGCACTGTGGAAACAGAAGTACATGACTGTCATTTAAAGAGAAATGGACAATTTTCAAGATGGTACTGGCAAAGAGATCTTCCACCAGCAATATCTACAATTCATCCAAAGACAAGAATGTAATAAGACAACTGAAGTAGCAGTCCCCACCTAGGACACTGTCCTTTGAAGTTACAGAAAGGCAGTTAGGTGACTATATATGGTACTTTCTTATTTGAATATATATAGATGCATACGATACATGCTATACTTTTGCGCGGCACAAAGGAAAGGTATGAAGGAAGGAAATCAAAGTACTGTCTCCTTTGTCTCCCCAAAAATTCTGAATATTTTCATATTTGATTATTTTATAAACAGAAAGAATCTAGCAGCATTCAAGTACAACGGGATTCAAACCAAGCCTGCAGATAACCGAGCCACAGTAGCTTAGGAAGTATGAACCACACAATTTAATAATCTTTAAGCTTAGGAAAGGTGAAATATTATAGAAAATGTGACTTATTGTGATTTAAAAAAAAATTTCCTGGAGTCAAAAGTCATGCAAAACAGAAGACACAAACCATGTATGTAAGGTTTCATGTGATTACCACACCCAGAGCTCTGCTATTTTTAACCTCAATGTATCATTCTGCTTAGCTTTTACCAAAGAGGCACTGTTCTTCAAAATAACTTGTTATTCACAGTGCTTCAGAATTGCATGATCCCCACACAACTCTCACCACGTATCCAATTTCAGTAAACCTTCTTGAGAACAGCTAGGAAATAATCAGGAGGAATCAGTTTCTCCTAAAGGTGGAATCTTTTTCCCTTAAATGGAAATGATATATTAACTGACCACATCTGTATGTATACATGGAGTTGGAAGAGAAGACACACTTCCAGTCACACTGCAAATACATTCTCACAAAACAAGTGTTAAAGAAGTGAAATATAAATCTAAAGTTACTTTATGGATCATAAAAAGGAAATTAAGACATCAAAAATGAAATCTTTTATTTATACCTTCTCCACTGCTTTTTCATTAATTAGTGGCCCTTGGGTAGTTTTTGCATCAAATCCACTTCCGACATGTAGTTCTCTCTCTATAGCTTTAGCAAACTTTTCCACAAATTCATCATGGATTCCCTTTTGCACCAGGAAACGGTTTGTGCAAACACAGGTCTGAAAACAATCATGAAAAAGGAAAAGCAGTACTTTATATTGTGTTGAATCTATCCATGAATTCACTCTGGATGAATGAATTCATGCCGCAGCATCAGGTTTGCTGCAGTGATCTGTCCCCTGCCTTTTCTCCAGCATCCTACGCCATTACCCAGCTTTGCCATTTCTTTCATCTCCCCTCTCAATTTAGACATACAACTTAAGCTGTTAGTATGCATGTGAAATGTGCCACACTGCTAAATTTACATCACTTACGCTGGGAAAAGGTTTCTGGGGACTCCGATATATGGACTGACAAGGTCCAGAAGCTGCAAGAAATACTTTCTAGACTGTGGAATGCTGGATTGAGCAGCAGAACCTCAAATCACACTTGGTTGGTGTGGGGTCTTTTTTTCTCTTTCATTAATTGAGTTTGAGTTTACTTTTTTCCTGAAATTTGTTCTTAATTGCTTTCAGTAGCCTTCTTAGTTGTGCAATCCCCTTGCTCTGACTGCACCCTATTTTCATTTGCTACAGTTTCTCAAAAGTAACAGCTACTTTCTCCCTGTGTGCAGCAGCAGAGGTGCCTTCTGTGTTAGATGTTGTCCAGTCTGTGTCATCTCACTCAGCGGTCCCTGTCCACGTTCCATTCTATTTTCACTTTTTTCTTCCCAAGATGAGTCTTATGTTTTCTTCTTGTGTTGCTCAAGCAACATTTTCTCAACCAAATGACCTCCCAATTCCACTGAAAATTTGCTGCTTCTCCAAAGTTGGAGTTCGTCAACTTCACCTTCACATGCAGAGGTAATACTTAAAAGGCTGGAACAGTCTCCACATAGCCCTGCTCAGGCCACTGTTCTGGAAAGTCAGGGTCTTAAAAATTAAAAAGTAAAATACATTTGAAGCAATGAACACTTGAATCCTGTCAATCACTTCTTTTAAGCTATTCATTGGGGGAAAATGTAGTCATGAGTGTCTTGACAGATTTTAGTCCCCTTAAGTCCTGCTGGGTGCTTGTAGAACACATAAAAAAAATAATACTTGAACACAAAATCCTACAGATAGAAACATTTATCATGGAACTTGAAGCCATTGTTTTAAGAAATAGCTAGGCACATGTTGTAAAATATAATCTGAAGCAGGATGGTTTCTTTTCACAGCTCTAGTTCTCTAATGAATTTAATGCTAACAAAGCATATGAAAAAATGCCTTACCACTTCTCACGCTCTTGTGAAGGGTCCTAGCGAACATCTTCCTTCTCAGTGATGTTACTGACTGCCATGTATGTTGTGAAAGTATGGGGGATTTTACAGTGTTGTTATTCAGACTTGCTGGTCTGAACCTGACTGCCCAGAGCTATGTGTGACTCCAGCATCTTTCTCTTTACAATGAATTGTTCTATGCTTTCCTTTTACATAAAATAGCTTATTTACAGCTTAAACTGTATGTACAGCTCTTCACTCCCCAGAAACAAGGACAAAAGGGTGACTCTTACCTGCCCTGAGTTTCTATACTTAGAAGCAAGGGCTCCTGCAACAGCACGGTCCACATTGGCACTGTCAAACACTATAAAAGGAGCGTGTCCCCCAAGTTCCATGGAAACCCGCTTCACAGTCCCAGCTGCGTGTTTCAGCAATATCTGTAGGCAACACAGGAGACACAGAAATCAGTACCCCTACAACACATGAACTATGGAACCACAAACAGAAGGCAGTGAATTAATCTGCATCTTCTCTGTCTTCTCCTATAACAAAAACAAGGACTAATTTCCTTCATTAAAATCTTTAGATTAAATTCTGGCGAAGAAATAACGGAGAGAAGGATTTTCATCAATCTCAGTTCAGGTCAGGCATTTGTACACTAATATTGTTGCTCTTTTTTGCTTGTTCTTTTCTTTTTTGGTAATAAAAATCTTGACTAATCTTATGAAATTTTTCCAAGATCTGACAGAATTTGGGATTAGGATTTGCCTTCATACCAGGCATTTTTTATTCTGCATCCATCCATTCCATAGAATTCCATCACCTTCTAGCCACACTCTGCAGTTTTATTAGTTTCATTTGAGATAGTGACAAGATTGCTTATTGACTAAGGCTGGCAGGAGAGATTCAAGGGCCTCACTTCTCTGATACTTTCTCTCAACTGCAGAGAACCATTCCTGAATATGGCTTTGAAACTCAATTTCAGTGTTCTTATTAGTATGCTGTCACCCTGTGATATAAAACAAGAGCATCCTGTACAGAACTGTTCACATTATAATTTAATAAAGGGCAGTTATCCAGAAGTTCCACACAGACACCCTTGTGTGAAGTACTGACGCTAAAATAAATAGGCAGTATGGCTAGAGGTACACAATTAGTTGGATAATCTGTGTATAGTAGCCAAAAAAGAAGGCAGCTCTGTATAAAGACACACGCTTTCCCCCTACCTTTCCAGCATAACCACAGTAATAATCTTCAAGGATATTCTGTGCACTTACATACCTTTCCTGTTGCTGTAGAGCCAGTAAAAGATATTTTGGCTACCAAGGGATCAGTGCACAGAACTTCCCCTACAGCTGGCGTCTGTTGTCTGGAACAAGGAATGACATTATACACTCCTGCTGGAATTCCAGCCTGGTTTGCAAGCTGCAAGAGAAGAAACACAGAATGTGTATGGTCAGTGTGTTTTGTATGAGGAGTTGTCACTTTATCTTTCTTTTTGGTTTTGAAGGAACCAGTCTGTGAGTCAAAGGAAGTCGAAAGGCCACAGCACAACTGGAAGCAGATGCCACCGTGTCAAGAGAGCGGCTTTGCTTCGTTTTAAGCTGTCATTCGAAGTAACCAAAGGAAATACAGAGAGACGTTTTGTGTAGCTAAATGGCCAGGTCCTCCTTGAGACTCTAGACCATACTGGAGGCAACTTTCAAAGATTCTTACTAAAGTAAATTTTCTGGATTGAGTCAGCCAGTTTGCCCTTTCTTTGTGTATGAAGCTGGCCAGAGTTATCTTCTGACTCCCCTCTTACAGCTTCAGTCCACTGCTAAGGTAAAACTTAGGAAGAAAGCTCACCTCCCCAAGAGCTAATGCTGATAAAGGTGTGTCCTCTGCAGGTTTCACTACCACCGTACAGCCAGCTGCCAGAGCTGCACCAACCTTCCGGGTAATCATGGCGCTGGGGAAATTCCACTAGGACAAGAGGAAAAAAAAAGTACAATCAGACTCGGGAAAATTTTGCTTCCTGTTTCTGCAGAAATAGCTGGCATTTTCTGTCACTACGTGATAACCAAAACAGACCCGAGTGATGTGCTTTGTCCAAAGTGAGCACTACAAAGAGGCACTGCCAGTCCAGGAAGAATAAGGTAGAAATGGAACTTTACAGGGGTGTTTGCCTGGGCTGGAGAAGCCCTAAATTAGCCCCAGCCCCATGCTGTGGGCTGAGCTGAGAACCTTCATGATTTGAAAAATTCAGTTGTGCTTACTGGGGTTATAACGGCTGCCACTCCTACTGGCTGCTTCAGCACCAGGATTCTTCTGTCTTTTGCAGATGCTGGAATGACATCACCATAAACCCGGCGAGCTTCCTCCGCAAACCACTCCAGGAAGGAGGCAGAATACAGGACTTCACCCTGTGCTTCTTTCAGAGGCTTCCCCTTCGATTGAATCAGATGGAAGATACACTGTAAGCAGCAGACTGAGGCAACAAAAACAAATTAAATCATTTCGGAGTTTCTGTTCTTTTCAGAGTGCTTCAGAACCCCCTCTCACATATACTGTAATCTCCAAAAAGGATTGTATGATCGCAGCAGCAATAGTTGCAGTTTCAATATACCGTTATCGTATAGCCCACATTTTGTGTGTTGTGCCTGGATTCATATCTGCCCAGGACAAGGAACTGGAACAGCAAATGCAGTGTGTGTTTTTTTATAAACTCTACAGTTAGCCGCTATTACCAGTCTTAAAGAAGATGCAGATGGTGGCAGAACAGTTTCAAGTTTACGCCAGGGACGTTTGGTTGAGGTAGTATGACCTTGGACTACTTGCAGGTCTGACCCTGTGGACTGAGTGGCCATTAGCAGTCGGGACACCACAGAGGCGCTGCTGAAGTATCTTCCAGCATGGTTTTACCCAAAAGGACGCCAGTCTGTGAGCTCCCAGACTGCTCCGTGATGGGAATCAAATCACACTGAGCGAATCCAATGGGAGACTAGCTTTGATAGTACTCCAATGTTTGCAATGTTGATGAAACTGATGAAAGACGCTCGTTTCTGCCATGAATACCATGGTTTAAGTTGATGTATGCTTTTTTGCACACCACGCAGCACAACAAGGGTCCGATTTCTGCTGGACCCTCGGGTCCTAATGTCATTGAAATAACACATCCTGTGAATGTCAGAAAGAGAAATGTTGGAAACGTTCCCCACTGACCTAACAGAGTGATGCGACTCCGCTACACGTCCGCTAGGCTCAGCTTTTAAGTAATAAGTTAAAAAAGCAGTGGCTAACAGGTGAAGCGCACACAGGGCGCGTTTTATTCTTAACAAAGCAGCCGTGTTGTTTCATTTCAACGCCGGCACCCCCGCGGTGGGGTCCCGCGAAGGCTCAACTCACGTTCTCGGCCGTGATGATCCTCGCCAGCTCCTCCTTGTTCTCCAGCATCAGCTCGTACCAGCGCCGCAGCCGCAGGCTCCTCTCCTGGGGAAGACAGGAGGCCGCAGGCTCGATCGAGACGACCTTCTCCCAGGGGGAAGACGAGCCCCTCAGGACCCCCCCGGGGCGGGCCCACAGTTCACCTAGAGGGACGGGCTGCCCTCACCGGACCGGACCCCACCGCCCCGGCCGCCTCCCGCCCCCGGCCCGGGGTCTCCCCTCAGCTCCCCGGCGGGCGCCATCTTCCGCGGCCGCTCACCTTGGCGGGGAGGCGGCCCCAGGCGGCGCCGGCTTCGTGCGCGGCCCGCACGGCCTCTCGCGCCTCGGCCGGCCCGCAGTCGGCCACCCGGCCCAGCTCCTCGCCGCTGGCAGGGTCCTGCACGGGGAAAGCGGCGGGCGTCTCCACCCAGCGGCCGCCTACCAGGCCGCCCCGGCGCACCAGGGCGGCGGGCAGAGCCCAGCTGCCGCACCGCGCCGCCGCCGGACCCGGGGGCGGTGGGGGGAGAAGGAGGAGGCGGCGGTGGCGGCGGTGGCGGCAGGCGGCGGCGGCGGCGGCCCGCCGCGGCAGGAGGCTCGCCATGGCCGCGCACTGGCGACAGGCGGCGGGGCCCGCAGCGAGCCCGCCCACACCGCCCCGGAGGAGGAGCAGCTGCGGAGGGGCCGGGCCAAAAGCAGCTTCTCGCCGGGGCATGGCTGCGGGTTAGCGGGCACGGCACTACAGGCGGCGCTTGTAGGGGTTGGGAGCATATTGGGGGGGGGAGGGCGGACTTTGGTTTCCCCGGCCCCCCATTTCCCCGGCCCCAGCGAGACCCCCCCCACCGGAGGGAGAGGGGGGTCTTGTGCCTGATGGCTTGCCTCTAGGAGCACCGGCTGGCTGGAGGCTGTGGTCACGCTGGCCAGTGCGTCCTCACCTGTGGCTACTGAGTCCCATGGCCAGGTGCAAAACCCCTGCCCAGTGCCACCATCTCGCTGGGGGCCAGCGTGGCCATACCACATGTACCAGGCTGTGCCCACTGGCTGGGCAGTGGACTGGCGTGGTGGCCAGGCCGGGGTTGGATGGAGGACAGCTGGGAGCCACAGCCTGCTCAGAAGTTCAGAGCAGTACGTGTGCTGGGAATACTTGTAATTTCCCCCCAGACATCCATTGGGTTTTCAGTCTGGATCATAAGACCCAAACATATATGTGCAATGCACTGTCAACTCACCAAAACCTATGGACTTGTATTGCGTACCACGCAGAAGCTGGTGGATTTTTACAAATGCTGCTTTGGCAACTGACTTTTCATTTTTGTGAAATCTGCCGTAGCTGTGGTAAGGCAAGTGCACCATGAGCTGGACGAGCTGCTGGAGGACTGCCCTTTGTTTGTTTGCTGTGTCAGCAACATGTCTGAAAGAAAAGGCATGCTCCATAACCTACATTTCAAAGGTCACAGTGCTACTGCTCCAGGCTTCCGAAAATCAGAGTTCCAGCCAGCATCATGGCTGGTTTGAAGATTTGGTGTGTTTTGGTGGTTATACTATGCCATTTCTGCCAAAGCTGTATCCCAAGTGGAATTTCAACGCATGTTGAAATAGGTAAGACATGTTCAGAATTAATTTTTGTGTCTTTTGAGTTGCTTGGCAAGAGAAGTAAGTTCAGATTTGGCTGGAAAGCAAAGGGAGGAAATAATGTTAGAGCAATGAGCATTCTATATAATTTTAAAGAATGTGAATAACGCATAGGACAGATGAGTAGTTTGGTTTTGGAGTTTGAAACTTTACTGTGTTTTATAAGCAAAATGCTTGAATCAATTTAGTTGCTTATTTTTCCGTCTTCTAAAACAGGCATTATGTAACTGGAATGTTTGTGTCTGTGAGTCTTAGGCAGACAGGGTTTGGTTTGGAGAAAGAAGTGGAATACTTTACGCAATTGATGGGATTGTTATATTTAAACTAGAGAATCACACAGGTCACTTGTGGTAGCTCTGTTTTCAAATCGCTGTGTTTTAACTTTCCCATACCTGCATAAAATAGATAAAATGCTGTAATGTATTGGTATCATTTGACAGTTTTGTTCTGTGTCTCTGGGTAGGTTGCTCTCTGTAGCCTGAACAGCCTAGATTTGTAGACAAAGAAGGAAAGAACTGAGTGAACGTTAAAGTGGGGAAATACTTCGTTTTTTAACGTCTTGTTTGTATGTGTTATTTTTAAAATCTGGTTTCTGCTGTAGTTCCTGCAAGAATGCTCAGGAGTAGCATGAGGTTATTCTGAAATGTTTACTCATAAAAAATGGGCAGTTTTAATTGTTTGTTCTTCTGCTTTTGATTCTAAATCCATTTCTCAGATGTTGTCTCTATTCAGGTCATCTTCCCAGACTTTAAGTACTGAACGCGTGCACCTCTGAACGGGTTCAAGGCTGGGATGATTCATGGTGTTCATTTGAGACTGAGAGTATGTTCCCTTACTGAGTGTTGTTCCCTTGCTCAGCATCCTGCATCCATTCGCTTTTCCTAACAATATGTCAAGAAACCCATAGCAATCAGTAGGAGAAATCGCTCTGCCTGAGGTTTGGCAAGTGCATACATCTTAGCAAGGTCAGGGCTCTAATTACTGAGTATGAGCTTCTGAAAAAGTGAAATAAGCAATTTGGCAGAACAGAGTGTATTTGCAAGAAATCTACAAAGAGAAACAAGTGTTTACGGATCTGTCCCAAAGCAGCCGTTTTTTTTCTAATCAAGGAAGCATATTGCAGAAAACCTGCATTTATATAATTTAAAAATCATGGTTATCTGAGGAGTAATGTGTACACTGAAATATTGGGTCATTGTTTACAACGAATTTTGTCCATTTGTCTGAAAATGACATTAAACTGGGATCAGCTCTGATGCTGCTAAAATCAATGCTTTTATGAATGTGCAAATAAAAGTCCATGATGATAAGATACTGAAAGTAATTGCCAAATCCAAGTACTGGATATTCTAGGGAAAAACAAACAAACAAACAAAAAAAACCCAACAAACTGTAGAATAAACCCCCTCCAACTCAAAACCAGCACCAAAGTCTCTCCTGGACAGAATTCTGAAAGTACTTTTGAAATGGCGAAAAGCTCTGCCTGTTCAAAATGTTAATCGTGTTCAGCGTGCTTGGCAGAGCTGTGCAGTGTCCTACATTGCCACGGCCTCCTTGCTGGAGGCAGGTCTGAGTGGGGAGGCTCTTTTCCCCCCTGGAGGGCTGTCCTCAAACCCGAGGGGGCTCTGTGGAACTGTGGGGATCCATCACGAAACTCATTGTAAAGGTGAACTTGTAGGACCTGGTCCCACGGGAATAACAAGAGAGGTCGGGGGAGAGGGGGAGACAGAAAAAACGAACTGCTAAACTGTGGCTCTCCCATGCTGCTAGGAGAGATGGGTCTTGAAACAGCTGAGCCTCAAAGTGATAGATTTTTTTTTTTAATTATTTTTACATTACTCTTGTTTTGGTGCAAGATTGATCCTTAAGGTATCTTAACGTATTTGTGTAGGTTAATTTAGATCCGTGGGTAAAATTCAAAGTGAAAGATGATTCAAACCCACACAGTTTTGTCTTGATCTTATTCCAGAATGAGAGTAGGATGGGGGTTTTCTGTGATGTGATTTATTTAGTAAGGAGCAAATTAATTTCAGCATATTCTGGGTTATCTGGATCAGGTTTAGTTTGTAAATAGCTTCAAGCAAGGAGTAAAACATCGTGTGGGAAGGTAAGACAATAAATAACCCATGCAGACAATTTCAACTGAATAATCTTAGAGGCAACATTGAGTATTTTTAGAATAGTGTTAATAGATCATCTCTGGGACCTAACATTAGTTAGAAGGAAACTTCATTAAAGAAAAGTGATGTCAGTTTGTTTCATTCTCTTGTTATGTTTGCACAATAAATATTTTGGCAGTAAGAATGGCTGCCTATTCAGTGAATAAATAGTATTATTTACCTTGCTGACTTCAGATTTTTATTGGTTTTCATACATGTTAAAAATTAGTCAATCTGTTAAGCATCCACGCTGATCCCTGAGGTGCCTTTTTCAATGATAAGAGCAACAGTGAAATTTAAAATACAATTCATGTGGGTCCTTTACAGCTAGAACTTTATGATCTGTACTTGATATGTGCTGGCTGGGATGGTGTCAGTTCACTGCTGGAGCTCAGTTCTGGACTTGGGGAGTTCCTGCAAAGGAACTCCAGCTTTGTTGGTCAAGGTTGGGAGCTGGGGCTCAGACAGAGACTTGAGGAGACCTCAGTGCCCAGATGTGCCACAGAAACTGCATTTCCTTATTAGCTCCCTAGGTGAGAAAACACACTCTCTCACAGGTGCAGCATTTTTTTTTAAGAAATCATGTTTCATGCACCTGTGCCACTTGGCTTAAGTGAAACAACATGGTGTATTCTGCTTTTGATAATGCTTCTAATGAAACACAGGCCTGGCCACATACCTGTAAATCAATACTTCAATATGTTGTTTTTCAGCACATAGAGCTCTGGAATTTTTCATTAAGCGTGAAGGGAATGTTAATTATAGACAGGTAGGAAGCATATTATCACTTAATTTTGTATACTTTTCTTCTGCATGTTTTTTTGTCTGTCTTCTTGCCTTTCTTTTCTTTATTCTCAGTAATGCGTGTGTAAATATTCTGCCTAGTCTGTATTTTTACCTTTTTTGTTGAAAATCATTTGACGACTCCTGAATACTATTTACAAATATGTAGCAATTATAATACTGTCTATAATAATTGTGTATGGCTTTCCCGCATGTTTTCCCATCATCTTAAATACTCTGTGAGTATTAACTCTGTAAGTAAAGAACTTTCAGAAAGGAGATTTAATAAACACAAGGACAGCAAACTGATAGCAGGGTTTTGAATTTAGTCCACCACATATATCATTTAACCAATTTCTGATCAGTGCAAATAGCTTTTTCTTTCATGGAAAAGAAAGAGCAGAGCAGCAGACCACTGTAAGCATGTGGACAGTTTTCATAAACGCAGAAACAAAACACATATGTGTGCTTTTTGTGTTTAAAACTTTTAATATCCTTTAGGACAATGTAAAAGATGACCATTTAATATAACTTGGTCTTTGATCACAGTAGGAGATCACTCAAGGAAAGCATTCACGTTTTCTGCTGCAGCCAGCCATGCTGTGATTCAGAGGATGGAAGTCAGCAGCAGGGCTTCAAGTTTAGTCCGAGAGGAGAAGGGCACCTTCAGAAGGTGACTTCACCAGCACCTAAGTTAGATCATACAAATACTTTCCTAAAGTTCTAGTTTCACTTAGAAGGATTTGGGTAAGGGGGGCAAGGGGAATGGAATGATGAGGGATGACAACAACACCGAGAGAACGTATTTTACCAAGAAAATAATTGAATCTTGCTGGATATTTAAACTTTATATTCGATATTGGCAGTAAAGTGTGTTTTCATGCTGTGTGATAGCATTCTGATTCGTTTTTCCCCATTCTTTTCCAGTTATTGCTAAACCACCAAGATGCGTTTCAGGCTGGGAGCATTTATCCTGATGCCTTTTATCCTTCAATCTGCAAAAGTGGTAAGAAAAGCTGTGTAAGTGTAGCAATGTAACAACTGTATTCTTAGGTGAAAATCCTATAGAATTAGTAGGGTTGAAAATAGTTATGTTGTAAGAAATGAGGCCAAAGATACTTTCTTGCAAAAAGATCCACCATTTTTTAAAATATTTTGAGCCTTTTTGCAGAACTTTGTAAGAAAATAATACATTTGAAAATGTTTTAAGAAAGTAGCTTTCTTTCACTGAAGTTGGGGGTCTAGCTTGCCTTGTTTTATGGTTGGGCCACTTGTCAGCATTCTCTTTAGTCAATGTGGAAGAAATAGGTGCCTCTGAGCTGTTTTAACGGTGTGCCTCTAGATCAAGAGCAAAGCCATCTCAACTGCCTTTCCAGGCTGGAGACAAACATAGATGTAGAAGTCTAGTCTGTGAATGTGTAATTTTGGACTATCAAATCCCAGCCTTATGTAAAATGTCGAGAGACCAAGAGGTGACTCAGTCACCCATGAGGCCTGCTCTCTTGGCTTTAGCATTCAATATACCTTAATCTGCAGTTTCAGAGTTCTGTCTGAACAAACACATGCTCTTCCTCCAAGTGTACTGACAGTCCGAACAATCTGTCTCCTGCCTACCTTTTCCCCCGTTAGAGGATTTAATATTGTGGTGCTTGGTCTTGTCACATCAGCATCTCTTTGCCCTTGGCTTTATGTAGGTAAATTTTTAGGCAAGGTTGCTGTTAGATCCTATATAATCTATCCAGTTCTGGGCTGCCCCATTCAAGAAGGACAGGGAACTGCTGGAGAGGGTACAACAGAGGGCTACCAAGATGATGAGGGGTCTAGAACATCTCTCCTATGAGGAAAGACTGAAGGACTTGAGTCTTTTTAGTCTGGAGAAGAGAAGACTGAGAGGGGATCTGATCAACACCTATAAATACTTAAAGGGTGGGTGTCAAGAGGATGGGGCCAGTCTTTTTTCAGTGGTGCCCAGTGACAGGACAAGAGGTAACAGGCAAAAACTTGAACATAAGAAGTTCCATCTAAACACAAGGAGGAACTTCTTTACTTTGAGGGTGTCAGAGCCCTGGAAGAGGCTGCCCAGAGAGGTGTGTCCATCTCTGGAGACATTCCAATCTCTCCTGGACACATTCCTGTACAACCTGCTGTGGGTGGACCTGCTTTGGCAGGGGGGTGGACCTGCCCCAGATGATCTCCAGAGGTCCCTTCCAACCCCATATCATTCTGTGATTCTGTAATCTCTTCTGCATAAATCCAAGTGAGAGTGATCACTGATGCTTCAAAGGAAAGCCTAATTTTTCTTGCTTTCCTCTGCCCTTTTCCTTCTCCTACACTGACTGTATCTTGGTAAGTTTACCATTCTATTGAAAATGATGGTGATGATATAACCCTCCTCCACCCTGTGGAAGCTGATACCTGTCCCAAAGCATGATATTTTGAGTTGGTTGCCATGCCCATCAGCTTTTCTGCCACACAATTTGATGCATTCATTAAGTCACCAGCTTCTCTGTCAGCTGTCCTTATCTTCTCCTCTTGGGAGACAGTTATGCATTGTACTCACAGGCACAGAGAAAGGGAGCAGGCACAAAATTTTCAGATGCTTCAAACCAAAATCATAGAAGGTAAATCTAGTATCTCTTTTGACAGTATATATCATATAAAAATACGTCTCATTTGGCTCCTCAAATAAATGTTTTGCAAATGTATCACCTGTAGGATAGGAAATTGAACAAATGTCTGGGTTTTTTTCATGGAGCAAACCTTTTTCTTTGTTTTCTTTTTTTTTTTTTTTTTTTTCCCAAAGAATAAATCAAATACTGATATGATTTCATTGCAATAGGAATATTCCATGATGTGTCTGAGGACACTCACTGGTCACCATTTCTCAGTGCAAGTATTGACTACATCAGAAAGAATTATCCTCAGCCTTGGGAAGATGTAAGAGAATTTAATTAACTTTTGACTTTGCATCCTACTCTTTCCTTCACCTTCACTTGTTGTTGTAAGTTCATCCTTTGGGAAGTGTAGAACAAAAGTGTATAATTTTAAATTAAAGTCTCCACTTATATAGGAAAATTTTAAATCCTGTTTTCATCTTTACAAGACAAAAAAGTTACAGCTTCCACACAAAGTCTTTCAGTTATCTCCAGTGTGGTCTGGTGCTTATAATACATTTCATAAGTCCAAACTTTGAAATGGAATTGGTGGTCCTGCATTATTGTCAGATCTGGTTAAGTGTTTGCCACTGGAAAAGCAGGCATCTTTCAGAATTCTCACTTGTGAAATCTTGGACTTAGTCCTGACTTGCTCTTGTTTATGGTAAATGAGCTGCATAGGAGCAGAAGAAATACAAGTTATCAAAAGTCTGAATGATTTTAAGAGTAATATTGTTTTCTTTTGCTTACTGGAGAATTTGCTGTTCTCTCCCTGCTCGGGAGAATCATACAGGTGGAACAGCGTTCGAGAGCATGTACTCTTTAAAACCTAAACAAGTCTGCCTGTCTTTTGACTGGCCATTGGTAATGCTGTTCTTGTGAACTATTAACCCTCAGGAAGTATAAATTAATCAAAAACTATGATTCAATTACAGATTTTTGTATGATTCAATTACAGGTTTTTAAAAGACCTCTAGACCTTATAATGCTTCAATGCAGAGAAGTCTTTTCTGGAGAAATTGAAAGAATAAGATGAGTGATTTCATACCTGGCCTTTGATCAGGTACTTTTAAAGTGAACAGCACTCGCACAAAAAGGTCTTTCTCTCCTATGTGTTCCTGCACAACACAGTGGTGACAGAGAAAGTTCATTCATTGGCAGTGTTTGTCCCCAGTTAGGAAAAAGACCTTAGTATACATCTAACTTGAAGTACACAAGTTGTCCTGATGTCAACCATGTAATTCTTTGGCCTTGGACTGTACAAAGTGCTTAAAACTTTTCAAGTCACAAAAAGTGACTTCAGCATCAAGGAATAAGCGGCCAACACTTTGTCAGGCTAAGTTCTTGGACTGTAAGAGTTTCTAACCTATATCCTTGTATAATGCACACATGCAAAATGCTTACTTCTTAAAGACTGGAGTAAAATTACTATTATTACAAGTGGGTTGTTGTTGTGTAGGCTACAGAGAAGCTGGTGGCTTTCCTGTTTGGAATTGCTTCACATATGGTGGCAGATGTTAGCTGGCATAGCCTGGGCATCGACCAAGGATTTCTAAAGGCCATGGGAGAAGTAAGCCTGTATTATTTTATTTATTGACTTAACTGGGTTTATTGGAATTGATAGCTTAGCTCTGGACTCTGGTGGGGAGGAAAGAGAAAAGTTGGAGCCCCGTTTCAGGAAGATCTTCAAAGAGATGTAATGTCACAAATTCCATAAGAACGAAGATAGTCAGGTTTGGGACCTGTAAACTTCAGTGCTGCTTGGACAATTTGTTTCTGCTCCTACGTTTGTATGGAAGGATGAGTAGAATAAATGGATGGTTCTCTTTTTTTCCTCTTTCTGCAGATTGATTTTCATGGTTCATACTCAGAAGCTCACAATGTTGGCGATTTTGGTAATGCTTCTGTTTGCTCATTGTAGGTCCTTCCTTTGGAATAAATAGTCCCCTTCAAAATGACATGGGTGATTCTGGCTCTTACCCTGTGCAATACAGGAGCCAAGAATGAGTATTCTCACTTTCCTCCATAGTTTGCAAAGCCTTTCTGTACCTGTACTCATGCTCCATGTTTCAGGAGATGTGAGAGGGCATATGGACATTTGTATTAAAACCAAAGCATGGGCTGAAGGTCGGTAAAATTTAAAGCAAGTTGCTAATGTGTTTTTAAACTACTATTTTACTCTTATTCTCTGAAAATATGCTTTCAGGTGAACGCTTTATGTATTCTAAATATATATATTCTAAATATATAGCTGGAGGATCTACTGTAGATAACATAGGCATACATATCTTCATCCATGCTGTTATTCATGATAAATGCTTAACAGGTTTGGTTTGTTGGGCTTTGTGGGTTTTTTTCATTCTTCCATCCGCAGGAGGAGATGTAGTGAGTCAGTTTGAGCTGGACTTCAGTTATCTGGCATCAAATTGGTAAGATAATGAGGTGATCTTCTTTAATAATTATTTCTGCTTACTCTGCGTACATACTGTGTTTTAACAAAATGCTATCGTTTGCCTTTCTTTCAAAAGAAACCCTTGCAGCTATTGGAATTTTTCTGAGTTTGGCATTCCTTATATGCATATTTACTGTTCTCTGACATGACAAACTGGAAGGACAAAAGAAAAAAGAATTTTAAACATAGGAATGGAGCAAGAAAGATTCAAATTATTTATCTCTGAGGGGAATTACGAGTAGTTACATATAAAATAATCAGTGAAAAAGATTTGCTGGAATGTCCTAGCAATTAGTTAAATAAATCAGTTAAATAAATCTTACTTAGATTTCCATTTAAAGTTTTGGAAATTGATGATGTTTATGGTTATAGATGTTGTGAAATTCGGGCAGGTTTTAAAAGCATATGAAGAATAGCAGTTTTAGATAAACCCTTTTTTTTTTCTCAGTTTTTGACTGAAATAAAAAACTCACATGCCTTTTTTTCTGCTGATAAAGTAGGTCATTTGAGTAGGTTGTTTGTTTTTTTTTTTAGTAGGATGTAGTTCACAGTTGATTACTACAACTTTGGCACAGCTGTGGGAAAAGTCTGTTTGGCTAGGAGTAGATGTGGCACAGCAGAGAGCTGGAGGACATCCTCCAAGATTATGTGATCACCAAGGCAGGGAACCAGTGTGGGGAGTGTGGAAGTTCTACCAGCAGCAGTGACAGGGGAATGGTACTACAGGTTTCTGACTTTGGACCTAAATAAGAGGAGGAACCTAAACCTAATCTTTGTGCAGAGAGTAACTGCACCCACAGTCCTGGTCTTTCTAGCATCTGTAAATCTTCATGACCTTTTGTAGTCTTTTGAAATTTAGAATATTTTAAAGCAGGCTATTGTTATCACAGAAACTGTAATCTTTTATCAGGTGATGTGGAAAATCTCTTATAATATCTTTGTCTTATTTTTAGGTATGTACCTGTCAAAGACCTAGCAGCTATCTATAAGGAATTTTATGGAAGAGAAGTCATAACTGAAAGCACAATTACTGACTGTACTTATCTGCTGTTTCTTGAACTGTAAGTAGAATAGCTTTGTCTGGGTTTTCATAAGAGAAACACATGTAGGAAAATTATGATAATCCTATTTGAAATGCCTTATACATCAAGGGTAGCAATATAGATTCCCTACTAGAGCCCAAAACCATAAAACATCTGAATTTTTTTAATGGCTAGTATACAAATTTGGACTGCTTAATGACTGTTAAATTCATTATTACACCACAGATTCAGCATCTTGGCTGTTTAACACATTAATGACTATTTATTTGAGAACCTCTGTGCCTTCAGGTATCATTGCATTGTAGCAAGTTAGCAGTATAATTTTTATGTACCAAAGAGGTAGTGTACACACCTAAATGGGTTGCTTACCTAAACTTTATGTAGATCCTTTGAAGTCCGAGAATAATCTGAAAGGAACTTTTGATATTTGGCAGTGTCTGCTTTTGAATATCTTAAGCAGCCTAGCTGTATCCTTTATTTCAAGTAATTACTAGTAATCATGCAGCATTTACAAGCGTATCACTCCAAAATAAGGGCAGCCATAAAGTTAGTATCTTTACTTCTCACATTGCGACTTTTAGAAATGTATTAAAAAACAGCAAGGAAATGTAATGACTTGCATAGTATTTACCATACATAAACCTTGAAAAGAACTGCTTAAATAATTAAATATTATTTAATGAAACAAATTTATTTCTGAAGATTATTTTTTTTTTCAGGCATGGAGAGAGACTTGCTGTTGCTAAGGTTGGTTTTCTGCTTTCTTTATAAAAATCAACATATAGCGGGAAGACAGTGTAATCCATTTTATTAAGTATGTTGCTTGTTTCTTAGCTTTTTCCAACATATGCCAGTAAATCTCCATTTCTGGTGGAGAAGTTCCATGAGTATTTCCTTGGAGGAGTGGATGACATGGCGTTCTGGACGAACAATATTTTTGAGCAGACAAGCCACATGCTGGAGAATGGAACCAGGTATAGCGTGTTTCCTGCAATATAAAGCGCAGCAGTCAAGTTCTGACACCCATTTAATTGTTCTTCTGGTGGCAGGCTCTTTCCTAGAAGAGGTGCTGAGCTTTAAATCCTCACTTGGACAGACGGATTTCTGTGGTTGTCTTCTACCTGAGTGCACAGGATTAGACAGGCCTTGAGTTTGCATGTGTTATACGTTCACATTCCTCTCCCCAGGGAAGGCTCTGGCATGTCCATCTGATACTCAACAGGGAAAATTTAGGGTATTCTTTAAGATATACTCAAGGGCCTGCTTAAATATCATATAGCTGTGCCCTGAAGTTCTGCCTGGCCTGGTACTCTGAGCAGTGGCTGCACCTTCTGACTGCTGTCATCAGCCAGAAAAGGTGTCCTTTCCTAGGGGAGGTCAGGTATTGCCTTCAGACACTTACATAGAAAATATCACTGCAGTTATTTTGGGAAATGATGTTTTAAACACAATATGGCATAATCTGTTGTGTTCTTTGTTCCAGAATGGCACTTTCATTAGAAGTGCTTTAGATTAACAGAATTAGCAGAACACGTGACAGTAAATTTCCTTGAAGAGTTATATAAAGACATATGAGATTCATATAAAGCCTAATCAAGGTCATTAGAATAAATATCAAAGGGGTTTCTAAGGATAATGATGGAGGATAATGATGCTCTGATTGTGAATAAACAGGGTTTCTTGAGAAAAGTGATGACTTGTAACAGAGGATATCACTAAGGATAAAAGTTGTATTTTTAGTTTCACTTCCGCTGTGGAAAAACCTTTAAAATGTGTTCTGCGTATTTCTTTAGTGGCTGCTTCCTGCCTGAGAACCCGCTGTTTATAAACTGCACGAGGGAGCACAAGGACAACTCTGCGTAAGTATAGCTCTGAAGGTTTAGAGATTTACTGGTGAAAGGAGAGCTTTCCTGTGGTGTGGACAGTAAGCTATGGAAATTAAGAGACCTTTTGGTTTATCTTTTTGTGTGTGAATTTGAGATTCTCCTAACTTGAATAAGCAAGCTTCGTATAGGGGAACTGTGCAGAACCTAGGAGACACTTTTACCTTCCAAGACAAGATTACTTACCTAGCACTTGGAGTGCTAAGTCTGTGCACTTTATTTAGTTGTCACTTTTCATTCCACTAATCATGAAACTACTGATTCATGTTAACCCTTATCATAGCTAAATTTTCTCCTGATTTACATACAGAAATATGGAACTTGGCTCGTTGGAGCACGACTGTATGTATTCCTCTAAGCAAACATCTCAAGAGAAACCAGCTTTACTGGTATCACTTGAGAACTCCACTTGTACACAAGAGAAATGGCCACCTGATTGTGTGCAGTATGTTTACCTCTACTGGTTTTGTCATAAAATACTCAAGTCATTAATTTAGTTGTATTAATTGTTATTACTGTCTTCTTTATTTTAGCAGAAACAAACAATCGAAACATGAACGTCCCAAGAATACAACTTCTTTGCTTACAAAAACACTTGAAAAGAATATAAATTATACAGACAGAGGAGTTCACTTCAACATAGAATCTTGGGCAACGGTAAGTGAGAAGTGACAGATGTAGCAGGTAAAATTCAGGTCAGCATAAAATTGTTCTAATTTCTGTCTGAAATGCTGTGTGATGGAGCAGGGTCTCTGGATGTTAACAGAAGCCTCTGACTTCATTTTATGCAGATTCCAGCACCATTGTTAATCTATATAGTTAGATGTGCATTGTAAATATTCAGCTTTTGCACATAGTTTATTGTATAGTGAAGTTAGAACACATCTTGCAGTGCCAAAAAAGGCAAATATATTTTTAGTATTTACACTTTTGTATTTACATTTTACAGGATCATGTGATTGCTTTGGGGGGTTAAGCAGTCCCAACAAAGCGTAGCAGTGAACAATTAGCAGTGCTCCATTTAGAGCAGACAGATTTTTTTGTCTGTTTCTAAAGTGGTGCTTATGTCCTGACTCAGAGTCCACTTATATCAATGTGGTGATTTCCACCATGGATGACTTGTTTTCTGAGGTGCTCCATAATGTTCTTGTGTTTCAGCCATTCATGTGTCTCTTCGTTATTTTTATTTCAGAATTCCTTCCGCATGATAAACCGTGCTTTTGCAAGCAGTGTCTGGAGAGCATTAGCACATCAGAAATCTTCTCAGCACATCTCCCAGCCAACAGCTTCATATTTTCTGACTTCACCCTATGCTAGACTTGGATGGTTAGTAATATTTTTCCTCCCACCTTCCTCTTAATATCTGAAAAATTTGCATATCCACCAAAATATTAATGTTTATTCCTTGGACAGTCTTTTAAGGTGACAATCCAAATCAGTTAGTGGTACAAATCTGGCTTATATTTTCTGGCCACAGAAACAAGTAAACAACAAGTAAACCCATAAGACTTTTCTTTCAGATGTGAGCATAAGTCTCCCTGTGTTGGTACTGAAAAAATTGTATCGAGATCAAAATTTCCATTCAGATGTGAATTCTAGTCGGGTAACCTCTTTCTTTGGCAAGGTTGTCTTGTTATTTTTTTACATTTTCTCTGTTGTGAAGGAAATGCTGTGTGTGTGATCAGAATGGAAGGAACCAAAATGTCAACCAACATCAGTTCTAGTTCTGTGCAGTGTAGGAACATTGTTACTCTTTTTTGGTTATTGATTTTTGTTTGTGCAGAATTAATTGTCTGTCCCAAATTGATCACTGATGGTGCCTACCAAGTGTTCTTGGAAACACTAGAAGACTAATAGAAAGTTCAAAGACATACCTAGGACACAGAAAGAGGCGTATTCTTTCTCCTTGCCAGAGAGGTTCTAGCTTGACTTGCAACAGAGAAGAGTAATAAGATGAATTTAATTGCTGTTCATCTTACTTTACTTCTTCTCACTCAAAAATTGAAGATTTAATTCTTGAGTTTGCTTCACACCAGCCAAATTAACAGTAGTTATTTCTTTTCTCTCCACATTCCCTCTCTAAACTCCAATGTGTTACTGATGCCTGTGATCCCTTTGGTTATCCAAGTACATCAGTTAAATGGGAGGTTCAATTAAAAAGACATTTAATTTCAGGTTTTGTATTCTGTGTCATAAGCAAGCAGCCCTTTTTCATGCTCCTTGCTCTGATTGCTCTCAGGTACCTTGTGCCAGTAAGTAAAAAGCAGTTCCTATGGATCTCAGATGCGTTAATGGAAGGTGAATCTTTAAGACTTTGTTTGTATTTAATTCAAGAAAACAAAATTAAAATATATGATATGAAAAATGCTGTGTAGATTTTTACAAAAATGGGGAAAGACTGGTCTTGGTTTACCTGAAAGAAGCAACAGTATCTGTTTTCTGCTAATGTTGTGGTAGCCTGGAAGCTAACTCTATCTATGATATTGTTGACTTCCTTTGCTGTTTAGGGCAATGATCTCAGCCGACCTAAACCAGGATGGGTATGAAGATCTGGTGGTTGGAGCCCCAGGGTACAGCATGTTGGGCCGTGTTCAGATAGGACGGGTGTATGTGGTCTATGGTAACCAGTCAGGTTTGCCGCCAGAGGACATGGATCTAGATGGGAAAGCTGACCAAGTACTGCAGGGCCACCAGGTGAGGGGTCAAGTCAGATATTGTGTCACTTATCTTTTTTTCTTTGCCTGAAAATGTGGTAAATTTTGACTGACCGACAGTATCATTAATATGTATGAGGATTATTCCTGAAATACCTCTCCCAGTAAAAGGATGTCATATGCTTTTCAAGAAAAATAATCATTCCTTAAGTCACAGGAACAATTAAAGCAATGGTGATCCGTAGGTTCCCTTTTATTGCTGTGCCAGGTGAGTGGGTATTAGAACATAATTTGCCCTTGAATAAAACTGAGATAGTGTCTCTGTAAGTCACAGTATAGCTCATTCAAGTCTCTGTATTTAAGAAAATGATGATTTTTCTCTTCCTTTTTCATCTAAAATGATTAATTCAATATAAGTTTCAATTCCTTTGAAGCTGCATTTTTTCATTAATCGGTAACTTCTCACAAAACCATTGTGTGCCTTTACTAAGAGTACACGTTATTTTAAAAGACGAGAAGACTACGATTTGACATGATGGGGAGTGGCTTATAACTGAGGAGCAGGATCATAAAAGTATAAGTAGTAGAGAGAATCCTCTGTAGAAAGTATCTCTTTTCACAAAGAAGAGAATAGAGAGAGATGAGATACATTTCCTTTTAATCTGTTTCTGTGTTTATAAACTGTGGAGTAACAGCTGCTGTCATCTTACAGAGGGTTTCAGTGGTTCACACCTATAATGCTGTTAATGGGAAAGGTCATAAGCTTGACATCAATGGTGCACTAGGCTCAGAGGAAGAAATGGCAGAGCAGCACTACGCTGTGTTCAGTTATCTTACATTTTAACACCTCCACTTGCTCAAACAGAACAGTTGACTCCGGGTTAGTGTATTAGTCTGACGGTTATTACTTGAGAGAACAGTGATGCTAAGAAACATCTTAAGAATTGTTGGGATAGATTTTTGTCATCTCTGTTGCTGGTTCTTCCTTGTGCCATGATTGCAAATGTGTGTTAGGTTCTGATGGTTTTGTCTTGAAAACATCTGTTATTTTCATGACAGCAATCCCTCTTCTTTTAGCCTTCAGGAAGATTTGGTTCTGCCTTGGCAGTCCTGGACTTCAATGAAGATGGAGTGCCAGATCTGGCAATTGGAGCACCTTCTGTGGGATCGCAGTTTCTTACTTACAAAGTAAGCCACACGCATGGGTTTGTTGGGGTTTTTTCCTCTCCAAATGGAACATTTTTATTTATACATATTTTCTTGGACAGTGAAATGAGAGCGGGAATTTCTGTTGTTGCTCAAGGTGACATTGTAATTTAAACACAAATGTTGATAACCTTTGTGGGTACTTTGACTAGAGCAATGACAGCTCTCTGTGTTTCTCTTTCAGTGGCCTTTTTGCACATTACAAATCCAAATCAGATTTGCAGGACTGATGGTGCAGGAAATGTAAGGGGCCATTCATGAAATACGAGACTACCTTTTTTATTTAGGAACAGAGAGTCTAGAACAGACCTCATGGATCAGTGAGCCTTGTCATCTGCTGTTACAGGCCAACAGATGATATCTAGAATGTGATATGAATGCAGCCATTTGCTAAAATAATTGAGTTACAGAGGCTGAATGACTTGCAGTTTACAAGACAAGCCTGTGTAATGGTTCCTGAGTATTTTCAATCCACGCAAACTGAGAGGCGGAATGTTTTGGTTTAAATCATATCCATTAAGCTTACAACTCTTCAGAATTTCAATCACTAACTCAGCTGCCTAAATAGGAATTTAAAGGCTTTTATGTAGACCCACTAGCTTGGAAAATTGCATGCATCTGTTGTGCCTGGCACTGTGTGCCATTGCATTAAATAATAATTAACAAAATTTGAGCCACCTGAATGTGTGCATAACAAGTGTAAATATACAGTATACTGTCCTTGCTCCTTACCCACCGTGTGATGAAAATGTACCTCTCCTGTTTCCTGGTTATGATAGTACCCATTACAGCAAGGGTATTCTTAGGTTTGGGGTGGAAAAGACAGTATTATAAGAAGGCTCTGATCGGAAAAACGCAGTTGTATAAAGAGCCCTTGCAGAACTGTTTCTTTCCATGTGCTTTTGTCTTGGATTTTTTACTTGGTGCTGACATGAAGGTGCTCTCATGCTGTATTTGCTTTTCTTGCCGTTTAGGGTGCTGTGTATGTCTATTTTGGCACTAAGGGAAGAGGCTTGGCGTCTGAACCGAATGTTACCATCACTTGTCAGGTATATCGATCAGGCTAACAAAGGGCTACACAGGCTGGAGGTGGGATAAAGGGGAAAGGGGCCTATGGGCTTAAAAGAAAAAAAATGAAGAAGTTTGATTTTAAACTTCTTGTTGCAAGGGAATTTAGACTGATGGGCATGGTGCAAGGAGGTGCTTGCCTACGTTAGTTGTATGTAGGAAAGACATTTGTACTCCAGTGCAGGGCAGGCAGCAGGGTGAACAGAAAAATGCATAGCCCTCAAATAAAATAATAACAAAAAACACCAAACCCAAAAGCCAAAGAAAACAAAATTGAAGTCAGGGAGTGGGAGGGTAATTTCATCAGAAACAGCCAAAGTTAGCTCTTTAGAAGTAAATTGCTCTATTTTGTTACAAAATTGGTGGTTTCAGTTCCATTTCAGGATTAAACTAACTGTTTATTGCAGTATTCCTACTGTAATCTTGGTTGGTCCCTCCTGGCAGCTGATGTTGATGGGGATGAAAATGCTGATCTGGTTGTGGGCTCTCCATACGCACCCAGTGGTGGGCAGCAGAGAGGAATTGTGGTTGCATTTTACTCTTATTTCAACAGGAGTGACCAAGGTAATATTTGTTGAGTAAATTAACCCTTCCATATTTTCACTGAATTACTGAATTTCACTGAATTATTTTTAGAGTTGGAAGGGACCATAGAGATCATCTAGTCCAACTCCC
>JAOTQQ010000012.1:58932689-58954864 GCA_026546715.1 Gallinago undulata
TTCCCCCCCCCCCCCCCCCCCCCCCCCAAGATGGCCCATCTAGGATTTCATTTATATCCTCGGTGCTGCACCAAGCGGGACTGGCTCTGGTATATGATCTGACAAACAGCACCCAGCCTTCTTTGCTCAGCACATTCAGTGGGGACAGGAGGTTTTCTCGCTTCGGAGGAGATATACACTTAAGTGACCTGGATAACGATGGACTAGGTAAGGCTTGATCCATCTACAGCAGAGGTGAAACGGTTTGGTTTTGGCAACAGAAATACTGGTCACCTACATATTCATACAAGTGCTGAACACAGTCTGCTTCCTCGGTTACCTGGTACCAGTATTCCACCATGCCTTGTGGGCAGGCATCTCTAAAATCCCAAACAACTCTGAAATTGAAACATTTTAACTGCCACCATTAATAGGAATCCTGGCATCTAGAGGTGTGTAAATGCCTTCTCTCTCATGTTTTGTTTTAGCATTATTTAATTTCTGATGCGTTACATCATTCTTGTCATATTTGCAGATGAAATGATTGTGACATCCCCGCTGCGATCGAACGCTATCACAGTACTGTTTGGGGGGGCAGCTGGCCGTGTTTACATTTACAACGGAAAGCAGGTGTCCTCGGGGAACGTGACAGGCCACTGCAAATCATGGGTATCTCCCTGTCCCGAGGACTGGGTAAGAAAGCATAAAAGTGAAACCAGGACATGAGATCGTAATGACAGCTAATTAATTACATCCAGTATCAGTATCTAGTGTGTTCTGACCCGGTTTCAGAAAAGACATGGTTTACTTCTGTTTCTGAATCTGTGTGATTTGGCCCCTCCTGTTCGTTCTTGAATTACTTTGCTGTTTAGGAGCCAGGGTTATTGCACTAGTCTTCTACTCTCCTAGTGTGGCTCTCCCCACTGACTTTTTCTTTTCTCTTTTTGTTTTTTGTTTCTTCAGGCACAGTATGTACTGATGTCTCCTGAGGTAAGAAACCAGAAAACAAACTACTGAGAGAAATGGAGAAGTCCCACTTTAAAAAAAAACCTAACAGCTTTATAACAAGTGATGTTATTTTACAGGAACTATCAAGATTTGGGAGTTCTGTAATCACTGTGAAATCTGAAAGAAAGGTGAGAAAAATCAATTGTCAGTTGCTTTGTAACATCTTTCTACCTCACTTGCCTGTACTAGCCAACACCTCACATAGCTATCTTATTTGCAGAAGCCTTAAGTGCTTTATGTAGTTAATTAAGTTTACATTTACGTCAGTCTCCGAACTGGTAATTAAAACCATTTTATAGGTGGATGAACTATGGAGGTGCCAGAACACTGTTCATATGGCAAGTATTTCCAAGCATAAAGAGGCCCAGTTCGTACCTGAGTCATTCTGGATCTGTCTGTGCACTCTTTCTGTTTCTCACAGGCACCCATTCTTTTTACCAGAAGTCAATCCCCATGTTTGTATCATGCGCTTAGGAACCTTTTTTTCAGCTTGAAGGTTATTACTCTGTGCTTGTTCAGCTGAGGGGAGTCCAATGTTCTGCTTACTCAGACATAACCTGTGTGAGGCTCAGGAGGTCTTCAACAAATGGTGGTTGGCTTCTTGCTGTTAACACATGCAATGGAGAAACACCTGGAAATGTCAATGGTTCTGAAGTAGGACAGGGCACATAATCCAATAATCCAACTCCTGAAACACAGGCATCACTGATGGTTTCTGCACGAGCGCAAGTGAGGTTGGTCCCCACGCCGTTGTGTGCCTTTGCTATGGCACCAACCCAGCCCACACTCCAGCTTCATCTGTATTGATCTTACCCCTGAGAAACAGTTTACACTTGCAAGAGATTTGACTCGTTCCAGCTTCTTTCAGTTCCCCAAATGAAATAACATGTTTTGTTAACTGCAGTTCTGCTAAGATGGGTTGCTCTCGTTTCTCCTCATCACATTTCTGTAGGACAAAATCAGGTCTCCCTTAGGGAAGCTTAAGGCAACCACACACCTGCAGCTGCATTTTGCTAACCCTTGCTCTGTATCTCTGCAGAAAGAAGTTGTAGTGGCAGCAGAGAGAAGCTCGTCGAAAGCTCGACTTGGTGGAAGGCTTTTTGTCTACTCGCTCTAGATGTCCATGGTAGCCTTTAAGTCCAGGGCAGAGCTGGTCTTTTAGTGAATGATCTCTGTAGTATCTGTGATACTTTCCTCAACCCATACAAACCAACAGACCACACAACAGCAAACTTCTGACAGACAGGTGTCCCAGACAGCTAGACAGGGTCCTAGATAGTGTTAAGGGAGGGATGGTCGGTTTTTAAGTGAATGGGAATATGCAAGTTCATGGTGGTTTGACTTAAAAACCAACCAAAGCTCCATCAGTCATGTATAAGCACAAATTAATTCCACTGTAAGCAGCAGCATCCCTGAACCTACAACAAACTAATCTGAAAACTTTTTAGAGGCTGAAACAAGCAGAAGGCTGCATTTTGGTAGTAATATTTGTAGTATAAAGAAGTATAAAATGTTGGCTGTATAAAGAATGTTCGGTGGTCACCTTCTTTACTGGTCAGAGTTGAGTATTTTCTTAACAAAACCAGCAAAGAATAACACATAATTTACAATTCCTTCTCAAAAAAATAAGCATGCAGGAGGGGTAGCTCTAAGCCAGACAGAAAAGTGGGTGCCAATCAAAAGGGCTTTTGTTTTCACACTCATAACTGAAACTACTCTGACACCCTTTGTGTTTTCATACAAAATTCCATTACCCTGGTAACTTATGCTTGTTAACAGCTTTTACTGTCAACAGTACTGTCTTGAACTAATTAACACTAATTTTCTATGATGTAGATTTAAGTGTGCATCAATTGTCTATTAAACAACTTGAGCAGCGAGAGGTGATGCTATTATTACCAACACTAGTCTACAGACACATAGGTATATGTATTTTCTCTCCTTTGCAAAGAACTTTTTATTTTAAATAGCGTTAAGTCAGTGGAACAGCACAAAGTTCTAAGATGACACACCTCAACTTACTTTCTTAGGAATCGTCTCTCTCAGGGAGGTCATTTTAAAAACAAGTAAAATGGCAAGGTGAACATTAGGTTGATGTATAATGCGTTCTAACATCTATTTAGGGGACTTTACTTGCCCGAAGAACAGAACACTCACTAAAACCAGAAAGTTTTAAATCTGAACTTTATGAAAGATGTAACTGTATGGAGCTGGGAGCACGGTACGTACTTACCTTGCAAATCTGTGAACCATAGCGAGGCAAAAATGAGCAGTCTATTTGTAAGTGCAGAATAAAAAGTTTTCCTTTTTACATGAAAATCGATGAAACCAGTATGTTTTGTAGCAACTCCATTCTGAACATACAGCCTCCACTGCCTTTGGATTTTTTTCTGTATGTGACCTAAGAGTAATTTTATTACACATGAATGCAGTTTGATTAGTTGAATTTTAAGAAAGTCATTAAACATTTGTGTGCAGCTGTAGAGAGAAAGGCAGTCTTGTAAAAGATGCATCTTTCTCACAGTGCTTTTATTGTGCTTTAAGTCAGTTATGCACAGGAAAAAGAGTCAGTACAGTTCACAGAAGCCTCTCTGCACAAAAGACAGAGCTTGGAAAACTTACATGAAAGCTTCCCCAACAGCTGCACCAACACATTTCAGTCCTGACCTAATGCAACTACAGCTTGGTTGAAAACATCAGTGTCTATATCCCTTCATGCACTGGGCTTTCCCGGGGTTTATCAGCAGAGTTACGTGAGCTATTGTTTTTTCCCACTGGATTGCTCAGTTTAGAGTGTTGGGTTTTTTTCATATCTCAACCTGTTAAGCAAAAACACTACAAAAAATTGAGCTGAAAAAACCTCAAAAACCTTACAAACCCCATCAATCTTCTCACGCCTTTTATACCTGAAGTCACATACAGAGCAAGAACAACTGTTTGAAAATGTTGCAGAAACAACTTTAACCAAGTTAAGCCTGCGTAATTTTAATTTATGTACCTTTTTATTTCCATTCTTGACTCATTTATCCTGAGTAAAAATGTTTACAGCTACAGTTACTCTTTTTTCAAACCCTGCCAGTAGAGTGATTTCTCTGGTGGCACCTAAGGAGCTACTCACTCGATGTTAGAGAAATTAAAAAATCCCAAATAAGACAGTTTGTGACCTGATTTAGAAGGATTTCATGCTGCCTCTACAGACTGAGAGAAAGCAGTGGAGAACTACGCCCTCAGAGTTCAAAGATAAGTCCTAAGAATTTGACTCCTTCCTTCAGTCCATCACCGGACACCAGGCTTCCACACACCCTTTACTAACCCAGCTACTTACCTTGACGCAGGCTAGTCCATGCTCTGGTTTGTCTTCTTGGAGCAAAAAGAGAGGAAAGCAGTGCCCAGCTTAAAAGAAACCACCAACTGGCCTGTTGATTTTTACCAGCTTTTGAATCAGTCCTTACGTGAACACAAGGAGTGGTTAAAACTGCAGCTGCATCAATGTGTGTTGAAATAGCAGCAGACAGGAAGCACAAGTGCATGTTACCAATAGCCCCTTTTTTCCTTTTACTGAAACTGCCTACATTTTGGGCCTAAATTAATTGTTAAGGAATATCCAAGATTAGCAGCTGCATTTCAAAGCCTGGTTTTGCTCACTTAAAGCAAGGAAAACTCTTATTTCTGATTACTGCCAATTTAGAGGTGATGCTTCCCAAGAGATGCAGGTATGCTTTTTCTTTGGAAAATCTGTTCTCTGAAATGAAATATGGCCTTAAAAAAATCCATTAAAAAGGCTACTTTTGGGGTGGATTTTTCTTTGACATTTGAAGTCAGATTCCTTAATCTGCAGCTCAGAACCAGAGTTATTGATGAATGCTAACAGCTGTCATCCCTACAGCTGAAAATACTTTTCTCTTTAAGAAGGGCCATCACACGAAGAAGTACTTGATAAACAGTTGAAATGAGAATGCCCCAAAAATTAGTACATGTATGTGATACAGAAAACTAATGGAACATATGTGGGGTGGAGGTGAGACTACTGTGCAAAGCATGTCACTGTTTTCCCTTGTGTTTCTCTACTTTTGTGTGTGAGCATTAAAATCTCACCACAGATTTTTTGGCACAAAATATATATTAAATTAGCAAGTTTAGAAATTCTTGCAGTTTTCAATATGGAAGAACAAACGTGAGGAACGTGTCCAAAGTCCACCCTGTAACAGTAAAAGTCTCTTAATTCCTGCTGTTCCTATTGGTTCGTTAATGTGCTTCTACTCAGCCCAAATGTTTCTGCTTTAAGGTTGTTCTTTAGCTCCACTCTTCCAGCTGCTGGTTGGGATTTTTTCAAAACTGCAGGAACCTAGACAAGATACAAAATACCCTGTGATTACATGAAAAGCTGCTCTATATGCAGGAGAAAGAAAATAAAAGCTCCACAGAGGCCTGAACCCTGATATTTACCCACATATTTTCAAAACCTTGACTCTGGCTTCTCCTTCCCTAATCCCTTTTGGTGCATTTCTCCAAGCCAGAGTCAGTAGGTGCTGGACTTGGTTTTGAGCAATACTTGAGAATAAACCAGTTAGTTTTAGCCACAGTCAAGAATCCCTAAGGAACTACTACCATCTGCCTCTCGGTGGCAGGGGAGGGGAGGGATGAAGGGGAGTTTATCTGGGTCTCCCTTTCATTCATCATTTGTAGCAACTTTAGAATCCACTAATACTTCCCTGTTATAAATACTGGAGTGCAGAAGAGAGGTAGACAATACAGCCCCCACCAACTTTGGCAAGAAAGGGCAGTCAACAGGGAAAATGACTCGCACACAAAATCTTGCTAATCTTGAAGATGGTCTCCCTGGGTCTTCCTACAGCTTGGTACAATAGGGTTCTATGATGCCATCAGGATCCACGGCAGATCCCTGCTGTGCAGGCGAGGAGCCATCACAGACTTCAGATTGGGAGTCAGGACATCACAACCATGGCATCATTCTCCAGAGAGATGTTACAGCTAGTACCTGTCCATTGTCCTTTTATCTTTACCTTCTTTTTCTCAAGACAAAGACTACAGATCCAGAGTTAGTACCTGGGTGGGAGGGGGAGGGCAGCATCCATTATGTCCCTCCCTGTGAACAGACTGCCATGGCAGCTGAGAAGGCAAATGAGGGCTGCTTCTCCCAGTAGCCTCAGCTCCCCTTGGGCTGCCAGGGGAATGTAAATACAGCATGTCTCAAGGACGTTTCAACAATGATCAGTATCTTACTGCTCAAGTGTATCCTTGCCAGTGCTGGGGCTTCCCACATCATTCAATCCAGCTAGGGAGAACCTTCTTCTTCCTCACAAAGCACTGAGCTGAACTCCCCCACGCTCTGTGGCCCATCCTCTCTACAACGGCTTATTTCCTGCTTTAGAAATGGGCTGCAGATGCAGAGTCTGGAGCAGAAACCCTGGCCAGCCATACGTACGTGAGGAGGTAGTGGAGGTTCTAAGTGCCGCCCAAGGAAGGAAAGCAAGCGTCGCCAGATCAGACCACTTCCCAGAAACATAATCCCCGTCACCAGCCAAAATATTCTGGGATCCTACCAAGAGAACGTTCCCATTAGTCATACAACTCTCTCTTCAGAAAAGGGATTATCCAAAGACAATCTCTCGCTCCCCACCAGTATTCTCTTCCCTCATGGGAGGAAGTGGTAAACCCTCTACCATCAACAGCCAAGCCCTACCTTGGGAAAAGGGCTGTTTCATAGCATAGCATTTTAATTAGGGATCACCCTAGTGCATTCTATTACTGTTCTGTGCAGTTTTCCTTCCTTCATCAGGAAGTTTGAAAACTCAATGCTTCTATTCAATGAATTTGGAAAGGTAGAAATCTTTGCTTTTGCTTTGTTTTGGTTATTTGTGGTTTTGAAGACAGCATCCACAGTTGTAAATTTGTACCCCCCAGTCTAGGTATAAAACTGTCATAGACAGTTGACTATTTCCTCTGGTGTCCTGGAAATGCCCTGACCGCTTTCCAGATACCCTTGTATCTGGAAGACAAAGCTAGTCTTCTCAGAACAGATCATCATTAAAGAAACCTTAATACTGCTTTATAGTCAGTCCTTGTACAACCAGAAATTTGTCTTCCCATTTCTTTTCTGTGAACATTGAATAGAAAAAAGGCTGCAATACTGTGCAGTGAGCCATACAGTAATTTCCTTACAAGAAAGTGACTGCATGAACACATGCATCACTGGACTAAATTATGTTCATACAGTAATATAAATCTGGAACTTTACCCATGGAAAGAAAGAATTTGTACAGAATATAAAATACACTGTATTTTAGAGTAGGGCATATGTTTTACATCACGGATATAGGCAGTGCTCGTTCCTTACCTCTTCAAGAGATGACTCCAAGTTCATACCAAATGCAACTCCTATGAGTCCAAAGAGAGACAGAGAGAAAGTCCCCATAGTGAGCTGCAAGTTCAGTCTCATCATCACATTACGGTGGCTAAAGAAGGGAGAAACATCTGTAAGAGGAACCCAAAAAATTTGATATGCTGCCTAAATTCTTCAATTCCATACAGCATGCACTAAATCCAAGGAGTTAAAGAGAGGAAGTCATGCTGAAATTGGGCAACCCAGTGACAAAACTCATGAACCAGCAGTATAAAGAGGCTATCGTTCTGCAATGGCATCAGGATACCTCTAAGAGAGCAGGTTCTGCTTCATCATCAGCAGACTTTCCAGCATTGCTCATTTCTTAGAGGTGTACATACACAGAGTGACAATAAAGTTCCACGAAAATTTGTGTTCTTTCACCACAAAATGGAATTCATATGTCTGTATTCACAAGAAACGAAAATTTACTGTTACCTTGCAAATGAATAAAGAAATAGTCAGTAAATGCTGCAGAACTATAAAATTGAGCCTGTTTGGGGGAATTCCATATTTAAGTCTTCCCCAAAAGAGGGAATTTTTGTGGTTTCCTGATGCAGCATCCACCAATTGCTTCTACAGATAACTCCCCAGTAAAGAGGAGGAAGAATATTAAACACTGCCCTCAGAGTGGTATGTGCTAGCAGGTGCAAGCTACAATTATTTTTTCAGTAAGAAGGCGACTAGTAATGAAAACTGTTGCATACAGAGAGAAAATATTTGCTCCAAAGTTATTCATTCTTCTATCACTCCACAGGGGGAAAATGCAACTTGTATTGAACACCTGAGTAGCCTCGCCAGACTCTTCAATAATTCAGTTTTGCTGAATTAAGTGTAAACTTTCCTGAGTAGAATTTAATTTTGCTCCTAAATTTGCATGTTTCCTTTAGTGAACAGCTCCCCAGAAGGATCTAGGAGAAGCCAAGTCCACTCAAACCCTTGTGAGAATGGAATTCCCCAGCCTTCCATGTGGGCATATTTGAAAGACCAGGCAGCATTAAATTCTGCTCAGCTTTTGGTAGTCCAACAGCCAGGGGAGCTAACCTGTCCAGATTGATAAAGATTATGCTTTCTGAGTCGTCAATCAGTACTCTGAGTTCACGAGCCTCATTTGCAAGATCTTCTGCTTGTCTGTAGTAGTTCTCCAGCAGCAGCTCCATTTCCTCCGCGTGGTCAATCCCAGATGTACTCTCCTCACTGTTAGCAACAATTTATATTTGTCTGGTTAGCTACATGTTGTATATAAGCGTATTCTTGATGCGTTAAGACAAGGCAAATAAAGAGTTGTGGGGAACAGCCCACACGAGTACTGTTAGACACCAGATCTCAAAATGCAATCTTGTCAGTGAGGGACTTCCATCAATACCAAGGCCAATAAAAGGCATATTTCTAGATCTATCAGCTGATCAGCATAGGCAATCAATTATTTTGAGTAGAACAGTCAGAATTTGTTATGTTCAAGGCATGCACGCCACCACAAACCTTAAGTTTTAATATATTAAAAATTTATAATTTTTTTTTTACAATTTATGAAGTTTATATTACTATAAATGTTTATATTAAGTTTTTATGAAGTGCTGACAATTTTGAAAGGACACGCTTAACTTTTTGGTGCCCTCAAGTGGTGGAAGCTGGTAACAGCACAGTCAAAAACTCCCGAGAATAAAACAAAAAGTCAACATACAAACAATTATATGGTGGAGGAGATGTTTTGGGTGTATATTAAAATAGTTTAGTTGCAAGGTGTTTCCACTTTTTACACATAGTAAATACTGGAAAACGTTTTGGGGGCATGAAGCTGATGAAGAGTGAGCACCAAATGGAAGATCCTGCTCTCCTAAGTCTGTCTGAGAGACTTTCATCTTATTTCATGGTGCAGCAGCCTTCTCTGGAACAGGCATGGATGTTTCTGGCACTGTATTGTGTTCTTCACTGTGTAGATAAAAGCTGAGGCACCCAAGATCCAGAGAAGCTTGGAAACTGACAGCAAAGCCAGGAAGATTCTTAGTAAGTTTTACTTTTGTGGTATGACCTTATTTCTCTAGAGACTAAACTTCTTAAAGAATCTCCTCCTAGCATTGCTGTCTGTTAAAAGAACCTCTCTGAAATGGTTTTCCAAGAAAATAAGCGATACATCTTAAGAATCAACCCACAGGTCCCCCTGTTAAAGGTTCCCCCACCCTGAGGACCTTCAACAGAGCCCCTGGTTTCTCTCTTACGGGGCAGAAGCTTTGAGTTAGCTAGCCCTTCGGACCTCCAGGGTTTTACACGGCATGCAGATGAGAGCAGCTGCAGACTTGAAAGCCCTCAGAGCACTGTCTGCTGTGGTACAGATTCAGCTGAAGGTCTTATTTGGTAAGTTTCTTTATATCAGCTCCTCTGTGGCTATACAAAGGGTAACAACAGGCATATGGGCTTGAAAGTAACTGCTGCCTGATTTGCTTTCATTAACTACCTCCATCCATCTGGTGAGTCTTTGACAGTCTGCCATCCCTTCACACAAAGATAAGATGTCTGCCTCATCCTGCCTTTTTGGCCTCATCTCACCATTCCTGCTGCAAATGATCTCTGATGGCACCCATGTGCCTAACTGGGTTCCTCCACACCTTGTCAGGCTTCTTGAGCTTGTCAAATACCACACGCCACCTGCATCAGCCCTGAAGCCAGAAGAGCTGCCTGCACACTGCCAGCCTGCCTGCAAATGTGCAATCCTGCCTAGCATTTCCTCGTGCATGGACTGTCTCACTACATCCAGCAGCCCAACCTCCCACCACCGCTCCTATCCTCGTGCAGTGGGTGTTTGGAAGAAGGGATGACTTCAGGTTTCTCCTGGCATAAGAGTGTAAGTTGACCATAGTATCTTTCCTAGATGTTCCCTGCATATTGTCTACCATGAGGTAAGAACAGATTTGCCAGCAGCTCGTATTAAGTCCAAAGGAAGGCTGGGAGCAAAACCAGGATGATGGAGACCGGCTGCTGGCTCGGAAGCAGCCTGGAATTCAGAGCCCTCCTGACACTGCTCCAGCAGATGCATTAGAAATCCAAAGCATGTCCCACTTCTGGAGTACAGAGTTTCTGCTGCACTAAGCAGACTACACTCTGCAGGGCAAGAAAATGCCTCCTGGTTTCAAACCCACACTACTGTGTGAACAGTGTTAATATCCACATGCAGTGTGGTTAGGCAAAAGCATTATCAGCAACTTCACAAAGGACCCCGAAAAGTAGCTTCAGTTATCTGTTAAAACATAAAACACGTCTGTAAGCCCAAGATACGTACAATTCATCCCAAAACATATTGCCATCTGATATACACTATGTTTTCACTTTTTAGTTTTTGTTAAAGCGGCCAGTGCCACTGCTGATGTGTGCTGTCCTCAACCAGAATCTGAAAGAGTGCAATAGGACTATTTCTGCATGCACATTTTTCCTGAAATGCTGCTCTTCAGGTGCATAAGATTGTTCCAGGGCTTCTGTCCTTCAGGTTCTGCTGGTGAGCAAAAAACTAGAAGCAAAGCGTCCAGAACACTTCCAACAAAGGAAGCATGGTGTCTGACCTATTCTAGGAAAGCTTTAAAACCTGCCTCTTCACATGTATTTCTTTTTTTGTGAAAATGAAGAAAATTCTCCCAGAAAGGGTTAATTTGTATTGAAAAATAACATTTACTTTTTCTCCTCCAGCCACCCTGCTCCCATCCCGTTACATACTAGATGAGCTGGCCTGTTATGCCAAGAACTATTTGAAATTGCATAATATGACTAGAGCTAATGGAGTCCCTCTCCAAAATGGCAAATACAGTGATTTCTGAAGCAGCAAGCACTAGGGCTTAAAAAAATTACCAAGTCTTTTTCTTTCTGTTTTTTGGCAGGGAATGTGCAGCTTAATGTTCTAGTTCTGCTTAAACAAAACATATTGCTAAAGAAGCACATGGTTTCAAAATATACATACAATACTTGTGGATCAGTCCATTTAGACAGACAGAGCTCTTCTATTAACTCTTCTTCATCTAAGATCTCCAGAATTGTTTCTTTGAAAACTTTAAGATCTGTTTCCAGTTCTGACAAGCTGAAGAAAGAACAGGCAAAAAGGTCAAGTGATGCCCAGTGGCACCAGTACACAAAGGTAATGTCTAAGGCAGTTTGCCAGCCAGCACCCTCGCCAGAGGGAGCGGCCAGGGAAGGCTTCCCTGCGGGGTTCTAAGAGCTCCTTCAAAAAAGGTCTTTGCAGGCCACAGGCTTAGCAGTGGCAGTGATCTGCCTGGGGACCAGCGAGCTACAGACACACACTGAAAGGGGTTCTGGTGTCTGTTTTCTGGATATATTTGTACGTCAGAAAAAGCAAGCACCCCGTGAGCATGTAGCGAGCGCGTATTTGCACTGTGGTATCAGAGAGGCTAATACATGAAGTCTTAATACACGAGGCTTAATACATACCAGCCTATTAGTACTAGTAACCTTAAAGCATAGATCCAAAGGCTAATCTTGTTTGACTTTACGGGAATGTTTTCATGTTATTTTGTTCTCTTAGGTATTATTTTGTTCTATCAGATGCTATTTAAAAAGTTTGACTGTATTTCTGACAACTCAGATTTCCCTTTTTCTGTTTCTCCCCGTATCACTAGGTATTTCACATACTGATTTTTACATTTACAAATAAGATGCACAATAATCAAGGAAATTAATATTGGACACCATTTTTCTAACATTTCATCACACACAATTTTCTATGATCACCTTCCAGTCTCTTCACAGCTTACTCTTATTTACCTCTTGCCATTTTGCAGGAGAATGTGTAGTTTACTCCTATCCACAGACAAAAGCTTGGGGTCCACTAGAGCTTCCAGTGTCTCAAGGATCTGAGGCTGCAAAGTGTTAAGTCTCCCCTGCAGTTTGCTGATCTAGATAACAACACGATCCTTCATAAGAATTAAAGCAATCCCTTTAGAATGACTTGGGCAGCTCGCTCCTGTCTCTGAACACAGAATTCACAGAACAGGCAGTTAAGATAATCTGCTTTCCAATGCCCAGGAAATACTTGCTGTAGGGACACCGCTTACAAGGTAAAGCCAGTGCAAAATACAGTATCTTAGAAAGAAGTGATTTGCACTGAAATGAAACCCAGTGACAACCACACCAAACACTCTTTGTCTAGAGAGGTCACATTAGCATTAGCAAGCACATATTTTTAAGGATAGCTAGAATTCATTATCTGACTCCTGCCCAAGAGGCCAAAAACCTCCACGCTTTTGTGTGACTTCCCTTTCAGCTACAGCATGTCTCTAGAAAAAGTACTGTCTTGGTTTTTTTAATTCTTTGTTTTTAATTTTTCATCAAATGACAGTGAAGGCATTGCATCCAATTAGTATTTTCTTGGGAAGGGAATGGAAACACACATACACACAAAACCATAAAAACTAAAGCAACAAAAATGAAAACCAAAAAAGAGCTCCTACAATAACAGCAGAATACATATACAAATGTACGCGTATAAATATTAACACAGGAATAAAATCATACTGTCCTTTCTATGAAGCAACAACTTCCAAACCAATATAAATGTAAGATAGCTCACCCAGTACTGCAGGATTGCTTCTATTGCTCGGAATTCAAAGGGCAGGGAATATGTAACTAGTTGACCTTCCCCAGCCAGCTGAGATGCTAGTTCATTGAAGAGCCACTGTTCCAGATTTAAAGTACGATAATCTAGTATCAGAAGAAACTCTGGTGTTATGACAGCCTTCAAGAACTGAAAAAGATAGTACATGTAGAAGTCTGAAAAAAAACCTGAAGATTTCTCATAGATCCATAGTGCATTTGATAATTTAGGCTTCAATAAAGCTGCCACTCAAACATCTTTTCAGACAGGACAATAACAGAAGCTCACGCTAACTGCAAACTAGTGGCTTGCCCATGGTTCAGACACAGCACTGTACCAGTGGCGGTAGCATTGAGAAAAGGTTCCTCCTAACATTCTACTTCTCTGACAATGTTAGTAATGCTTCTCCTGTGTTCAACTAGGAAAATGGTCATTAATACGTACTGTTGGCAAACCCGTACCTCTGATTGCTAAGCAGAGCTCCAAAGACACACTTCCTGCTGGACTGCACGTCATAGAGAGCTGGTATTAAAATAAACCATGCAAGAAAACACAAGCGCAAGGATAAGACACAGTTCAGGTTTACACTCAGCTATAGGGAAAACATTACCTCCATTCTCATGATGATCCTGTTGTTCCTAGTTGCAATGCTCATTACATGTTGAAATCTTAGATCTCGAGCCTGAAGACCCAATTCCTGGTACAATTCTGTTTTCTTCTTTTCTACCATAAAAGTAATTTTACATAAAGACATTTAGGGGTTCAAGCACGTACAATCTGAAATTACATTTTAGTGTGCTACTAAGTCCATCAAAAGACAGACAAAACCTGTGCTATTTTTAAAACAGTTTTCCTCCCATTGATTCCTCAATGTAATTTATTTTTTATGAAGTTTTGAAGACTGTATTTTGAGTGGAAAGAGGATTCTAGATATAAGTGAAAAGGCCATGACAATCAACTTCATCTCAGAAACCAAGGCAGGGAAAGTAGCATGCTGGTCAGAAAGGGAAAAGACAAAGTAAAAAGGACCTTCCTGTGAGAGACTGTATATGTTATTTTTAAAATATTACTTAAAATATACAAAAAAAAGTATCAATAAAGATGCTGTGAAGACCAACAGAAAGCAGCAAAACAGAAGAAACATTGCAAAATCCTAAATAAACACAATGAAGTATCCCAAATACAATTTTCTACCCCCAGTAGATTCCCAATTCGGCTTTTCTGTTTGGGACAGGGAAAATAGACAAACAAAACCCAACCAACCAACACCACAACGAAAACTCACCAAAAAAGGTAGCATTCCCCTCTTTGTCAAGCTTCATCTAAAGGAGTGGAAAAAAACCAAACTTTTTTTGACAGGTCTACTATAAAACAAGAAATTGGTTTCTAAAATTATTTGCACTTGCCTAGAAGTCAAATGGAAAACGTGTTATGAAAAAAAACAATCAACTTTTTATCCCTTGTTTTCATAGTTCGTTCCAATTAAGAAAATTGCTGCACCAAATTACCATATATTGCACTGTGTTTGTATACACACCAAACAAATCCAGTGTCATCCACATGACCATGTTCCGACATAAACCTTGGAAAGGAGGCGATTTACAGAGGATCGGTCTTAGAATAGAATAGACTATTTCAGTTGGAAGGGACTTCCAATGGTCCTCGATTCCAACTGTCAGACCAATTCAGGGCTGTTTTTAAGGGCACTGTCCACGTGCCTCTTAAACATTGACCACCATGGGGCATCGACCTCCTCTCCAGGTAGCCTGTGTCTGGATTTGAGCACCCTTTTGGTAAAGAAGTATTTCCTAGTGCCCAATTTAAACCTGCCCTGGCACAGCTTTCACCCATTCTCATGTGTCCTATCACAGGAACACAGGCAGAAGTGATCAGCAAGGCATAGAATCATAGAATCATCTGGGCTGCAAGGGACCTCCAAAGAAGAAACCTTCTGACCACACCACTTCTACGGGTTGACCTGCCTTCGCAACTAAAGCATAAGAACTTCCAGCAGGTGCTGGATCTTAGAAAAACATCTGGATGAACGCTATACACCACAGCTGGTCCTCAGGTCAGAATACCTTAAACCAACAACTTAGAACTGGGGATGTTCTGCAAGAGATGAATCCATCTGCAGTTATGATGCTTTTAAGAAAAAAAAAAAAACAACAAAAACACAAAAACCAAACAAACAAAAAACCCAGACAGAAAAAAGAGCACCATCATCTTGCACAACGTTTCCCTTCTCAGTGGGAACGCCCGCACGGACTTACCACTGCAAAAACGGGAGCCACGCTCGCTAAGGTGGCCTGGGAGGCCTCTGTTGTGCCATGTTGATACAGTTTACCTGAGGAAAGAGGAGATATTTTTACGCCCAACACTCCGCCTTTAATCACGCCGTGCACCGCCGGCAGGGAAACCAACAAGCACCCACCGTGACCGGGCCCCTACGAACTTGACCGGGCAGGAGGCCGAGGCCCACACCGCACCGAGGGCCATGGGTTTCCCAGTCCCCGGCCGGGCTGTCACCCTCCCTGTCACCCTCCTTCCTTCCCTCCCTCCTTCCCCGCCCGCAGCCCAGCGAGGCCTGTCGCGGCGCAGAGGAGGGCGGCGGCCGGCGGGGCCTGCCCGTAAGGGCCTGCCCGCCCCAGCCCCACCGCTTACCCGCCCAGCGCAGGCCCCTGGCGCACGGCGGCACCGCCACCCCCGCCGGCCGGCCCCGGCCCAGCGGCAGCCGCAGGGCGACCCGCAGGCAGGACCCGCCGCCCGCCCAGCCGCAGGGGCGGCTCAGTGCGCGGGGGAGCAGCCCGGCGCACAGCATAGGCGCGCAGGGCCCCACGCAGCGCAGCGCCCGGCCCGGCTCCCAGCGCGCAGCCGCGGCGAAGGAGGAGCCGGGCCGGCGGCGGGGTTACCGTGCGCAGGCGGGGAGGAGCGGGAGGGAACAGTCCACGGCAGCCGCTCAACTGGGCGGGAGCTCCCCTCTGGCGACCACCACGGGTCCGCGGCAGCGGAGGGGTCCCCGCAAGGCCATGCAGCCCCGCGCACTGCCTCCCCCATGCGGGGGCTTGGCCCTGGCCGCCTCACGCGGCTCGATGGAGATTTTTTATTTTTTTTATTTTTTATTTTTTTTTGGTTTTTCCGCCGTGCGGAGCAACTCCGCCTCCGCTCGAGGTCTTGCGATTAAATTTCTGTGCCCTACGTGCCAGGTTGGTTGAGATTTAAAAGCTTAATTAGTAACACACCAGCTCCCGCTATTATTTTTAAACCGCAGCATTCGTGGGCCAAAGCGTAACAGGGATGGCAGGAGGGTCCTTCTTCAGCTGTGTTCTGCTGAAGCCTGTGAAGGTGTGAAGGAAAAGCCCGTTCAATTGATATCCAAGGCAGATTTTATGTAGTTTATAAGTGATTAAACTTTAGACAATCTTCTTTTAGAGAAGAAATGTAGCTATTTTAGCAACCAACCCAAATGGTTTCAAGGACTTAGTAAGATAAGAAAGGATATCTGTGCCCCTGAGAACATGGTGACCTAAGACAGGGATGCGATAAATATGGACATCGTCTGACAAACAGGGGGTAGCGGAGAGATCATTAGTTTTAATGAGCAATTAAGCAGTCAGAATGTTTTGCCAACATGAACAGTGAGCCAAAGGACAGGTGAAGACAATGAAGATTGAGGAAGAAATGACCCGCACTCAAAATGAAGACCACCAGAAGGCACAACTACGCATGCCCAAAAGCTTATTATAATATGTAAATGAATTCTCAGAAATGTAATGAAAATGCTACTGTTTTCTTGGAATTACATTGCATACGTATACCTGTTGTGTATAAATTTAATTTGACAACAGCATTCGGTGTGTACAATAGGAGGAGCAACCCATCCAGCGTGGCTGCTCCAACAGGAGCGCCCTAATCTAACCACCAGCCTCAACATGGGGTTAAGCTTTGAAGAGGAGGGGGGTCAGGGCTAAATTCTGCTCCAGGCCGGGTTCTGAGTTACAGGGAAGTCACCTGAGGGCAGACACTGTCCCCTCCTTTCCTGCACCACCTCACCTGTGTGTTGGTGCGGGTGTCTGTGTGAAGGCACATCAGCCTCCACAGATGAGCCTTTGGTCAATGTGGATTCACATGCAGAGGATCAGAAGGATGGTTAAATCACACTTCGCACAACGATAAATGCCTTCATATAAGTAATCAAATAAAAAATGTCCTTAGTAGATATATACAGCATGTACGTGTAGACTGAAGCCATCAGAGGTTTGCAGTTCCAGGTAAGCACACCTGAATGCAAACGATGGCCCCCGTCACGCTTAATAAAAAGCCAAAATGTACTTAACTCGAGTATTTTAGCTCTAGTTTGGGATAATCACAGCAGGTGGCAGTATATACAAGACTAATTTAATGCTCTTGGATGTCAGAGATACTTAAAACAAAATCTGGAAATACCAGAACAGCACAGAAAGCGCTGCAGGAGAGCACAGAAGAAACATGCACCATTGCTGGCAACTTGAGGGCAGCGGACGTTGACTCTGCATGCTTGGAATGCAGCAAAAGCCAGGGAAGCATCTGAAGAATATCTGCCAGAAATTTTATCTTTTACATGAATTTGCAGTTAAGCGTCACACAGCTGACATTTCAAACTCTTCTATAAAAAAGTGAATCGAGTTGTTTTCCTTTGTCCGTCTGTTATTCTGGACACATACACAACAGAAGCGTTGGAAATAGGGTGACATAACTTCACACTAGACATATATTGATACAAACCTTGATATGTATGATAGAATAGGCCAGTATACCAGTAATTACTGGTATTGCATCTCATTATAGCTGCATTATCAGTCATTTCCATAATTACCTGGAAGCATAGATAATAACTAAATATCACTCCTTATCTTCAGAGGTGAAGGCAACGCACTGGTGTGAACTGGCAGCCAGGGAGAAGCAATGAAGCACAGATAGAATGTCTAATTTTATACAGCTGCTGACAAAAAATAACAGGAGATCTAGAACTGCCATCTATTTATTGCAGCTCTAAATACCAACGAGCTGCTTGTTGCTTCTGCTGTGTGCACACGGCAAGTATCTCATCTGTCCTGCAGCACCAAGCCTTGGGAGCAGGGGGCTGCCTTTCATCCAAAAAATAATGGCTCAGGATCACCTGCTGTTTGTTGAAGCAGCTCATTAACGCAAATGAGCATGACGGCTGATTTTCATTAAGCCAAAACGAGAAGCTAGCTCCTGCACAGGTTTGCTTAGCCATGACGTTGCCATCCAAAACCACAAGCTATTTGTGAGATTGAATTACAGGAGCAACTGGTCCTGCTGCCGGCTGAATGTCAGCACAAACCTGAGAGACTGGTCCCAGGTCAGCTAGGGCGTGGGGAAGAGGAAGAGGAGGAACACCAAAGAGAAGCACAGAGAAAGAGAAGGAAATTGTAAGTATCATCAGAGGTGTCCTTACGAATCTCTACTGAATAAAAGCTCAGAGAACTTTTTGGTAAAATAATGGTAGAAAGGCATAGAGATGAGAAATTATCTCCCAGTGTATGATTTGTATATTTAATCAATCCTGCTTATATACAAAAACATGCCTGAGGCTGTTACCTGTTTCTTCTCCCCCAAAAAATGCTCACAGGGGCCCCACTTTATTCACCTTGAGAAAAATAAGCTACAACAAACCACAAACAAACAGATAAACAAAAAAAGCCCTGAAGTTTACTTCCAGACAGTAGATGAGTATGTAGTGGATGATGAGTGAAGCTGAATTAGAAGAAAGAAAAGACCAAAAATAAAACTTAAAAACCATAACATTCATATTTTAAACAATTTCTCTTATGTGAATGAATCAGGAAAACTCAACTGATAATCTCAGCTGCCTTGATCAAAGGTAGCTACAGTAACACGCTGAGAAATCTTTGCCCCAAAAGGGTGACTTCACTGTCATTAGTCTATAAAAAGACCAGATGAAATATATTTTTCAACATTTTCTCTACTTAAGCTAATTTGTTTCTCCATGCAGAACCATTCCCTCATGTGCCTCTAAGGGTTTGACAAAACTTTTTCCTTATGAAACCCTTTATCATCTCAGCTGTTTCGGGAATACTGTTAGAAAAGACCTGTGTCACCTAAGGCTGTAGCTTGAACTGTGATTGTCTAATGCTTTTTTTTTTTTTTTTAAACAAAAATACTTTTTCCTGGTTTTAATCTGACAATTGTGTGAGGAGAGGAAATTGCTATGACATGGGTTTTAAAATATACAACTGCATCAGTATTTTGTTTCTTCCAGCTATTGTGTGTGTGCAAGAGCTGAACCACCTGGTATTTATATACTTGAAACTGTCAATGCAGACACTCCCATTACCCCAGAATTGCAACTGGGAATAAAGTGGCTGCTATTGCTCAGTCTGGATTTTAGATAAGATGCCCAAAGGTGTAGTTATTAAGTGTGATTCTCACCCCTGTGTGCAACAGAGCAAGCTGGATTTAATTTCTCAGTGTTCAGAAACTTTATCCTTTTCCGTTCTGTCCAGTCTTTTTCTTCAGCATTAGGACATGTTCCTGTCTTCGTGACCTTATGTTCTGCTCACTGAGCCTTGTTGTCAGGGTCCTGCAGCAAGCCACAAAATCTCCCCTGGTCCTGAAATGGCAGAGACCTGACAGCATTTTGCTGCAGAAAAAAAAGTGACCCTGTTCAATGTTACATCGCTCTGCCATGGCTCTGTTCTCATCACATCCCCCAACGTGTGCTCGTTACGTGACCTCAGGTCCCGCATGTGATAGAAATATTAGGTTGGAGAAGACCCTTGGGATCATCGAGTCCAACCATCTACCCTACTCTGCAAAGTTCTCCTCTACACCATATTCCCCAACACCACATCTAAACGACTCTTAAACTCATCCAAGGATGGTGACACAACCACCTCCCTGGGCAGCCTATTCCAGTGTCTGACCACTCTTTCTGTGAAGGGTTTCCTCCTAATGTCCAGTCTAAACCTACCCAAGTTGCCTCTTGTTCTATTGCTAATTACCTCTGAGAAGAGACCAGCACCAGCCTCTCTACAATGTCCTTTCAAGTAGTTGTAGAGAGTGATGAGGGTCACCCTTCAGTGTCCTCTTCCTCAAACTAAACAATCCCAGCTCCTTCAATTGTTCTTCAATCTGACACATGACCTGTGAGATGCGGTCTCATCATCAACCCCAAGTAAGATGAGAAGTCTGACATAAATGCAGAGACATACTCCTTATGATGGAGTAATTAATCTCAATCGTGTCCGTAGGTTCAGCAGCTCGTCTCGTTACTGCTCAGAATGTGGTAGGAGATTGCTTAGGAATGGAAACAATAGCGGAGATACAAGGTCAGGCCCTGGAAAGGCCAAAAGGAGCAGATTCTCATGGATGAAGACCCTGCTGTCATGGGTTGGAGTGCTGGAGCTTTTCTTAGCTTTTGGGCAGCGGTAGTACTTAGGCAAGATGGAAAACATGCTGACTTTATACTATATTGGAAATACTCTGGTTTGGTTTTGTTTTGTTCCTATTACTGAAGAACCTAGAACATTTCATTCTGAAAAGGCTGGTGTGAAGCAGTGGGCTCTGTAGCCTGTGGTGGGCTGGACAGTCATGGCTGCTTTTCAGGGCCTGAATTTGAAGGTGTTGCCTTAAGAGTAAGGAAACGGTGATATTCTGCTGCAGCACAAGCAGAGGGATAGGAAGCAGCTGAATTTGAAAGATAAGTTCTTTAGAGACTATGTAAAGATTAAACTACGGGCAAAATTTTGCATTGCAATTCTTCAAAGGATTCCTGCCAGTCTTGGACAAAGATTTTGCCCACCAGTTCTAGGCTACTTTAAGGCTACAGGTACTCTGGTACCATTTAAGGGATATTTTATTGCAACTTACAATTGTGATAGTAATTAGCGTGGCCATAGGTAAAGACTGACAGTATTTTGAAGTAGCACAGGTGTCAAAATGGGCACACAAGTGAAATATTCAGTAGGTTATTCCTATGCCAAAGATGTTGTGCGATTGCGAATTAGGCCTAAGATCACCAGAAGTGGTAGAATCTGGCACAAAATAGCAGACAGTCGACTTATCACTACGTGACTGCAGAACAGCGTGAAGGTCAGCATCACTTTTTCTTTCACACATAAGCATACTTTTAATACAAATTTTCACTTCAGGTTTCGCGCTAGATCAGTGTTAAACAGCACTAATTCGAGGATGTTAAATGCTTGTTTCTACCCTTTATTAGCTGGAAGAAAACCAGCAACCAGTAAAGAAATTTAACTGTTAACCAATAACAGTAGCATATTTGACTTCCCTCACCCTGGAATTGCTCTTTCTGTAATGGTTAACTGCCCTGTCCTAACTCACAGCAGGGGGGGGTAATTTCCCCATCAAAGGAGGTAAGATAAAAGAAAAATTCCTTCCATCACAGGTGCTGAAATCCATGTGGAAGAACAATCATTCCTTTACTAAACAGCTCCAGGTAGGGAGGTCAACGCCAGTTTTAGCCTTTCGACAGTCAGTGAGGAATGGGGGCTGTTAAAGGAATTCAGTTTGAATTTAAGGCAGTCTCTGTTTCTCTCAGGTTTTATGGCTTCTTGTACCCAAGATGTGGTAAAAATCCAGTGGAATCAAAGTCTCTGTATTTTATTATGCAGCTTCCTGGAAAGAGCGAAGCAGCATTAAAAAGTACAGCCAAAAATCATGTCCCAAGCATGCTTCAAGTAAACTTATGTGTAGTCAGAACTTGTTTGGACACACCAGAGACTCATCTCTTCATTGAATAATCCCGTAAAATGCATGCTTGATTGATTTTTTACAATATTTAATAACCTGAGTAGATTTAAAAACCCCTACTAATCTGATAATGCAGTATCCAAAGTTACTTCTCAACCATTGGACAGCCAGGAGATGTTTGGTTGGGAATTAGGAAGGAAAATGCAGTTTCAAGTGGATCATTTGTTTACTAAGTTTTTAAAATGGTTTAAGATGAAAATGGTATCAGGATGATTTAATGATATTTATCTGTGAAATCGAAGGGAGTCTTTTGATGATGGCTGAGGTTGGATCTGGTCCTTAATATGCACATTAATATTTTTTATACATACTATATATGTTACACCAGGGAAAGTTCAGGTTAGATATTAGGAAACATTTCTTTACTGAAAGGGTTATCAGGCATTGGAATGG
>JAOTQQ010000012.1:58954964-59039975 GCA_026546715.1 Gallinago undulata
TTTTTTGTGGTTGGACTCGATGATCTCTGAGGTCCCTTCCAACCACCACAATTCTGTGATTCTGTGATTCTGTGATACTATGTAGAAGTATAGAAATTGACTTAAGAAAGAGTACAACATTAACCCAATTTTACTTTACATTATGTTCTTTGAACCACAATTGGGTTATTTTACATTTTTTATCTATTGTTTTTCTGGTTTATCCTGTTGGTGTATTTTTGTTAAAAATAAACTGTGCCCGGGATTTATCTGATTTATCAGGCTACTGTTCACGGTGTATTTCGAATTTGAGCTTGGGTTAGTGGGGCAGGTTACCTCTGAGTCTGATTAACTCAAATTATCCCTACAGAGTTGCAGGTTTGGGCCAGCTCAGCAGAAGTGGTATTAGCTCTTGTGATAGATCCTGGCTTCTTAAGAGAACAAATTATAACAGACTCACTCAACCAAAGAATGATAGAGTACTGAAAAGCTTTTAAATATTCCAGGAACGCAAATAACTACATAATCTTATCCAAATACTGGGGGGAGTACAGTTTAGTCTTGTATTACTAGTAAATTTTGCCCATTCAGATGGTAGGATGAGGGGAAAGCACCCAAACAGTGCCCATAACATTTACATATCATCTCAAAAAGACATTCAGAAAGTATGTTAGCAGGCATATTAAAAAAAAAAAATTAATTGCCTTTACATATATTCAATTAGTTTGTGAAGTCCAAGAGCCTAATTTCAACCCCACTGACAATTTCTTTTCCCTGCAAGACCATGGACCAGCTTTATTTCTGAATTGCAGTAAATGGAAACAGCAAATGGCAGTAGGCGACGTGGAGCAAACATCCAGTTTTCAGGATAGTCAATAACTGCAAAGAAAGAAAGAAAGAATAGAATAAATAATGGTAGGTAGCGGTTTTTCAGCGGTTCGTTTGCTTTGTACACGGACCATCCTGCACACACAAGTGGCAATTGTAAGATGTTTATTAATGAACCAAGGGCACAATCAGGCACCAAGTAACTGCACCTCCAGCGGAGAAAGCGTAGATGGGAATCAGGAAAGGAACACAGAGAAGCGGCCGGGGCAGAGGGCCTCAAGCAGTCACTTGTGGTGCAGGAGCTGCCTTTCGGTGACGGCTTTGCCCTTGCCTCCACACTGGGCCAGTGGCCTCACAGATTCACGGAACTGTCAGGGGTGGAAGGGACCTCTAGAGATCCTCTAGTCCAACTCCGCTGTCAAAGCAGGGCTGCCCAGAGCACATCAGTCAGGACTGCATCCAGGCGGGGCTGGAAAATCTCCAGAAAAGGGGACTCCACACTCTCCCTGGGCAACCTGTTCCAGGGCTCTGGCACCCTCACCCTAAAGAAGTTTTTCCTCATATTTGAGTGGAACTTCCCAACTTCCACCTTGTGCCCGTTGCCCCTTGTCCTGTCACTGGTAACCACTGAAAAGAGTCTGACTCCATCATCCTTCAACATACCCTTTAGGAACTTGTAAACATAGATAAGGTCTCCCCTCAGCCTTCTCTTCTCCAGGCTAAAGAGTCCCAGCTCTCTCAGCCTTTCCTCACGAGAGATGTGCTCTAATCCCTTAATCGTTTTAGTTGCCCTTAGTTGCCTCGGAATTTCATCACCTTGATCTCGAAGGTCTAGTAAAAGTCTGTTTTATGCTGGGAGGGTGGGGGGAAAACCCCGACCCCTTTAGGAAGAAATACCAAGAAGAGCTGGTCAGGTGTGAAGTAAATACGTGTTTTTCGGCCACCCTTCTCCTCCGCCCGGCGCCCAGCGGGGCCAAAGGCGGCACATCGGCGGGACGGGCGCCGGGCCGCTACCTGCCACCCCCTCAAACTCCCGGCCGGAGCCCCTGCGGGGGGACAGACCGGCGGGTGCTTTCCTCCCCTACTCACCCACCGGCAGGTAACGGCCGCTCGCCACCAGCCCGCCTCGCGCCGGGCCGCCATGTCACGGCACCTCCGCCTCACCGGGCCCGGCCCGGCCCCGCCGCCCGAGCTCGCTGTGGCAACCCCTCAGCCGGTTCAACGTCTCGCCGCCGCTGCTGCTGCTCCCCCCACAGGGCGGCTCAGCCGGCCGGCTCTTCCCTTGTGGCGGGGAGCCCCGGCGCGCTGCCGGGGAGAGGCGGCGGCAGGCAGCGCCGGGGGAGGAGGAGGCGGTGGCGGTGGCGGAGCGGGGACTTCCCTCCCTTGCCCCGCGGCGGGGGCCCTCGGTCCGGGTTCCCTCTACCCCCGGGCACGACACCTGCTCGTCCTCCTTCCCCCAGCCACCGCCTGGTGAATAATTCAGCCGTGTCTTCTGCTGTCCCCTGCGTGGGGCCGGCGGGCTCTCGCCTGGCCGGGCAGGTGGCAGGACGAGCACCGGCGCGGTAAAGTTTCCCGAGGAAGCCAAGGCAAGCCGCTTGCCGTGATGGCAGAGGCGGAGGATAAAGACCCCGGGAGGCCGCGGTTCCCCTGCCGTGCTGGATCCACTTCCCGGCAATGTGTTTTTTTGCCTGGGTTAGCGTGATCCGCCTTGCCCTCCCCAGGCGGCGGGGTGCCGCAGGCAAGAGCGGGTTGCCTAGGAGGAGCCGCTGTGGGAAGGCCGGGCAGAGCTGCCGCCGCAAACCCCCCGGGGGAGGGCCGTGATCCCTCCTCTGCCTCCCTGGAGGTGGGCCCTGGTGCCCAGGCCCCCGGCGTGGGGCTGTGTGGGCGCCTCGCCCCCGGCGAGGTAGTCGTCAAGGAGGAGGCGAGGCGGGTTCAACTCAGGCAGGAGCCCTCTCCTGAGTAAAGAGGCGCAGGCAGGAGGTGGGGAGCCACCCAGCATGACAAGTCCCGGCACGAAGGGGTCGTGGCTCTCGCAGCCGATGGTGAAGAGCGTGGTGGTGTATCGCAACGGGGACCCTTTCTTCCCCGGGCGCCGTATTGTTATCCACGAGAAGAAGGTGTCCAACTTCGACGTGTTCCTGAAGGAGGTGACAGGCGGGGTGAAGGCGCCCTTTGGAGCTGTGCGTAACATCTACACCCCTCGGGGTGGGCATCGTGTCCGGCAGCTGGAGGAGCTTCAGAGTGGAGAGCAGTATGTGGCTGGTGGCAGGGAAGCCTTCAAGAAGCTCAAGTGAGTGGCTAAAAAGTAATGTAAGATTTATATGGAACTTGAAATACCATCATCTGGGGCTTAGAGCTGTGGCAATACTTCAGAGGACCCCCCACCCCATTTTATTGGGCCATTTCAAGGCCAGGCTGGATGGGGCATTGAGCAACCTGCTGTAGTGGAGGTGTCCCTACCCATGGCAGGGGCGTTGGAACTTGATGATCTTTAAGATCCCTTCCAACCCAAATGATTCTATGATTCTATGATTGAGGGAAAGAGGACTTAAAGGCTGTCACCCATGGCAAAAAGAAAAGTGCTTCTAACACATGCAGCTGCAAAAGAACTTTAGAGGTGAGGCACAGAAAGGCTGCTGTTATTATCGCTCACATAGTGCCATCACCTTGACATGGCAGTAGGAGAAACAGCCCGTTAACCCAAAGGACGTGTGGCGATGGCATGTTTTTATGATGTGTGTGCTTATCTGGGAGGCGAGTGTCAGTATCCAGTGGTCTGGTGATAATGGGGAGAAGCTGTAGAAAGGTGGAGTGTTGGCAGTCCTGCCTTGAACTTGACGAGCCTGGGAATTTAATTCCCAACATTTGGTTTCTTGTTTATTTTTTACAAAATCTAAAATATTCTATCCAGCTATCTACCTCTCCATCACTTTTGTTCATTTTGGGTAGGTATATAGCTGGTTTATGACCACAATAGCTGAGTCCCTCCTGTTATTTAAAAGATGACTGCTAGCTTTCTTTTCCTTGCCTGGACACCAAGAATTAAGCTGACAGATTCTCTGTTTTCTAGTGAATGACTGGGAGACTATTGAGGAGGAGATCTGGGCTTTTAGGTGCATTTCCCAAGTGGCTCTGCATATGATTAGTAATGGTTCCTAATTCTGGGACTGAATTTCATAGTCTCAATTGCCTCATGTTTTTTTTCAGACTTTGTGAGTATTTTTCTTACACTTGATATAAAAAATCTCAAAATCAATAGCCCCTTTCTGGAGGTGGTTTGGAATTTAGACGCTAAACTACCAGCTTTACAGGAGCTCACTCTTCTTGGTTTTGAGAGTTGAGGGCACTACATTTTTCAGGAGAGCTCATTATGTTTCAGGACAAAACTTTGTCAAGAACATGATCTCTATCAGTACTCTTGCTGTTTTTGTCACTGGCTGCTTCTGAAGATTTGGTGGACCTCCTTTGGCAGGGGGATTGGGCTAGATGATCTCCAGAGGTCCCTTCCAACCCCATGTCATTCTGTGATTCTGTGATTTATTGAAGCTTCTTGCACTTCAGTGGCAAAGCTAGAAAGAAAGATGTATTACAGGCTAAATATAAGCCCCTTTACCTCTGTGCTCTCTTCCATGTCAAATGCAGTGCTCAACTCTCAAGAATGATCTACTGTATCTTTTCAGTATTTAATCCTGTGATTCTGTGGATGGCTTAAAGTTGTTAGTTGTCGGCACATGGTGTTTCACCTCCCTAAATATGTTTTATGTTTGTCAGACAGGCTGAAAGCGAGCAAATGTTTGGCATTAGCATGCACCATGTAGAGAATTGGGCACTCTGGATTTATTTTGGGTGGGAAGAAGCATTTCTTGTAGTTTTTTGTGGTCTGGGTTTTACGGTGTGAGCTTTTCGGACTTTTGTGGTTGCAACATGAAACAAGATACCTAAATATTTAAGGTCAACAAAGAGAGTACTTTAAGAAAAGAGAACCTAAAGGACTCAGTAAAAGTAGACTGTTTCATATATCCCTTGATAGTATCCTGTAGTCCTATTCCGTAGGGAGGATGAATGGGATGACTTGAGATCTTTTCCATTTCTATGTTCAGAGTTCGGAGTTCTTCACTGTTAGTATTTATTTATATAGTGCTGTATATGTTGGCAGGGCTTTTGCAAGCATTACGTAAGACAGGCTGAAGGACTTAATGTTGATCTTGTTCTTAACTGGATTGTAGACAGAATTATAATTAGGGAGGCATCTTAGCCAGAAAAGTCAGAGGAAAGGAGGTGTTAATTGAGAGGCACAATTTTCTGAAAGGAATTGTAGGAATTGAAGAAAAGAGGGTATGTTTGTGTATGTGTCATAGGCGAAGATAAAGCAGTTACAGCTGTGGGAGACCAAAGCATCTTCCCTAAAGGATCTGAGTCTGGTTCTGATAGCAGCAAGAAGTTTGTACATTTTTTACAACTTTTTTTTTTTGCAGTGATGCTTGTTGGACACATTCATTGCTGTGACAGACTATACGGGGCTGAACTTTGAAATGAAACCTTGTAGCACCAATGTATGGGAGCATAATGGAAAGCCAAGGAGCAGCAGAAGCTGAAAGTGTCATGGCTCCACTTCAGCCACTGCATTTGTTTCTTCTCAGATGCCTCATACTAAGAACTGAATCCTTTTCTTCCCTGTCCGCAGTGAATTCTAGACTAAACTCCGCTCACCTTTAGCACATGAACCTCTGTCATTCCAAGCCCTGAATCTTTACATCTTGAGATAGATACCTCTGAGGGCATAGAGTCTTTATAAACTGTTCATTTTGTAAATAAAAATAAAGTAATTGGCTTTTAGAAATTCTGCTTTTGGAAAAATACACAAATTTCTTCTTTAAAGGAGGAATTATTAGCCATTGTTGGGAATTTTCATAATATATATATTGCCATCTTGTTTTTTCATTTACACATGTGCTAAGTGAATACTTTTTTTTTTTTTTTTTTGGTGTATACGCAGTGAGGTGTGTTGTAGTTGTTGCAGTGGTGACTGAGAATGCGAGTTCAGGCCAGCATCCTTGTGGAGTCTTCTGTGAGTGTCTGCTTCCTGAAAGAAATTTGTCTACGCTGGAGCTGATTTCATTTTTTAGCTTTTTTTCAGCATGCTACTCTACCTTCAGCCTTCCTTTGCTCGTTTACTTGTGTCTGCACCTGTTTCATGATTGGCTTGGATAGTAATTGAGTAGAAGTATTTCTGCTTTCTTAGCAAGTAGGAATACTTTTGTAAAGTTTTTGGTCTGGATTTTTTTTTTTTAGTTCCATTGTCCCAAGAAATGGCTTTGGCCCTACTTAGACCTTTTCAGATTGGTAGATCCCTGAAATTTGACAGCTGAATGCCCAGACCTCTGTGGAGCGAATTTAAGCCTTTGACTATACATTTGCTTTTTTTTGTCCCTTTCCTTAGTTCTCGTCAAAGTAATTCACAGATGCCCAGAAAACAAGAACCGGAGTCAGTAGCTGTTGTTATAGGCTGTTGGAACTATTTTGTTTGAGGAATTTATTTCTTTTCAGTCTTTCAGTCTTGTAGGCTTTAAGACTTCATTTTTGTGTTTGTGTGTGTCTCAAGAGAACTCGTGTCTTTCCACATGGAGAAGCTTGCAGTTATTTTTATTTGTTTTTAAACAGGAAGCTTGGACACTTTGTTTTTAAACATTGTCCTACATTGCTACATTTACCTTTCCCAAAGCATTGGCATTCACTTTCAAGCATTGCCTGGAAGCCTTACTGTATCTTGTTGTCCCCACACACTGAAGCCTTGAAGTCCTTGTGACCATTCTGTGGTCCCTTGATAAATGATTGCCATTCTTTCAAAGAATGAATGATGTGTTGGTTTGTTTTTTTGTTTTTATTTTTGGTTCCCAGGTGCCATGAATTCTCATCTTTGGCCAGTCAGGAAAGTTTCCTCTGCCAAACAAATCTTACCCCAGTCATTAGCTACAGAGCATGGCCTTACTGGAGAGCTATAGATGCTTTTGGTGAGCCTGAAGGTATGCCTGATGTTCTCAACTAGGGTCTTCCAGTGTTAAAAGCCTGGCAAAGCACCTGTGGTTTCACACTTGTGACAAATGCCCATCACCTGATGTTTGGTTAGATGCTCCCAGTGTAGAATAGATGCCCCAGCCATTGTTGTTCTTATGTTTAGCTCTTGGTAGAAGGTGCTGAAACATGCTGCTCCACTGAGTTATAACTGCCCAAGAAGGTATCTCTTCCTACAGTGCTGAGATCTTGCAGCACCGGCAGTTACTGAGAGCATCATTCATGAGAGGAACTAGTCATGGCTCTCAGAGTGCTGACAAGGGACAGGAGTTAGTGTCACCTGGGTATCTGGACAGACTGGAAAGACCTGGAAAGACATAGACTGCTTTTTTGCCAGTCTATGGGTTACTCATGCTTGAAGGCTTATTTAATTCCCTTTCTTTGGAAAGGCAATGTACAGCTAATCCATCACTGTGTGTTTTAACTAACAGTTTTGTGTTAATGCAATGTTTTTGTGGGAATATGTACTCTGATGGAGAGCAGTATTGTTCAAATAGATGTATTTTGTTTTCTTGTCCAGTTGAGGCTTGTATTTTGTCTGTCTGTAAAATAGTGGTGAAAATGCTATTGGCTCGTCACAATTGCAAGAAACCAGGCTATACAGTGTTCAGATGTGTCCACGTCCTGCTGAAACGCAAGTGGTGTAGATCCTTTTAAACTTTAGCTGATGCCCTGGGTTAAACATGACTATGGAGAAAAGCTTTAAATCTATCAGAGACTTACTGTGAAAAACTAAGAGACAAGGTGGTGACCTTGAAAACTGTAGGAAGTTGATATTGTGCTGAGATTTATTGACCCACCTCACAGTAGTATGTGAGCTTGTTTCTGACAAGGCAATTATTGATGGTCTGTTCTGATCAACAGTGACTTGAAGGTAGATGGTTGGTTCTTCCCTGTCTTTTGTATTAGTCCAGAGGGCTAGCCTACAGATTTACGTTAACACTCCTTCATCAAAATCTTTAATTAGTTATCTTTTTATGTTATTTTGAGACATGATAAAATTTAAAAAGCTTCATGTATGAAAAAAGTTTAGAAATATTTGTATTATGCAAGTTAGATGCTTCTGTAAATAATTAACTGTTTTCCTTCCCAGCTATTTGGACATTGGAGAAACAAAGAAAAAACCAGCTGAAATCAATAATGAGGTAGGATGCCTGAAATATTTCAAAAGTCAACCTGCAGTTAATGTTAGTGACATGCCTGCGTTTATGTCTGATTTTTTAGTGGATATTTATTATGTTTAATAACAATACCATTATCTACAATTCTGAACATATTATTTCAGTGATTACTCTGAGCATGATGCACTGCTTGTCTTCTGCTAAGCTTTCTGAATTGCCATATGCAGTTAAAAACTTTCAGTAAAGAAAATCTCCTGTTGTCTTCATTGGATCTGATCATAACCCTAAGGAAGCTTTTTTTCATACAGAAAAAGATAGTGGGAATGAGAATTTTGGGAGTTTTGGACCAGGAATTTTCCTTCAAAACTTGGTATTTTCCCTGCAGAAGAGAAATTTTCATTTGAAAAAAATCTCACTTATTTGAAATGCTTTTCCCAGGTACTGCCAGTATCAGTTGTAAACTTCTAACTATTTCTAGTCCATAATTCTTCAAGCTCACCTGTTTCTCTTCACCTGTTTCTCAGTGTGATGTTACAGCCTGAGGAGATAGCTGTAGGCTTCAGAAAACAGTCTGTGGATCTTTGTGAGATGCGTGACTGCATTAGTTTTACTATTTTATTGTGTATGGAGACAGCAATGATTCCTAACAAATATTTGAACTACATCTTCTACCAGACATGACACATCAGCTCACTTGTTTTTCAATTTCTTTTGCCTTGTGCACTCGTGCCATGTGTCCAGCAATTTAATGGTTTATGTAGCAGGTGTCTTCAGACAGTAGAACACCTCAGACCCTCAAAATTGAGGCGTTAGTGCCCTAATGGCATTTTATTGTGATACTTGGATACTTCTTACTCAGAGGGTAAGAAGTACCCTGCATTTTATAGTGGATCATAACTTTGTAACCCGTATTGTTTTTCTTTCAAATGGGCACAATCAATAGGAAGATCAAATTTAAGTTGCCGATTTGATATACTACTACTACAAGTACCATATAAATTTACTCTAAGTTGGATTTTTCCCCAGTTTGTTTATTTATGCAATTGACCAGAAGATTGTAGAAGTAGTTTTGTTGGTTTTGTGTAGCCATTCATGCCTCCCCGTTCTCTGGGTCTTTTTTACATAGAGAGCAATTTTAAGAGATAGAAAAAGTTAATTAAGCACTGATGAGACAGCAGTGTTATTTTCTGTTGCTGACGTGTTTATAAAACTGAGCAACACACCTTCACATTTGCACTATGTAAGCTTTCCCATGTCTTTTAATTAATAAATTCCATTTTTGACCTCCGGCATTTTCTTATTCCAGTTCTGAGTCTCCTCTGATCAAGTTTTGTGAATCTTACTGAAACTAATAACTTGCAGGGTGCACAGGCAGAGAATCAAGTAATTCATCTTACTTTTAATTGTGATCTAAGTAAGAGATTATAATTTGGAGGAGGATGTAAACTTTTTTGTACGGTATTTTACTTACCTGAACCTTCAACACATAAAATAGTTCTGAACCAAAAGTCCCACCTTTGGATGTATGACCAGTCTTTATTATTTTTCTTGAATACCTGAATGTGTGGGTAGCACCATATTTTATGCTAAACCAGTATCTGGGCAAAAAAGAAAATTATTCTTACGTATCTGAGACAAGAAAAAGAACCTGAGGAAATTGCTTCTGATTATTTCTGAAAATGCAGTGGTTTGCATTTACTATTATGTGTGACTCCCATTAATAGTGCACAGTGTGAGTAATTCCATGTGTCCTTTGCTGAAGAAGTGGTTTGCTTCATGGAGGACCCTTAACCAAGTCTCCTGATACTGCTAGTTATCAGGACAACTACAGGCTTTACTTTAAGACTAGTTTTAAGGTTGATAATTTTTCTGCAAATCCTTAGAAGATCCTTGATATAATGGAAATTCTGTGCAGTTAGAGAAGTAATTGTAGAAGTTGTGGGTTTTTCACTTACAGTTGCACGTTTGGTAAAAGAGGATTCTGTTATTTCTTTTGGAATCAGTGCTCATATATTATCTTAACACTTTCAGCCATCTCTCAGGGCTTTGAAGTGAGTCGGTATAAACCATCCATTATCTCAGCTTTCTTTCTTCCTAGTTGACTTATGTTTGCAATCTCCACCCTCTCTGTGGAGACCTCAACTCCCCATGTTGAATTTAACTTTGTGTGATAGATTTACGTGGGGAGAGGAGTCATAAAAATGAGATGAAACCTAGTAATAGTCTACAGATTTTTATCTCGGTTTATGAATAGCACAATTGTTTTCATGCTCTAATGATTTAGTCAGGACTGAACTTTCAGGAGGCTAGTAACAGAAGTTTTAATGCCTAAATGTATTTATGCTAAAATGATGTGAGGAAGCAAGTTCTGGTTTTACTTTTTTTTCAGGCATTCACTTAGAGATCAAAAACTGGATTTTTATCAGCACACAAAAAAATTATGTTTTTCCATGGAACCTAGTAGCAGTTTTTGGTGCTAGATGATATTCTGCTCTCATAAGGCATTATTTTAGATTGAATTTCAGAATTAAAATTGTCCCTCTTTGTTTCATTAAAAGAAGAAATTAAAAAAAAAAATCAGTGCAAGTGTGAAGGACAATAATGCTAAAGAAAGAAGTTTATGGCTCAGTCCTTCAAGCACAGCAATGTGAATTTGTGAAATACACCTTGTGCCATAGTACTCCTGAGTGCTGGTGGTGTGTTAGGAATGGGGGGTTTTTTGTTGCCCACAGAAGGAGATTGTCTTGGAGCTGGCTTGCTCTCGACCAAATTTTGGAAGCAAATTGATGCTGGCCTGGTGGTACCTGCATAGTGGCATAGATCAAGGATCTGAAAGCTTTAAAAACATAGCACAGAAAGAGTGGTTGACATATTTGTGTTCAGTGATTAAAGTTGATTGATATAATCATTCTTAGGTACAAGGGTTGGCTCTGGTTGTATGAAGCACATTTAATTTGGCATTTCCTAACTGATAAGTGTTACTCAGTGCAGGTTTTTCTCCAGTAAAGCAATGACAAATATCTAGTTCTGATTCTAGTTAGTAAGGAGGAAGGCAAAAGGAAGAGAACTTTATGCAGCAGCTGTAGATTCTGTATTTGTATGCAGCTGTAGGTTTTATTTTGTGTTAGTTAAATTGCCAAATGTGTGACATCTGCTTTTGGTAGTACTTTAATGTTTTTCTTTCAAGGCAGCATCTCAATTACTTTAAATTTGCATGTAACTAGGAAATATTTGTCAAAGTAGAATTAAAGAAGAAAAAAATTCATGTTCAAGATATGGTGTACATACAGTGACCTACATTCATAACGAAAAATAGATAGTAAGTATAAAGCATTAATTTCTCAATAAAATCTCTTCTCACTTTTCTCATGGAGGGACAAGACAGAATAAGTAGTCCATCAGAAATACATTCGTCGTCTTTAGTGAAATCTATGAATCTGATTTCGAAAGGAAGGTGTTCCAGGGTCAGGGGGGATGAAAAGAAATAATTAAAGAAAGCTCTCCATCCCTTGGATTCTGAAAACTCATCTAATGAGATCCTTTAGCATCTGTTCTTGTAAGGATGAGATTTAACATTTGAGAACAGTATTACTTTGCTCTGATATGCCCTGGTTCAATTTTAGGTGGAGCTTCTCAAATACCAGGGTCCTCTTGGCCGGTAAGGTGCACCTTGCCTTGCCTGACATGTTTGGAGCTAACAAGGGTTTACAGCTAGTAAGCGCCTGTATTTTCTGTGTGTCCTCTACAACTGACAACAGGAGCTCTGGGTAAAGGTTTGGTCAATAAAGTCTTTATGTAGATGTGTTGCTACAACACAGCAATGAATCAACTAAGGAATGTTGTGTAATTCATAAATTGCTGTCCATCTATTTAATGTGAGAAGCTGAACATGCAAATAGATGTGATTGTCTGTAAGATGGGTCAGTGTTGGAATAGTTTGAGAGGATACATTTGTTTCTGCATAAGCAGAAAGAATTATAGATGAGGGTCTATACCACCAAATACCTAATTATAATAGCAGTAGCTGATTTCACCATAGGCTGTTTTTGGTGAAAGATGGATGAGATGGAAAAAGTGATGTTCCCCATCAGGGGTGTCATCATCTGAAAGCACATAAGCAGAGCAATGCAAGAAAGCTTGAGTGTAAAAACTGCACAGAGCAGTTCAATTTTGAGGGCTTTTCTTTTTAAAATAATCATTGTTTTAAGACTAGTTGAAGTATGACAGTAATAATAACGCTTTTAAAATCTTGCAAAATAAATGTTATCTTGGTCTGTGAGGTCCAACCATCAATCAGAGTTGGGTCTTTTAAAAAATATTATTTAAAAACCCCTAGTTATTCTACTACTGAAACAAATCAGGTTTCAAGGTGTTCTTCAATGAAATAATCTCATTATCTGTTAATATTTCTGATATCAATGATAGATTTCTTTAATCCGGTGTCTAGTTTCTTAAAATCCAGCTTTTTACCTACTAAGACCTACAAAAAGCTGAAATATATGGGCCAAATGTTCAGCTGTGGGAAAGCAGCTACTTTTTTTTCACCGATCTACCCCAGATATGGACTTGAAATTACAGCCCTATTCTTCTGGGTGAAGCATTGTGTATAGACCAGTATCAGTTTAGGATGATGAATGAGGGAGGGTCACTCTGATGTTTTATTGTAGGATGATGTGATTTATGATAAAAGTGCATGAAAACGATGCTGAACATTTATTAAATATTTCTAAGCAGCAGGATTTCCAGTAGTGTCAGTTCATGTGATGCCTGTAGTTGAGTGATCACTGACTTCAGTAGACTTTGAGCCATGCCCAGGGCCAGGAAGGAGATGGGATACTGTTGGTTATGCAAAAATACAAGTGGTAGTTTTGGTGTTTCAACAGTCACTGGATTATGAGGATAGTTAGATGCCTTGTAGCATTTTTGCTTTTGGAAATCTTCCTCAGACTGTTGTATGTATGTATGTGATGAAGAGAATAGTTTAAGAGAAAACTGGTAACTGCGCAGAAGAAAGGAAGTTTATAACGGGAGAGGCCTCCAAGATCCTTTCACTTCAGAATATCAGTCTGCAATTTGCTTAGTTTCACATTAACATCCAGTTTCAGTTCTTTGGTTTCTGAGATAATCTTGATGCAGCATTTGAGGAATTATCAAGCACATCCTCACAAGTTATCCCCTGCTGCATGCTGCTGGAGTCGGTGGGATTTTAGGGCCACGTCTCTGTTTCTTTTCGCTTCATCCATCGTTGTGTGTATCAGGCACTTTCTTGCCTGCTTGTACTTTGCTCTCCTTCTGGCTCGAGCATTTTACTGACATGGCAATACTCTTTCCCTTCTGTTTCGCTGCTTATCCCGGCAGATAAGTGATGACATGTCTCTCACACTGTAGCATCGTGGTGGTTGTTCTGCCCAGAGGGCTGGAGCAAGTTTCCTAGGAAAAGTCTGTTTTTTCCATTTCCATTTGATGGCCCCTGCAACAAGCTTATCCCCTAGAATTGTCACATCCCATCATAGTTTAGACTTTTGGGGGAGAGAGCAGGGGTGGAGAGTAAGTTCACATTTCTGCCTTCTCCCTCTTTCAACCACGTACAGCAGTAAGGGTGAAAGAAGACGCTTGGCCTAGAAGCATGGGAAAATTGTGTGTCAGTCTCAGCAGATGCAGCCAGGCTCTTGGCTGTTTTAAATGCACTGGCAGAGCTCTCACGCCGTAATGATATGTCTCAAAGCTCTTTACATGTTACTGGTAGGGAAAGTAGTAAAAAGATTTCATCTTCACCAAAGTTAAAGCTTTGGTACCAACTATTCCTTGGGTATGTTTCCATCTGTCACTTCTTTTGGAAATGGAGCTGCTTGTTTTTCAAGAGAGATCCCTTTTGTACTGAAGGTGATCTGCAAGTACAAATACCTTTTAAATGATGTGCTTGAGGAATCTAACAATTAATCTCTTGAGGAAGTATGGATCAACAGAGTTACTGTTTGTTTATTATAAGCTTAATTGTTTGTAAAAGGTACTGAATGTTATGTTCCAATTATAATGTGTAAAGTACAGACATTTATATTTCTCTAAGCACTATCTCTGATCTAGATGGTCTCTCCCTGTGCACTCAAAAGGATGAATTTTACTTGTCATTGGGGCAGGGTAAGCTGCTGAAGAATTAACTGAGTTTTTGTATTTGCAAATCCTGAAGGCAACTACTTGTTTTAAAATCTGTGTCTTACAAAAATGTGTTCAGCTGAAACCTCCTTTCTTCTTTGACTTCTTATGGCCAACAGTTTTTTGAATGCGCTGAAGTAAACAGACTTTGGAATGTGTTATTGTAAAAGCAAAGAATTGCAGGCACCTAAGAAAAGCAGATGCATTTTGATATTGAAGAATGAGACTCTAACAACTGAAATAAAAAAAGAAAGTTATAGTGTCTGTATGAAACAACATGAATTACCAAAAGTTCATAGTAGACCTGCATTAAGTTGCCTTACTGACCATATGGATAGATTTGCCCTTTGTTGATAGCAGACAGATTTTCTTAAGTAGTAAAAGTTTCGAGGTTTTTTGTCTGCACTTCACTTTTTCTCCTAGGCTTCTAGGACGAGGTGATTTTGTGGCGAGTTCTGACACATATTTTTTGTGTTGCTCAAGATTCATTGTCGTTTGTGTTCCACTTGAATTTTTTTACTGACTTATACTCTAGTAAAGCATTTATAAAGTTATTTAAGAAAACTCAAATGTCTTTCTCTGCGTAAGGCACATCAAGGATTAGCTCTATATTGTAGAGAGATAAGAATGATGTAGACTCCTTTTCCTTAGATTCACCACTCTCTCCTATGATGTTTAAGTGATGAAAACATCCCGGGCCACAATTTTATAATGTTTTCCTACTTACGGTGTGTTTATAATATTATTACCCATTGACTGGGAACTGCTGTAGGGCAGTAGGTGTGAACATGAACATTGTAAGACCTGATTAGTTGTAGGCCAAGTGTGCGGCTCATTGAGGAAGGGTCACTTTACCCAGTTCTTTGAGTGGTGGGTTCATTCCAGAGTGCTGTCATTTAGTGTTAGAAGTGGTTGCATATGGCTCTTGGACTGTCAGGGATGCACTCAGGACTCTCTGCCCACCACCCACTGGGTCTTGTCCTACCATTCCAGATCCATATTCTTCCCATGTTCAGCCTGGGTACCCTTCTCCAGGTCCGTTGCCTCACATGTAATCCTTGTGTCCTGGTCATATTTTTCCAGTGATTCATCACTTTTTTCCACTGTTTTACATAAACATATTTTATTGTCCCATAACTATTTCAATTGCAGCTGCTTCTTTCATCATGTGGTTTAGGTGTGGTCGTATTTGGAGGAGTATTTTCCCTAAAGGTTCTTCAGAGGATTAGTAAAGTTTTCTCAAAGCTTTCATACGTGTATGACCTGAATATTTGTATTGACATGCAAGCCTAGAACATCTCTCTTTAGTGACAACGCTTGATAATTACAAGGCTTTGAATGAGTGTTTGAGCATTTTGAAACTTTTTATCTTCTTTTTCTGATCCACTGTCTGTCAGTCCTCACATTGGTCACACTGGGTGGCACAGACATGTGCTAGGACATGGAGCAGAATGCATTTGCCTGTTATGGAACTTCACAGAGTGTGTATGTTCCTGTGATGAAGCGTGACCACAGAACAAAACTCTGACTGGCAGAATGTGCCTTCTACTGGTGGTCTACAGCTGCAGCACATCAACTTAGTACCCCTGTGGGGTCTTGTGGGCCTGATATGGTTAATTGGCAGATCACAACTTAGGTCAGTTGGCCACTGCATTCTTGGTGAGATCCTTGGCCAGGAAGGGTTCCTTAGTTGTCCGGTGCAGACAGAAGAGGTAGGCACCATGACAGGGAGATGCAAGGTGGAAAATGCAATATTGAGACTTAGTAGATCTGAATTTACTATCAGAATTTAAAAAAAAAAAAAAAAAAGGCATCTGAAGTGTTGCTATAAAAGTATTTTGAGGAGCTGCCATTCCTCTCCTTTCATATTTTAGAAGTCAATTATTTTAGTATCATTTATGGCAATTGTTTCTTAAGGGTATCTTTGTTAGTGGAGCCACCACTCATCTGTCAGCAGTAGTATGATTGGATTAATTAGTAAAAATTGAATTTTGGAAGTTTATAATGTAGTCTTGATTTCACAAATTATTTTATTATATTTATGCTGGATATACCTTGCACCTAACATACTTGCATAATTTTTCCAAGTACTTTCTTATGAAAAATCCTTGTATTTATAATTATTGTTTATTTCAAACCCAGCATTTATCATATCTGACAAATAATGTAAATGTCTAATTATAAGAAAAAACTTGTCATTTTTCAATGCGTGGACTCTTGATTCACTTTGACTTTTAGCTGTCAATTAGAAAGGTTTCATTGATATTTTCTCTGTACAGGAGATAATTTTGTGAGAGTAAGAGACTGAGTGAATAGATACTAGAAATGATCCCAGCATGTGCAAATTACAACCACTTGATGTCAAAACAATCTATCTTCACAGAATGTTCTTTCCTAATTCTTTTCTAAGACTTAGAAAGAAACAAATGCAATTTGTGATACCCAAGGGTACTGATAGCAAAATACTTGTATGTCTGGAAATGAATTGTATATTTAGGTCCACTTCATATTCCTGTGCCAATATGCAAAGCTAAACCCTCTTGCTACACCAAATCTGACCAGTTTGATTTCTTCTGCTGCTGGTGTCCCAGACAGATTAAGGAATTTCTCTTTTTCTAATGCTGAATTACTTAGGGATTCTACTTTAAGTGTAATTTAGGGAATAAGACCATCAAAATGCAAATATTAAAAACTGTGATATCCATCTTTAATCTTCTGAGCAACATCTTTAATAGTTAAATTTTATATGTATTTGTTTGGTATTGAGTATCCTGGTAACATAATTAGCGCAACAAGACATACAAAACAGATTCTCTTCCAGAGTGTTCATAATCTAATACCAGGAGGAATCAGAGAACTGGCCAGACATCCAGTTAGAAAAAAAGGACACAGCTTACATTTTAACTGGGCCTGTGAATTAATACAATTTCTCTTTATATAGTTCTGTATACCTGAACTGTGTAATTCTGAGTATGTTAATTAACAGCTTGCTTACAGATGGATTTAATGGATTTTGGAGTAACAGAAAGTCTTGTAGAGGCTTTGGTTCATGCCACTGAAGATTTCATGGTCTGTATTGAGTTTGATATGAAACTTGAAAGTTGGTCTCTTCCTTGATTAAGATGCCTGCCTTGTTCCGTAGGGTAACTGCTCTTTCTGGTCTGTGGGGAGGCTGGGAGGAAGGGAAGAGATGCCATTATTGAAGCTTTTAATGAGGCATGTTAGTGTCATTAAAAACTTGTTGCTGCATACCTAATTGACTTACTGGAAATGTTAACAACTTTTACCTTTGATTAAAAATGATGGGAGGGGGGAAGGTTTTTTTGGGGGTTGCTTTTCATTCTTCAGCTGTCACTGATCACAGGTTCAGGCCCTTCTGATCAGCCATGAATGCCAGAGACTTCCTTTTGGTTTAAATGAGTCTAAGGAATTTGGGGAAAACACACAAATGAGAGGTAAAAATGGCCAAAACTGGCAGTGTTATGTTAGTGACAGAAATGAGTATCAGGATTTATTTTGCTTGAATAAAATCTACGTTATTGAAGCTATCATTGTGTATGTTATAAGTGGTGTAGAGCGTAGCGTTATGCAACTCGAAGAAGAAATAGGAGCTATCCTTGGGATCCAGAAGCAACACAGGTGTGATCTGTTTTGGAGCACTGCTCAGGCTAGGTACCTGGGCAGATAAGGCCATGCCATTGCCTGATTTATCCCAGCTGAAGGTCTGGCCCTTCATGCAAGTACCCCAAAACTGTGACAGATCCCAAGTGAAACATTTTTCTTTCCAGAGCTCAGGTAGATGGGGCGAGACTTAGTCCCAGATGCCCAGGGAATATGAACTCCATTTCATTTACCATGGCTGAGGGAGATTTACCCTGGAGGTGAACAGAGTGTCTTTGAATATTTGGGGGATTTTGTTAGGAAGTCTAGAAGGCTCCCTAAACAGTACATCACTGTTCTGGCATAGTTTGTTTCTGGCTTATCTGTGCTTTGTGTGGGCTGAGAAGTTTGTGTACTGCCACGGTGTTGAGACCTATTTATATAAGCTTGGAAATGTGCTCAGTTAATAGGAGTTTGAGTGGTGCTTTGTATCCACACCAGGAGAAAGTCTAGTAGGCTCTTGCTCAAGGCTGTTTTGTACTATCCAGTGTACCATCTAGGAATGCAAAGTAGCCAGGGAAATGTAGATTCTCCAGGTTAATTACTGTGTAGGATGACTGAAATGGTTTTGTACTGACGAAACACCTCAGTGAGTTTGACTCTGCATCTTTCGTTAAAGTGTATAAAAATACCCATTTAAAAAAAGTCATGTTTCTATGAAATAGATAAGATGTTTCCTGCGCTGTAATGGCTTTAGAAGACATCGTTCTAATTTGCTTTTGATCACTGAACCTTGAACATTCCTTTCTTTCACATCAGAGGGTGGTGATGGTGTGTATAAATGGGGTTTTTGGTTGTTTTGACCTCAGTTATCCCCTAGGGGAATGCAAATATTTGTTCTCAATTTTCCTGAGTGCATTGATTAACAAACAGGCCATTGTAACAAACTGGCAAAGCCATGGCTCATTGCATGAGCTGATAAATTTGGAATGCAACATTGCATTGAAATATTTAAAACTTCAAAAGGTTAGTTATAAAGTGATGTGAGTAATGAGTGAGATGTTCATAGTACCCAAGATTATATTAATACAGCAATAAAAAAGTCCAGCTCTTAAACCTTTATAAATCAAACCAGCCTAGAGCATCTGGTTCAGGGAGGTAACATTTTTTGAGTGTTGTTTTGCTGCCATCCAGTATGGCTTCATAAATATATGTAAACCTGTAAATCTTGCAATTGCTCAGTTGCCCCCTTTGATGGGGGGGCACTTCTGGTAAGAAGAGGAAATCAATCAGATAGTCATATAATTTCTTAGCTGTGGATAACTCACCTGTGTCTTTATGGCAGCCTGTGAAAGTGCTGCCAGACCTCTGTATTTAGCATGTCTCTAATTATTTAATGTACACTGGAGGGAAAAGAAAAGCTAAGAATGGCACGTTTCTATTTGAAACTATTCTCAAGTGCATAGAAGCGACCTTCTTAGAAACTAAACATGCAGTGTGGTATGTTCAGAGGGCATTTAAAATACTATTTAATGAACTGTATACTTTTCTGATATAGAAGGATTGATTCTCTGAAGTGTGACATGCTTCTTGCAAGTCCCAAGCAGCCAACAGGAGGTTGGGTAGTTTGCTGGGTCTGTCCCACTTTCCAGTTTATATTTATAGAGTAATAGGTGTGAAAAGAATAATGTAGCATTCATGGAAACAAAAAGTTAAAGCCTGGGGATCAACAAATAGGTACACACCAGCCAGAACAAATGCACGTCATTTTGCTACATCTTTGTTTTAAGGATTATATTTTTTACCTTTTACTGGTTAACACATTTCTGAAGAAAGAAGTGAAAACCGTTCTTTTTTTTTTTATTTGTGTTATTTCAAAGCAATGTGTAGATTGCTCAGAGTCCTTACATGAATAGCCATTTTCAATGACAATTTCCCCGTAATGCCATGTATATTCACATTCTCTTCCCAATGTAACATTTCTTTGAGTTAGAAGCATTGCATGAGCAATTGTATCTGTAGTGTTCTACAAATGAGTGATGTGTTTTTAGCTGATCTTCAGTCTTTCATGTGGTCAGCTGAACATAAGCATAATCGAAATTTTTGTATGAAAATTATAGTAAATTGGTGTATGTATGTATACACACACATATACATATGGATATGTGTATAATACATGTGGATATGCCCACACACAAACTCAAAACAATTTTATTACAAAAAATAATTTTCATGTGTCTACATATGATAGTATACCTGAGGGAATGGTTTGGCTGCTGTTCATTTTGTTTTGTTTTGCCAACAGTCAACAGTGGAAGATGTAAGTACCTAAAGTAGATTGTGCAATGTGTTGTGTGTGTTCGTTAAGTGTTTTGTCTCTGTGTGTGCATTAGATTTTGTGAATATTTAGCATATTTTTACTGTAAGGGGAAAATGTGTAGAATGTTGTTCTAAAGCAGCTGTGAGGATGTGGATTATTTTACCATCTTTCAGATAGATGCTGTTCTTGGCTTTGTATTTTCAAAGGGCTATTAGGAGGCACTCGGCTGCAGCTAGCATTCAAAGACACAAATTCAACCACAGTGAATTGCAACTGAAGATGAAAGCTGGGCTCTGAGAGACTCTGTGTAGAATGCCTTCTGAAATCTGAGTGTTTACAGAGATCTCAAACACTGCAGATCGATCCCCGCTCCTAGAACCTAGCCTGTATTGAGTTTAGCTGCTTTGTTTTGCCCAGACTCTGCAAGGTGCTTTGCAAAGTTATTTCACAGGTGCCCACTCCTTTCTGAAGCAAGAAATATCCACGCAGCTGTTAGTGTAGGAGGCACTGTGGGAAATAACAAATTCTTTGTAAAGAGAAAGGTAAAAATTATGGTGGTTTCAAGTGTCTGTGATCCCATGGTGTGTTTCCAACTGTGTTTAGGTCTTGTTGCTTTGTAAATTTTCATTTGATTGATTGCTTCCAGCTTACTTAAAGTTCCCCCTGAATTTCAATTGACATAGTGCTTACTTTTTCCTCCCCTAATACTTTGTGTTGCTGCTGTGTGTTGTCATGTAATATCTCAGATGAGTATCTCATCACAAATTATGAAATGCTGGCAACATGTATGCGTAGGATATGGAAGCTGCCCTTGAATGGGTCTTTTCCAACAAACTGAAAATGTACAAAATTTAAAGATAAAATCATAATGGGGCCAGACCATTGATTAGTGTAAATCTGCTTACAGTTGCTGACGTAAATGGGACAGTGTTGATTTTCATCAGCTGAGAATGCTGCTAGTGAAATTAAAAGAAAATAAAGGGTTTAGGGGGCTAGCAATGCTGGTCTCTTAATGTAAACACAAACTTTCACCCAAGACCACATTGTTGTTAATATGTAACTCTGCAGTGCCAGAGGGGTCAGCCTATTCCAGACACTGCGACATTGTGGTATCCCCTACAAACAAAATAGGAGCAGAACCTTGTATTCTTTAATTAAATCCTGGATCAGATCTTCCACTGGGGTGGTTTGGCATAACTGCGTGTACTTCAAAAGAACTAGATTGATTCATAGTGGCCGAGTGATTGGTCTTTTATTAATATATACTGCTGTATATTGAAATTATAATAATTTATAATTATTATAATAATTTGTTGGTGAACTAGATGATCTTAAAAGGTCCTTTCCAACCTAGGTGATTCTGTGATTCTGTGAAGTTGTAAACTCTGAGGTAGTAACTTGAAGACTGTTCAAAAAAAAAAAACCAAAAAAGAAAAGTGTATAGGGTAGGGTTTTTTTTTGTTTTGTTCTGGTTTTTTTTTTGCTTTGTTTTGCTTTGGTTGTGGGTTTTTTTTTTCTTTTTTTTTTTTTTAAATCACAATGCAGTGCAGATCTAGCCAAACTGTTTTTAATAAAGGTGGCTTCAGAGCAGGCTAGGATTGCTTGTGCTGAGTTTTTGAGCTGCTGTACTCAGAGAGATTGATACACTGTGCAGTAGCCAGAACATACATTAGGCATCTATAAGAGTTATCTCTTGTGCATTGTGGAATACTATATTATACTGTACTGTAGTTGCTTGCATGTCTGCATGCTTGCCAGCTTCAAAATTAAAGGTGTTGTACACAGCTCATTTGCAGCACCCCTGTGCAGGAACTCCTCTCTGTTTGATTCTTAAATTCTCATAATTTATATATATATTTTTTCTGCTTTCCTCTCTCATTTGCAGCATCAGAGTTTCCCTGTGTCCTGGATGAATATAGTTTATCTTTCTTTTGGCCTCTGCAAATTGGGTCTAAAATATGCCTTCAGGAGGCAAGAAGTCCCAAAGACTTTAGTTATCCCTCTTCTTTCAGACAAACAATGAAAGCCTAAACATCTGCCTAAGAGCATGTGAACTCCAAGAGAAGATGCAGTAGCTTGCCCCCCTGTTCATGTCAGGTGTGGCAAAAGACTCTGCAGAAAGTTCTGCATTGTTTTCCTATGCATGTTTAAATCAAATGTACCCCCTACACAATGTATTTTGTTCTAGTTTAGGTCATGTTTAGGTAGAAAAGATAGATATTAAGTCTCTGTCCAAGCTGGTCCCATTTTAGAGTCCCCTGCAGTTTGCTTGTTTAAGAACAGGGCTGACTTGTTAGGCCACAGAAGGCTGCCAGAAATATTAATGACTCTTTGAGAGAGTAACACGAAAGCCAAAATTGCAAGCTGATGCCACAGTATCTATTATTGGCAGAAATACAATCCTTTGAATAATAAATGAGCTCTTAACATCTGTTGGGTTGTTTGTTTTCTCGGGGGCCTGGTGATTGGGCTGCATGCAATAACATGATGGCCTTCTGAGGAGCATACATCAAAATTAATGGTTTCATCAGCTTGCAAGAACAACTAAATAATTGGGCACACCTGGGACTGTCCTAAAGAGCTCCTTTACGCTTAGTGAATGCTTTCTAGCTCGTTCCAGTAAAGTGTTGAAATCTGAGTGTTGCAGATTGAGTCAGAGAACTTTGATGGACTGTTTAGAGCATGTGAGAGCTTGAGCATAGGTATCAACAGCATAAGTGAGCATCGGGAATAGATGAGGAATCAACTTTCAGAAAATGAGATATAAGGCTTTACTAGTTACATATTGAATACTTTATAGGGGATTAGCCTGGCAACCTAGCAGCTATGCAGAAAGGTGTAAAGTTAAGTAATTCCTCTTTTGGATGCAACTTGTGTTTGGAGCCTAAATATTAGGACCTGATGCCATGGAAGTAAGTCATTAATGCCCCACCCTTCAGTAGCATGCTCTTTAGAAGATTACATTTTTTTTTTCTGTATTCTGAAACTCTCTATTAGACTGCTTACATTGGGCAAATAACCCTTAATGGCTGACAAAACAGCAATAGAATTTTTTTCAGATGTTGCAGTTTAAGGTGGGTTTTCATGTTCTTCCTAGAGACTCAGTAAATTTTCATCTCAAATTTTGGTGACATAAATGACCAGCTAAGCTCTAAAAAATGTGTTTTAAATGTTTCTACAAGAATGGCTGAGCTCCTAAACTATTTGGCAGCCTCCAAAAATTTCTTCGCCTCCCTTAACGAGCCATATGATAACAACCTCTTACTCTCTTTCCAAGCTTGTAGTAGTAGGTGTGAATCTTCCACCTGGTTCAGAGTATATTGGAATTAACAGCAAGTCTGTGAATTTCAATTACCTTAGGCATTAAGGCATAGCTTATGTGCAGTTTACTACAAAATTTCTCATTGTATGAGGCCAAGACAAACATCTATCTATGAAATAGATCTTAAGGAGTAAATACACTGCCTAGTAAATTGTTTGCATAAAGGGAAGGTCCCCAGCCATTCCAGGAGCCTGCTTCCTAGTCTGGTCCACAAGCACAGTGTGGCAGTAACATCTTTCTTGCTGTCCTGTAGAAGTCTCTGGGCAAAATATCCCCTTGCACTGAGCTTCACATCACAGTGCCTCTGCTGCTGCTGATTGCTTCTGTTCAGTCACTGTGCTGTCCGAAAGCTAATTCTGCCTTCCTCCATCCATGAACAGCGCAGGCTTTCATGTCCTCTGAGTCTCTCAGACAATGAAAGATTGTGAGGGCTACACTGCTCTCAAAGGCCTTTCAAAAGAGCAAAAAGCTGAAGTGAAGTGAGTTGAACTCAGAATAGATACGCTTCTTTTTGAAGAGATATTGAGAACAGATTTTGTTCAACAGATTTACCTGTTGCTATCTTTCCCTTGAAGTGATAGTATATGAAGGAATGCCAGGTTTACTTTTGTTTTATTGGTTACTTTTTCCCTTAAGAGAGATATCTTAGCTCCAGGATTTATGTACTTGGTGCAGAATTTGCTGTGTGAGGTTCTTTGGGTTATGTTGGCAGTCAGATTTGATTATTTTAACAATAATTTTTAGCCATTTAGAATATTTAGTAGGCTGAGCACTTCTCTTGCTTTTTTTAGTATATACAAGAGAAAGATCTGGAGAGCAGTCCTGTGTCAGCACTAAATGAATTTGTGAGAAAATCCAAACAAAGACTTCAAGCACTGGAGCCCACACCATTTTCCATAAATTAAATGAGAACTATTACTTAGGTTAGCACAGAATGTGCAACACATCACATCATTAGCCTGCATTGCCAGCCAGTTTAAATAAAATTCGTACATCTGTCTGAAAGCATGTCTCAGTCCATGCCATCTATTTAATCCTTTAAGCTTTTATTGTCTTTTTTTAGAAATACACCCAACTTATTAATGCGTGTACTATGACTTTTGAATGTTTGTTTGGGTTTGACACCTTATTTTGATTTGCTAGTTCTGGAGAATTTTTAATTCTTTTTGTCCTTTCAGGTCAAGCCAGTTACTCACAGTAGAATCACCGTATCAGCTCGATTTCGAAAACCACTCCAGGAGCCCTACACTATTTTGTAAGTAGAATTTTCAGTTAGTGAACTGTATTTTAGAGGGGTGTCTTAACTTAGGATGAGTTGTGTTAAAAATGCACCTCCAAATTATTTTAATTTGCTTTATTTCAGCCTGATTGCTAATGGAGACCTTATTAGCCCTGTAACGCGCCTCCTTATTCCCAGAAAAACACTGAATCACTGGGATCGTATTCTCGAAATGGTTACAGGAAAAGTTACCCTCAGAAGTGGAGCTGTTCACAGGTATCAAGAAGCTGAATGTTTGCAAGATACATTTGATATGTGTAGATATGTTTATAAAACTCCATAAGAAGATAAAATTGGTCGTTCCTACCTCATGGGAATTTCTACTAAGAAAATATTTTACACAGAATGCAGATACATTGACTCCAAGTAACTGTTAGGTTTTCATTTCAACTACTATTTAAAAAAAGAAAAGCCCCAATTTGTTTCAACTGTTATTTCTTGATTAAATATTTGGTTAGCAGGCATGTAAAAATACAATAATGCAATATATTTAGTATTAATAATTACATTCATGTCAATAAAATAAAATAAAACAACTTCACCAGTAAAGTTGGTGAAGATGTTTGGAATGTGCAATAACAGATGTGATCCACACATTACCTTTTAATTTTGATAGTTCTGAACATTCATTGCAGCAAGCAATTTCAAGGAAAGTATTACAGATTCTTTGGTTTTTGAAGACCTGTGCTATGACTAGAATGGACTTTATACTCAGCCAGGTCAGCCTCCTAGTAAGAGCCAGGGCCAAAGCTGTAGATGGGGTTTGTCAGTTGCAGTATCTCAGCTGGTCTGAGGAGTATAGGAATAGGAGATGACCTTTCAGATCAGTAAATTTTAGTCCCTTAAGGCTTTTACAATGTAAAATAAGCTCTCTAAAATAGTTGTTGCAAGTTTTAGAGCAAAATGATAGTTGTAGTTTCCGTGAGAAGCATTGCAGTGTAAGCAGGCTCCCAAATGTGTACTGTTAAATTGCTGACATTCCAGTGTTGCCCCACACAGAGCACATTACAGAAATCCGTTCCTTGGATTGGAAAGGGCCTTTTGTGGAAAATCATTCTTCCCAGTTTATGGAATGTCTGAGGCTAAGGCTTGCAAAATCTTTCTCAAATCAGTGAAGATAAAATAGTCTGTCAGTTCTTCTGATTGCTTTCCCAGAGCTGATACAGACAATAAAAGATTAAGGTAATTCTATCTGTTGATTATAGCTCCCATCTAATTTTTTCCTCTCAGCCTTGTATTTCTTTGTTCCTGGTATCACCACTTCTACTTGCAGTAAAGTAGACCTACTCACAGGTTGCAGTTTTCTGGATGTGCTTCTCAGCTAGTATAATTCAGAAGCGGGCAAAGTAACAGCCGTTTACTACATATCAATTCTTTCTGATCTCAGGTTGTTTAGCAATTTAAAAACCTTTCACGTTTTATTCTTGGTGAAACTGAACGATGTACAGGAAGGCATAAATCATTCCGTACATAGCTAGGATTGCTTTTGAGAAACTGGTGCTTGGTTTTAATCCTTTAAAAAATGAGATAATGTAAATGTCATTTTGAATTATTTAATGTTTTCCTTTTTCTGGTTTTCTATTAACCCAGTTTTCATTTTCTTTTCCTTAAAATGCCAGGAATACATACTAAATCCGTTGGTAAAGTGATTGTTGTTCTTTAATAAGTTACACATTAATTGCTGGGTTTTACTGAAAGTATGTTAGCATTAGGGGCGGTCCTATAAGACCACTGATGCTGGAAAGATATATTTTCTCATTAAAGAAGGGTAAGTGGCATTACGAGAACCTGCATTATGTATATAGGTTTTTTTCTTTTCCGTGCTATTAAAAGACTTACAAATCTGCCAAATCTTAAGCAGTTTCACGTGTGGTTTTTTGAAAACCATTTATTGATCATCCCCATCAGAACAGTGATGTAAGAAATATGAGAGAGGAGACGATGAGAAAGAAGCTTTTCTGCTTGCCAGATTGTACATGGGGATGGGGTACAGCAACCTGATGGGCAGGTACCTGGTGCATTGGCAACAGGGAATATGGAGATGTTGGTCTCACAAGTTGTGTCTTTGCTGTCTCCTTTGTCATCCTGTATGCTTGCTTTGTTTTGGCTGCCATTTTTGGGCTTGGATTCAGGAGGGAAAATGTAAGTCCACTGACATTCCACAGGACGAGCCCTGGGTCATCCCCCAGTGACCAGAAGAAGTGACCACAAGGACATCTTTATTGCATAATACTAGCCAGAGAGAATCTGGCTGGTCTTTTAATGGTTGTGGCCAGGTGGGTGGGTTGGTGAAAAGCTTCAGAATTAAGTGTCACAAAACTTATGTGATGCTTGTTAAGTGAATATTTATTTGCTTTAAGCTCTGTTTTTCAAAATGAATATTTAATTTTTCTTTCATCTAGAGTGACTAATTATGTTTGATTCACCTTGAAAATAATAACTATGATAACTGAAAAATACAGCTAGAGACTGCCAGATATTTGTCCGTAACATTTTTCAGGAGTTCATACATAAAGGACCATGCGTATGAACTTATGAAGCAGCATTGTCTCTATTAAACTGAAGATTTTTGAAGTTTATATGTCAGGGGTGTTCTCAAGACAGGCTCTTGATATCCTTCCTAAAAGGTTCATTGTATAGCTGTATATATAAATTTATATCTCCTTGCATTGTGTTGAAATTTACAAATAACACATGTAGAAACTCTTGTAGAAGGCTTCTAGAGAGGCAATCAAGATGGCCATTCAACATTCCCGCATTTAAGACTTAAATGCAAAACCATTAATATTGACTTTGTTATTAAATGTAAGTATTGGTGAGTCCTGGAATATGCTTAATGGGAAAGAGCTTATTTATTATTGAATGTTTTCTCCTTCTTCATTGTTTTGACCATTCTTAAATAAAATCACAAAATTGACAATGTAGTAATTGGGATAGCACAGAAATGATGTGTTGACCTCGCCTGCTTCACCCAGCCCAGCACTTTTTCATTCTTCTTTCTCAGTAAAGTGTACAATCAGAAATTATTGTGGTAAAAATCTACCTGGTGTAACAGACATAATAATTAGTATTGTAGGTGCCTAAGATACACAGCTTCTTGTTAAAATATATGATTGTATTTCCTGCTACTGCCAGCCTTACCCCGCCAGATACAGCCACATTCCAACCTTCTGATCTATAGAATATGATAACATAAATGTGATATTATCAATTTGGTCTGCATTAGGTGGACAGGTTCTGGGTTTTCAGTCGTGGGACCATGAATGCCCACTTCTTCACAGATTTCTGTATAATGCCTAGAGCACAAATGGGAGGTGGAACTTGGTATGAGAGAGGTCAGGAACTCATGGAATAGATCGCTTCCATGGTATCAGGGAAAGGCAGTAAAAACCTTCTAAGTACAAAATAATTTATTTCATTTTAGAAATTATGAGAGTATTTCATCTGTCTTAGCGCTTCATACTTTATTAGTTTTATATAAACTGTGATTTAGGTCATTATTTTGCTGTCTTTCCTTGTCTTTTGTTTTCTATGAAGCAGCTGATCATTGTATGATGTGCACCGTACTTTGCTTGGTTTCATATATGGAAATTCAGCATGATTTAGTGAATTGAGATTAACATAGCTTTCAACACTCTTCATACACTTAACTGAACGTTAAGGTTTATTATATGAAGCATTTTCATATTTTTCAGACTTTACACTTTAGATGGAAAACTTGTTCAGAATGGGTCAGACTTGGAGAATGGGCAAATTTATGTTGCAGTGGGTAGAGAAAAGTTTAAGAAGTTGCCGTACGGTGATCTGCTGTTTAGCAAATCTACAATGAGAAAGCCTCAGGGGTAAGTTCTATACGTGTGTGATATACTTCTCTTGTGCATGTGTATGTCAATTTATTTACAAAGTACCACCAGTAAAGTACAAAGTCATCATTCCAAGAATGAGGAATGGATGGATTAGTATGGATGCAAAACTTTATTGACAACTTCTGAGAAAGTTGAGCTGACAAAAAGAAAAGAGAAAATGGAAATTCAGCAGATGGTTTCACCTCGTAAACGTGTTATTGATCATGTATCACAAAGTGGATGTCAGAAAAAGGATTATTTTGACTTGGCTTAATTTGTTTGGTTTTGTTTGGTTGTTGGTTTTTTTTGTTGTTTTTTTTTTCCCCTGGGATACAAATGTGTACAACTGAATGAGACCAGGTGCAGCCACACCAGTCTAGATCTACTCTTGCTTGGTTGAGTTTTATGGCATGTCTGGTCCCTTAAGAATGCTTTATGTTTGGGTCTATTTTCTATAGGCTTGGATTATCACATAATAGAGTCCTAAACTTGGTGTCTGTAAGGAGAAACTTGAGCTTTTTGTGTCTTTGGAAAATACGAAAATTGGGAGCCATTTCACTGAAATAAATGCAAAGAAATGGAAATTTGTCCCACAAATTGGTGTAATTTAGAGAGTATTTCCCACATTCTGCATATATTTTGTATTTATTTATTTATTTATTAATGAGTAACTTTAGAAAATCTGAGTAACTTGAAAGTGTTTTCAGAAGCAGCATTTGCAACAAATGAATTTAAGGATGGTGAAAAGCTGTGTTGATCAATTAATATAAAGAGTTTTATTGAAATTGCTGGAACTTTTCGTTATATTATTTGTAAGGATCTGTGGCAGTAATTCACTGAATACTGCTCTGCTAATTTTCTGTATATAAGTATTTGTTGTGGGGAAATGTAAAGCATTTGGTTGAATAAGTTAATGATTATACGTTGAAATACAGTCTAGTGAACAGAAACATGTGATTCTTAGTAAAAATGTGCCACAAATAAAACAATTAACTCTGTTGCCATGGCCGACTTCATGTTACATGACTTGGCTATAGATATATAGTGTCTCTGATTGTGACAGTGGACACAATTCTAAGATGTGGCTTATTTCTGCAGTTCCAAAGCCTCTGTACTACCTCCGATTGTGGGATCTCGAAAATCTAAAGGCAGTGTAAGTATCAAGTGCCATAATGAAGTTTGTTTCTAATTTCACTTAATTCCAGCAGATGGAAAGTCCCTGTCCTTTGGGTTTTAATTAAATCTGAAGAGAAAAAATACACACCCACCTGGTGGTGTGCTTATTAAAGCTTGATGAATTTGTAGCTATTTGCCATGTCAATTAGACAAAAGAGATCCGAGAAAATATTATTGCAATAATGGCTGCTTGGTTTTTTATAAAACCTGCCATAGCAAAGATAACTGCTGCCTTGAGGTCTTTTGCATAAACCTTGTCAGCGATCTTTGTATATTTATTTATTCAAATTCTGATCCTGAAGGAAAAACACAGAACCTTTTACAAAATGTCTTGCAAAAAATGGTGTTTCTTCATGCTGGGTCTGAATAAGGCTCTAAAACACTATTCTGTCTGTTGTGTTTTGTCTTAGCTAACAATTAAATACAAAGCTTAAGCCTCCGCTGCTTTGTATCCTATGTAGCTATTTATATGTGTACAATATGAGTTCACTGTGGATTTAAAACCGTGTCAAATCAGAATATAAGTATCTGCACCAATTCTGTGTAAGTGAAGCTTACAATACAAGTACAAGACAGTGGAGAGTCAGACTTACAGTCTGTCTTTATAATTGTGGTCGTTGATCATGTCCATTCACTGTTTACAAAACAAAAAACCCTGGAGCCACTAGACTAAATAAGCAATAAAACATACAAGTCATTTCCATTCTGTTGAAATTCGGTGGAAGATAAAACCTCCGTAAAGAACATACTTTCCAGTGGTGTTTGTTTTTTAAAATCCGCAATTTGCAGTTCTATCATTTGTAAATATAACTCATTAACAGTTTTAACTTCTTGCCTTTTCTACTATTAATAACATGTAGAGAAAATTATTTGCCATTCACTTTTATTCCATTGGGATTGTAACACACTGGGAACAAGTGTCAAATCTTAAAGAGGCAGGAATATGTACTACTGCTCTTAAAGATCTATTGCAACACTTGAACTGGTATAAATCATACAATTGTTTGCTTCAATTTGATGTCTATGCTTTTTATCCATTATTGCTTGGAAGTAACAGTCTCCAGTTTGAAGCAGAAGAAACTGGAATGTTGCCATGGTTGCCTTTATAGAGAAAGGATTAGTGGTAGATTTGAGAGTATTGGTAGATAAATGGTAGATTACATCGTAAAAGATAGATGGTATTTAAGTAAGATATTTTAAACAGAACTGATTTCTACTTGTTATGTGAAAACTATAAAAATCACATAAAAATGTATTAGCATACACAAGATTTTTAAAGAGATGCGGTAGTTTGTGCAGGAGTTATTTTTCTGAAAGATGTTAATTTTATACAGAATTACCTTTTAACTTTAGCAGTGAGGTGAAGAGACTTGGCCATGACCATTGCAGAATGAAAGGCCTTTCTGGTGGGCAAGTTCTAAAATGGCGTGAATTGTTCCTGCAGCTACGCTAAGCAAAACAATGAAGTAGAATATATTCATCTTCTGTGTTTCAGCTAGGACTGTGATAAGGTGAACAGTTCCAGATAATGATAAGATTTTCTGCCCTATCTGCAAGTGTTTTGTTGTTGTATGGAATGTTTTGACAGAACTGTATTAGGAAGAAACTACATGTGCTGTTAGACTGGCAAAACTAGGAAGCTGACAGCCCCTAATGAGAAGCAATGATGAGGGTGTTTAATTGGTAAAGTCTTTACGCAGCCTAGAACAATATCAACAGCACCATAAAGGGTGCTATATACAGTTCAGGTTTCTGCGGTGTTGATTGTGAACAGATTTAGACTGAAAAAAATGCGTATAAATAATTAAAGCTGTGGCTAGTACACTCAGGATTGTACATAAATGAGAGCTGTAGAAATAAGGAGGAGGTTTCTTGTTCTGTTTCTAGAAACACCACAGAGCAACCAGAGGAAGTGGCTGATGTCCTTGGAGGTGGTTCAGAGGTGATGTGTGGGCAGACCCCTTTCTTAGTGTCCACTTGGCAATCGCAGTGTTACTGCCACATGAAGGCTGTTGCCCTCTTCCAGCTGCTTTTGACACAGATTAACGCCCATGTCTCATTTACACAGGCAATGAATTATTCTCGAGTTATATGTTACATCTTGTGACTTTCCACACATATGTATAGTTGAGATATAGCTGTATATCATATGTATGCATGTATAGATTCATCTAGCCATTCTTTTCATCAAATGAAAAATTATTTTCTTATAATAAATGTGTTATTTTCTTCTGGGAATTGTTGAGGACCATTTAATTAGTCAGATCATATAGTAAGTTGATGAGATCCAGTTTTCTGGATACTTCAAGGTAACACTTAACGGTACAGATTGTAAATTAATATGCTTCTTTAACACCTGATACCAATCCTTAGTATTAAAAAGTTGAAATAATATTGAAATTTAAAAAAAAAAAAATTGTCATTTTTGTCAGTGCTAATTGCATACACTTCTTCTCAGGGAAATGATCGGCAATCTAAATCAACTGTTGGATCCAGTGACCCAGGAGAAAATAGTTCCTCACCTCAGCTTCCCAAAGGGAAAGACAAAAAAAGCCAGAATCCAGAAGATTCTGTGTCCAGACGACACTTTTCGAACAACTCTACAAAAGTAAAGCAGGCAGTAAAAGTAACAGCTTCCACAGGAGTCCGTCAAGATAATGGTCAGTGCATATTGTAGCCAGTAGCTTTTTATTATCAGCTAAAACAGTGAAATAGTGGAATAATATGCTTGTATAGTTCTTGAATTTTCCATTTACTCTGGCTAACTGAATTTACAGCAGTTCTTTCTGCTTAGGAAATGTACCTATGCATAACCACTACATTTTTGGCTTCGTTTAATACCACAGAAGACTGTATATAATTTTAATATACCTTGGAAGTTAAAGTAATATGGTCATATCTTTATGCTTTTGATAAAAGCATAATAGAAAACATATCATGACCATTTTCCCACTATTCTGCCCTGCAAATAAGTGCAGAAAAGGACCTGGTCTGCTCAGAGGACACCTTGCTGTCCCTAATGATCCCTGCCCAGTTCTGTATAACACAATGACTAGACCCTTGGGGAATAACATAAACACAAACTCCAGTTAGCTGATAGCTGCTGAGACTAATCATACAGCCCAGCTGCTGGAAACAAAATCAGAATTTCTCCCTCACTGTACTGTGTCAGCAATTTAGAAATTTTGTCATAAAACATCCTCTAAAGGAAATGTTTTTTCTTATTCTACGGTATGACATTCCTCCCCTCCCCCCCCCCCTTTTTTTTTTTATTTTGATGGCTAGAAGACTGTCCCCTTACTACAGATATTGCTGCCATGCTGGGATGGCTATTTTTCCTCATTAGTAATAGTTCCAAAAATCATTAATACAGGCTGGTTAATATCTGCCACAAGAAATAAATTATACTTTTCATAGCATTTGACATTTCATCTCACTGCTGTTTAAGTGTTAGTAATTAAGTGTTCAATAACAAACTGCGATCTAAAACTTCAGTATATGTCATCCAGTTTTGTACATCTGTCTACAGGCATATGTTGTAAATTTACTTCAAGTCAGGAGCAGGTTTGTAAACTTGAGTTTTAAAACAGTGAAACCTAATATTGTGTAATACAATTGTCTTTTCAAGAGTTAGTTCACTGAATTTCAGGTTTATTTTAGTGTGGATTCAAATACTATTCTGTCCATTTGTTGGTAAGTGGATGTCATTTTAGCCAACTCTTTTGATCAAATGTTTCTTCTTACTGAAGAATGATGATTATATTATAATGAAAGTGACTGGAAACATTTGTCCACAATAACGGATAAAATGTCTCAATATATTCTTCTCCTTGAAACCATCATGGTGTATCTCCAATTTTTACAGATTGAGTGGTGCACACTGAACACATATGAGGGAGAGACTACCAGAGTTGACCTCTCAGAGGGTTCAGATTGGATATTAGGAAAATTTTTTACTCTGAAAAGGTTCTTAAGCCTTGGAATGGGCTGCCCAGGGAAGTGGTTGAGGCACCATCCTTGGAGGTATTTAGAAGATGGGTTGACATAGTGCTTAGTGACATTGTTTAGTGGTGGTTTTTATCCGCGTTAGGTTGGTTGAACTAGATGATCTTAAAGGTCCCTTCCAGCCTAGACAATTCTAGGATTCTATGGTTCTATGCTTGGCTTACCATTTCTAAAGGCTCAGAATCATTAAGTAAGATGCAAAGAATGCAGGGAAAGGCTTTTACATTTAGGCTGTTGTCCACACTGATTATCTTCAATCATTGATATGTTTTCCTTTTTTTTTTTTTTTTTGTGAAACAGAAGCATTGACTTCTGTTGGGAAATGCTGATACAGAATTCTTTATACAGAGCTCAAAATTGACATGTTCTGATCTAGTGTCCTGTTCAGAGTACTGAACTGCTATGAACCTCTACTTATGTCTAGAAAGATCTCAGTCAAACCTCTTATGTTAAGAACAGCCAAGCCACATAGCTTTTTCTGATAGGTACAGTGACATTATGGTGATTTTTCTATGTGCTGTTTTTTCTGGTCTGAGGATTTTTGTAAGTAAAGTTTCTACAAAGTTTCCTGGAAACAAACACACTCCTCATGCCAAGGTGAGAGAAATTTGTTCTTTGTCTTTTTCAGCCTTCCGTTAGGTTATGGGAGGTTTCTGATTGCTTTCTTTCATTTCCCAGTGGAGGGAAGAGCAATAGTTTCTCTGTCCTTTCGGCAGGCACTGAGTCAAAGCTTACTTCGGTAGATAGCAGACAAATATAGGGAGATATTTACCTCTCCACATATAGTGCTATTTCTTCTCCACCTGCTGACAGAAATGGTTGAAAATCCACTAGATCTACTGAAGAAGTGATTGCTTGCTTCTGACTTCAGCTTTTCCATGCTTTTTGAGTCTTGTGTAACTGGGAGAAGCTGTTTAAGACAGCCAGTTCTCTGGTTTGAGCAAAAGCATATGTTGGGAGAAGCGCTCTGTTCTTTCTGTGCCCCTCTTTTTTTCTCCATGTATGAAGACCCAGCAGAAGTGGGAATGGGCAGTTTGACGTGTGTGCTGTTCTGCAAGTTCAGAGAGACCTAGCTGGTCATGCAGGCAGCTGCTGAGGGAGAGGAAGGCTCTAGGTTAAATTCAGACAACAGTACAAGATGAGAAATCCAGAGCTGTATAGTGGATTTCTGGTGGGATGCAATCCCTGCTCTCAATGGATCTCTGTTCACAAGGAGGTGTATATATTAAGCCAGTGAGAACTGTTTTCTATTGCCAGACATGGAAAACAAACTGTCTCATGCTCCTGTAAGTCTTTAGGCTGATCACAGTGATATCTGCAGACTTGTGAATGTCTACAGACTTACCTTTCCCCAGTTAAAAATTGTTCAGCCAAATCAAGTGGAAAATACTCCAGGAAGCAGTGGCTTTAAGCTTCTCATCAAAGAGATTTTCAGCCCTGCTTGTATTTTAACAAGAGGTGCATCCTCATGATTTCATTATCCTAGTTCAGCTTTAATATATTTCTTTGCCACATGATTCAAACTAAATTTAATTATGTTTTATTAATTTATTTATTTTCTCTTTCCCTTTCCTGTTCTACTTTTTTCTAGTACTTTGCAGTAAGTGTGAAATATTTTTTTTTCTGTTATCAAGAGCAAAATTAGGATATCCCATTTCCTGCATTTTGCTTTACAAAGGCTCAGTAACAGCACCTAATACCCTATATTCACCATTTCACATGAGAAACCATGTGAAGTTCTGAGTCTGACTGAGTTAGCTATTACTGGAACATTTTTTTGCTATTGCATTTTTCTAAATAAGTGGTTTATCATTGCATGGAAAACATTGTGAGGGTGCATGGAGCACTGTGGAGAGATCCCACTTGTCCCTTTTGAGGTACGATGTTGGAGAGGAGGCTGAGCAGGACTGAGGAGGAGCACTAATAACTGTTGCTACTGCAGGAAGCAGGCAAGGCATTCATATCAAATTGTATGTTTTTTTCATAACCACCCTGTTAACCCAGCCAAACCTGAAGACTTTACCCTGAGTGCAGTTTCTTTTTGCTTTGTTCTGAAGTGCAGTGAATTGGGTAACTTACCCATATAGTGGCAAAATCTGAACATTCACAATGTTTAATCCAATGATGACTGTATACAAGAACTTTTTACTGTGCTATTGCAGTGAATGTAGCACAAAAATATAGGAAATTCTTTCATATTAAAATAATTAATATGCCAGAAAAAAATGAATGTATTTCATCACTAACATTAAGAACTAAAATGTGCCTGTAAAATTGTTAGTGGTACCTAACAATTCTATTAATTCAATTACTTTGAAAATGAGTGCTTCAATGTACTTAGTATACATATCCCTAGGATGCAATAATGCCTTTCAGAGAGATAGGAAATGTGGATTGATAGCTACAATTGTTTAAATTTACCCTTATCTTTGAGAGTCTCTGGAGACAGTATTTATTTTCTAAATTATTTTTTTATTATTATTAATGTGATGTAGTTTTACAGCTGAAACTTTTCTTAAGCAATATACTAATAGTGGGTTGCATGTTACTCAGATAATAACTCTTCTAGGTTTTATGTATGCAGACAGATATTTTATTTTAGTTTTTGTTTTCTGTGGAATCCTATAAATGTGAAAGAGGAGCTAACACATCATGCCATGTTTTGTAATTAAAGTGTATACTCTTTTTCATTGTTCTTTCCCATGTAAATGAACAGCAGGCTTCCCTCTGGAGAATCAAAAGCCCTAGGAAATAAATGTCTCCCCCTGTGATGTGAAGGATTCTTAAATTGCTTTTGCACTATTTTGTCCATATTTGCCTGCCTGTGAGAGACTGCGGCACTTGCAGGCAAATTTTGGGGAAGGAGGACAGCTCTTGAAGTATCAGCAAATGTCTTTTCACTCAGGTCTCACTCTGTGTGGGAGCTCCACTGAAGTAGAACTTAGGTAGCTCATAGTGAAGTAGTTCAAAGAAAATGTACTATACTGACCCCAAAGTGTCATCTTCTATGCAGTTGCTCTCTCCTGAGTGTTTTTTCTGGTCACACGTCAAGATGGGGTGACCTGAAGCATAGGCCAGGCAGGCTGTAGGAGCTGTGAGCTGTTCATGTCGAGTGCTGCAACTTCATTGTCCTCCTGCCCCTCCATGTCAAAGACTGCTCTTGACAGAAAACAAGTTGATAATTTAGGGTTGCAGAGGTCAGCATTAACACCATATTTCTACCCTTTCTTCTTTGAAGGGACTGAACTGCCATGTGATTTGTGATAATAAACTTACTGTCAAAGGCATATTATTTTGTCTGTTCTGCTATCAACTTTGTTTCTTTGTTTCTCATTAGCTGAATATTTTTCACCCATGGGACTATCTGTTGAGTTAAATATAGCACAAGATCTTGATTAAGTATTTCCACCAAATTATCCATCTGCAGGTGGGAAGTGGAAGTTCTTAGCTGGTTGATGTACATTTTGGGACTGAGGTAGGAGGTGGTATAGTCCCCTCAAAAGCTTTCCCTAGAGAACCTCATCAGTCAAATCAGATTTATGAGCCCACTCACTGCAGCTCTGTGGGGCTGGGAAACGAGTAGATGTGTTGAAGTAAGAAAAGCCTGAAACATTCTGTCCTCATCAGCACTGGCATTGTTTTTATGGCACATCATAGGAGAGTCACCTGGCTCAGTTTTGACCTGTGCAGCAGCCCCTTCTCTACCTTAAAAGAAAGCTCACAGTGGGAAAGTCTCACTACCACATTTCCTTGCTAACAAAAGAAACAAACTAGTTTGCCTCTGTCAAGCAGACCAGGTTGTGGCTGGCTTCTCTGCCTGCTTCTCTTGATGTACTGAGGTGAGCTTTAGCATACGACTGAAACAGGAAAGAAAGAAATGTTAGAAATATGCAAACACTGAAAATATTTTCATACCCAGATATCCTAATGTATCTGTATCATACTATTTGTTGTTCATGGCTTAGTAGGCTGCTTGGGTTTAACCTGCTTGCCCATCTCTTGACAACCTTTTTTCTGATTAAGCCCATGGAGAGCTCCTAATATAGAAGATGTTCTACAGGAAAGTTCCCATCCCAACTCCATTTCTGTTTGTCCCTAGGGGACATCTTGTAGGGAGTCACTGCTGTCTGATATGCTTTCCATGCTGTTGAGATGGTGCATCAGGAAGAGGCTTCTTGCTGATGACTGAAGCAGGTAACGTTCAGCAGCTTTCTAGTTTATACTGTAGGCTGCTGTGACACTTTGACACCTGTGTCATTGCTGATTGTTCCTCTGTTAAGCTGAAGCTGTTAAATGTCAGTGGTGAGGGATCTTCAATATGAAAAGTTCTTGCAACAAGAGATGTGGGATTCTGCAGGAGATGACATGGGATCTAACGTCAAGAAGAGCCACTACCAAAACAGCCCAATTTCAAAATGTGCTTAAGCATTTATTTATTTATTTATTTAGCCAAGTTACTCTAACATGCATGATTAACCTTTTTAAGCATACGGTCTAGGTTTCATTTCTTTTACTGACCCCCTGGCACCTGCTTGCTTAAAAGTAAAACAGCGTGTTCCTGAAGAGACCCAACTGCTCAGTCTCATGCTTGCTTACCCGTGTCTTTTTTAGGCTCATTATGTGCTTAAATTGAAGCATGGACATGGAGATTTGAAAGCTTAAATCTTTACAAATATTTACTCTGAAGAAAGAGCTATTATCCTAAACCTAAAATATATAGATCATCACACAAATCATTGGGAAAATATAGGATTGCTATTATTTAATATTTAATGGAGGTTTTGCACACACTGCATTCCCACTATCATCATTAAACAATGTGAATAAACCAGTTCATATTTCATATGAAACAATTTATGTTGCAAGAATAGAGCTAAAAGCTAATGATAAAACTTCAGAGAAGTATGTAATTCCTAACTATATGAATTACTAGTGGCTGATACATCTTTCACAGAGACATATTCCAAACCAAAAAAAATTATTTGGTATATATGTGGTCATATGAGTGTATCTGCATTACTATATTAAGTAAAAGAATCTATTCGTGTCAGTGATATTGATAAAACAGATTTAAAAAATAATATATAAGCTAAGCCATATAAAAGCCTCTGATCCCTGCAGTGGTTGAATATGAACATAAATATCTAAAAGGTGGGTGTCAAGAGTTTTCAGTGGTACCCAGTGACAGGGCAAGGGGCAATAAGGCACAAGCTGGAACACAGGAAATTCCATCCTGTGGAATATGAGGAAGAACTTCTTTACTTTGGTGGCAGAGCACTGGAACAAGCTGCCCAGAGAGGTTTTGAAGTCTCCTTCTCTGGAGATACTCAAAACCCGCCTGGATGCGTTCCTGTCCAGCCTGCTCTGGGTGAACCTGCTTTAGCAGGGTATTTGGACTAGATGATCTCCGAAGGACCATTCTGTGATGTCCCCTTGCACCTTCTTCTCTGTCTCTTCTTCATTTACCAAGTAACAATGTAGTTAAGGATCCTTCTGTCCATAATAAACTGCACAGTTTAAAATATAAAATGTACACACAGCTTAAATAAAATGGCTCAGGAATATTTGAATATCCTGCCCTTCTCATAGCGGGGTGAGAATATTCCATTAGTTCAGCATGAGGCTTATTGCATTTTTTTTTTGTTTTGATGGAAATATTCTTAAAGGACTTTTGGTTAAAACATTGACAATTAAATAGTTTCTAGCTGATGTTTGAAAACTGAAAGTCTGAAGGCTGACTCAGACTTAATGGAGAAGATCAGATTAGTCCAGAGCCAGGATCCTGTCTTTTGTGAAAAGTGGAAAAACATATCACGTGCATTAGTATGTTGCAGTACTTGTGGCATACTACTATAATTAAAGTAAGGAGTGTAACCAAGCTAGTATAGGTCAATTTACTCCTTAACAGGACTATCAGTATTTTCTGAGTGCTGCAAAATTGTCAGGTGACCCCAAGTTTGTCACAGATGCATGTCATACCTGCAGTTTTCTGATTCGGTTATGGAAGAAAGCTTCTGTAATACACAGCTGTGTTTGTGAGTTTTAATTCATCCTGTGGCACCCATGATAGCTGTGATACTCTTAGCATAACAATTCTTTCACTGCTTATCGGTCTGGCCTCCCTGCATGTTCTCCACCTCTGCTTTGCTCCCTTCCTCTTTCCCTCCCATGCCTCCCCACCTTTCACTGTTCTTCCCTCTGCTCTTTCCACTACTTTCCTTTCCAGTTATAGCATCATAGAATCATAGAGTGGTTTAGGTTGGAAGGGACCTTAAAGATCACCTAGTTCCAACCTCCCTGCCATGAGCAGAGGACATCCCATTTTCTGATGCTTTTCCATGTCCATGTGGCACTTCATTAATTTCATCTGATTTCAACTGTTTTCTTTCTGTGCCATTTGTTGGTCTTTCCTTAAGTAATCCTTTCTGTCTGGCACTGATTCACCAGGATCTGGAGGTCTGGGTTCAACCCCTTCTTCTGTCTCAGTTTTCCTGTTTGATTTTGGGCAGTTGTTTGGGCCTAGATACATTCTAAAGTCAACGAAGCATCAACATGTAAGAGAGAGAAACATGTAACAGGAGGCAGTTCAGCCCTCCTAAGCTGTTCCCACCTTTCTGAAACTTCATGTGGCTCAAGGTCATGTCAGAGAGCAGCTGTAGAAATGCTTGGCTTGCCAAAGCTCTTGTGGAGTGACTGCATAAGGGTGGTGAATGGGAAGACAAAAGCTCTCCTAGCTTCCTTCTCCACCCGGGTTATCACAGGTCTTTTCCTTTAATCAGCTTGGGGGCAGAGAGGACGTGCCATTCTTATTTGGCTATTTTCCTCCTCCGTTTGGACCCAGCGCTGTGTAGCTTTACAACAGGTGGTGGCATGTGCTGTGGCTAAAGAGTAGACTTGTCAAGAGGTTGCATCAGCTGTGTCATAGGCATTTCTATAAAGTAACTTCATAGCTTGAAAAGTTGTCTTTAGACTTTATTCAAGTCATAATTCAGAGCTCTGTAGCTTTCTTTTGGAGTGCTTTATAGCTCCAAGTCATTATGTGAGTGTGAAGTATAACTTTTTTCTAAGACAAAGTTATTCTTTTGAATGCATCCATTAAATATATGTCCTGATGCTCTTTACAAAGTTCTTTTGATGTACTTTGTTTGTGTACTTTTGATGGCTGATTTATGGGATAGGACTTTTTAAAGCAGAAATAGTTTTCTGTCCAATTGCAGTGTACTTTGTGTTAAAATAACGGAAGTGTGATGAGAACTCAACAGAGCAAAGAATATTGGTTTTTTGCATTTTAAGTATTCATTACAAGTTAATGTGACTGCTGTGCTACAACCATGGAAGAAGAATATTTAATTCAGTTAAAAGGAAAGAAAACCAACTGTCAAACTCTGGACAAATTTTGTTTAAAACCTGAAGAACCATTGTTTAATTTTTAACCAAAAAAAAAAGCTTAATTGAAATTAATATTTAAAGATACTGAGCCTCTGGGTTTGAAGCGACCATGGCTTACACTGGCACCCAGACATTTTGTGTGAGTATTTGTACTTACCCTGTGCTTGGATGCTTTATTTACATGCATGCTCCCCTTTGGGGGTGAAAGGAGCTTATACTGCTGGGGCAGTATGTTAGGATCCAGAGGGCAGATGAAGGGTATGTGTACAGTACCTTCTAAGGGTACTGTTTTTCTTCACCTGTTGTTTTCAGTACTTCTTTGTGTGCTGAAGATCCGCGTTGACATCCCCTCCAACTTGAAAGGGCAGAATATAGGCTGTTGCCCTGTGTGTTAGTGCAAGCTCTTCCCCTTCTCCTCATGTGTATGCTTTTAGTGTCTCCCTGTCAATAGGATCTCTCCCTCCCTCTCTCCTGGTTTGTCACCTTGTCTCTGGGTGAGATGGACTCCTGCAGCTGTTGTGTGACTGGTGGGACTGAAGTGGATGATGAGGGTGCCTTAAAAGCTGGTACGGGGGTGGTTTATTCTGTATTAAGGCCCTTCTGTTTCACCAGGGTTTGACTGTATGAGCTGCAGCTTCCCTCTTAGGCAGGCAGCTGGTACCATACAGTCGATGAGCTGTTATAGTTCAGGTAGATTCAGTTAGTGGAAAGGAGTATTGCAGCTTTCTTCCCAGTTTGCTTGTGCCTTTTCAAGACTGCTTCAAACATATGGTTGAGAAACAGAAATTGAGAAGGAAGCATGCAAATGGTGCTTTTGTTCTCTTCCTACCTTTGCCCACAAATGCCCAGCTGTAAGCTCTGCCCTTGCAGGGTGAAGAGGAAAAGAGCCATCATGAGCACACCAGACTTCTCAGAACATCCCTTGTCTGTCTGCATTGCCAGCTATTAGTCAAAGTGCTGTTCAGGCTAATAGCATTCAAACTCTGCATAGCAAAAAAAACCCAAACAAACAAACAAACAAAAACAACTAAAAAAGGATCATTTGCAAAGACTCCAGCTGTAGTGCCGCACCGTTTCCTTGTCCATTCAGAAAGCATGGACAGAAGTTCAGAAAAGGCTCTTTATTTTGGGAGGCTGTTTGTTTCAGTCTGTTTCCTCATGGCAACAAGAAAGATGCAGTAAATCCTAAAAGATTTCTTGACTCCTGGAAACTTGTTGAGGGCAAGATGAAGTTGCATCTTGCCTACCTTTCACCGTATGAGGGTTAGAGAATTAATTCAAGCTGAGCTTCCAGGTTCCACCTGTCAAAGAGAGACAAGTGTTTCTTTAGATGCCCATTCTCTCAGTTGACAGTGAAATTAGAAATCTAGCTTAGACCAGATACTGAAATACTGGATGTATCATATATGTAATTCCTGACTTGAATTATGGCATTTTCAGTTTTGTTTTAGAGTGATTGAGGAGTCTGATTCTGAAATGGAAATGTATTTTTGATGGAGAGCTAGAAGCCAACTCCAGGAACACAGTGGTAAAGGTTACTCCCAAGTCCTGTTTTGATCGGTATAGCTCCACTGTCTACTCTGAAGGCTCATTGGACTTCCTCAGTTGGCTTTGCAGGTTTATTCAAAAAAATTCAGAGGCTTTGGATTGGGTAAGGGAAGCATTTATCACCATTTTATGATTTTAATTTTATTTTTTCCTGATGCACAGTTAAAAAGACTCTTGGCATTTTAATTGGCTGCATTTGGCTGTCACTGATGTGGGATTAATTTATTTTAATCTGAGTCCAATAAATTGCACAGTGGGTTTACACATGCGCATTTTGGAGTGTATGGAAATAGATAAAAAGAAAATATTCATAGTAGGAAATGTATCCCATATTCTTTGCCATCCTTTTCCCTGCCAGTTTAGCAGTCATGTGGAATCTTCTGGTTTTGAGTGCCAGACTGTTTTAAAATGATTGTTTCCCGGGACTTAACATCTGAAGAATTATGCTCATAGCTTATTTAAAGCTTAACTAATCTTCCAACAGAGTTTAGTTGGGCTAACCATGTATTTACTTTGAATGTGAGTTTTTTTAGTACACTGAGAATTTTACCAGCATGCCATTCATATTTCAACTGATCCATGTCATAATCCTCTCAAATCAAGATGATTAAAGAATTTCTTAGAGTTGAGAGCTCTTTGTGCAAGATTTAAATGCACCACTTCTTAGAGCAAATCCAGTAGACTGTGAGCTGGTGCTTTGGTTTTGGTAAGCTATAAGGCGTGCTATAAATGTAAGGGTTGGACTCTCATCGAACTGGTAGAAACCTAAATAATATTGAATATATTATACGTTATAGTAATTGCAACTGGAAATGTGAGGTGGCTTATGAAAAGGACACCAAAGGCACATTTAATGATCAGCATCTTGGTTTAAGATTTAAAAATAACCACAAACCCCAAACCTACTTATTACAGTTTGTTTATAAAGGATCATACGTGCAAATTTTGTGATGTTTCATTAGCATCAATTCAGCATGCATGCAGTTACCAAGGCACAATCAAAGTTACCATACTACAGGTTTATGAGCGATCACTTACCAAAAGGTCTCTCTGCCTCAATGAACAAACTTGAGAGGCATCCCAACACAAGGGGAGATGACCAGACTGTCTAGTAGGGAGAGTTCAAAGAGGGACCACTTAGGCTGTTATATTTAGGGGATAAAGTGGTTGGCTCATAGTCAAATTACGTGCAATGGAAAAGGTTGCATGAGATTCCTTGTACCCACAACTTTGTTCGTTGACCAATGAGTCTTGAAAAAGCCATCCGCTATTCATGTGTTAATTGCACAGTTGGTGATCCAAGCTCACACGCATCGCATCGGTGCTCTCTGTAGGTGTTCAGGGAGTATATTGAAACTAGCAGAGTTGGTGGCCTGGCTTTACCTCCTTTAGAGTCTGTACCAAACCTCTGCTAGATTGATTAGGCGATGAAGTGCATCCCTCACACTGCACTGGGACAGACGTTTCAGGGCTTTTGCATTTGATTTGTGACAGTTTAGCCCTTAGGACCCAGCTTGTTACCAAGAAAAGGCTGAGTTTTGAAACATGCATGGAATTAAAAAAGATGTGGCTCAACAGAAGCTGCTTTATTAATTTCAAAATGCAAATAGTCTTAATGATCTGTCATTTAAATAAATGACTAAATTAGGTGCTTCAAAACACAGAATAAATTAGGTGAATGACCAAAGTAAGGAGAAGGAAGGAAAAACCTTGTATTTGACATGCAGTCCTTTTTTTATGTAGCTGTTTATGTATAAAGATGACTGAGCTATTGCAGCTGACTAAGGCAGCTTTTCCTTTGCTCTAGCATTACCATATTTCCTATCATTAAAGGAGACTGCTGCATACAAGGTCAACATCTAGAAGGACCTTTTGCAGTTTCTGTTGAGGTAGTCAGATGACAGGAATCTGTAATAATGTGAAATCTTATTAGAAATTCAATATTTTCTGAAGAGAGGAACTAATTGCTTAGAAACTTGAGGCTGCAATAGTATCAGGTGAAGAAAAATGCATATTTTTTAACATTCCCAGCAGTTTCTTATGTATATCGCTACGAGTTTCATTTTTATTCCATTACTTCTTGATGACAGAAGTCACAAGCACACACACACATGGAAAACTATCAAGGCAGGGTTTTTTTTTGTTGGAAATGGCCCTTGTACAATTAAAAAACCCTTGAAATGAAAAAAAAAGAAAAACCAACCAAAGAAAAACAGAAAAGAAAATTATGTTGTAGATAAGCATAACTGCGCATGTCCTCCCTATTCCTTGTGGCAATCTATTCAATTTAATGAGCCACAGATTTTTTACATTTTGTTTTTAATTTGATTTAATGTTTTTATGAGGCAGCCTCTGTGGCAAGTCACATTAATTTTTTTTTATAGTTACATTAACTTCCTTGCTTACATACAGAGCTTGCAGTTAGTAAATGCCTCTGATTTCCATAAAATATTCAGGGCAGGCTATTACTACAATGATTTTTTTTTATCCCTACTGCTAAACTTCAATCAGTTTAAAATTTGAAATGCATTAATGACTGCATAATGTTGTAATTTGTGCTGCAATAAATGTTCTACAGTTAATGCTGGTTAGGAAGGGAGCTTATACAAGAGCCATTAATTGGTATGCTTAATTATTTAAAATATATATATTTCTTATGAGTTAGTTCAATCTGTAACTCAATTACTGTTTAATAAAGTCATATAACTTTTGTGATTATCTAAGTATATGAAAGGATTCCAGCTGAAGTACTGAATGGCATCAGACAGAAAATGACCTTTGTGATTTAGCCAAGGTTTGTTCAGTCATATACGCATCAAGTCATTGCTTCTTTCTGTACATACTGAACTGAGTGATTGCACAATACACTGAACATCTGTGTATTGAGACAACTGGTAATATGTAGGTGATAAGTTGTCAGTCGAAATGGTCTGGGCACTTACAAATTTGCTGATAATCAATCTGTTCTGTACCTATTAGCCCGATTATTAGCCAGAAATATAAAACATCTAGAAAATTCCCCTGAATGGTCAGTAGACTCCCTTTCAAATACATCCTCAGGGGCTGCAAAGCCAGCATAGCTGGCATGGGTAAGGGGATGGGACAGGACAGAGTAGGTAACTCTTAAGATGAAGATTCTTGGCTATTAAGAGCCATTATGCAAGAGCATAGTTTACAGAGGTCTTAACATTGTCTTAGTTTTATTTGTCCATTTGCAACAAAGTCACAGAGGTTGAAAAGTACTATAGGAATACAGTACCACCTTCACTTAACTTTGATGAAACCAGGTGAGGACCAAGCCACTTACTTTATGAAGTAGGCCTTGGGCACGTACAGATTCAGAAACCCCACACCCTATTTATCAGTTATCATCCATTATAAGGTTCTGATCCAGACCTGACCCACTTTACTTTTCTTCTTTCCATAGCCTCTGCACCTGATTTCCAAGGAGCTAAGCCTTCTGAGAACATCCTCTCTCGTGTAATTTCATCACCTTTTTTCTGATGAAAAATGTTCTCTTGTTCATACTGTTTGTGTGGCTCCATTGGTGCTAGCTGTAGAGGTTACCCATAAAGTCGGTGCCAGTGTTTCAACTTTCACCTTTAGTATCTAACTTGAGTAGAGATTGCAGTGTAAGCCCCATAACAATATAGAATGAAAACTTGCAAAAATGTCTTTTTTGTGTAATTTATAGCGCTTTCTAAAATGCCTTCTTTTTTTTTCCTCCCTTAGAGATTTGTCTAGAAACTAATGATTCAGAGACAGATATGTGAAATATTGCATCAATAAGATTTTTTGTGTGCGTTTTTTCGTGAACCAAAAAGCATTTCTGAAATATTACCTATAAAACATGAGGCAAAATTGCCCAAGCTAACACATTTGCTTGGGAGGTGCTGAGTAACTCACAGCACTGATAATAGTGATTAATGGGGTCTACAAACTTCTGCTGACAAGATCTTGACAGAGAATCACATAAACAAGCAAGATGCTAGCCTTTCACTCAACTGCCTTTCTCCAAGTATTTGTAAATTCACATACAAAAAGTGTAAATACTTCTGGCTGAAGTAGGGTAGCAACACACTAATAATATTTACATTTTAGGCTATTTTCTTACTGCTCCATTTAATCAAGTTAATTTTTTGTAAATTATTTTACAATTTTTGTACTTTTTTTTTCCTCTTTTGGTACCAAAAGACAACAGTGTGTGTCCTAATGTAAGACTAATTTAATACCTTGCCATTTTCTTTGGAATTTTTATTTATTCAAGTTTCATTTAAGTGTTACAACTTTCCCATTTTTCAGTTAGTGTCATTTTTTTGTTCACCTCTCTTGGCACATTTCAGAACTAAGTGTTTTTCTTCCTTCCCTGACTATTAATGGTATGTGTGTTTTGGACATTTGTCTTCCATGCTCTCATATTTGTGCAGAGCTAAATAATTCATTCCCCTTTTGTTGTCAATTTTCCTACTGAAAACAAATCTTTTCTACCACCCCTTCAGAAACCAACTAACGATCTTTTGTGTTCTATGCATTTGCAATGTGCTATTTTTTAGCTACTTGCTTTCTGCAAAGAATATAGTTGCTCTAAAAATGGGATGACTTCTCATTTGTCTGAAAACACTGTCCTTGAAGGTTTTTTTGGTGACTTCTGTGGTCTCTATTCTTTCCCATTGCAGCCTGCCATCTCGTTTTGGCATATTCCACTCTGTGGAAGAGCAGGGATGCTATTTCACTTTACAGTGCTTCCTGTGCAAGGCAATGAATGGTGGTATCCTTGAGAGATGCTGGAAGGCTGTGCAGAGCTCTTTTGAACTAAGTTCTTTCCATTTACGACCGGCTTTCTGAGCAGACACCTCTTAGAAAGTGCTTGGAGGAAATCCCATGAGGATTTCAGTTTTTCCTTTTTGGAATCCCCCTGTTTCTAGCTCTTTGGGTACACTGTTTTGAATGGGAAAGTTGGTTGCATGGCCCAGGTAAAAAATTATCTTCTTCCCTCTTCCTCACTTCCTCCTGGTTTCTGAAAATACCACACACCTGTCTCCTTGTGCTGGGTTATTCAGCATAGCCCTGAGGCTACTCTTCTAAGGAGAGGTGCTTTAAATTGAGAATCCTCAACTCTAGAGATGAATTTTGTGGATTTGGCCTGCAGGGCTGGCACATGTTCATCTCCCTTGTACTACTTTTGCCCTGCTTGAGAAAAACCTGATGAGAATTACCTCTGCAACAAAATTCTTTTACCCCTAGAGGCCAGACAATCACCATTTCTCTTGAAAGACTTAGGGATCTTGAAGGCAAAGAATCTAAATGGAATGATGGTGATATTAAAAGCAGTTCTCTCAGACACTGATTTGACTTTTTATAGTTCGGTGATCCAAGGAATGTAGGACAAGGTTATTTTCTTAGATGCTTAAGGGAAGACCTTGAATTAGGAGAACCATCATGGTGACTTTCAAGGAACACATTATGTTTTCTTCTCCAAATATGGGGGTAATCTGTATCACAATCAAACATCTATGATGAGAGGCAACAATCATAATATCAGGTAAGCGAAACAGAACCTTCTGTGCCTTAGAGAGCTTAGAAAAAAGGAGAATGTGAAATGCATTGATTACTTGAAAAAGTACAACTAGCACTCATTCAGATGCATTTTGTTGCTGCTCTCCACGGCTCCATGTTTTTATTGCTGAATTTGTCAAAAAAACTTATCAAAGGTGCTCTGGAATGAGACACATATATGTAGATTGTCCAAGATTTACCATACTGCCAACAAATATTGGATGTCCTCACTAGGTTTCAATGGAACATACTACAACAGATGCATTATATTTAATAATTGACAAAACAAAAAGTAATTAAGAAAATAAAATTATTATTTCCTTGCTAAGTGTGAAGATGGGATCTTTTTCAAGATATGTGGGATGTTTAGTTTAAGAATCCAGGAAATGTTGCTAAGATCCCTGTGGTATTTCCAACACTGGTATTTTCAGAGGATGAGTAGATCTTCTGTCGGATCTTTTGTTCCAGCAGGATACTCAGGTACTCAAGCTGCTATGTCCATCAGCAAATCCTTCTCCTAAGATGCTGTCAGCAGTACGACTCTGGAATATCATTGTGATGTTCCACAGACTTCCCCATTTCTGCCTCTTCATTTCAAACTACGAGAATGGCTTTAATTTCTGGTTCTCTGGTCAGTGGCCTGTCAGTAGACCTCCAAGGCCATTTGGATGAGTTGGCACCTCCTCTCCAGTTAGCCATTTACAGTGGTATGGTATGCCTCAGAATTTTGTTCCCAAGGTAAACTCCTTCTTTGGCTCTTGTAGTGATTTGAAAGTAACTGGAAAATTAACTTGCAGAGTAGTCAATGCAGGTGCATTCTGGATTTCTCTAAGTCTTGGGGTTTTTGTCCGTTATTTTTCCTCCTTCTCAAAGGTGCTGTGAATGGTTCAGTGCTACACTAGGGCTATTTAACAGTGTCAGGCAATGTAGAGCAATTTGCATGGTCAGTGGATATTATCAAGTTCTGTTCTTATCATCTTAAGAAGAATTAAGAGACAGTCCAAAACAACACAGGTATTTTTTCCTCTTTCTTATTGTAGTTACTTATTATGTTGGATATGAACACATCAGCATAGGACCACCTGTCTGTCTTAGAGAGATGGAGAGGGAGATGGTTTAGAGTAACCTATGCTTCTGATTTCTGGACTGCTTTCAGTCATGGGGGAAGGGAGACAGGAACAGGAATGTGTGTGACTTGGAAATTGTCTTCTGTATGTACTCGTCTTTGCTTTCCTAGTTAGCTGATAATGAAAGATCTGTATTAGAAAATTCGAAGGTCCCTACTTATTACTTAGACTTGCGGGACAAAAATGACTCTAAGTGGTGTAAAATCCTTGCAAAATTCTAATCATTCTCACCATTAACCTTGTTAGCTAGCAGTATCTGCTTTTTTTAATGGGGATGTAGAGTTTCAGCTATAATTCTACTTGCACGTGCCCAAGGGTGGGGAGTAGGATTCCCCAACTGTTCCTGTTAATCTTTTACTGCTGTCCTTCTTCACCATGTTTATTGTTGATTCAGAGCCTGAGATTTTTGCTAGATATGTGTTATAATGCTATTTACTAGAAGGTGCTATCATTGACTTTAGAAATAGAAGTAATATGTTGTTGTAATGAATTACGTTCAGATTTGCTCCTGACCTTTGCCAGAAGTGAAGGAACTTCAGATACAGGGCTTTGCTTAGTCTTTGTTTTCTTCCCTCTTGTCTCTTGCCTTCCCCAAATGGTGTAGCACGTAAGTACTTGTTATCAAAAAGGAAAGGAAAACAAATTGACAATAATGGGAGATCGAAAAGTTCATTAAAATAACTGTACAGGCAATGGTGGGTCAGCTCAGAAACCTGCTCTCAGAAACAAAATTGAATGCAGTTCTGCAGTTGTGCCACACAGTGTCACAATTGGACTTCACTTCCTTCCACTCTGTATCTCTCCCATTGCAGGTGAAGATATTTACAAAGTCAGAGAAGAGGGATCTGAAATGTGGGGTGCAGCTGAAGTGCAGGAAGATGAAGATACTCATGTAGAAGTTCCGCTGGACCAGGTATTGACCAAGCTTTAAATCAATGGCTTTTTTTTCCCAATTTCTTTCAAGTGTACAGCATAATTCTTTGGGGGTGGTTGTAGGTTGTAACAACGATGTGGCTTCTTTTATGGGAGCTTTAACAAATCTTCCGTGCTCTGTTAAAATGTCAAATATTAGTTACCTTTCATAAGCTTCAGAACTGCTCTGAGAGCCCTTATAGGGCATTAGAGAATCAGGACTCCCTACTGTCATAACCTACCAAATAGATCCATCTGGATGGCAGTCCCTTTATACTAGTGGAGCAGTGTAAAGGGATTATGGCAGAGAATCAAGATCAGAATTCCTGCAGTCTTGAACCACAAACAGGTGTGGATTTATCTGATTTTTATTAAAGCTGCCAGCACTTTCTTCTGTTGAAACTTTTTAATTGTAAGACTTATGTGCAGTAAATAGTCAATTGCTCACAGTTCAGTCCTCTTTTTCATCTGACACATTTGTAGAAATTTGCGCCAGGTCCACAAGATGTTGCATTGTGATTCTGGTGTCTGTTGATAATGGCCTGGGACCAGCCACCTAGGCTACAAGATAATATTTCTGGTCCGTGTTGCAGTGTAAGGAATCACAGTTTATCCAATAGATTTCTCAGGCAAAAAATCATCCCAACAACATGAGGGATTCCTGACTTCCTGATGGTCAGCTCAGTGCTGAGGAACAGTTGTTAATGTGAGATTGTAAATAAATGAGAGGGAGTTAAAAATTGGTGTTTGTAAATACACTTTAATTACCCAGGGCAATGTGATGGAGCGCAAACAATCTCAGATACAGGTAGTGGGATACACATTTAGGAGAGACATTCTGCTGGATTTTCTACTCATGAATAAAGGGGAACTGGTTGGGGATGAGATAGTGGCAGTCTTAGGTGCAGTGTCAATGAGATGACACTGTTTAAGACCCTTTAAAAAAATAGAGATGGCAAATAAGAAAATAAAAATCCTTATATTCAGGAGAGTGGACTTTGGTTTGTTCGGGGAAACTGGTAGGCAGGAGCCTGTTCAAACCTGCCCTGAAGTGCAGAGGAACACAGAAGATCTGGTTGATCTGCAAGGGCATCTTCCTCAAAGCACAAGAACTATCCCCATGTACAAGAAAAGAAACAGGCCTAGTAGGAGGCTGGTTTGAACAGAGGACTCCTGACCCCATACTAAAAGAGGCAGAGCGTGGTAGGTGGAAGAGGGGATGAACTGCTAAGGAGCAGTATAGAGACATAGCCTGAGTGTGCAGGGATGGAACTGGGAAAGCCAAAGCTTGTCGAGAAATGGAAATCAATTCATGTGGTTGGGAATAACCAACATGGATTTACAATGGGCAAATCATATTTAGCCAACCTCTTTGCCTCAGTGGTGAAATAACTGGCTGTGTGGATGAAGGAGGAGCAGTTATTGTCATTTGTCTTACTTTCAGCAAAGACTTCCATATTTGCAGGAGCAATTGGAAGAACTGTGGTAGATATGGGGAGGAAGATACTCTTAAGGAAGGTAGGGATGGACTGGATTTGTGGGCTACAAAGTGGATGAAAAACTGTCTTGTTCAATGGGAAGTTAAAGGTCAATTGGTTGAAATTCAACTGGCACCTATTTACGGAGGTGGTCCTCAGGGTTTGGTACTGAATCTGATAATTTTTAATATGTTCATCAGTAATGTGGATGATGGCATAGGATGCAGCCTTGTCTAGGCCCAGTAGTGAAGCCAAACTCTCATTATCAGGGGATATGCAGGGCTGCCTTTCAGAGCAATCTCAAGAGATTGAAGGAATGGGCTTACTCAAGCCCCATGAAGTTCAACAAGGAGAAATATGAAGGGCACCTGAAACACAGTAGCTGTGTCTTGGTACAGTCGGGGCACAGGTAGGCTAGGAAGCAACTACAGGAAAGGGCCGTGTAGCTCCTGTGGATAGCAAGTTGACGATAAGTCAGCAGTACTCCCTTTTGGTGATGAGCTTTGACTGTGCAGGCTGGGCTAGTAACATTGAGGGAACATCATCTTCCTTGACTTGTCATCTTTAAGGTTGCATCTAGAATATTTTGTCCAGTTTTGAGTCCTTCCCAGTACAAGAGAGGTATTTACCAACAGGAAAGAGTCAACAACACACTAGAGAGCTTATGACACAAGGAGAAGCTTAGGGGACTGGGTTGGTTTCACCTTAAAGGCTAAGCAGGAGAAGGCAGGTCAAACTGCTCTCTTCAGCTACAGAGGGAGTAACAGAGAAGCCAAACTTTTCTCTGTGTTGTACGGCAAAAGGATGAGGCAATGGTCAAAAGCTGCAGCAAGGAAAATTCTAATTTGACATAAGAAAATTTTTTTCAACATTGAGAACTGCCAGCACTTTCCTGTCTAGAGGAGGTGGTGATATTTAAAACTAAACCAGACAGGGCCTCAAACAACTTATTTTTACTTTGAAGTGGGGCGCTGGCCTAGATGATCTCTAGAGCAGTATTCTTCAAAGTGGATTGGGCACAGCCCAGGGGTTGTGCAAGACAATCCATTAGAGTGCAGGAAGAAAATGTTAGAACTTCAGGAGTACTTGTATAGAATTTATAAATAAATATACACGTACTGGGGATTTGTGCTCAAAAAGTTTTTACTGGTAGTAGTGTGCAATCAAAACAGTTTGGAGCCTGCTGCCGTAGAGGTCTCTTCTAACATAACTTTTCTGTGATTCTGTATTTGTTCATCTTTGATTATTTCAGTCCTATAATCAACTTCTTTTTAGTAAGCTTCAGGGTTTTTTGCTTACTATTTAGTTGGCTGGGTTTTTTTTCCAATTTATTTGTATTGTGTAAAAGAATACTAGATGTATATCTATTTTGCTTGTGTTCTGCTTTTTAAAAATGCCTGAGAGGAAAACAGAAGTTTTATGATACTGCATTTTGTGTATCAACTTCTGCCTGCATTACTAATGTACACATTAACGAAGGACACATATGAAATTGCTGCTGTAGCCATTATGAAGAATGGCACCCTACCACCTGAAAAAAAATCTGGATCTCTCAATTTTATTTTAGGATGCTGTTTCTAAGAAGGAACATCCTCAGCGATTTATTAACTTTAATGGGAAGGAGTGTTGCTCAGCTATTTTATAGGCATTGTTTTTAAAGATACATGAATCAGGTGATTGAAAGAGGCAAGAGCATGACTGCTCTGGTCCCTGATAGAAAGAATGCTACAGCTGTGCCTTTTCACAGCAAATACCTGCCCTGACCCCAGAGACTTACGTGCTAAACACTATTGGGATCATCAGCCTTGTTAATTGCACTTGTCCTTGCGAGGTGTTGTGATAATTAGGATGTGTTGGGTTGTACTGATAGTAATGACATTGGGGAAGAACATGCTGCCTGTCGTCTTAATCTTTGTTTCTTATGGCATCCTAAAGTATATCCTGCCCTGATCTTGACAGTGTAATAATCAAATTGAGAAACGATTAGCCTGTTTATTGGCCTCTGAAGGTGCGTAAAGAATTCCTCTGGGTAGCGTAAAGCCTTTGACAGTGTAAATTGGGTTGTCAGGTCTAGTTTTTAGGCTGACTGCAATTCATATGATATTCAAGAGCCCTGGAGACGGCTGCCTCGCTTCTCCATGGAGATCCTACAGTGCAGGCAACATCTCTGCCCATTCTGCTGTGTGTCTCACCAGTTTGCCTCAGCCACAGGATGGGCACTATCACTAGGGAGGGGGAGAGTAGTTAACTCTCCAGTATCGCTTCTGAACTTGGCAGTGGCCACTGCGGTTATAGATGCAGTTGCCAGTGAACATTGGATGTGCTGGCAAGCTTGCAATGCTAGAAACTTGCTTGATACCTCTAAGCTCATGTTCCAAAGTCCATGCACCGTCCTCAAGTGGAATTATTTTTCAGTTGCTTCCAACTGATTTTGCTACCTGAACAAGGAACTGGAAGCAGATGTGTTTGAAGGGGAATTTTTTTAAAAAAAATCAGTCACGCACACTATTAATAATCTGATTTTTATATTTTCAGAAAAGCCAAACAAAGCACCAAAATTTATTGCAATTCGAGCCATGGTTTATTTCTCATTTTAAAACTTCATGTATAGTTTCCTAGGAAATCTGGCAAGAAGCCAGGTCCTTGTGAGTAGCACTGTGTACTTTTTATTCCCGGATAACTGAGGTTACTCAGACCTTGGAAGCATTTAGCATTTTACATGTTAGGTTCTTATTAATGACCATTTTGAATGGTTTTAAATTCTGTGATGTAAAGCTTTATAGCTTTTTCTTATCTGAACTGCAGTTTCTGTTATTGCTAGAAATATGGAAAAGGACAGCCAGTCAGAGCTTGACTATCTTGCATAATGCATAAATATTTACATGCCAGCTTTCACTAGAATGCTGACACTTCTGATACGCTATCGTTTCCATCAGGCACATAAATGAGGTGGTGAAGACAGAGCTTAGTCTTTTTTCTTTTTATGCACCTTCTCTGTCTTCCCGTTTGAAGTACACGGTTGAACAAATGCCAGATTAGCCATTAACTAAACTTAGTGTACTGCTGGCTAGACACTTGCTTATGTCCTGTTCTGTAAGATGCTGTCTGCCAGCTGAGAACACATGAAAAGAACAGGATTAGCTTTACACCAGACTAGCTGACAGTTGCAATTGAATATCAAGGAGGAAAAATCAGTATTTTGCCTAAAACCAAACCAGGACCTTCTGTTCTATATTCTGTACCAAGACTTCAGCTTCCAAATAAAAAATGGGTAGTTTCTTCTTTTGACATGCAGATTTACTCCAATTTGGTTGTTTACATCGCTGTGTCAACATCTGTAGGAACTGATGACAGACTATGAAATCAATTGTGCAAATAGCAAGGGAACAAGGTGATTTTATTGCAGTTCTTAGTAGGGAGGCAGCAAAATAGTACAAGTTTCTCATTTGAGATGGTAATTAAGTGTGTTACTTTGAGTTTGCTGATAATGATATAAATATATTCCAAGTATTTCTGAGATAGAAAATTTCTAACTTGTAAAGCAACAAATTACTGCTTTTTCTTTAATTTTATGCAAGCTGTGAAATACAAAAGCAGCAATTAGTAGTAATAGTATTGAAATAACGCTGCAAGTTTGCATTGGTTTATCTATGTCCGTGAGCAAGGTTGTTCTTCTCCCACCCTGAGCCCCTGGAAGGTGGCATTATCCCTGGAAGGGATAAGCACGAGAGTTATGAGATACGAAGTTGTTCAGCGCATGACCCCTACAAGGAATTCAGGCATGTTGTTGTGCCACCCTGCTTTTCTCTGAGGTGTGTGATACTGGTTATTAAGATGTAAGTGATGTATAATGAATCTGTTGGTTCTTTGGGTTTGGCGGGGAGAGGTTGGGTTTTTTGTGGTTGGTTTGGTTGTTTTTTTTCTCCTTCCAGATTCAGTATGCCCATCTCCCTCTCTCTTTCTGTGTTTATATGTAAAAATCATTGGATGATTAATTTCTCCAACAGGCACTGATCTGGGGATTTTTGTAGATGTTCATACTCTTAGTTCTTTCACTAGCCATTTGCTTTCCATTATTACAGACATGTCCACTGATTAATGCAGTCCTGATGCCACTCATTATTCCCCATTTTCTGAGCTGTGGTGTGATGTGAGATTATGTAGCTCCCCTAGGTACTCTTTCTGTAGCTAGAGTGTATCATCAGTAGCAGAAAATCTGCACCTTTCATTTGCAGTTTTCATTATGGAGTATACAATTTGCTTTAGAGACCCAAGATTCACCTCAGTGAACAGAATAAAATGTTTATCTTCTCTGTTGCCGATGGCAAAATGTTAAAGCTTACATTGATTCAACATTAAAACAGGCTGACTGCTCGAAGAAACATTCCTTGATTAAAAAGGCTAGAACTTTTTGTGAGTAAACATTTTACATTACATCAGTAAGGATTTCAAAATGGCATTTGGAAAGAATACATGCAGAACTACTTTCGCTCAAATTTCGCTACAAATGATGCAGCTGTAACTTAAGCCTTCTGGATTCTCAGTGCTGAAAACCCAGCAGATAAGATTTTTCCCTGCATGTTCTTCTTTCAGCTCCACTGATTTATGCTTCATTTTTTTATTGTTTGTCTGAGTAAGATAGGGAAACTTACTCCAGTTGGTTCCTTGCAGCTGAGAATAAGAGAGATCTTCTGTCAATTTCTGCATTGGATGACTGTGATTTCTGAAAGTACAGCAGAATGTCTGATCTTTTCTTTAAAGGCCTGTGTGGTCAACTGTTGGAGGGCCTTCCCTTCTTCTGAGTAAATCCTGAAAACGCAGTTCAATTGCAAAACTAGTGTTGATACCACTTTGAAAAAAGTTTCCTCTCTCTGTATGCATCTGTTTTGAAAAAATCTAGCTATCCTAGAGCAGACGATTTCTCAAATTGGTTAACTCTTAAAGCATTTTTCATTCACTGTAGAAGAGCCTGTTTCTGGATATAAAAAAAAAAAACCACATTACTGTATTTTTGCTACTTCAGTAGGGCTTATTTTCAAATGCTTATCAATCTCCTCATTGTCTACAGGGATGCTCAACAGATCATACTGTATTGTAGGGTGCAAGGTTTAGACAAATTTTAATGTATGCATGGAAAGTGTTATGGAAAAAACAGACATGATTTTCAGTGAAAGAGATGGAGAAAAATATTGTTCACTTAGGTACATCTTAGAAAAGTAAGGGTCTGATCAGATGTTTTCTTCTCTGCCATGGCTGTCGTGTGAGTAGGGAATTAAGCATGCTTCCAGTTATCACAGAATGAAACTGAAGAATGGAGATTGAAAAGCTATTTTTCCTACACTTCCAAGTTACATAGTTTCCATCCACTCCAGATAGACTTATGAGTGCTATGATCTTATGTAAAAATTTGACTTTGTGGACTCAGATGTTGCATCTACGAAAAAATATAAAATAGTATCCGACTCATAAAAGGGTTAGAGTTTAAATGTTGAGGGGGTAAAGGCTTTTTTGTCTTCACGAAAAGCAGCACATTTACTATGTGGGAAGTGTGAGACTGATGAACCCTTAACTATTCATTTGCTTGTTTTTAAGAGCCTGGGTTTTGTAAATGATGTGGAAGACAAGAGGGCTGCTGTCACTTAGCAACCCTATCTGGTTCGGGAACAAAATGTTTTGCTGTTGGAATCTGTGCAGTGCTGCAGCAAAGCATTCCTGACTGGGTAGGAGCAGGGGCAGCTCTGTTCTGGAGAGGTTTGGTGCGATCAAAGTTAAGCGTTCCTGATGCTGCGTTTGTGAGATATATTTGTGCCGGTATTCGTGACCATTAAGATTTTTGTTGTCTACCTCATTGTTTGTCTGTTGTGACTATTAGCCAAGTAAACATTTCCAAATGACTTCAATAAAGCAAAATTATGTTTCACAATAATGGTACAAAATAATTTCCGCTTTAAATTATTTGTGATACTGCACTTTTCAATATTCTTGTATCAGTCACGTACAAACCTTCGGAGAGGTTACATTAGTATCCCTAGAAGAAAAGAAGCCAAATGCTTCAAGGTCTGAAGATTTCCTGACTTATTGCTTTTGAATGATGATGGCATTTGGTAATGTAGCTCTTAATGAATGATAGCATGATGAGTGTAATTAGAATACATCTTTCTTTTTTAAACACTCTGTTTTTGCTGAGATTAAAAATACCATCAAGCAATCATATTTTCTGAATGCAAAATGAAATTCACTCTGCTCCTCACCAACCTGCTGGTAAGTCAGGAGGTTTCCAGAAGGCAAGCTGGGTCCATGTTTCTAGCATGAAGTTGAGAATGACTTTGGTTATTCTACATGCCTTTGGTTGAATATACCTCACAACATACAAGTCTTTTGTCAGTGAGTCTTTTTATTGCTAGTCCATGACAAACAAAGAATTGTGCTCACTCTCATAAAGGTATGGTTTGAAATAGTTTAAAAACTAGTTATTTTAACTACTATAATTTCAACAGGGAAACTGCAAAAGCATCATCTTCACTTAAAAGATACAGTCAGCAATATGAGAAAGAAGGTTCCTTCCTATTTTCTTGCAACCACGCAGAACAAAAAATTACAAACCTTACCATGAGTAGTTCTGACTATAGGAGGAATGAGAATAATCCATCACAGTCACTGGAAAAATTCCCTATCCTAGAAGTTGCTTACTTGTCTGTGAGAATTACCTCAAGGCATAAGAACATAATCACCTTGTGCTTCTCCAGTCCTGAATTTATTGCCATCAGATTCGGTTGTGATGCTGTTTTTTGTGATGTGGACACAGGATTAAAGTGACACAGGAACACACATTCCATAGTTCATTACTGTATACGTCTTTAGTTACCCTGGAACACCTGGCTGGGTGCTCTCAACATGAATTTCTGAAGTGCCTCTTGTTCTCTGTTATGATCCTGAAATCTCTCATGTCAACATGTTGATATTAATATTTGATGCTCGTGTTCATTTAGTTGTGTTACACAGTAGTGAGAGACCTCAGTCACTCAGGCCTGGAGATACAGGTGGTTCTCTGGATTTGAGATGCCCTGAGCTTTTAGCAGAATCCCAAATGTAATGTACTTGTATGACCTCCTGTGAGCCAACATACTGGCTGAAAGCCGAACTCTGACTTCTTGGGTGCAAAGATGAGCAGCCAAGTCCCATCTGTCTTGCCTATCCAGCCAATGCGTTCCATATAGGAAGCTGTTACTGGGAGTATTCTGATTATTTAAAAGGTGCAGGATGAAAAGCTAAATATCAAGATGTGAAACGTCACTGCTAAGATCATTGCTTACTTAGAGAAACAAGTCTAATAATTCCTGCAAGGACATGTAGGTCTGACTGAGAGAAAACAGTTTGTAGTACCTTTGATGTGTACATAGTAGGCATTTTGTACAGTTGTAGGTGGAGGGATGGCTGGAGTGTATCAAATTCAATGAAAAGGTTCCCAGTGACTCTGGGGGACTTTGAATATACCCTGACCCAGCAAGCATTTTAATGTAGGTTTTAGCGCACTATTTCAGGTTCACTGAAATCACTGGAACTATTCCAGAAAGTAAAGTTAAGCATGTACAATGTTTACAGGCTTTGGACCATAAAATATCCTCTGGTTTTCTCCCTTTTCTGTTTTCCTGACAGCATGTATATATGCACCTAAACATTCTCTTTCCCTAAATATGAAAAATCTAACTTCTGCTAAGTATATCTCTTTTCTCAGTGAAGAAGGTGCACTTAAATAATACTACTTTGTGCATAGCTAGTAGGTTAATAAGATCTCGGGAGAAAGTATCACACGTTTTATGTAAAGTGCAATGTGTGATTTGCTGAGTGATTTTGGCCTTCAGTTCCTTCTCTACAGTTTTGTCTTAGGTCTGCTGTGCATTCTGAAATGCATCATCAGTGGTCATATCGACATTTCAAAACCTCCCTATGACTGTGCAGGCAGTGGGAACCACACTGCATTTCACATTACCTTGCGGAAGATCTTCTCCTCTGGATCAATGTTGATTTTAACTTGTTTGAAATGTCCCATTCTAATGTAGTGCAGCTTGAAAGGAGATTAAATTAAAAACCGTATTTTGCTTTCTAATTATTACCTGTGAACATGGGGTTTTATTTTTCTCTGTAGTAGTAATAACCATTGTAGTAATATGCTCAGCTACCTTGAAATTTTCATTTACTGTAAAAATATTATACTAGCACTGACACGGTTTGTTTTACTGGTCTTGTTTTGTAGTATTATTTTTCAGGGGATTTAGCTTGACTGGTCAAGTTAAATTAGTTGAAATTTGAATGGCGTGAAATTTCATGCCAGTTCCCTGTGAGCTTCCAGCGAGATTCTGGGTACAGTTCAGTAACACTGCTTTTATTTCTATGTTACTCTGTTTTAACTCATAAAAAATTTGCATCCACACCAGTTTTAGACAGATGAGGTCTCATGAGTCTAGCTAGCATAGCACTTTAGCAAGTTACTGCCTCTCAAATGTCCATTGTGCTTCTGTGCTAAAGACTACTTTCACAGCAATGAAACCAGTAAAAGCATGTGGGTTGGGATACATGTGTTTACACCATGGTGTAAAGTCTACACACCTTCTTCTGCCACCATTCTAAAGCAGTTCAGGCAAGGGCAGATATTCTCTTCTGATTGCACCCGCTATCAAGCAGTAACAAAAAGCTGGAAATAATAATATGACTACAATGGTTAATTGAGAAAGTCTGGGTTTACTATTTTTCTTTTCTTACCCTCTCTTCATTTGGTGTTCGTAATGTCATAGCAAGCAGGTGTCATTAAGGAAAACCAAAACTGCTTACTTTTAGCTAGCAGCTTCTGGTGCATTTAATTTGTCCCGCTCTCTCCTGTTTCTGGTCAGAATCCAGAGCTGCTGCTTTCCTTAGCAGACTAGGTCACACGTGTAAGACTTAGCAGGTAACCTCTGAGAATCTGTGGATCTACAGATTCTTTGCTATCTTTACGTGCTGGAGGTTACCAAAGTTGGCTCCAGTTTGCTTTGGATAGTGCCTTCTTTGAAAGGTGTCTGTAAAGACTTGGCTTATTTAATTTTAATTTTAGTGGTAATAAGGCCAGTTTGATGGTACCAGATGAGAGTCAGGAAGGCTTGAATAAAAAACACACAGAGCCTACTATACTTCAAAAATCACTTATAGAGCCATTATTTATCTGGTCAGATAACCATGTAATATTTCTAGTAATTTGTCATTCTGTGGATTGTCACAACACAATAACTTGTCCTTTTTGAAGCTGTGTCAATGCGGTATTGTGCACTGGCATAATAAAGTTGTTTTATGTTGCTACTTTAATACCAAAGCAAAAGCAAGGTGTTTCATCAAGAGGCTTCAATCAATTGTTGATATTGCTGAACTGGCTTTTACTACTATGTTGAAGGTGATGAGAGAATTCTTTTGAAATGTTAGTATTAGTGAGGGAAAGAGATTTTTAGAAGACATAACTAAGTTACAGCTCTGTAGCAGATAGCTCCCTGCATAAAGTAGCTGCTAATGATAGTAAAATTCCAAACACTTTTGATTAAGAGATAATCTATTGCTCTCAGCTTGTTTGCTTTAGAGTCTGATGAGGCTGTGTGGGAGGCAGAAAACCCTGTCACTCCTGGGGGATTTTTTTTCTCTTTATTTTCATTCAAACCTTAGCAGAAGTACATAAGTCATCTTGGCAGCAGGGTCATCGGTTCACTGAATAATCAGGTGAATCTTCAAAGCTGAAACTGGAAGACAAATGACAAAAACTGGATAGTATGTGCATCAGTCTTCCAGGTTGTGATGAAATGATGCTGCCAGCAGCTTTATCTATAGTGAGTTTCTTCTTCAATATGGGACAAGATCCTGTTTCTCCTGTCTTCTGGTCTGACTCTGTGTGGGAAAAATCAATTGCTAAACGTCAAACAAATCCTAACCATGCCACCCTACATAGGGATCACTGGGAGGGGAATGACCTTATGGAAGTGTCCGGTAGGTCTACCTCATCTCTCTTGCTACTTTTCTGAGGATGCAAAGAAGACAGGCTGAACAAAAGAACCAACTGGTGTGACATGGCCTGTTCCACAGGTAAAATGCTTCTTGGGGAACAGTCTGTGGGCTCGTGATGTATGATATTTTATTCTGACAGGATTTCATAAACAGCTACACACTAAATGCTAGAATGTCAGAGAACCTGGAATATCTGGAACAAAATAGTTATTAGTTGCTGTCTTAATTAAATGTAGCTCATTCCAGTTTTCAGTAAGGTCAAATGAATTAACCTCTTGTAATACATTTAAATCTCACATTGTTTTATGTAGAATAAGAGTGCATTGCGTTAGTACTGGAACATAATTTTCCGTCCATGTAGACAAACCTCAAATTAGCATACTTACTCCCCAGTAATGATGTAAGTGTGATTTTGATGTCTGTCATGTTTCAGAATTACGTGGAGCATTCTGATTTAGAATGCCTCATAATGCTGCTGCTTTTCCTTTCACCAGAGGCCAGCAGAAACTGTAGATGAAGAAGAAAATGCAGAAGAGGAAATTGACAGGGGAGAGGAGGTATATAAAGGAGAGGAAGAATATCCACACGTGAACGGAGAGGAAAGAGGGGAAAATGTTAAAGAAAGAAGCTTAGTAGAAGAAAGCAAGAAGAAATTAAATGAGAATGATGAAGATGAAGCAGAAGAAACAGAGAATGTTGACCAAGTAGAAGAGGAACTTATCCATTTAAATGGCAAGAAAAATGAAGAAAATGGTGAGGGAATTGAGCACTTGAACTACCAAGGTGATCTTCAGCCTGAAGAAGAATTAAAAGAAGAGGATTTTGACAGTCTGAAACAAGTGAGTGTTTATTCTTTCATTTGTTTGTTTTTAAGTTACTGTTCCTCATTCATCTCAGCCTTAGGCTTCTCAGCTAGTTTCTAAATAGCTCATTCCTGATAAGGTTCTGAGAGCATTTATGAGAACCTCAGTTTGTGGGAAAAGCTTTTTTCTGTCTGTATAGATCAGTTACATCAGTAATTACATTGTATGCCCTCCAACTGAGAAAACAGACGTTTCTTGCTGTTTGATGCATCTCCTGCTTTCCTGAGTATGCTCAATTTTGAAAAACAATAATTAAAAAATTATTGCAGTTTCCGGAAAAGCATAATCATTACATATTTCCACACTAAATTGTCCTTCAGGACAGAGCAGAAGGGTGTGTTCATGAAACCACAGTGCCTCATTATTTTGATGAGTTGACTTTCACAGAAGATGAATTTCATAAAAGACTCTTGTTATTGCTTTGTGGAAGTTTCATCTTCTTTTCTTAGAAATTGGAAAAGACAGTGGAGATAAATAAGATGTTCAAAGCAAGGGACTTTAGTCAGTTTAAAAGCAAATACGCCATTAATTTAGGAGACGTGGTAACATGCTGTTGGCTTAGATTGAGGCATGCAGCCCAGAAAAATCAAGTGGACTACCCGGACTGTCAGATGAACTGACCAGCAAACAGAATATGGGCAACAAAATGGGTTTTTTGATGGGTAGAATCCAGATCTGAGAAGAGCAGGATTGTTGAGCATTAGAAGCAGAACAACTTGCTGCCTAGGAGCTGCTGAAAAATGACTTTTCTCTGCTTCTTGTGACACTTGTTGCATCTTGCTACTGGCCTTCTGTTTTTGTATGTCATATGACAATTAAGACAGCTGAGTTACCTGGCATTTTCTTGGGCCTTGAATTTATTCTGTGCTTGTTATATTGATTTCTTCTGTTTGCTTCTGGAAAAGCTGAAGTTGTTTATGGAAGTAGAGAAATTGAGTGAGCATTCACTTTAAATGGATATGTGGGTAACTGGATGTTTCATGAAAGAACTGGGGGGGAACTTCTAATTTGAGTACTTTCTCTTTTGGAAGCTATATAAGTATAAGGTAAATAAAAATGTTAATGTGAACACTCTTGGAAAACATATTTTCCACGTTAAGAATATGTAGTGGAAATTTTAGTATGAAGTGTTAACATTGTATTGAAATGAAGTGAAATCTTTGTTACCTGATGAAATTAACAGTACCTGTCCTTTTTCTCTAGGTTGATTCCCATCTTGAAAAAACATCCACAAATCCAAGGGTGACAATCACCAGCCCACAGGAAAGTGAAAAAAAAAATGACCAGAGCAATGACTATGCTGCAGTTGCATAGATATAAAAAATGTAATGAGCAGAAAATGAAATATTATAATACTTTAAATATAAAGCATATTATTTTTTGTGATTGCTAACTTATAATGAGAAGATAGGTTGAGTACCCATATAAGGAGTTTGAGATGATAATGCCATATGAACTGATATAGAAAACAAACATTAATAGGTACTAGAAGAACATAAAATTATTTTTACAAGGTGATATTTTCCGATAGCATTTGAGGGGAAAAATACAAGAGTACTGTATAGTAGTATTAGAAATAAATGAACTATTCTATGGTATAAGATGGTTAGCAGTAATCAACTAATCACAAAAATGACACTGTTCCAGAAAAAGAAAAAACCCACACAAATTAAATGTCGAAACTTCTTTGCAGATTTGTTTAAAAAAGAGAAACAATTTTTGATTTTTAATGAGGATATACATAGTTTTTCCTTTAAAATTCCACATGATATATATGACTTTCAGGCATAATATTAAGATAGAATTGGAATATGTTCCTCACTTAATGGACTTATGACCCCCAAAAATGGTGTACTGTAATGAGGTGTCAGTCCTGATGTTACTAAATAGTGGATTTTCAATATATTTCTTAGAATTGTTAGTTTTTACATTCATAAATAGTACTTATTTAGCACTATGAATATATGTAGATAGCCCACAATGCTGCAGTTTGTTCCCATTTACAGCAAGAAGTTTCGTCGGTTGTCCTGCACCGATTCACTAAACAGTGAACTGTTATCATAGTGGAAAAACAGTAAAGGAAGAGTGTGTAGCAAATTAATTTCAAAAGTTGAGTTTGGATAGATTTGTAATTCAGTCTCAGTGAAATTTATTATTGAAAAAAATTGAACAGGCCTGGATTCAAACTGAAATTGCCATGAAACCTTGCTGTCAGTGGAGCCACTTTAATATGAAATATAATAGGATGAGCCTGTAAGTTTTCTGTAAAAGTTGTCAACAATTGCTGCATTTATGAATCCTTTCTATAGCCTTAATGGTTGAAAGTGTGTCATCGTCTTTTTGAGCAAACTGGTTCCTGACAGGCTGTGGCTTAATTTGCAGTAGTAAATAAGGCATTGATCCACTGTATTAGTTCTCTTAATGACACTGATTCCATTGCTCTTATCGTTTCTCTCTCAGTAATGGGAATAATTTGTAGTTCATAGAAATACAGCCCTGAGAATAATTGCATTAATTATACAAAAGAAATAGTGCATTTCCTTATCGTTGATGATGGTAAATTATTACTTTGAGAAAGTAAATGTAGTTTTTGTTGATTTCATGCCATTAAGACAAAAATTACATTTATGAACAAATTGAACTTGAGGCGATGTTTGAGGAATGTAAAGAACCACTTGTCATGACTGAAACTCATACAAACATCTTCACTTTTTCTGCTAACTATTAAACGTATTTTTCCAGTGGAGCAGAAATTCGTAGAGATCCTTCAGCATGTTTCTGAGTATTGGCAATGTAAGTACAAAAAACATAATGTTAAAAACCATAGGAACAGCGTTAGAACAGTTTGCCCTGTGGCATCTCTGAATTGTCTATGATTCGTGTGTCCTTTGTTGAACTGTCTGACAAAGATCTGAGGGAATATTACGTTTGTGATCAGTTCAAAATAAGCTCCTAATTTAGCCAAGCTCTTAAGTATGTATGTATGCTTCTTTTATTTGATACAGCAACTAATCCTATGCTCAGATATCTTTGATTTCACTGGGATTTAAGAAGACATTTAAAGTTAAACAGAAGTAAAAATAAAACACACACCCGCCCCCCAACAGAATGAATAAAATAACAGTATGTGCTATTGAGGAAAAACGACACACAGAAATTCTCTAAGTACCTTTCAAGTTAATCCTGCACTGGAATAATATACACAGTAGCATTGTAAACCCTCAAACAACTTTAACCAGCCAGAGAAGGCAGTTCTGTCTCCTCAGGGAGCTTAGGGGAATTTACCTACTGAACCTGCTGTGCAAAGCTGACCAAGGAAAATCACTAATGCTGTATCTTTGCTCACTTAGAGCTAAATAGCTCATATACTTACAGGTTAGCATAGGCTTAAACGTGTTGCTGAATCGAGACAAATGACAGTAATCTTGTATTGACGTTACTATGAACAGGCTCTTTGCTAGAAGTTAATGGTTCACCAAATACAGGACTCTACTTGCTGTCATCTTATTGTGGATTAAGATTTAAACAACCTCTGAGATGTTCCACATTCTCGAAAGTTTGAAGTTAAATTGACACCTGAAAATATCTGATGGAGGTATTTAATCTGGAGAATGTTTGCCTTAAAATGTTGCACCTAGAAAAAAATGTTTAGAAGAAATTGAGGGATTTGTATGGTGATACTTTTCTCCCTTTGGTTTCTGTTTATAGCTTCTGTCTACCAACAATTTCTGTCATTTCTTCCCTTTTCCCCCCAAATTTGGTGTCTTTCATACTTACAGATTTACAGGTATCAATAAGAGTAATTTAAAAGCCTAAACTAATTTCTAGAGAAGTATAATATGAACATTTTCTTTCATGAGAACATGAAATCTCTGTGAGTGTTATTCAGTCTTTAAAATGATTCCCCCTCTGTTTTCTTGTAAGAAAGACAGGATACATTTCTTCAGAATAGAAAATCAGACTTTTTGGAAATAGAGATGTAACTGTTTTATCTTTCACCTTACAAAACTGACAACATGAATTTTGTATCAGATTCTTTTATATAGAGAAAGTAGTTAGTGCATATTTTTTTTAATGATGTTAAAGTTGAAATGAAACAAGAAGCATACGGGTGGTCTTGCTAATAGCTTTTCTGTCTGGATTTACTGTGTGTGATGGCTTAACTCAGTTTTACATGAGTAATACATTATTTTGTTAAGCTTAGATAATGTTATTTTATTAGGCTTATATGCAACAGTTCTGAGGTTTATTAAGACTCGTTTTCTTGGTTTGGTTTTATTTTTAAAAATAATTTGCTATTAAAGAGAACTGGCATACAGACATACAGATATTCCTGTGTTTTTGTCTCATATCAAGGCTTGTTTGATGTTAAGTCTATCTTTGGGTGACTGACTTTATAATCCTGGTGATTTTGCAGCCGATAGGATTCTCCCATAACTAGAGCTTTAAAAAATAAAAATCAGATTTGGTAGTTACAAATCTAAGAATAAAAGAATAACAGCACGGTTAAACTGGCCACTGGGTTTTAATGTCATTGTTTGGGTTAGGACTGGATTTATCCATATGTATATACCATTCAGCTGATACTCAGCAAATAACATGAGTTTTACCTGTTCACTGGTAATGCTTGAGAAAACTACCAAAACAACTAGATGTCTAGATTCCTCATTTCAGCAAAGCACTAAAGCATATGCTTAAATCCCATGACTGCAGTTTTCATTAAACTTTATCTAATGCTTCTGTGCTTTGACATATCAGAGACAAAATAAAGTTAGTTTCCAGAAAGAAATGGGTGGAAATAAGGAAAATATAATCCCTGCTCAGTCTCATGAAAACTAAAATAAACCTGCATGCAGAAGAAGAATAAGTATTTTGATTACTTGAAAATATGGGGAAAGGATTGTTGATTGGGTAGTTTGATTATCCCAAAGGTACATTAAAATAACTGCTAGATAATAAATGTAAGTACAAAATGACGTATCTTGAGGAAGGGTGTATTTATTAAGTAGTAGCAATCCGAATGATTTAATGGGATGTAGCTCAAGGATGTATTGGTTTGTGTGGCTGATAGCCTTCAATCTAAGTTTTAATCAAAAGAAATGCTTTAGACAGCAATAGACAGTGAAACCATCCACTGTCTTTAGTGGATGTGCATGTGCGTATTTGTATGCATTGACTCACAGGCACGTGTGTGAACACTGTAACAGCATTTGCTCTGTGCTCACACATACTTCACACATAAATAATGTGCATATATAATAATCTAATCTTGTTATGTTGTTAGCGATGGAAAAATACTGTTGACTGTAGCTGAAATTTGCTGTAATTATAAAATTATAAGTGTAGCTTAGCGTAGCTAAAGTGTAGCTAAATCTAGTAATAACTAACCTCATAAAAAGATATATCTTTTAAAGTAACATGTATGCTTTGGTGCTTTGCTGAGACGAGCTCAGAATGCTTGAGGCTCTGAAGTAAAACGGAAATAGCAGCCTAAAACTGACTGGGAGCTTCGTGGGTCATAAGGAAGTGTAGGGGATCTGGAAAACTGAAGAAAGAAAGTACAAGCCGTTATTACAACACGTGATATCAAAACTTTCAAAGGTTTTTAGTACTAGCTGCAGTGCAGGAAACATCTAATTTAAACAAAGGGATATTTTGAAACAGTAGGCAGACTTCCAACAACCTGTGTGGTTACAAGGAATGCCTTTAAACGTTCATATTTTTCTTGCAGTCGCCTACAGCTGTGATGATACTTAGCTCTAATAGTCATGGCTTTATAAATGAATACCTAATTTACTTTTTCCTTATCCTCAGTAGGACTGAAATGTAATTCAAAATACAGGTTTTATTAGTTGAAAGCTTCCACTCTCTCATCCTAAAAAGGTTTCAAAATCTCTTATTTGGTATAAACTAGAAGGAATCTGTTTCTTTGTAAAATGATTCACAGTTCTGTATGTCAAGAACGCGTAGAATCATGATTATGGTTAATAGATTTTTCAAAGGCACAGGTTTTATGCGTATTACTTATACTGTGGGCTCCCTTATTAGTAAAAACCAATGTCAGGTCTCTCTTCTGTAAGATTTGTTTGCCTGGATGCAAATATGCCTGTGCAGCAGGTGAAGTCAAGCCCTAATCCAACCTCCCTCTGTAGAATCATTTTTGGAGGCATTTTATTTTTTCCATACTCCAAAATAAAACAGGAAGAAGTTTTGTCCAAGGCTAAATTCCTCTCCTGAACACCCAAGTTACATCCTTAAACCTGGCTATTTCTGGGAGAGCGGTCCTGCCCTGTTCCAGGCTTCTAGGTGCACAAAGAAACATCTACTGGGTCGTCAAACCACTGCACTTAACATATTTGGCCTCAGTGGTTTTACTGGCTCCAGTCCTGTAGGCTCTCCAGGCTGTGACTGGAGAATAATTGCCCTCCAAAGCGTGATACAAAAATATCTGAGATCCTGTCTGAGTCAGCCTTAATGGAAGAGGCAGCTTAAGAATTACCCTAAAATTGGATGATGTGAAAGGATAATGTCCACTTGAGATCCGCTTCAAAATCTTTCCCCTTCCTCTCCTACTTTGAAGAAATTGACTTTCACAGGAAGGAGAGACTTTGGCTGGTGCTTGCAAAAGGCAAAAATAGTGTGCAATAAGGCATAAACAGCATAATACCAAAGCACTATTGACCCTGCAACAACTTCCAGTGGTACTGGATGAATGGTGGGCCTTGTCCAAAATGTCGTTTCCTCTTCAGCACAGTCTGATTTCCTCCTGTCTGTTCAGAGAGGAAGAGAAGTAACACCAAGAGTCAATCTGTAGCTGCCCTTGCCAAAATTTAGGCACTTATATTTTTAGAACAGGCATGAAATAAAGTATAGCTCGTAGAGGTAGTATGTGAATCAAAGTCCGTACTGTAAAGTGGCAGGGTGCCACTTGTTAACGAAAGGCACGTATCTATAAAGAGAGGTGTGTGCTTTGTTTCCCACTGTGCTACTTATGGTTTGGGGTTTTCTGTACCTTCAACCTGATGGAAGAGGAACGTGAGACACTTGAGGCTCCCTGAGGGTGAGGGCAGAAGTTAGAAGGTTGAGTTGGGTCAGCTCAAATAAAAAGGGAGGTGCCAAAACACAGGGGAGGGCCCCAGCACCACCAACCCAAACTTTTCTACAGCCAGTGGGTCAGCCTTCGGGGGCTGTAGTTCAGTGGTACGAGGAGCATCCTCTGGCAGGCAGCAGATGGGAAAGGAGACAGAGTCAATATGGGGGTTATGGATGAAATTGGTGCTCACCTTATAACCTGCCAGTGAGAGTGACTTTTGCCCCTAAGTCTAAAACACTTGAAGCCTCACCATTTGGAGTAAAATCACATTTTCCCCACACTGGGACACTGTGTTGGGGTGTTGAACAAAAGGTTTTCTAAGAAGAGTGTAAGGGAAACTATGTTTCTTAAGATTCACTGCATTGCTTTCAAATTTTTTCAAATCTTCTCTCTACTTTTTCATACGATCTATATCAGATAGATATAGATCATATATCTATATCAGAAAAAAAACCAAAACTTGTCAGCTTTCAAACATGAAAACATTTGAGTTTCCACCTCCTTCAAACACTGTTTGACTCCACAGAATGAAAAAGCATTGCTAGAAGCTCATACTCCAAATCCAACGCATTATCTGGTAGGACAGATCCTGTCAAGATGCTGAAAAACACTTAAGATGACATCACTTATTTTTAAGCGAGATTTTTTTTTAAAAAAAAGAAGATGATCTTACTGGAATTAGTCATTAAGAGAACTGCTCCCAACCCCCTTTTTTTTCCTGCAGTTGATCAAGACTTGCCCACGCTGTGAATACAGCTGCTGCACGCTGGTGCCTGATCCAACTGCTTCCAGGTGAAACTTGTGACATGGTGACTCCAATCCTCCAGGTGAATTGTCTCTGGCAGCATGGCAGGTACCGCCGGCAGTAGTTTGCCCTCCTTTTCTCCCCCTTCCCTTCCAGGGGACAAAGCAGCCTCCTTCACCCTGCAGGCTTCAACCCTGCCGTGGCCGTACCTCTCGGGGAGCTGGGGTGGCTGCCTGTGCCCCTTACTCCTTGGCTGGCTTTTCCAGCACAGGTGAATTGAGTGAGCGAGGCTCAGCCCCCACCGTTTCTCACAGCTGCAGCCTTGAAGAACTGCAGCTTGGGAGGAGATAATCTGGTGGGAGTCATTAGGACTCCTGCTTGAGAGGCTGGGAACAGCCAGCCATCAGCTTGAAGGAGTTCTGTGGAAGAAGTGGTTTAATGTCACAGAAGAGAGGCACTGGGAATTAGGAGACCACAAAATCAATGCCTGAGGTAGGAGGGAACAACAATTTTATTTATGAGTACTTTAGAGGATGGGTACCATCCCTTTGTCTTTCCATTTACGTGGGTGGGTGGATTCTCCTGTTCTTGAGGGAAGAAAATATCTTCAGGCCTCAGTGATATGTAGACTTTTCTGCTTGTCTTAGTTGGGAAGAACTTCTGTTTTGACTAGAGATTTGACTGATTTAAACTTCTGTGCCTTGGTGATGAAGTGGTGGTGCCATGCTGGATACCCAGCTCGGTATCCTCAGGCAGAAGTTGTCCTTGCTTCCTCTGTTGCCACAGGTCATGGTTTCATTACTGCGTACTATCTCTGCATCCTTCTGCTTCTCTGTTGTGTTTGCTTCTTCCACCTTGGTTGTGAGAAATGAATTTCTAAAAACAATGCCTGTGCTCCGTGATATTTCATGGTTTGAGATTGTTGGTGCAAAGCTGGTGTCATCAGAGAAGCCTGAGCTTTGTGCTTTCCCCTGCCCTTCTCACCGCCCCCACCACCTCAGAGCTAGCACCAAAGAGGAATTAACTTTAGGATGTGCATCTGCTGTTTGAAAGTAGTGTTTTTCTGCAGAGAAAGAGAAGTGGATGATGGCTTTTTTTCCTTTTTGTGCCACACAAGGTCTAGCTTCAGGTGACCAAAGGGTTCATTGTTCAGAGTGTCCTGACCATGTGGTTCTAAATGGCTTATCCCAGGACAAGGAAGGTGGGGTAGCTAAACCTCTCAGGAGCTTCTGGAGTGTTTGGTTGGGGTTTTTGGGGGGCAGTAGGGTGGGTAGTTCCTCTCAGAGGCCTTAAGGTTAGTGTTAGGCTGCTGCAGCTCCGCAGCAGGGAGAGCCACCACCTGAACTTGGCTGCTGAGGGGTGGGTGAGGGAAAGAGGCCATGGCGTGCTGACTGACCTGGCAATGTTTGTCCCTGCTTTCAGACAAACGCCTGCTTCTCAGGAAGCCTGTTGCTTCCACCAGGAAACAAAAAAGGACTATGTGTAACACTTCCTGTACCAAAAGGAGCGCTGTACGTGGGGACACTTTAGTGCGCGCTTTGGGGTTCTTCTAAATCAATGGCCTGTGTGACCCATAGCTGGGGGTTTTGAAGGCGAGGACTCGGTGGCCTGGTCCACGCTGCCTTTGGAGGGTGGTTTGGGAACTGCCTGCCGGGTTGCCTGCTGGTAGCCTGTACGCGCAGGCTGGGCAGCGTGCCAGCCAGGGACCAGAGCCCTCTCAACACAGATGCCACGCAGGTGTCTGCGGGGAGAAAATAATCTGGCTGTCAGCTCTGGAGCTACTTCTGAGCTGAGGCCTTTGATGTATGCCACTGATTCTGGCAGGGGAGCTTGTGCATGATCTGGAGGATGCTTTCCTGTCATACCTGAGGCTGAGCACGTGTCTGGAGAAAGAGCAGTTTGGTTCAGAGGGCAATGGTGGGACTCTCCTCAGAGGGCAGACCCTGCTGCTGGAGGAGATGGTGGTAGGCCAAAGGACCCAGAGAATGCTCCACGTCGGGGCAAAGACTTGATGGCAGCTCATGTAGACATATGGTTAAACACAAGACATGTTTAAACTGACTAACTCAACTTCTCTACTTTGCACCATTACATGATCACCTGGAGATCAGCACAAGCTGGTTGCAATCCATTCTTTTGTGAGTTTGATCTACACAGGGGCTGGTCATATGTGTTGCAATCAGCTCTTTAACAGGCCGTTCTGAGGGACCAAGCTCCTACCATATGCCATAAGTACTCCAAGGGATGGTGATGTCTTACCCTGGGGAAATGTGAGACCTAGGCTCTCAGGACATGTGGAAGTTCACGTGGTTTCTATAGTGGTTTTGGAAAAATGCTGGAGCTACTTTTGCCCTCAGAGCTCAGCTTCTAGATGGAGCTGAAAGGAGCTGGCACTGGTTCCAGTCACTCTGCTGGGTCTTGGTGAGTGCCTCTGCTCTGCTTTGCATTGATGGTGTGCCTTGCTCGGGGCCAGCTCAGTCACCTCTTCTTTGCAAGGGGAGATGCAGATTGAGCCCACTTGGTTGTGGCTGTACAAAGCCGTGAGCCAGAGAGCCAACCTGCCTCTGTGTGATGGGTTCTGGGGAGCTCCCTGACAACCTGTGCTCCTCGGAGAGCAGTCTAGGAAGTGTGGTGTTTTGTTTTTTTTTTTCTTGGTGCAAGCTTGCAATAGGATTTCTCCTGAAATTGGCACGAGGGGTCAGGTGAGGGCTGGACCCAGGCTGAGCAAGAGCTATCAGAAAAGATTTCTTTATTGTAGTACTAAGGGAAAAATGTGTTCTCACACTGGGGACAATGCGCTTGTCCAAGAAAATAAGGCCCTCTAACCATCTGTGGTGAACAGAATACTGATGTTAAAAGTTGAGGTGTTTTTTTTTTTTAAAAAAGTCTACTTCCATGAAAACTTTAGCCACTGTATTTATGTTCACAGATTTTAGACGTGCATCAAGTGCTTTCAATATTCCCTGACTATCTCTTCTGATCGTCATTGACAGATGACCAATATTGATGCTTGAAATGCTGCATTTTTGCCAGGTCTGCCCTGGGGATTCCGCCCCCCTTGTCCCTCTTCCCCTGTCACCTCCCTCCTGCCTGTGCTGCAGAACTGCCCCCTCTGTGTCACCCTTTCAGGCAGGGATGTTGTGCACCCTCTCCGAGATGTGCCTGGGGCAGGGGTCCCTCTCTTCTCACCCCTGCTGCCGAGCCATAAATAGTCACGGAGGCTGAGGAAGGAAACATTAAGGTACGAGGTCCCTGAAGGAGGCAGGGAAATAATGACATTCCAGAAAGGCCTCTCACCAGCCGGACAAGCATCCTCCCAGTCTCAGACTGGGGGTGGCCTTGGCTAGGCAATGGCCTGAAGCTGTGAGTCTGGAGGCTGAAATTGCTGGAGCAGTACATCTAGTACATTGTTTAATTGCCCAGCTTATTAGCCGTGTTTAAAAATGGTCTCCCATCTTTATCTGCAAAAACCCATGGATGGTAAACCATGGAAAAAGTGTGACCTGCAAAAAAACTGCTGCAAACGATTAGGGAAAACAATAAAACCAGTTAATTGTATGCTGTCTCTTCTGTGTGTGGGGCCTGATTTACTGTGAGTAGGCAGAGATTATGTTTGGAACAGTCCCACTGTGAATTACCTGACAGTGGAACTGACCTTTGCCCTGCTTTAATGTATATCGAGTGGACTAATGCAGGAAACACACGCTGTGTGGTTCTGCCACGTGCCAGGGAAAGAGCTGGAGAACATCAGGGTGTTTTGCCTGGAGATCAGAAGGCTCCAAAGGGAGCATGTGAGTTCTCTGAATGTAGAAAAGAGGAGAAGGAGGACATGTGGGTCTCCCCATTTGCAATGATGTTCCTCGGGGACAGATTGTGCCACGGGGATGACCTGGCAAAACCTAAACATCACTTCTGTAGGTGGTGCATGGGCATTAACCCCAAATGACTGGTGCAGGGCAATGCTCCAGAGAGATGCTGCTTCTCTCAGTGGTGGGATGAGGAGGGAGTGAAGCTGTGTGTGCCTCCAAAGCTCGCTCAGGGAGCATTGTATTGTCTCGCTACCCCTGAGGTGCGGTGAGCCGGAGGGCAGCCTGCTGTGTAATGGCAGGATGACCGGTCAGTGCTGAACAAGCCAAAGTGCTAATACCCTTATTTTACCAAAATTGTTGCTCTGCTATTAGCCCTTTAATAGAAAGCTGCTGGCAAAGTGCATCCAACTAAGGTTCTTGTGGTCTTTTGCTGTCTGCCTTGGATTTCATGACCTTGGGGGCTGAAAAGCCTCCACGGTGTGCAGGTTCTGCTCTGTTCTCCCCACCACCAAACCTCTGTCTCTGCCGGACGCTGCAGCCTCCCCGCTCTGCCGCTGCTCTCGTGAAGAACTGTTTGCTTCTATTTGCCCATGATTAAAAATCTCATACTTGGAAACGGCAGGCTCAGGCTGCAGCAGAAACCAGGAATTAAATCTGCTTACAGTCAGCTGGGGAGGAGGGGACGTTTCTGCCTCTCTGCCTGTGATTCACCGTGCACTGGGAACACATGGAAGATAAAGGGGTCAAGACAACCTCGAGGGAGAGGGGAGGGCAGAAGAGATGCTAAAGAGAAGCATCTTCTGCACAGTGGGATAGGGGAAGCAGACCTAACCTTCTGGAGAGCATGTATTAACAAAAACGAAGTCAGTGATTACCACTCAGACTGAAAAATGTGATTTCTTTCACCACAATTGCAGAGAAAATGGTGCTGTGCTCCGGTTGCATTGAAATTTTAAGCCAAACGAGGCTGGAAGAGAGAAGCCTCTTTAGCGGAGAGGTCAGAGGATTGGAAAAAGAAGAGCTTGGCTGCTCAAGCCATGTTTCATTAGCACTAGGGAGTCCACTAATGTGCCCTCTGAAAAGGTGGCGGCAGCCAGTGCCAGGAGGGGCAGCCCCAGGAACCCCTTGAGAGGAGCGTGAACTGCGATGTGCTGGGGGTGGGAGAAGGGAAAAAGAGACGTGGTAGGGAAATGGTATGCACAGGGACAGGTTGTCCTCAGCCTCCCTGCAAAGTTCCCAGAGAGCGTGGCTGCCCCTCACTGCTCCCCAGCTGGAGGCCCCATCACAGCATTTCCCCCAAGAACAGCAAAAAGCTCATCTCCACTGCTCTTTTGCTGATGCTTCTGTTCCTGCACCAAAGGATGAAGGTGTTAAAAACATCACAAAGGAAATAGATCTTGAAAATGTTCCTTGTGTGTCTTAAAACTTTCCAGTATGTGGCTTCTTAACAGCAGCAGAGTAATTTTCTGCTCAGCATTTCTACAAAAAGCCCTGCGTGGCACTGATTCTCTGCTGTGAGGGATTGCAGCCTCCAGAGGTCTCAAGTCTGGAAAAGCTCTAAGCAACTGGAACAAGGGTTTAATGAGGTGAAATATGTGTGGCAGCATTAGCCATGGCGGCGTTACCAGCTTTGCTGCTGCTCCTGATAAATCCCAAATGCCTTTCCTACCTCAGCAAGCTTCAGTAAAATCCTCAAGGGTTTTGGGGTGGGTTTTTTTTTTGTAGTTTGTGGTTGTTTTTTTTTTTTTTTCCCCTAGCACCTGGGTAATGCCAGGCATGACTCATCCTCTCTTGTGCTGGCAAAGGATGTTCAGTTCTGCAGGAGCGACGCGCAACGTGAGCGACCGCCTGGTGTTCGTTATCAGCTCTATTCATTACCTGTCGGGTCAGCTCTCCTCCGGATCGAAATCTAGCAAAGCTTGCACAGGTCTATCTGCGCTTGGGGTGTTTTAAGGAGAACTGGATGCTCGTGTAGCTGCTTTAGGTAAACAAGCCCAACTTCTGCTTTCTTTCCCAGCTGGTTTTTCAGTGAAACTCCCAGTGCAGCGTTAACAAAAGGGAGCTGGGGAGAAGGGACTCAGTAACAGCTACAGGAGCCCTCACTCTCATCTCCTTGGGTGAACTTTGCTGTAGAACTTAAAATGTCACATTTCCTCCACATGCAATTTTTAATTAAAACCTCTCCCGTGAAAAGGTCAGGACAGTTTGACTCTCCGCTGCCCGTGCAGCGACAGCAGTGGAAGCTAATGGCAGTAAACAAAATTCCTCCCAACCTAAAAAGCAAGCCCTGAGGACCCTCTTCACCTGGAGTAACTAATGAACGAATAGCAGCAGCGACAGCCTGTCCCCATGTCCCAGCGCTGTGAAGAATTGCTTCCCACCACCCCTCTTTGTGCTGTTTTCTTTATAAATAACAGACAGCTCCTTACCTTGCCAGTCTCCTCATCCTTTCCTCTTTAGCATGACTTCATCTGCTTCAACGCTGAGATTACAACCTTATTTTTAGCATTAAGCAATGTGCTTTTTGCACGTCTCACACGTAGGTGCCACCACATTGTCAGATGCACCAAAACTCATTCTCTGGAATTACATTCTCTGGAATCACATGCGTGTGATGAGCTCTTGACTCTCCCTCTTCTCACTGCTAATGTTTGGACACTGCAGTTGCCTTGCTAAGACAGGCACTGTCTTTGCAGAAGAAAATATTACCTCTGATGCTGTCGTCAGCCATGCTAATTATTGCAGATTCAGCTGGAATTTCCAAACACATTATGTTCTGGTTTATTTTAGCTATGGAAGTATGAGCCCAGTCACAGGCTGCAAAACGTTTTATCAGCAAGGGAAAGAGCACAGCTGTCACCAGGCACCTATTGTCAGTGCAGTGGAATTTTTTTTTATTCACCAAAGTGATTCCATCACCTAGGAAAGGCAAAAACATAGACTGCATTAAGAAAGTGTGAGTTTCAACTGCTAACTTCTCCTTTCAAACCAAAATATTAAGTATATTGAGAAACCTGTTTGACTAGAAAGAGACTTTTCACAAAATCCATGGTTGGCTCACGCCTAGAATTTTATTCATTCAAAAAAATAGACAGAACTATAAGGTGGCACATTGTCAGAGAGTACAAAGGTCACATCTTTCTTTATACAGTTTAATTTAAACCCATAGATTAAGACTGCGAAATAATTGCCCTGGGTGGGAAAATAATTAAGGGTCTTACATGAAAGGACAGGTCATCAGGTAAGCATTTACACAGATGTATCTGGTTAAGCATAACTTTTTCTATCCTCTATAAAAATATAAACAGCATTTCAAAATGTTTTTAGATAAGGACATTAAAGTCACCTATCATGGCATTCAGGTACTGACAGAACATGGGGCCTGGGTATTTCAAACCGCATTGAGTAATCCTCACCCAGCCAAAACTAAAACAGTTTGTATGAGCTTCAAACATAATAGGATAGAATGAAACAAACAATATCAAACTAAAGATACACAAGTATGACCTTCCTCTTCCACTATGAATTCCTTATATTTACTTTGTATTTTTTGGCAATATGGCAATGACTAAGACAAATGTGGCAGTTTTGCACAGGTTAATTGTAACTCGGGATCAATTATAACTTGCCTTTCCCATAAAGTATCATTGCTGGGAAGGGACGTGTGCCAGGATGAAATTAAGGGCACTCACTGTCACGTATGTTTTACCTGTGCAGTAATACTTTGATACAGACTATAGCATGTGACAGGAGGGCAAGTGCAAATCACAAGGGCAGAATCTTGGCTTCCCAGAACCAGGACAGTAGAACCCAGCAGAACCAGGCAGTAAGACTAAACAGTATTTTAAAGGCAAGAGGAAAACTAAACAAAAAGCCAACTCATCTAAACTTTAAGTAGTGGGATGTAGAATGCTCCTGGTACAGCTGCCATAAACACACCCTATGATTTCCAGGGATGCCGTTTGATAAGCTAAACACCTAATCGTTGTTGCAAGGACTTACTGATTCAACACAGATTAAAATGTTTGAATACACTGAACGTACTGGTCACAGGTCTCATCACATAATTTCCCTTTTCCCAATCCTAAATTTGTATCGGAGCAGCTTCCCCATCAGCTGTGTGTTTGTACAGCAGAGCACTGGATGTTGGAATTGACTAGCACGTATGCCAACAACAGCTGATATTTTCCAGTTGAAGTGATCTACAAGCGAGAAACAAAACCTAAGGGGGAAGGGTCAGGTTTCAGATAAAGGTTGGACATTTTGAACTTTGGACAAAGTGACAGGAATCTTTGATTCTCCCGGTGCTGGCGCTTTTGTGACTGGATTTACGTGGGCTTTGATATCAGCTATTCTCTCTTTAAATCTTTGCTGAAGATACTTTTCTTCTTTGGAGTAACTTTTAGCAAAAGCGGACATCAGCAGACACGCTGCCACGGTGGACCCTCCAACACAAAACAGGATTGCTCCTGCCAGCTTGCATATATCAAGGGACCCGTTAAACTGAATGGCACGGGTATCCACCACCACAAAATCATCCTTCCCAAGAGCTTCGATTTTTGGTGGCACAAGAAAACCCACTATAAGAACCGTTAAACCTATCAGCATAAAAGCCGTCCCGGAGATGAGTCCGACCTGGAGAAGAAACAAACAAAAAAACCCAATTAATATGCCTTTTCAGGTCTAGGAGGTGTTTGGCTTTCAATGTGTCTTGGAGGTACAGTTTCCTCTTCTAGCAGAAGGCTGATATTTTTCTTTTAGGTCATATGTGGCCTTACCAGGACTAGAATATATGGAGCAACTGTCTTTTTACAACTCACATTTATATAATTCAGTATTGACATTTTGGTAAACAATAGAATATGCACATCTACATCAAAATAGCACTCGCATCTAAAGGCCTCATCACAGAGAGAGTCAACAGTTTAACCCCAGCGCTCTGTGACTATTTTTCTAGCTTTAGGTGGTGGTAGGCACCAACAGTTCAGGCCGCATTGATAGTCTGTGTCATATCCACCAGTTGCTTTTACTCCATGAAATATCATTCCTTTGAAGGTTTAGAAGGAAGTTGCTAATTGCTTTGAACAGATCTCAGAATATTTCTAGCACGTACACACAAGTCTAAGTGCAGAATTTGGTTTCACACAGAATAACCCTGCCACCAAAGCAGAGGAGGTGGCTTGGATGGTCTCATAGGCTCCTTCCAAGTCTGTCAAGTTCCCTGACCTTAATGGAGACCTTGGGGTTTTCTTGATCCCTCGGTCTCACAGTGCCAGAGTTACCACTGTTAACCTACCAGTCCTATTACCAGTAACCTGAGAAGACTACTGTGGGTGCAGAGCAGAGATCAACTACGCTACCAAGCCATGGGTGGGACCTCCCAAGCAAGACTTTGATGTTTCAGTGACATGACTCCTTGCGGCAGACAAACTAGAGGATCCAAAGACCCCAGAAAGCTGATATATTTTGGGAAGAGAACCCTGCTTTCAGACAGATGGTTATTCAGTCATCTCGGGGAAAACTGAGCAACAGAAGGCCTTTCTGCATGAATATCTAAAATCATGAGTTACATGGGAAAGTCTTGAAACAGGAGTTCCTCCCTCTAGTAGGACAGTAGTGAGCAGTACCTTCCAGAACGTAGAGCTCCACCTGCTAGGCGATCTCTGGATCTGAAAATCATCTTCATACTCCCAAATTGAAGCTGTGCAGTCCTCGTAAAACTGATGCAGGTAGGACCGAACTCCATAGCGTTGGTAACCTCCCTCAGTGCTGCCCTGCGCATGCTTGGACCCGCAGATGTCAGCATAGGAGCTCATCCTTCCTACCTGCAATGAGAGGTTTCACGCAAAGCAGATCGTTATCGACGTGGCAGGAGGGCAAAGCTGGCTAAAAACTCTACAGAGCTCGCTGGGCTGCAAAGAAAAGCAACCCAGGAGAGACCTTTTTTTCGGGTATTTTTTTTCCAAACTAAGAAATTGGCCTGGCAGAGCTGCAAATGGTGACTCCACTCAAGCAAACCCAAATTTTTCAGCATCTTGGTGCAGCACAGCCTAAAGACGCTGCAGGGAACGTCCCCTCCCATAACACAGGGTGCCTACTCCCCATCTTTCCCACTAGAGTGTTACTGTGTTTCCATGGAGACCAAAAAAAGCAGAATATACCAGGTAACAAAGCCAGCATCCCTCAAGGGCTTGCGTTGCCTCTCATCCAGATTGCTTCTATCAGTTAGCCAGAGTTTGCAACTTTAGGAACTTTCCCAACTGCTGGGTAAGGGTTTTTTTCTGAGCTTTTTGAAGTGCAGGACTAAACATTGATGTAACATTCATAACCATGAGAGACAGAGGCAAAAGAAGTCCTAAAGAGATTGAAACTGTATATATCCTGTACTTAAATATGGATAATTGAAAGTGAAAAAGATGGAATGCTGTAACAGCACCAATCTGCTTGCTGAAGACAGTAAAATGGAAGGATTAAACTCATGGCAAACTACTGCTTCCTTGAAGAAGTCAATGCCAAAGCTCCTACTGACTTTAATAAAATCAGAATTTTGCTTGCTATGACAACTACCAACAATGCTCCCTACTCCTTCCGCTTCACTGAAGTTCTCCTAACACACAAAATTTACATTTAACTATGCAGGTTCCAGGCCTGAACTTACTTGCACAGGTATAACGCTACTGAATTCACTGAAGTAATACTAGCCCCTAAAAAAAACTACAGCAACAGGTCAATGTTACTTAAGCTGACTGACTTCTCTTTAAAAAAAAAAAATGTTCAAGAAGCCTTAGTCCAAAGGGAACTGTTAATCAGTCCTTGCATCTGAATGTCACAGCTCAATTTATATTGGCTTCAAGCAGTCTACCTGATCGCCGTGGCAATTTTACTTAAAGGCAAGGAAGGTTTGACATACTCGTGGCAGTGAGGACCTCCCAATTTTGCAGTCCTTCAGGAATGGGTAATCTTGCTGGGTATGCAAGAGAAACAAATGCTGCTGCGTTTTAATTAAGGAGAAGCCAGGAAGTATTGATGGGGAAAGGCAATGGCCTGAATGAAGCTCTTGGCTGGCTCTGAAATCACTGCTGGTTTAACAGTGATCTTCCAGCCTTTTGGAATCTGGTGGCATTCTTAGCCATTCTTAGGGATAAAGAAGGGTTTGCTTTCTCCTCATTATAAAAATCAGCAATTTTGTTTTTTTAATTTATTTTGTATATCTAATATGTATTTAGCTTGGGATTTCATGATCTCAACATCTTATAACTGCAACTATCTCTCTTGCAACTTGTGATGAGGTCTCAAGGCTCTCTCAGAAGTCATGACTGACTGGATGAGGAGGAGGCCCATGTGACATGGGGGCAAGGGCCAGAGCTGCCTCCAGGAGAGGGGGGACAGTGCTGGCAGCTGAGCATTGCAGGGGTAGCACCAGGCACAGCTTCTGGCAGGAGCCCCTTCTCCCAACCCAGAACTTGCCTTTGCATCCCCTGCAGATTTCCCTTTTCCACTTCAGCCGTGGTAAAGTGGTAGGAAATCAAGGAAATGCTTTCTGACTCTGTGGATGGGCTTGCTCCCTGCTGATGGTAAGGGTACCAGTACCCTCCAGAATGTGTGCTGGCCTTCCCAGGCAAGGCAGAGAAGCAGGAAGGGTGGATGGAGACCTTGAGACAGTAAGAAACTCCTGCGTGGCACCAGCCGCTCACCAGGTGAGCGGGGAGAGCCTGGCACCCAAGACCACCCCTTGGTGGCAAGTAGGTCACTAATACTGACATGTCCCACTACAGTTAATGTATTGAAAAAAATTAGTTTGCTGTTCTCTTTTATAATGCTATGACCTTTTGAACACCATTACTTTTTGAAGGACAAAAAAAAAAAAAAAAGTGGTATGGATACAAGCATATGATCTGAACTCTTGTGAGGAAACACTAAAAAGTTATTCTACTTCTGGAGCCTGTCTGTTCTTTTGCAGAAGTCTTCCTTTTCTTTCCCTTGTGAGTCCCTCCCTCCCTCTCCTGTTTACTCCCTACCTGAAAAGAGAGGAAAAGAAGTCCTCTTTTCTCACTGCCACTATTTCATCAGGCTAGCTGCCATCTGCCACAGGGCAAGCACTGAAGAGTTCTCATAAAACCAGAGTTCTGCTCACCTCATAAAAATACCTTAGGGTGAAAGGAGAGGATGAAGCAATGGCGTAGTTTACCACAGCTGCCCCAGCTCTCACACAGAGGGCCACAGAGCTAGTAACTCAAGGATAAGCACAGTTTAAACCCATATCCCTCAACACGTGTTTTGGTTACGAGTAAAGAAGCACTCCGCCTCCCACAGCAGAAGGAGAAGAAACTAAAGAGGCCAACCAAAGCTCTGCAGAGGCTCATTCTCTCAGGTTCTTACTTACATCTTTATTCTCGCATCAACTCTACTGCCTTAAATAAATTATGCCTAACTCCTCATTCAGGGAAGCATATTTAGCATCACACAATGAGCAGAAAGTGAGGTGTCTTCCCCAGGTAAACGTGACTCCATAAAGTCAACACAGGAAAGGACCAGACCTAACATGACCAGATAATGTGGCCTGGCAAAGCTAGCTTGCATTACTCCAGCTGCTACCAGGAGACAGTTTTAGAGCTGCTTTGATTTCTCCAGAATTCAGCAAGCAGATGCAGCACACTGATCAATTTGAACCAGCAAGTGTAGGTATTGCAATTAATTTAAGAAAACTCAACGTAATGTGACAGAAAGCCACTTAAACACTATCTTGCATTCACTGCACTGCCTGCAGGTTTAATCAAGAGAGAGAAAAGAAGGTGTGGTGTTTCTAACGGCTTAATGAAGAATTGAATTGCCTTTAAGAACCACCCAGCCTGGAATCACTTGCATGACACATAGGTTCTTTCTCTAGAGCAATCTAAAATGCTAATAGGTGATTTTGGTCAGGCAAAATGATGAACAAAATGATAAATAAGTGCTGGGAGGTAGAACAGAAAACAAAGGAACGATGATCTTTTGCTTGAAAGAGTTGTGATAGCATCAAGTAATACGACCTTTTAAAAATGTAAGGAAAAAAAAAAAGAAGACTGCTAGCATCATTCTCTTCAAGCACTGCATAACACTAGTCCTACTGAACATTTTCTTTATGCTCAGACTCTTCTACTTACGATAAGTAATCTCTTATCTTTTGCAAAATATCTTGTCCCTTAGAAGAGAAAAAGGCTTCTCAGACCTATATGACTCATTGAGGCAGCCTGGTAATGTGGCCTAAAATGGTCTTTTTTCTCAGCTGCAATGTAAATATAACGCTGTTGTTCCTGCTACTTACAGATGGGGCAGAGGAACTGAAACAGTCAGAGTATGGTGGGAGAAAACAGGTCTCTATAAATAAGGAGGAAACGTGTGTCACAGCATCAATGTACATCGGATGAACAAATACTGCAGTAGCTACAATCTCTTACGGGTTGATGTGCATTTCCATATCTCACTCTCATGGCTGAGAAACTAAATGCTGAAGTGTTGGGAAACTTACTGCTTCCCAACGGTAAGTTATAGTCACTGTTACCCGAATCTGCACGACGCACGAGCTCAGAGCGTGCATCCAGGCCACAGGAAGTGGCTTAATCATTAAAAGTTTTTCAGTGCCTAAAACCCGAGGTGCCTAGGAACACGTGGGATGTATGATCACAGCTTCAGAGCACACCACTGCGTAGTAGCAATCCATCCCCTAGCAACTTTTGTTTCCATGGAAAAAAAAAAAAAAAAGCTGTCCTGTTTACTTTGAGCATTACTATTCTCCCCTGGGGATATCTGGGGAGATGTAGGGATATCTGGAGATCTGGGGAGATGTGACTGAATAGGTGAACGGGCAGATTAAAAGATGAGCACGCTCTGAGGAAAAATTACCCGATAAATCTTCCAACTACTTCGCTTTTTTCCAAAAGGGCTAGATACATTAAGAAAAACAAAACAAAACAAAACCCAAGAAAAATCATAAAGAATTGGCATCTGAAGGGCAGGACCAAGCAAATAAGGCTGCACCGTTGCTCCATGACACCACCTGAAGGCAAAGCCACTAACACTGATGTGTCTCCAGATGGGAAGTCCCCCCCCGTCTCCCCTTCTCCAGACGGACAGGCTTTGGCCCTTCTATTCAGGGGACTACCTTCTCCGGCCGTACCTACGGAAAGCCAGACCCCCGCGAAGAACAAACACCAGAATAAACCAACCCGCCTTTCGACGGCGGCCTCCGGGGGCAGGGCCGAGCGATGCCCGGCCTGGCCCTGCCCGCCGAGGTCGATGCGAGCCCCCCCTCCTGCGGCGACACGGCTCCCGGGGCAGGGAGGGAGCGGGACGGGCAGCCGCGACCGTTCCCCCAAGGGGGTGTCCGACTGCTTTTTGGGGTGACTCCTGCATCCCACGGGGGAGCGAGCGGCGGGGCCCGGGGGGGGCATCCCCTCCCGCGAGTGGCGGCCCGGTGGCGGAGGCCGGAGCGGGATGCTCGGCCGGGCGGGCTCTCCATCACGCGTCACCCCGGGCAGTGTGGAAAAACTCCGCAGCTCCCGGCGGAGACCTGGCGGCGGCCCTCACCCTCCTCCTCCGGTCCGACCGCCCCCCTCTCCCGGTGGCGGCGGGGCAGCGCGGTACCTGCATCCCCCCCCCGGGAGGACCGCGACACCCCCCTCCCCCTTCCCGGGCCGGGAGGCGAAGCCCGGGGTCCCGCCGTATCCCCCTTCTTCCCCCGCTGGGCGGCCGCCACCTTTCCCCCCGCGGGAGGCTCCGCGCCGTCCGCCTC
>JAOTQQ010000012.1:59039999-59058506 GCA_026546715.1 Gallinago undulata
CGCCTCCCCCCCCCCCCCCGTCTCCGTGAGGTCGCCGACGGTCACAGGAGCTTCTTCCCCTCCCCCCGGCCAGACTGCCGAGGCCAAGTTTGCCGTGGGGAGCGGCCCCAGGGTTTACCTGTCCCTCCTCGCCGCTCCCCTCGGGGCCGGCTGAGCAACCGCAGCGGCGCTAGCTGCGGCTCTCCCTCCCCGGTCCCATCTCCGCTCTGCGCCGCCCCGGCCCCAGACACCACGTATTATGTACGGCCCCGGAGCGCCGCTCGCTCCCGCTCCGTGCCTGCGCACTGAGGAGCCGCCGCCGAGCGCGGAGGGGGGCGCCGGGGCCGCGCTCGCCCCGCCGCCGCCCCCGCTCTGAGGTGGCTCCCCGGGGCGGCGGGTGAAGTGAGGGGGGGGGGGCACACACAACGAAGCCGGGGGTCTCCCCTCCCCGGTTCTGGGGAGGGGGGTCGCTCCGTCCCGGTCTCCCCCGGGCCGGGTAGGCCCGCCGGTGCTCGGAGGGGCTGCCCCGGGGCCTCGGGCAAGGCCTCCGCGGTGTCCTCCCTGGGGGGGGGGTGGGAGCAGGAGGGGCCTGGGGCCCGGTCTTTAATCGCCACCCCCCCCCTCTCAAATCAGCATCGAAAAACGCAGAGAGTCAAGGACGTGTTGTTTGTCCGGTCGAGCGGGCAGACATCACCAAAGAAAAAAAAAAAAGTGATATATGGGCCACAAAGTGGTGAGATCTGGGATCTGGGGAAATAAAGCGGTCAGCAGGAGAGCCAGCTGTTCCTTTAAGAGGAGCAGAGTAAAGCTGAGGGCCAAGCATTAATTAATGGCTTGGGTCTGCCCTGGTAGGAACGGTGGTGGTTATTCAGCAGGAAAAGGCTTCAGGTAAGCAGGTTAGTTCTAAGAGGGGTATCTTAACAAGGCACGGAGAGCTGGAGATGCTAAAATGTTTCCCACACAGGGGCAACGTGGGGCTCCTCCAAAAAATCCCCAATGAGAAGGGCGAAAATGCTAAAGAGTGATGTCAGTGTTGGGTACTGAAGTACACACAGAAATAGGGTATCATTTTGTACAGAAATAAAGGAAGTGCATTAAAGCCAAAGGAGAAACAAGGTCTTTTTAAAGTGCTGAAATCGCTATAGTACATGAAGAAGAAGGTGAGATCAGTGGTGGTTTTGTAAACAGCAATGCCTGGGCTCCTTTGAAAAAACCCTGCGTTTGATGACAGCGGTAAATTTGGGCAGTTGCAAACTTGGAATTATTAAAATAGCTATTAAAAAGGGGGGTATTTAAAAGATCACATTTGGAGGGAGAAATCCTCCTTCAGTGGATTTCACCCTGTCCTTCCGAAGGTGTTATGCCTTTCCTGTTTCAGGTGAGGAGCAATGCCAGAAGTGGTTCCCTTGACCTGAGCGGAGCTGCCGCAGTTTGCCCGGCCCGAGGCAACTTACAAGGCAATAAACCAACAAATTGTTTGGGGACCCCCCCCACCACCACAGAAAAATACAGTGAAGTGACAAATGAGTGAAAAGCAGGATAGAGTATCAGTCCTAAAAGACTGTCCTGTGAGAATAACACCAGATTTACGTGTAGTATCAGTTAGGATTCAATGCTGCTTTATGCCATATCAGGAAGAGGTCTTCTATAGAAAAAGCAATTAATCTACATGAGCTGTCCTCTCTCTAGTCACAAAACTAGGTTCTTCTGATTATCTACCTTCTGACAAAGGGAATAAATAAAAGGAATACGAAGTACCTGTGGTAGCCCAGTGCAATTTTGGTTCCTGAGACAGAAGTGATACGCTCAGTGAACCAAGACAAATTAGTGTTTTAGCAATGGGGACATTCGCAGTAATGCTAAAAATGATCTGTGAACTCCAAATTGACAGCCCTGATGATTAACTCAGTTGATAATCTCAGAAGTTGCTTTTAGCGCCATTTTAGCGCATTAGGAAAACTGTAAAACTCATTCTGAGATCAGAGCCATTCTTGAAGTGCAGCTGAGCTTGGGAATGGGCGGCGTTAACTGGAAGAGTGTAAATGTCCTGTTTAGCTTTGAAATCCGTATGGTTAATCCGAAGTCATTTTAGAAAACCAGGACCTTTAGGCCATGGTGTGACTGATGACGTGAGCTGCCATTACCTGAAGGAATTTCCAAATTTAAGTTTTTTCCTCAGTTCTTAGCTTTCACAACATTTAGACAAAATTTAGGCTTCAGCTGGGAGTGGGATGGAGAACAAGTGTAGTATCCTGCCTCGAGCCGGAGATGTTGTTAACTTGATGTTTTGGTTTTTTTTTTCCCTTGTGGAGAGAGGGAACCCAAGCCCATTGCTTTCCTTGTCTTCTACCTGCCGTGCTAAAGGTTTGTGATGGACAGTAGTGAGCATGCCGAGGAAAAAATCCTCAAGTCAAGAACTTCTGTAGGTGGTGGTGTTGGTTGCCATAGAGTTGACAGGCTTCTCTCTTGCCGAGGTGAAGTGATTCTATCAGCCAGCTTAGTTAGCGTCTGGGAGCTTGTGCTGAATATGAAGAATTACAGCTTCTGGAAAACACACTTCTCTTGTAGCAAAACGCAGCAATTGGTATGAGACTCGTGTTCACCGAGTTGCAGATGTCTGTCCCTTTTTTGCTTAGCAGCGATGGCAGGCTTCCAGAGGCTCCTCTGTTTCGTGTGTTGCAGGAAGCCATGGCCTGCATAGTTCTGCTCTGGTGACATTATTGACGCTGTTGTCTGTCCTTTCCTTCCTAGTGCCTGGCTCAACTTCACCTGGAGAGTAAGGCCCATAGTGCTCCCACAGCCTAGAAAGTGTTCAGTTGACACTGAACCACAAGGAGCAGCTCAGGCATCTACAGGTGATCCCACCCATCTTCCAGACTGCAGTAGAAGACAGGTGGGAGAACTCCTTCCATTGCAAAAATGGCTGAAGGGGACCATGGGGAGTGGGAACTAATAACTGTCATTAGCTTCTGGCTTGCAGCTGGCATTAGCTTCTTGGCCCTGCTTCTGGCTTTCAGTCTCCTCCAGGAAGTGCTGCTGCCATTCAAGGTGGTTCCTCTAAGTGGGTAGAAATACCGGGAAGGAAAGGGGGGAAAAAAGGCAGAGGTCAGTTCAGGTCTGTAGCACTTTTCTGGTGCTCTTTTTGCTGCCACTATGGCAGTTCAAAATGACTGGAGGAGGCTGTGAAGGTAGAGGTGGCAGTTGTTTATCCTGCCCCGTGTGAGATTCAGAGGAGATGCTCCTCTAAGGAGGGCTGGTCTCCACGCTGTTTTCTGATATCAGAACCTGAAGGGCAAATCCATAGCTGCCACAAGTGCAGATTCAACGTGCTAGGTTAAAAGACATTAATACCTTTGTGAACACATTGGGTTCTTGCTTGCCTTTCTCCTGCCTGACATGAGGTTGGTGTCTGCTTCCAGCTGCTTTTGGAGAGATACCTGGTGAGACAGGCTGGTTCTGGAGGAGTAAGCCATTGCCATTTGCTCTGCATACGGACTTCAATCAAGTAGCCAGCAAGAGTATACTATAAAGAGCACTTTATTTTTCAAATCTTCTGATGCAGGGGGTGGTTTATGAATGGAAGGAGTGTTTTTTTCAGACCCTAAACAGTTAGTGCCAGCTGCTCCATTCCTGTTTTACCAGAGGTGATTTGGCTGCTGATATTGTCTAGAAATCTCTGCTTGGCTACTTGTTTTTCAAATACTGCTGTATTTCCCAGTGCTTATTTTCAGAATGCTCTAGCTAGCAAAAATGATTAATTGTGATAATCTGTCATATTCTGCCATCACCATCTTTGTATATAGATTTGTCCTCGTCCCCTGAGCCAGCAATACAGAAGATGCTTTTTTGACAATTGAAATCATAAATCTAGGTGCTTCTTTCTATCTTACCCTGAAAATATATGGGCCAGGAAATGTTAGTTCTCTTTTTTCTTTTCTTTCATGTTAGTGCTGATGAACTTGAATATTACAATGCCAGGGAGTATTTGGGAGCTGTCTAATACAAAATGCAGGCAGACAAGTGACTGAAGATGTGGCAACAACAGGGAGTTTTCATGAAAGAGCGAGCATTTCCCTGCGAGAGGATGCTGGGCAGAGAGGGATAGCAGGAGGAATTACAAGTATCCCAGTGACCCAGCTTCTCTCGGAGGCTGCCTCCATTCAGCATGTTTGTGATCCCAGAGTTCAGTAAGAGACTTGCCTGCTCTTTGGCCTGGTTGTTTCCGAATGAGCTTTGCAGATACACCGTGTCTGTAGGGTTTGGAGGCAAAAAAAAAAAAAAAGAGGCCTTACTTTAGATCCAAATGAAATGGCAAAACATCAAAAACACCATTTTCTAGAAGTGTCAAGCGTTGGACAGCAAATATGTGCAGGAGATGAGTATTTTATTTGCTAATACTACCGCTAGACGGCTGTGTTGTTTTAAAATACAGTGCCTATGAAGATCAGTGCCTAGGAGCTTGGGTTAATTTGTAAAATTTGGTTTCTCCAGGGGAGCGTAATTCAAAGTCAAGGGCAGGTGGTGGGAAATGATTCAGAATCAGTCCAAGAAATGCAGTTTTCTCGAGAGGAGGCGTGGACTAAGGTATGTTCGAGTGCTGAGCACCCCCGTCAAGAGCAAACTTTCAAGAGTGCTCGGCTCATGTGGGACACACGTCCAGGGGCTGAGTCTCCAGGTGTGCTGAGCTGTGGCTGCCATGTGCGTGAGTCGCTGTGCCTGAGTGGGTTAGGCCATGCCAGATGAGTTTCTCTCTCAGCTGTATTCCTGCCTCCCTCTGCCCGTGAGGAAAAACGCGTGAACCAAAACATCTTTTGATAACTCCTGCCCACCTGTGCTTTCCCTTCCTGTAGGTGAGGTTGCTAAAGGTGCTCCACTTGCCACGGGCTGAGTTCTTCTGTGGTTTGGGGCCCATGCAGAAGTGGGAGCATCTGAAAACTTGACCTCTGCTGTGAATGCTGAGGGTCATGAAGATAACATTAATAACTGCTCACAAAATGCCCTGGAGTCTTAATGTTTTGTCTGGCTGACCACTCTCCCAGAAGTCATTATACTGCTTTCTATCAGCTTTTGATAAACTGGAGGGCTTTTATAAAGCAGCTATTGTACGTTTATAATGCGATTACTCTGTGGTTGGTCTCTCATATACCTTTATGTATAATCCAAACATTAACAACAAGGTAGAGTCAAGGTAGTACACAAATACAGTGTAATCAATGTAAACAGAGTTTTAAAAGGCATATTTTGATTAGAGGGCCAAAGATGGGAAGGACGACATTGTGATGTTGTTACTGTCCATGTACACTGGCAGTGTCTGCAAGTGGCTGTTATTGGGCAGGACTGCAGTGTCTGGAGGATGCTGTACCAACCTCTGTGCAAAGGCATCTTCTGGTTCAAAGGGTTATTTGTTTTTGTTGTCTGAAACAGTGTAATTGCACTGTATTTGTTATGTCATTAGCCACTGTATCAAGTGCCAATTGTCTGTCATTGATTGCCTGTTAATCTGTATTTCTTGTTCAGAAAACACCGCTGGATTTTAGCGATGAAAGTCTCTCTTCGAACAATTGCTTCTCTGAGAGTGGTGAGAAGGAATAGATGAATGCCTTCTCAGCTTTTGCAACCAACTATGTAATTACTTTCAAAAGAGTCTATATCCAATTGCAACCCAAAGACAGCACATAAATTGCTGCAACGCTCCCCAGAACTCTTAACCTCTATTTAGAAGGAAAAATCCTGAACTGAAGAGAGCACATACTGGCTGGGCACATGATTTATAGATGTTATGACAAAATAAATGTGTCAAATCTGTCCAAGGTATTTGAACAGACACATGAGGCAAATATTATTTTCTTTTTAGCCAGTCCAGTAAAAATTCTGTTCCGCCTTTGACCTTGATGCACTTTTGGAGAGCATGGGACCAATGGGGTTACAGGGAGAATACCCTCGAGAAAGCAGAACACACTATTATTTTTGAACTAAAAAATAATTGAATTTCTGTACTGACATTGTCCACCTTAATTAATTGATGATGTTCAAAAGTAAATGACCAACGGTCACAGGTAGCCCAGTTCCACTCTCCTGGACACCTGAGAGTGAGAGGAATAAGCCATGTGCTCTTTGATTTGTAAACTAGCAAGGTTCCAGTGCAATTACCATCCTTTTGATATTATCCTCGGACTTGTGTGTGGGACATTTGAAAAAATACTGCTTCTGTGAAATTGTAACAAGGACAAATTGGTTGATATAAATCTTCTGCTTGTGACTATAGAGTTTTAAATCCCTTTTGATTTCCATAGCTGTATTTCACTGGGAGTGTGGTTTTCTGTGTTTGGTAGAGCAAATTCAGCAGAGGACCTTTTCTAAAGTTGTTTTTGCATTGCCACCAAAAATTTAATTGGTTTTTGTTGCTCCTCCAGGATGAATTCCCTGTTCTTATCTTGACTAATACTGTTTTGCTTACAAAGAGAGTGTAGTAATCACTTGTTTATTTGAACAGAGTAGAATAACAGTTGTGTGCAGACTTCATGAGGAAATAGCACAAGTGTTCCCTAACAAAATCTGTTTCACTGTCTCCTTCCTGCTCTTTCCTTGCTTGGTGTTATAGGCTATTATATGCTAGCTGCCTAAGGGTTGAAAAAGGAGTTAATTCCTTTGAAGTCAGGGGTCAGTTAAGAGGACTGGGCACTCCTGTGGCCCTCTAGCCACCTGTGTCTGATGGTGGCCAGTTGCAGGTGCATATGGAAAGATGATAAAAACAGGTCAATCACATCGGGTTCTCTAACCTCCTAGCTTCTGACACTCCTCAGTCTAGGGATTTAGGGACTGGAGGAAGTCATAGCTGCCTCTTTGTGTTTAATAACTGTTAATGAACCTCCCCTTGTGAACTTCAGAGTCTCACTGCTGTTTGAATCCACTTGCTCTTGGGAACTGCTGCAATGGGATGTGGTCTTAATTCACTGTGAAAGGGAATCACATTCCAGCTATCTCTGCAGAATTAATTTTTAACTGGGAAGTCAGTCACTTTTTCATTCTATGTCCTTGCTCAGGACACCTGCTTGCTCCGTGTGTTTTGTGCAGCAAAGATTAAGGCCCAGATCTTCACATATGCTTTGGAATTACTTATTCAGGAAATGGTATGTCATTGAAGGGAGCTAAGCCCTTTGAAACCAATGAGGGGTAGTTACCTAAATAATACATTTGAGTGCTTTTTTATATATATGAGGAAATTAATGTGTGTAATTTTTTTTACCACTTCACACTCTACAGTGCATTAATCATAGGATCATAGAACGGTCAGAGTTAGAAGAGACCTTAAAGATCGCCTAGTTCCAAGCCCCCTGCCATGGGCAGGGACACCTCCCACTAGCCCAGGTTGCTCGAAGCTCCATCCAGCCTGGTCTTAAACACTTCCAGGCATGGGGCATCCACAGCTTCTTTGGGCAACCTGTTCCAGTGTCTCAATAATGTCCCAAACATTTTTTGCTTGGTGATAAGATGATCATGATGTCACTGACATGGTTTGGTGGGTACTGACATAGCTTGGAACTTTCACTGGGTCACCAGCTATGGCTTTTTAGTTAGCAAACTTTGGGAGTTTTGATTGTAGTCTGAATGCTCTACAGCTAGAAGTGGAAAAACTAGCATCTTCCATTTCTCACTGATATACCTGGCCGTCAAAGAAAATTCTCTAATTCTATTTGCAATGTTATCAATTTCAGGCTGAAGATACCATTATACTTTGCTATTCAATATTCTCATAACCAGGGACAATAATTCTATTCTCCAACTTTTGGAATTATTTTTACCTATTACATAAATGAACATATAATTTTATTTTGACAGATTGTAAATTTACTGGGAAAAAAAAAAGAGTTTCTGGAGAGTTGGAAAAAGGAAATATTTTTCCATTTGCTTGAGTGGAGAAAACAGAAAATGGAAGGAGAAAGGAAAGATTTTGAAAAAAGGTTTTGATAAAGCACTATTCAAAATGAAATATTACAAGTGACATTTGAAATGTCAAAATATTTCTATTTTGAAACTTAATCCTTTGGCTCTTCCATTCAAAATATCGGTTTGGTTTTGTTTAACAAATGGACCAAGACAGAGAGAGAAAAGGGGAGAGAAAGAAATGGAATAGGCCTGAAGTGACACAAAATCTCTCATCTTGTGCCAGTCCCAAATAAATATTTGTGTTTTGCAACCAAATTAACTAGACCTTTATTTCTCCAGCTACAGTGGGGATAATAACTTTCCTGATTACTTATTCCAGTGGTCAAATGATCTAGCTGTTGTAAAGGTGCATCTTGGTCGTAATCTGTTTAATGACATTGAACTAGACAATGGCTTTATAGGGGAGGCTTTTTAGTTGATTTATAGCATTTTCATTGCTGTAATCAACACTGTGGTTACTATAGTAGAGGCAATTTCTGGTAGTTAATGATTGTAATCTAAGAGAAAATAAGGTATTGTGATAAAGGGGTTCAACACTAATGCAGTGCTAATGCAGGCTAGAAATGAGAAACATTATTTTAACCGTAAGGCTAACTAATTGTTTTAACAATTTGACTAGAAGCTTGCTAGATTCTTCTCTATTCTATTTCTTAATCAAGATTGGTAGTCTTTTTGGAAGATGCCTCAGTTCACAAGGAACAACAGGCTTCAGTTTCAATGCAGGTATGTGGAATAATAGCCTTGTAGCACTCCTTCAGTCTCAGCTTCCTTCAAGCCCTTGTCCAGGGGCATTTTCAAGTGCCTCTAGTAACCTACTGTACTGAGGCAGGTTACCATAACACATTTAGAATTACTGCACAGAGATAGTGGTGTGAGGAGGTTCTCCAGACTTTCTTTGTCAGAGAGGCTAGGTAGTTTCGTCAGATCTTTTGTGTTACCCAGAGAAGGGCTTTGGTGGTTGTGGTGTTGGTTTATTTTGTTTGTTTTAGTTTTCTTTTGTTTGTTTTTTGTTTATAAAATTAAGTTTATGCTAGATAAGAATTAACATTTCAATATAAGACTATTTTGTTTCTTCATGATAAATAACAGAAGGAGGAATTGCCATCACAGAAAACCCAATTAAAACCTGCTGCCACGATGGCCAAGGGCCTCCTGCATGCATGATTAACACTCTTGTGCCCTTTGACTTCCAGTTGATAGGTATTTAATCTATTACCCTATTTAAACCCAGCTTCAGGAGTTCATTATAATGAGGTTCACTCAGCTGTGTTGCCTGGGCTATCAGGGGATGAGAAGTTCAACTTCCTTCCTGGTAAAGTCAACAGAAGGCCTGTAGCCCTGCAAAGTGGTGGGTGTGAGACAGATGGTAGCAGATTTTTCCATTCTTTATTCTTCAGTGTATGTAAGGGCTGCTAATTAGTTTCTAAAGCCTTGGCTTAACTTGCATATTGCAAAATAAAAGTAAAGTTACTTCCAAGAATGAGCTTTGTCCCCGAGAGTGCTGGATGGAAGGAGACTCATCCACTAGTTGTGTGAGTTTGTTATAGTTAATAGTTTGTATAGGGTTTGTGTACTTGCCAGTGGTGCTCCTTGTAAGATAATGCTTGCGTTGTAAGTTGACCATTATGTACATATGCTTAACTCTGAATAAATATTTCTTCAGAAAAGCCAGAGGAGAGAACTGAATCTTGCCAACATCTTTAATGTTTACTGCTGCCTCCATCTGCTGCTGCTATGTTTTCCTCTCTTGAGATCCAGTTTGTTTTGACTCTTATTCCCCTTGTATGTTAATTACACTCATGCTGTGCTCTTATTGATGAGGAAAAAGTTGATCTAGAAATGCCAACAAGGAGCTCACTCTTTGTCGTGCATTAGTGATGTGTGGGTATTCTTCTGTTATATCTTTTTTCCATGTTTCTCTGTGATCCTGATTTTGGAAAATATGAAGTCAATTAAGACAAAACTGCACTGAAATCTATTAATGCCAAGACAAATTGGATTTTATAGACTTCTGGTGTCACGTGTCTCTAGAATATGCTACCTCTTGGTTTGTATCTTTTACTTAACAGGCCTTAAATGCATTTTGTGAGAGATAGTGGGTGCTGTACTCTGTAACTGTGGGGGGAAAAGGAATCCCTTGTTTTTGGCTTTCGGTCTGATGACTGTTTTGATTGCTTCATTTCTAAGGGTGCGTTTTTGAGGTAGCAGGTTCTCACTGTTCTTTCATCCGTGAACATCTCGAACCTTGGGTGGCACTGAAGTAATTAATGTACTGATCAAGAAGGAAGATGTCTTGCCAAAAATGTGTTCATATCTCACAGTAGACAACTAGCTCTACAAACAGCTACAGGTAGCGTACTCAGTGACTTGGGAGTGCAAACTGGAAAAAGATGCAGCTATGAGGTTGTATTTTTTAGCCTTCTGGGTATCTTAGCACACATCCTTCAAAAATCCTATAATTTGCTAAATGCTGTTAAATTTGGTTATAATTTGTTAAATCTGGTTATTTGCTTTTGTGTGCTATAGTGATGTCTTATTACATATGAAAACTGTGCAGCTTTATGGAATTATATATAAACTTTATCCTGAAGGCACGAGAAACAACTGCCAAAACTAAAGGCTCAAATCCCCTTGAAATTCATGGAAATATCTCAGGATTTTTATGTTCTTAGACCAGGCAATGAGTTAAGGAGCGGAATATGGCTGACAGCTTCATCAAGGTTATTTGAGGTGGATGGTTATTGTAGATGGCATGATTTATGTTCGACACTATGTAGGCTTATTAAATTCTGTTCCTACCATCTACTTTTCTGCTTAGTACTGACACTGAGTGTTACAGGAAATTTTGGTGAACCACACCTCTATTTAAACTGGTTGCTGTATTCCAGGGAGAGACACAGCAACTTACAAAGTATTTGGGCTGCTGCACTTAAAAATTAGGTTCATTTTACACTATGACTTGCACAATTTATCTGGTATTTATGTTCAAAAAGCAGTTCTACAATACATATTTTAGGGTCTAGTGGTTGCATATGCAGACACCTTGCAAAAGAGGAAACTGCCTATGTTGTATAACTCCTTATACAAAAAGTGCTCTCAAATATTAGTAGAGGTAACTTAATCTTTGCATTTTTAATGAGAAATATGTATGAATACCAAGCAAGCTACAAAGATAATGATGTCTCAAAAACTGTATGATATGAGTTCTGGGCAAATGAAAGAAAAAGAAAATTTGATCCCAGAATCTTTGTAGCGAACTCTTACACGCATCATATTTTCTTCATGGATATTTCATCAGGGAGGACTCCAAAAGTATTAATTTGCATCGTATCCCTCTGTTAAGTAGATATAGCTCTGCTTGAAGTTGGTGAAACTGTGATGAATTTGATCGTCTGGGACCTGTTGCCATAAAGCCAGAAATCCTCTGAAATTTAAATCATTTTGCAATGCTCCTCATCTTGCAGAGAGGCTCATATTTTGAGGTGACTGGATTTTTTGAGTGTTGCTTCAGAAAAAGGTGGCGAGCCAGGGACTGGCTGTTGGACTGCTATGGGATTGTTATGTCTCACAACACTGAAATAGAGCCAACAGTTAGAACAAATCTGTATTTTAACAAAACTTTGAGCACGCAGTGTTGATGCTGGGAGGGCTAGGCCCAGAGAGTGGTGGTGAATGGAGTAAAATCGAGTTGGCGGCCAGTCATAAGTGGTGTCCCCCAGGGCTTGGTACTGGGGCCTGTTCTCTTTAACATCTTTATCAATGATCTGGATGAGGGGATCAAGTGTACCCTCAGTAAGGGCATAGATGACACCGAGTTAGGTGGGAGTGTTGATCCGCTTGAGGATAGAAAGGCTTTGCAGAGGGATCTGGACAGGCAGAATTGTTGGGCTGAGGCCAATGGGAGGAGGTTCAACAAGGCCAAGTGCCGGGTCCTGCACTTGGGTCACAACAACCCCAGGCAGCACTACAGGCTCAGGGAAGAGTGGCTGGAGAGCTGCCTGGAGGAAAAGGACCTGGGGATGTTGGTTGACTGTTGCCTCAACATGAGCCACAGTGTGCTAAGGTGGCCAATGGTATCCTGGCCTGAATCAGGAACAGTGTGGTGAGTAGAACTCAGGAGGTGATCATCCCCCTGTACTTGGCACTGATGAGGCCCCACCTTGAGTACTGTGTCCAGTTCTGGTTACTATATATAATAATAAGTATAATAAGTATGTTGTCTGGAGTGCCTGTCCAAGACGCCTTGTTAGGGAGAGATCAAAATGATCCCGAGAAGATGCGTTTAGCAAGAGACCTACCTAAAATCAGGTAGAGCGTGACAATACAGGTAGCTACTTGGTCACTATTTGTTCTTGTTCTGAGTACCACAAGTAGTCTCAACCATGTCAGAAAGTTTCCCAACTACATGATCTCATATGAAAATAGTGTTTTCTTTTCCTCATTGTTGGAATACTTTAGGGAACTTTTAAGGAAGGGCTGGCAATGGGTAATGCTTTTTGGCTAATGGGGCTCATCACTGCTGTTATCTGTGTCAGGGAGGAGGCTTGATCAAATTTTCTTGTTGCTGTGTCCTCTGGCGTAAGGCACTATATTTGGGAACTGCCTTTGCTACCTGCTGACTCATCCATGCCAAAAATAAAAAGAATTTTAGGCTTTTTTTAGACTGAGGAAACGTATAATTTTTATAGTACTTGGCATCTCTTGGAATCAGAACCGATTGTCTCTGCAGTTCCCAGTACTTTTATAAGGTACACATCTATCAGTAAATAAAATGGGCCAGGTCCTTTACTGAGACCTTGAGGGCAACTTGGCCTGGCATGGCTTCTGTCTGTAGGGCTACACGCACATCTGTCATGACTCCTCCCCACCATCTGTGCTGCACAGGAGAAGCATGGACCATGTCCTTGCATTGTCTGGCTGACATGGGCCAAAATGGGGTCAGGCAGCGTGACGACAAGCAGTATCATGAGACCATGCTCATACCTGCGCCCTGGATGGTTTACTAGCATCGATATGGCCGTGGGAGATCGTAATGAAATTCCATGTTCATGCTCCAGAGTCATTTGTTCAGTAACATCCCCCTTCTGCTGTTCCAGGTCTTCTGTCTGAATCTGAAGGAACTTGATTTTCTCTAGAGCCTAGAACAGCTTATCAATCAGCTGTGGCTGGAGAAAATAGCCCTCACGGTCAGGGTTTATTGGAAGAAGCCTTGAAGGATTCCAACTCCATCTGTTTGATGCAGTATGGGCTATATATAGCCAGAGGGTCATTTGTCACTTGAGGCCTTTGCACGTTCAGCTTTTTTACCGGTTGTACAAAGTAGGTCACCTTTCCCTCCTTACAATGCTTGCAAAGGGCTCCTGGTCTGACTCGGTAGAGCTGAGCACAGCTTGCTATGTAAATTAATAAAAATAAACAACTCCTTAATTGACTCACTTTTCAAAAGACTACAACTTTTTCTTTTCTTCCATGTCACCTGTGCTTGTTGAATTCATTGCTGATTGATAAATAAATTGCCGAATTGGACCAACATTCTGTCTAAATCCTGGAAGTACTAACGCTGTAAATTATCTGGTCCAGGCCGCTGTGAAGTTCTAATTGCAATTTAAGAGCTAACTGGATAACTACAGAGGTGTCTTCTGTGAGGCATTCACAGTTTCCTCGGGTGGTGAGGTCACAACGCAGCATTTCTCATTGCTTTTGTCTGGATTTGGTTGCTCTTATTAGATTCTGCACTCTTGAATTTTCACTGCTGTGGGCAAATACTTTTACAGGCATACCCATTCATAAATCTTATAACGACATGCAATAAATGTGGGGTTCTTTTGAAAACACACATACTGTGTTATGTTAATTTCTTTCTCCCCTAGACATGAGGGAAGAATATATAAACCCTGTGGACTAGTGCCCCCTCTATTCATGTTTTTTGGTGTTTAGATATTACTATAGCTCTCACCAGAGCTAACGTGGATGATGCTGTTTCCAATGGTTCAGGAGATATCTGTAGGAGAATCTGCGACCTAAATATTGTAGTGTTTGTACATCAGGAGGAATATGTGGCCATGGTCACCCAGTTTCAGAGCCATGAAGCAGGTGTCAATGAACCTTGGTAAGAACATGGAAACTGAGGAAGATAACCAGGGTTAAGTCTGGCTTGAGTGCACTTGTATGCGTTGCAATTACACACTGGGATTGCAATGGGGCGTCTACAATTGAATAACTGTTCTAAGCAGTGTTTTTTTTAAGGATGTTTTTCACAAGGCTAAATCAAGTTCCTTCAAATTGGCACATGTTTATTCTGGGGTGGTCAAGGAGTAGGCCAAAGCAGGATGGTTACCATTAGCAGCTATCTCTTAAGGACTATTAGAGGATGGTTGTTATCTCAGAGAACAGGCTAAGGGTAAATGTGAGGTCTAATTTTTTCAATGGTTGGACAAAGCTGAAGGGTAAGGGGCTTGGAAAAGAGTTAACAGAGACTGTAAACATAACTACTTGTTGATATGATGCTCTTGCACGGGGGAGATGCCATTGCAAACCTTCGAAATGGGACAGTTGTGTACAAGGTCGTGTTCCTCTTGGCTGTGTTGAGGCATTGCTGAATTCTTATTTTCAGTCTTGAAATCTCCAGAAAGAGGAGACAACAATCTCCAACACAGAGATTCAGAGGTAGTAAAACTAAAGCTTTCAGAAATATGCCCTTTGAGGGAAGCATGCAGGAATTGTGCTCTACTTAAGTAGCTGAAGTTGAGGCATAAAATTTCAAGACTGCTGCAAAAATGAGGGTAATCATCTGCCTGCTAACTCTGCAGAGAACAAGACATACTGCACAGCAAGAGTTTGTCTTGAATAATAGGGACTTATTTTTTAAAAAAAAACCCACCCTGTGAATTCAACTATACACTTAAAATATAGTTGTTCTTAAAATAGTTACTCCAAAGAAATTCCTAAAGATAGACCCTCTCTGTTAGGTTTTATTCTATAACTAGTCCTGTCCTACTTTTTTTTTTTTTTTTTATTACTAACTCCCACAGGAGCCAGTGGGAGAAAGGCATTCTTGAAAATCCCCTGAATTACATTTTGAGGTGCTGATCTGTGAAAGCCCCTATGTGATAATGGGATTTAAATACTTAGAATACCCCTGAGAAATCTGAGTAGGAGGCCTTCAAGATTTTAAAACAATGACTGATTTGATCATAAATTGTTACTATGTTCTCTGAAAATGGAATTCATGAAGTGCTGAATATCTCAACAGGCTGCTCAAGCCCCATGAGGTCCACCTCTGCCTCCTCGGACACTGTCCTTCTGTGGTACAGGGGCCTAGGTGTATCTGATCTGAGGTTCTCAGTCCCATACACCAATGCAAACTGGTGTATGAACTGCAGCAGGTATAAAAGTTAACCTGCATTGATTCTTACACTTCATAGGTGCCTTCTGAAAATATTTTTCTCATGTGCTTTTCTTGGTGGATGTTAGCAGATCTGTCAAGGACTCTACAACTCCTACTGTAACTGGTTGGGTTTTGAAATTACCCACCTTGCTATAAGATGACCATCCTGCTCTGCAGGGTAGTCAGCTTTTAGAAACATCTCTTCTGTACTGAGAATTTCTCCACTCACTGCAAAGATTTTTCTCAAGTTGATTGATATTCAAGCAAGTTAAAAATTTAAAGCTTGTGACCTTTGCTTCTCGTATTTTTCCATTGCCTCATTAACAGTTATAATCAACATCATCAATGCCCTTCTAATGCCATATAGCCTTTGCATTTCAGTACATGCATACAACTTGCTCAGCACTTCTGTGTAAAGCTTGCCAACCCTCCCAGCCCCTTTGCATCAGAAGATTATTTATTTCCAATACACAGTGAATGGTTTCCAGTTCTGCAAGATGCTTGCTTTGGGGAGAGGGCTTGGGAGGAGTCTGACACTGTCTAGCAAGACTTCTGTCCTTTTTCTCAGATCTTCATATATGAGAGGCTGAACTTGATTCCTTTCTTGTACTGATTTCTTACAAGGGCGTATTCTGTTCTAGGAGAGGATTTCTTCCAAATATCTTTGCTCCTCCCTGCCCTGAACCCCTGCATTGTCTTTCTTTGTACATCTTCTGGTGAGATTGGGTAGGCTTTGTGATGCAGGAATGAAACTTAAAAAATCTATAGGTTTCTGATTCTTAAGCTCAGAAACCTTTAGCATAAGAAAGGAAGTTGCACATAGCTTCATTGAATAACATATGAGGCTTTTGGTGCCCGCTGGAGCTGGAGAAGGGTGGATGATGTTCTGAGAGCACTCCATCACCCTAAGAACTTGTGAAGCAGGGAGTTGTACCTCTCTTTGGCCCTTATCTGTAGGACATCTAGAACAACATAAATTAAATTTGGAAGCAGGTGTGGAACAAATACACTGACAGCAGGCTGTATTCTACCAGTCCCCTCAAAAGCCATGCTTGTTCACCTGCTTCATACGCTACAAGAATCTGGCTTCCCACTTCTCTAACAGATGATAGAAGAAGGACAGGAGTTCTGTTAAGTGCAAGTGGATGCAGAACTATGTCCTTTTAAAAATTTAATATTGGTACCAGAATGTGGCACCAATCCCTGTGAAGACAGCTTTAAAAGACAAGTTTTAAAAGTGAAGTGAGAATGTATTTTTCCTCAGCAAAGGAAATATAAGGCACTGCTTTTGTGGGCATGCAGGTGTTCTACAGCTAGGAAACCTTTGGGATAAAAGATGCCAAAAATCAAGTGATGGATGTTGCGGTGATTGTAGATGCAATGGGTTCTTCAGGTTAGGATGCTGTTCCAATGGCCATGGAAATAGTAACCACAGTCTAGTTTGAACTGCTTTAGGACTGAGCATTGCTCTCGTACAGCAATACTTTTGCTTTCTGTAGCATAAACCATGCTGTGTCTGTCCCTAGCAGTTTACGGCACCCTTCAACTGCACTGTAAGAAGCGTGCACGTCCTCTACCAAAGTCCTTTATGCTGCTAGCCTCTGTGTTCTTAGTGATTAATCAGTTTTATGTGTGCTTGAGCCAGCCTCAACCTCCAACTCTTGCTATCAAAGATGCTTTTAATGGAAGAAGCATTAACAGGAAAGGGCAGAAACAGGAAAGGTGTTAACTGGGAATTTTATATTTTGAAAGTCCAAGGGGCACGTGCTCCTTCTGTATTCAGTGGAGATAAAATTAAGAAAGTAACCAAAAATCAATTATCCACATGATAGGTTCTCCTTGGGTTCAAGATTAAAAGGACAACTTTCTAAAATTAAAACATATATGCGTGCAGCCAAAACCTGATGAAAGGGCAGTTTGCAGGCTACACACCTATATCAAAATCTTCTAATTTACTTGGTTTACATAAACTAATATATAAAATTCAAGTCCAAATGGTCAAAAAGTGCTATCTAGTTTGTATTTAGCTTTACATACCTATTAAAAAATACATTATTTTAGGAGTTGTATTGGATTCCCAACTCCTTTTGAGAAAAAATATCAAGGAGGAATCTTCTATAACCACTGAGTTTCATTCCAATGATGCTGTTTTTACAGAAACCTAGAGAGAACAGTGTTTTTTTCTATATCTTTTTGATATATTTAAATAATTTTTAATTCCATGGCTAGTTTGAAAAATGTAACCATAAAGCCTTCTCCCTCAAGCCCTACAATGACATTCTCAGTTTTTCTTTATTGCTACTTTCTGTTCTCGGGGATGGTAGTGTACAGAATTAATTTCTGTCTTGATGTTCCAGCTTTGTTACTTAGTGAAAAAATCTCTCATTTTCCTGGCTAGGTTTTGCTCCTCAAAATCCTAAGAGACTAGTTTCTTAGGAAAGCATGCAAGTGAGATTTTAATTATATCCTTTATAAATTGTACTTGGATATTAACTTCCCTTTTAACTCCAAAAGGAAATATCATGTTCTTTGAGTCTTTAGGCTACATCAGGCAAATTGCTGCAGTAACATCAAGCTGTGTGAAAAGTTTCAGCTCCATTACCCAGACAGTAATTAGTGAAGTGATAGAAACTACAGACATACCACTTTTTGCAGTTCACTTGATATTACTGATTCTACAACTGTTTCTAGGATGATGCTGCTGAACTCATTGAGCATTTAGAGGAAACCAGTGTATTTTGTGAGATGAAGAGGTGGTCTGGCTAGGACCCCTGTGCTCAGTCTCGGCTTGCTTTCCTCCCATAGCTGTAGTAACGGTGAATGAAGCAGAAGTTGTATTTAGTCCTCCTTAGCGAGTCAGAGGATGTTAGGGATGACTTGAAGGGAAAAATATCCAAGGATATTGAATTGCTGACCAAACACAATGGGTATATAAAGGCTGGCTGACGCTGTCATAGACTAATGATGCAAGTGAATCTACTGTTCTGTTCTTGCAGTCCTCTCTCTTGGGTCACTTGCATACTAAACTCTGCTTGTAAGTTGGTCTGGAAGGGAGCAGACAACCTTTCTGAGGCAGTGTCCAAATTAGAAGCTACATATGCTACAAAAGAACACATGAGGTGAGGCTCGATGAGGCCCTGGGCAACCTGGTCTAGTTGGGGGTGTCCCTGTGACTGCAGGGGGGTCGGACTAGA
>JAOTQQ010000012.1:59058606-59070656 GCA_026546715.1 Gallinago undulata
TGACTGCAGGGGGGTCGGACTAGATGGCCTTTGGAGGTCCCTTCCGGCCCAGATGATTCTATGATTCTATGATTAAGAGTGAATGTCTCTTTTTTTGAAGTGAGACAAGATGCTGTGGATTGGCTAAATTGTGGCATCTCAGTTTTGTGGTGGAAAGCCCCCCAATTCCTGCTGCGGCCTGGGTGGGAACTTGCTGCTTCTCACAACACCTCTTTAGGTACTGTCAACCCCACCTTTGCCTGTTCATTCAGTTCTGCCTATGGAGCTTTTCCTTGGACCAATGAACCTGAGGGAGGGGTCAGGGGGCAGATGTGACAAAGTGCAGTTTGGAAGCTGGCAGCACTACCCTACCTTAGGAAGAGTGAGGCTATAAGCCTCTTAGCTGCATAGGCAAGAGAAGGAATAGGCAACTTTGGGAGTTGAGAGTGGGACTTGGAAAGAAGTTAATATAAATTTGGGATGTCAGAGGTGAAGGGCAGAAGCCCCCTGTAAAAGAAGTACTGCTGTTTGTCGTATGGTTATAATCCTATAGATGTAGGTAGATCTGTAGAACCCTCTGTGAGGATGCTCTGATGGGAAAGTGTTGGCTTAGGTGTGTGTGCACATGTGCAGCTGTTAAACTGCTCTAGTACAGCAGTTTGAATTCATACCTTGGATTATACAGGACGCATTTGATCTTGCAGGTTTTGAGGAGCTGAAAGTAAAAGCTTGTAATTACGAACAGTATTATCAATTATGGTAATCATCTCTGTGTTCTGGGAAGCAGTCCTGTATACAGATATGCCATAACACAGCCATTACAGCCATTCTAACACACAAGCCGTGTTAGCAACTCTTGCGCAAGGCTTGGTGTATACACAGGTATAGCCTGTAAATTGACAGGGATTTGGAAAGGAGAAGTGTTTTTACAGGTGACTAAGCATTCTAAGTAATAGTGGAAAGCATTCAGATGAAAATATGTAACTTAAAGCCAAAGGCTGTTAAACAGCAGCTGAGGATCTGAACTTGATTGTTAAAATAAGGGATGTGAACCTCTGTGCTCTGGGGCATAAGCTGCCTTAAGTTGATTGAAGGGGAGGAAACACTGAGTAATTGAACATCACATGGCCACCAAGCATAGACTTTCTTGTGTCTTTCTCTAAAGTGCATATGGATCTGTACTGGATTCCCATGCAGGTCTAGACAGACCCCTCTTCTCTGCTGTGTGCTGAAAGTTTCTCTGTCCCTGTGTGGAACCTCCTAACAGGATGCATATCTGGGGGTTTTTTTATTGCATTCAACATCTTCCACTCTAAATATAGTTTGATTGCTTTCCAAATAAGCCTGAGTCTGCTACTCATTCTGATTCACCGTTGTAAACTTAATCATTTGATGCTCTCAGTAAACAGACGCTCTGGGAGGCAGTTGGTGATTATTTTAAAAGAAATCTGCAGGATTCCAGGCTCTCGTCATTAATTCTTTGGGATATGATCATGTCACCTGCCATCACAATCTCATAACAAAAGTTACTTAAAAAGAAATCCAGCCAACCACCCACACCTAAGAGCCATATCTCTAGCTGGTGAGAATTTTAAATATTCAGTGTGTGTCTTCAAAATTTTCCATGGTAAAACAGTTTCAGTGTTTCTTTCAGCACGAGGCAGACTGTATCTTGTGTATATCTTTATCATAGTAGCATCTCTGGCAGCATGCTGACTCAAATTTTATTTGATGGCTAACATGCAGATATCTATTTAGCAGAATTTATAGCCCTAGAATCTTTGGAAATGCCACTAAGGTGCATACAAATGTAAAAGGGCCAGACAGGCAGTTCACCATGTTCACAAATTGCTCTGGCTACTGCCACATGTCAAGAATGTGCAAGAGAGTATAAGAAGTGCTGTTACACTTTTTGCTTCTGTGGCACATCTTATTATATTTGTGATAAATGTTGGCAGGTTTCCACGGTTAGGGAGCTGTTTGTGGCTACTGTCTAGCCTGCTGCTATTTCTATGGATGTTACCATGGGCACGGATGGAAGGAAATTCATATCGAACGGAAAATAATCATGGAAAAAGAGCAGGAGCCAGAAAAGGAGGGACAGTGATAATTGTGTTAGGGGTTGGGATGGTCTTTTAACCGTGGAAGCGCTGTGGAGCTGTAAGGGTGTTGTATGGTACAGAAATATTCGGTGTATAAGATGCTGCAATTACGGAAGGTAGGAGGAAATAATGCTCTCAGGCCAAGAGCAAGTCTGTAGCAGTCACCCTAATCATCTAGGAGCCATGAATCTTAAGGTCACAATGTTAGAACATAAAAAAAAAATTAAAAAATGGTTCTTCAGAGACAATACAGAGTGAGTGTGTGTCCTTAATTCATGCCTTTAGGAGCATGCTGCTATCCCATTTGTGTGCAGCAAGGAGCATGTAATCTTGAAGTACCACAACACCCAGGCAGCTTCACTGATGTGAGCAGCTGTCTTGACTGAGATGAGCACAGCACATTTGAGAGAGATTTTTTTTTTTTTTTAAAAAAAACCAACCATCCCCAAACAAAATCCTCAAAAACCAGCATCCCCACCCCCAAGCTTCCTGCTGCACATTCCTTTCATTCTGGTGCTTCTGTGCAGTGCCAGTTTCCCAATATAATTTGAATCACACATTGTTCTGCTAGTATTTAGAATATACCATAAGGTCCATGTAGAAACCTGATGGCCATGGATCTTGGCGATTCCCATAGGCACAAGTGATCCTCATGTGATTGGGTGTATTGAGAGTATTGAGGCCACTGACTAGGATTTCTGAAGGGCTCATTTTCAAGAGCAGAAGTTCACGTTTCAGTTCCACACTGCCCTTGTCTTTCATAGCCAGCATCTCTTCTGCCTTCAGCTTTTCTGCTGATGTCATCTTTGTTTCCCCACTTGAGAACACACTGCTCTTTGAAGACAAGCCAGAAACAGGAGCTGCTGTTAACATTTCCTTCTTGAGCACCATTGAGTTGCTGTGAAGAACCCGAGATATCCAGTGGATATCCAGCTGGAAGCACCTGCCAGTGTGGGAGGTGTACACAAGGAAAAACTGGGATGAGATTCACAGGCTACATATGGGGAGGATTTTGAAAAGTATGTTGTGTGTGGGAAAGGTGGCAGATGACAATCCTTCATCCTCCTTGTGCATCTTCATTTTCACAATGAAGAAACCCAAGTGGTGTCCTGACTCCTCTTTTCCTTCTGAGTAGCTTATAAACCTTGCTGTGTGAACAAAGTGGGCCTTGTTTGTTGTGACTGCTTGAGCACAAGAAGACTTGACTCTGTCTTCTGGATTTTCATGAGTGGCAGTTGGCCTACTGCCAAAAGCCTGATGGAAGTTTGTGGGGAAAAAATGATTAAATGATTCACAGTGGTCTAAAAAGTAATCTTGTAAGACTTGGGGTTGTAGTTTTCCAAGCTCCTTCTGGATATATCAAAAATATTTCCCTAGGTTATCAGTACTTCAATGTGAATGTAAGGAAATAAATAGTATGTCTCTGAGTATCACAAAAAAGTGTGCATATATAGAGAAAATACTCTCTTTTTGTTTTCTTTCTTTATATTCAGTATTCCCATCCTTAAACTAAGTCTTAAGCATATCACACACAGGCTTACTTTCCTCCCCCTGCTCTTCTTCCTAAATTAAGCTGCCTTTTGTCCATGGTAGGGAATCCCAAATCTATTCATTATGTCACTTATCATTGTGGGACTCTGGCTTCTATGCAAATCCATGTAAGATTTTATAATTATGTTTTACATCCATCTTGGATTTCTGTAACTTAATAAACAAGCCCCAGGGCAAAGGTTAATTAATTTCAGACGGTTTAATAGTGATACAGCACTTTTGCTTTAAGAAATACTGTTTTAATCTGAAAGTTTAAGATTTTAATGTGAAATCTCAGAATAACTTTTGCACCCTTCAATGAAGGATCTTTTTGTTTATTTTTTCTCTCTTGACAAGAAGTGTTTGTGACATACTGCCCTTATTATAATTTTCAATAGCAGAAGCTAGTCAGTGTAGACAAGTGCAATGCTTTCCTGATGAAATCAAGTCAGTACTTTCTTTCACAGCTTTTTTTTAAATTTATTTTGAGAAAAGAGGAAAAGGAGGGGGAAAGAAGATTGCTTTTCTAGTTGGAAACTCTATAGTGGCATCTTAATAGGTCAAAGGAGGTCAAAATATCATTCGGGTTTACTTTTCTTGTCTGGGTTTTTGTAAGATTTAATGCTCCTTTCTCTTAAATGTGTAAGTATAGTTCTGTCTGCACATTGGTGCGAAGGAAATATTTTTTGCTACATTTCAGTCTAAGGAGAATCGGGTAAAGTGAACAGTTTTGCTTTGAGGGATATGAAGTGCCACTGTAGCAAGCTTCATACTTGCTGGTGTAAGATGATGTAGCTGCGCTCAAGATTATTTTCAGGGGAACTAAAGACTGAAGTGTTTCTCTTTGGTTTGGTGCTTTTACTTCACCTTCTCTTGCTTTATTGCTTCTTGTTTTTCCTATTATATATGCTCACCATCCCTTGTATAAAAAGGAATCTTGAGATCAAGTTGCAGTCCTCAATGGTCATAAAAATGTTTGGTAAGAGAGAAGAGCCCAGGCATGTCGAAGTGCATGTGCAAGGAGTGAGAAAGTGACACTTTTATGATTCCTTTTCAGACAAAGACACTTACATCTGCAGCTCAGAAAGAGCTGGGGCATTAAATCTTTCCATTCCCACTGCGAAACTAGCAGATGGAGGTTGGAGGCCCAGTGCTACATGTGGCAAATGCGCTGGGAGTTCATGACCCCTCATTCCCTAGGATGCTTGCTCAAATAAGCCCTTGCCACAGTAGAAAGAATGCTATGGAAGGGGTGTGTGATGGGGCAAGAAAATGAAAGACAAACTGAAGGGAGATAAAACACTGTAGCTGATAGCAAATGATGTGAAGTGGGAAGAACTGGAGTTTGCTTCTAACCGTAGCAAAAGGAGGAAAACTCTCCCAGGGAAAGCAGCAGGAGAGGAGGTAGGCTGTTTCTTTCCTGACTGGGTATCTCTGAATATCTCTTCATTTTCTAAGGAGTTCAGCAGCACCTCCAAAATATAATCCCAGAGAAGGAGGCTCGCTTCGAGGCTCTGGATGAAGGAACACATCCCACATCTGGAGGGAAGCTGATGGTACTAATGGTTGTTGATGGTCAAATACAAGCACCTATCTGTGGGGAACCCGGGGTGGTTCCTGCTGTGGCTGCCAGGTCAGGAAAGAGGGAAGATGACAGCAGGTGCCAGTGATGCCCCTTGTCCTGGAGGGGTGGGTATGGTAGGGAGTATGTTCACTGCAGATAACTCCTTTGGTACTGGCACCTATAGAACACTTCTGTGTGTTTTATATATTTGAACTTGCTATGACACCTCTTCCACTCTTTACTTGGAGTGCTTCCATGGGCTTGATGGTTGTCAGTGAATCTCTGATGTGTGGAGCAATCCCAACTTCTTGTGCCCTAGGCTATGGACATCTGGGAGCCCTCTGTGATACTTCTGCTCTGCCCAATCACTTCTAGCAGTTCTTCCTGTTTCTGTATTAAGGTTGGAGATTAGTCCTGGGGATTTGTAACATCTTGTAGGAAGTAATAACAGTAAACTTATGTTATACTCTAAATTATGTATGTTTTCAGAAGTAGACTGCCTGGGGAGAGGTCCTGCCTTCTTTCAGGTCCCACAAGGGCACTTTCCTCTTTGTTGGGGTGTTTTGAAAACTACACTGCCAAAACTTAACCCAGACCACAGCTGCTTTGAAAGTGCTTTTTTGTCTTTGTTCACTTATTTAAATGAGGTTTGAACTTTAACAACAAGAGGTAGGAGTCATTGACCACAAAAAGTAGTTTCCAAACCTGTCTTGCTAGGAAATGTTAAATCTCTTATCTGTTTCTTCTTGGTTTAATGTTCTGAAGGACAAATGTGCTGGAATGTTACTGAAGCTTTGCATTATGTTTGGTTAATGAAGCAACTCTTAACTAGAAAACTATATTCTGAACTTATTCTTATTTTCTATTTGGATCTCTAATGGCCACAGTTGTTCTAATTAGCAATGAATTGCACATGTGGTCTGCCTCTGGGTCTGAGATTTCACTGTGTTCGACATAGGAGCGAACTGTACCTATAGCAGATGCTGTCTGTGCTTTTAGGAGAGGTGGAAAATGCTTAGCAAACATGTAGGGGTGTTCTCTTAGTAGTGGAAATACAAACAAACATGGGGTTTGGTTTAGGTTTTTTTTTTGGGGGGGGTTGTTTTTTGTTTAACTGATTCTGTAACAGTACAGCCATATGTTACCAATTTTCTGCCTCTTCTGAATTAATTAGAGCATGATGATGTTTCCTGACCAATGAGCAAACACTCTTGTTTAGGTTCATATCTGGTAAGTTTTCTATCACTACGGATTTTTTACACAGCAGCAATAGCAGTTGCTGCAGGGGGATCAGTAAAGAGGCTGCATTAAGATCAACAATTATGCAGGGTGATAAACAGACCTAATTGAGCATTAGAGGCTTTGTAAACACAGACCCACTTAGCTGGTGGTACATTTCTGTTGTTAGTGGAATGAGATTTTTTTTTTTTTTTAATGAGAGATCTTAACATGTGTGTGTCTACTACTTTATGTCCAGGACCACCTTAATACCCATGCTCCTCAGAGCAAGCCTGATGTACAGACAGATTTAATCCCACTGGATTCAGAATGTGGGTTACAGGGTTTGCAGAAGTACTCACTTCCTTTACTACCTGCATTTCTAACAATCTTGAGCTTCTTGGGAAGGGATGCTTTCTTCACACTTCCCAGTCTGAGGTCAGCTGCAGCAGCAGCTCTAGACCTGGCAGCACAGGGCTCTTCTTAGTTGTGATAGACTATTGCTATTTGGTTTGTAAAGTCCAAGCTGTGGAAGCTCTGCTTGTTGTCGCACTTCAGGGAGGCAGTGACATGTGCTGCATTTTTCAGTGGGAGGACCTGTGGTGTTATTTGGGATTTTTATTTTCTTCTTCCACTGCTCCTCAGTTCTGCCCAGGTCACTAGCCATTTTGGTTTATTTCTTTTTTTTTTTTCTTTTAAATGAGCAAAAATTTCTTTTTTTAATATCTCTCTGTGAAATATTTTGATTGTGCCTGTATGGTTGTACCTGGGGGGTAGTACACTAGTGCTTTCTGTGCTGTGGGGCAGGAGAGGTGCTACCAACTTCCAGTCCCAAAGCGTACATCCTCCTGGTTGCATGGATTTGTCCTGTTCCTGGCAGAGTTTGTACCCAAGAAAAGCCTAGCACAGTTTTCCCCTTGTAGTAAAGGGTCTGGAGTGCTCTTGGAAGGGCCAGAGATGGGTGGAAAAGAGTGACGGCAGAGATAACAACAAAATTTTGGCAAAATGGAGAGTTTTGTCTGAGAGCCTGGTTTGCAATATCTTGGCCTTGGACTGAAAATCACCAGTGGAGGCAAACCCCTTGGTGAACAGGTATGGTGACCATGGGTTCTCTGGGATTGTGTTGCCATTGTGTTGTGAGGTACAGTCACCTCCATAAGATGTGTGCTGTTGTTGCTGTGCTGCTCTGATCCTGGGGATTTTGTATGGGTGAGACTGGGTATTGGTGTTAGGAAGTGGATGTCTATTCTATATTGGAATATGGTGTATATGTGTGTGTGTATATATATATATATACACGCTGTTGTCCTGATTTCATCATGACAGTGTTGGCAGGCACTGTTGCTTGTGTTTCCTTTATCTTCTGTGTTTCTCTTGCTGCCTGTTTGTATGTTGTTGTTCTAAATACTTGATGTTTCTTTTCTGTCCTGCTCTGTGTTGGTTTTTTTTTCTGCCTCAGTTGTTAATACCTCACCCTGGATAGTTGTTGCCGGCATGTGTGTGTATGGTGGGGTGGCACAGGAGTTGTCTGCTTCAGTGCATACCTCAGATTAAATAGGTGAGAAAGTGGGTTACAGCCACAGACAGCAGGGCTGTACAGATACATGTGTTTGTATGTGATAAGGAGTCTCAAAGGTCATCTCATACCTGAGGAGCAAGTCTCATGCATGAGTTGTCTAAGTGTTAGTCAATTGTTTGAGCTTTGATAGTGGAAGAAGAACATTAGCTCTTTGCCTCTGTGCAATTGAAGAAACCCAGGCAACAAAACAGGAAGTGAAGCTCGTGGAGTCAGATGAAATAGTAGGGCACAAAGCTTGTGGCTTGCCAGGAGACACTGTTACTTGGAGTTGGATGGATAGAGAGGAGAGTGCCTGCAGCATCCCTGGGTGTAGGGCAAAGGGTATGTTGGCATGGCTTCCTCTTGATTGGCCTTGTACGCAAAGATTTGAACCTCCTACTGATCTTCCCAAAGAATATCTTATTGAACTGATTGTTTTCTTTCAGAATCCTAAAAAATCCCCCTCAAAATACTAAACAAAAAAACCCACCCCAAAGCAAACCAACAAAGAAAAGGTGTTGGTGGGGAACATCATCACCCATTCCTTCCAAAGGAATGTAACAAGCCACGCTGTGGCAGAGGACCTTTTTGCCATTTCTGTGGTAACCTTCTCCCCTGGGAGCCGTAAGATACTTCTCATTCTGTAACTGACATCATACATCAGGACCCATCGCTGTACCCTGAAGTAATGGCCATGGGACCCTCCAGTAATGACCGCATCTTATGCTCTCTGACTTGGCACACTCCCTTAGCCAAAGCGGTGTTTCAGCTGGCTGTGTTTTTTACAGTGTGTCAGGCAGTACCCCTGTTTGCCTCATCCAACTTGGGATATCAGCTTTTGACATCTGCCTTTAAAAAAAAAAAATAAAAAAAATTTCTTTCTCTCTTCCCTCCTCTTGGCTTGTGTTCTTCACCATTTATCATTATTTCAGATGTCTCTTTTCTATCTCCTATTTAGCTGTTCTTTTTCAGCTACCCTTTTAACGTGTTCAAAGGGAATAAACCCATCTGTATTAGGAAAATGAAAGTTAAATTTAACATTGCTGATAGATGTGCTTGTGCTAGCTTTATCCTCCAACCTACCCTACCCAGCACCACCAACCATCGTTGCATGACACTGCTTCTGAGGGCAGACCCTGACTGTGTTTCCCTGGAAGCTTTGGATGGAAAAAAGAATAATCCATGGAGGAGGAGTGTGCAAAGCGCTCCTGTGGGATAGTCACTTGGTGCCATGTTTCTAGAGGCGCTGACGCAGAGAGCGAGAAATGTGTCACGGGAGCTATTGCCTGACTTAAACCTTTCCACCTGACAGCAATGAAAAGTACCTGGGCTGAGAGGTGCCATTTGGCTCAGATGTGTCACATAAAAATATGGTCAGTGAGGATGTCTCTATGTCCTTCTGCTGCAAGAAATGGAAAGAAACTTCCACAGAGGTCTTGTCCTTCCCGCACCCCTTGGGAGATTAGGATTGTCAAATTGAACAGAAGACTCATAAACTAGTGGAGAATACAGTTAATTGGGAAGATTTATAGGCTTGTTAGCAGGAATGTTTCTTAATTTAAAATGTCAGTGTATTCCCTGAAGGGAGACATTACTTCTTGTTGAAGCCTTAATTGGAGCGGGCTAATTTTCAGTGCTGGGACTAATAATAATAATAATAAAAAAAAATCCTTCAGTCTCAACCAGGAAGAGACCTATTTAAATTTCGCAAGCTGTAAAAGTGTCAGGAACACCATTTTTAGCTTTCTCTCCTGAGGCCACAGAGGAGACTGAAAGCTGAACCGCAGCACTGGGCCATAGTGGGAAGGTGTTTTCTTCAAGTGTTTTGCTTAGAGCCAATTGGAAATGTCAGAACTCTTTTTTTTTTTTTCTTTTTTTTTTCCCTTCTCTTACCCTGTGATGCTAATGGTCTCATACTGAAATTGTTTTAAATATGTATGTCTTCATACATTGCAGTTCTAATACTTACAGGTTGGGTGAAATTGAGATGTCTTCCTGGAAATGGAATTTGGTGCTGTATGGCAACTAATCAGTAAGATAGTCCATTATTTTTTTAATGTTTTGAAATATCACCAAGGACAATGGCTGCAACCAGGTCTATATGTGATCTTAATGTCCTATATCTGTTTCAATGGTATAATGGACTCATGTCCCATATTTCTTCTAATAAGCTTGCTGAATCCTATGTTTTCTAACTGTTATTTTAGGCTCTTGTTCCTATCTGCTATATTAGGAAAAAGCAAAGTGCATAAATAGAAATGATTCTGGGGTAGAGTGTAGAGTACATGCATGGGTTCAAAAGGAAAAAAAAAAGGAAAAAGGGAATAATTGTTCTCCATTATGTGGGGATTTGCAACTGCAGAAATGATGCAAAAAACATCTAAAGTCTTTCTGATGCTTTGGACTGGGATAGTGCATTATCTCCAAGTATGTAGAAGAAAAGGTCATCAGGAGTGGTCAGCATGGATTCACCAAGGGGAAGTCATGCTTGACTGGTCTGATAGCCATCTATGATGGCATGACTGGCTGGGTGGATGAGGGGAGAGCAGTGAACTTTGTCTACGTTGACTTCAGCAAGGCTTTTGACACTGTCTCCGATAACCTGCTTATAGGTAAGCTTTGGAAGGGTGGGTTAGGTGAGTTAATTTGCTTGGCCTTCCTATTGTCTCAACAGCCTGAAGATTCACTTTCTGGACCTTCTTGTAAGTGGAAGTGCCAGGCAGGGTTAAATGTGCTGTGGTCCTGCCAGCCCCTAACACAGGGCCCATGAGAGCGGTGGCAGGTAGGGATCACAAGGGATGCAAGGGAGGATCTTGGATGGGAGCAAGGCAGAGAGTGGTGGTGTGAGATTTCCATGGCAACAAGGTGTCTGACTATGGGTCATCTGTGACTTCAGTGCAGAAATAACTACTCACGGCTTCTGTAAATAAATATGTGCCTGGAGCTTGATCCTTCACTGGTATAAATTCAGACTTGTGTGGTTGCTTTTGAGATATGACTCATGCTGTGAACATATAGCTTGTGGAAAAGGAAAAAATAATTTACAGTTCCCTGATTTTTTTCTTATGTTTTAGGAAATCTGCATCTTTCCAAATGAGAGATTATTTTCTTTTTGCAATGCAAACATAGGTTCCTGAAAACATAAGAATTTGTAACAGGTAGGTTTAGTTTATGAGGTCTGCCACATCTGTTATGAAAAGCTTCTATAACTTACAGTTATGAAAGCAAAGGTGGAAGCATCTTAAATCTAATGTCTTTGATTTAAAAATTCTAAACACTGGAGGGCATTCCCAAAGTCAAATCTGATTTTGCAATGTGTTTGATGCTTTTAAAAAAGTCTAGACTTTGCTGTTTAGAATTAGAATGACACTGTGTTTAATCTAATTTCTGTGTTGGGAAATAATAAATTTCAGGCCTAGTCAGCATGGGTTTATGAAAGGCAGGTCATGCCTGACAAACCTGATCTTCTATGACAAGATGATCTGATTATTGGATGAGGGAAAGGCTGTGGATATTGTATACCTGGAATTTCAAAAAGCATTTGATACTGTCCCCCATAGAATTCTTGTGGAAAAACTGGCTGCACGCAGCCTGGATGAGCACACGATCTGCTGGATCAAGCACTGGCTGGCTGGAAGGTCCCAAAAGATGGTGCTCAGTAGATATCCAGCTGGCGGCTGGTCACAAGCGGTGTGCCTCAGGGCTCAGTGTTGGGACCATTTCTGTTTAACACCTTTATTGACGATCTTGATAAGGCCATAGGGTGTATCATCAGCAAGTTTGCAGATGACACCAAGTTAAGCAGGAGTGTTGATTCACATGAGGATAGGGAAGACTTAGATTGGATCATTGGGCCAACATTAATAGTATGAGCTTCAGCAAGGCCAAGTGCCATGTCCTGCACTTGAGCCACAACGACCCCCTGCACCGCTACAGGCTTGGGGCAGTGTGGCTGGAAAGCTGCCTGGCAGAAAAAGAGCTGGGGGTTCTAATTGACAAGCAGCTGAATATGAGCTGGCAGCGTGCCCAGGTGGCCAAGAAAGCCAATGGCATCCTGGCTTGGATTAGAAATAGTGTGACCAGCAGAAGTAGGGAGGTG
>JAOTQQ010000012.1:59077804-59113697 GCA_026546715.1 Gallinago undulata
ATAGATGTGGGAGATCACATGGACTCTTCTGTTACAAAGTAAATTTCTAGTATAGTCTTGATAGATTTCGCAGAAATGGTATGAACTTGATCCAAAAAGCTCTGATTCCAGAGTGTCACAAGTTTGAGTTACAATTGACTTCCACATAGTTCTTGTATGTAGTATCTCTATTTCTGCATTTTATATCAAGTTCATAGCCAGGAAAGCAAAACAAGAAAGGGTACCCCATGATAGTTTGTGTAGGGACTGACAGTCCCTTGATGCAGGGAGGGGCCAACCCATGTTGGACAAGACAGTGTATTTCAATGAGAGTCTCTCTCTCCATATGGAAGTTGAGGTTAATAGGACTGATCTCTTCTGTTAAGTACTTTATCTACTGATGAAAGAAACAGGGTAGCACATAAGCTGCTATAAATCTTTGGAGTGAAATTATGCCTCAAAATAGAAGTGTTCCATTTGCGTTATTTTTCTGCATATGTAAGTTCTGCTGAGGCATAAACATCTTTAAAGGAATAAATGTGATAGATCTTAAATTACAAAATTAAATTTCACTGTTCCAAACTTATTTTTCCATTAGCTCATGCACCTAGTAAACATACGAAATGTATTCTTGAGCAAATGAGTTCTTGGAAATTTTCATGTTGCATCCAAGAGACTTGTACTTTATTTCAGAAAGGAACAGTAAATTGTATCTCCCCAGGCTAAAAAGAGAAAAGAAACCTTTTAATTGCTTTTTTTTTTTTTTTTGATGTAAAAGATGCCCTTAAATCTTCTTTAAGAACAGTTTTACTCTGTTTCAGAAGTAACAGAATCTTGAGCTGTCAGTACATTTTGGGGGAGTTTTGGGTGGGTTTTTTGTTGTTTAAAGCATAGGAGGATTGAAGTAGGATGATTATGTCCTAATACACAGAAATTGGAACTTTAAGTGCTATGTAGTCACAAATAAGTGATTTGAAAGGGGAGTCATCTTGTTTCCATCAGAAGTCCTGGTTGACCTAAAGCCTTATTTCTTTAGAGATGGTAGAAATGAAGACTGCTCTTAACATTCATTGTGTGGTCTTTATCTGTGAAATCATGTGGAGCTGAATAGCATTTTAGTACAGCTGCAGAGGAATGCAGTTAGAATAGTTGGGAGTAAAACATCTTGTCTACTAGAGCTGTTGGGGGGGGAATCAGATGGAATGTTTTAATAATAAACCTTTCATCAGGGCTTTTAAAAAGCCATAGCAAACAAGCGAAGTGTGACACACAATCACAGGCAGTGTCAGATTGTTTATGTAGGAGCTCTGAGAACACGCAAACCTGAAATGCCTGTGCATTCTGAAGAAACTAGCAGATCCATTTGGAAGCGTTGCTCATATGTAACATTTAAACGCATAGGCTTAAATTAATTGTGCTGCAAATAAAGACATTCAGGTAGATTTTCTAATTGCTGAGACTGAACCACTGAATGCTTCATACTGTAGATTGTAAGGAAGACCAGAACTTGGGGGGCATGGCACTGCCTGTGGGAAAAGCAGCAAAATAGAAATCTACTGCAGATATATATTTCAGGGTTAATTAGGGGTTAATTTACATTAAGGTAGACAGATGATTTGGTTGACTTTTGTATGCTGAAGCTGCACAAATGCTGACTTAGCACTTACTGCAAGATTTGGTTTTTGAGTAGTGTTGCTGATCCGTTTTTCCTTGTCTAGGTAATGATTGTGCTAAGAATAAGCCTTAATCCACGTCCTAGGAAGGATTTGATCCAAGTTAAATTGGAGGGTACTTAAATCCTGATCACCTTAGTGCAGTTTGTTTAGTTTAGTTCAGTCCTCCTGCACACCACCAGGCTCTATTTCAATATAGTATTTTAATAGAGAGTGGTTAAAACCCCCTACCTCTGATAAATCAGGTCCAGAATACTACCTCAGCTGACCACAGTCTGAGCTGAACTTTAATCACCCAATGCCTGATAAAACTTCCCAGTATGTTGGAAAGTTTTCCTTTGAGTTTTCATGTTATTACTTAGTAAAGTGGTCAATTCTCGTTGCTGCTAAGCACTGGTAATAGTACAAGACTTTAAGCTAAGAAACTAGTCCAATTATTTTTGGGAGCATTCTGGGCCCATTATAAACAGAACGTATAAAATTGTTAAATTCATTATAGCATAATATCTTTTCCCATCAGAAGCACTGGAAAACAGGATAGTTCTGGCAGTGCACACTTTGCACTGAGAAAATGTAAGGACATAAGAGAAGATTGTTTTGAAGATGGTACCTAATTTTAAAAATGTAATATTTTTTCCCTAGGCACCGGTAATAGTATCTTCACAATCCAGATTTCTTTTATTAACCGTTTCAGTTCTACTTTCCCTTCTCTACTTTGGTGTTTTCTAAATGTGCTTTTTTGTTTTTAGACAGAGTTCTCAGTCATAAACAAGTTATTGTTTTTAAAGTATTTTTATTATTATATTATAAATTAAGTTATATAAATTATATTATTATTGTAGTATTATTTAAAGTATTTTTACTATTCAAGTTTAGAAAAGTGGTTAATTTCTTGTTAGTACCCCAACTTTTCTCCTGTTTCAGAGGTCTTGAATATTGGATTTCTTTTGTTTGTTTGGGTTTCTTTTTTTGGGAGGGGCAGGGCGGGTGGAATTTCATTTAGCACTCTGTTCAGATGAGTCAGGGAAAGAAAAAGAGAATCTTACAATGTTGTTCAATAAAAGGGGAGCTGGATGTTCTACTTCATTTTGAATCATTAATTAGCAGTAATTTGAGTACTAATTGCAATAAACAGACTTCAGCATTTTCTTATTTATCTTTCTGGGGTGGTAGCTTCATAATGTCTTAGCTAGCACTGACTTTTAATAGATGCAGCCAATTGTCCTTTCTTTGGTCCCAGCCCAACCTACCAGCATCATTACTTTACATTAACAAAAAGCATGGAGAAAATCCAAATTCTGCAGGAGAAAAAACCATGATAGTGCAAGATCATCTTGGTTACCTTAGTTTTACTCCTTAGGGGAATAATCCACTTGATTATCAGCATCAGGCTGTCTGACCAGTCATGATGCTTAGGGCATCTCTGTGCCTCAGAGTAGAGGCTAGTGCAGCTGGGTGCTAGACAAGTAGTGGTCTGCTTTTGTGACCTGAGCTAGAAACTTGGCCCCTTGCTGTGCTGTGTTGTGTAGACATACCGACTCGCTCCCAAGGGTACCCTTGATGATGGGGGTTTTATGGTGTGCAAAGCCAATCCAACATCTAATTGCAATCAAAAAGGGTCATTTCTCTGGTTCACCTACACTGGAGCTGGGTACAGTGATTCGACTAACCCAGCAAGAACTTAGTTTTGTACATTTATGGAGTATTTGCTCTTTAGCTTCTGGGGTGTACGAAGAAGATTGTGAGTACCCATGGCCAGAGATGGAGGATGGTAGAGCAGTGCCCCTGTTGGTGGCAGAGGTAAAACCCTTAAAACACGTGGCTTCAAGTGCTGGAGGAATGCCCCAGGTCTGCTTCAGCAAGATGCAAAAGTTGCATTTCACAGCTTGACTTGTTTTTAATTTGGTGTTTCCTCCCTCCTCTGTCCTTACACGTAGTGCTCTGAGAAGACTACAAAATGAAGAATTGGCTTTAGAGCTAGCTGAAAGGCAGTGACAATGTCAGTTTTTTCCCTCATAGTTCCTGCAAAAAGGGCTGGTTGGGGGTGTGTGTATCCAGAACAGTATGATAAACTGAAGGATATGGGACGACTAGATGACTGACTGTCTGGTAGCAATCCTCTTCAGGGCAAGTGACAATATGCGAGTGGATCTTATTTTTCTGGGACTAGTCAGGCCTGTAACCATGACTTATCTGGTAGATTGTTTGAAGTTGTCAGATCTAGTGTCACTTAAGACCAGGTCTACACTAGAAAAGATTATTGGTAGACTTCTGTAAGCTTTTAGGGTTCAACTAGTAAAAATTGGGTTTTGTATGTAAAACTCCTGTTGTTGCTCAAACAAAAGCATCTGTTTGGACTATTTTGGCACATTGACGCACCGTGGATAAATCTTTTCTGCTTCTGTGTGAACTTCACTTCTTATCATAAAAACCTACTTAGACAAGGTCTGAAATACCAGCCAGCTCAATTTCCTTCTAATAAGAGCTATGGTGTGTCCTTAAAGTCCTGTGTCATTGAGTTTGCCAGTTTTTCCTCCTCCCTCCAAAGATGTGAGTGAGATTTGTTCTTGAAGTTATTTGCAGTATGAGGAGTAACGTTTTCCCTAAATATAAGTAGCAGAGCTATGGTATTTATGCTCCCAAAGGGAGAAGGGAACTTTGTTAGCTCCACTGACATGATCTGCAGTTGTCATGTATCCCTAGGAACATCCCAGGAGTGATGCTGTTGACTTCTTGGTCCTGAACTGGGAGCTTTGCCTCTCTTGGTGGAACAGCTCTGTTTGTTTTATTCACCTGCATGAGAGCTGTAGGTGTGCAGAGAAAGCTGTGACTTGAGCTGTGCAAACTAGAGAATGAACTTTTTCATTGAAAATGGGGTGGGGTTTGTGCAGAAAACCCCCGAAACATAAACCCTAACCCTTAGATTTTCCTTAAATTATTTATTTTCTCACTGTCGCAGCCTGAGTGGAATAAAGGGTCCGACTGCAGGAAGAACGGGAGATTTCTAGGCATTTTATACCAGCTGAGCTTATGATGTTGTTTTAATAGTCTATTGGAGATGACTCAGCCAGCTCAGACGGTGTAAAATCATCAATTATTTATTTCTAAGTTTTGTGCATTGCTGCTCTTTGGAGATCATTAAGTCTGGATGAAAAATTACTGTGGAAAGGTGGTGCTTTGGCTCTCCTGCAACATCATTAAAAATATTCAAGTAGAGGTTGTAAACAAGGATGTTTCTTCTAGAGCCATTGCAATCTGAGTGTTTAAGGGTCTATTCTAATTTAGTATTCTGTGCTCATTTTTTCTCTCTAATGCTTACCTAGCTAGATAGCAATGCTTGCTGTTGCAGATGAAAAGACCCAAGTTCATCCTCATGTAAATTTTTGCTTTGGATATTATGGTGGCTTGCTTTCCTTAATTCTTCCCTGCTGGTGCACAAAATCATGTTACTCATCTATGACTCACTGCATTTCTGTTCACGTGTCATCTTGCTATTAGAAATTAAATGAGATCAAAGGGTGCATTCTCTCTTCTATCCCCTAGTCTAGGTACTATTATGATTTGCATTTTTTAAGGGATTGTGCTTTGGGTTTGTTGTTTGGTTTTTTTAGTTATAGCCATGATGTATGGATGAGAGGTTTGTAAATGTGCTACCCTTTTATTTAGCTAACTGTTACAGTTAGAAAAAAACCAACACTCTGTTTTCTGGGTGCAATGGGTCCTTCTACAGGGTCCATGAAAGTCAAGAAGATGATACCAGTAGCTGCAGAAAGGATTCTTTTGCCAATAAAATTCATGCAAGCCTAGCTCCTCTGAAGTGGGATCCATATATGCAGAAAGTGTGTGTAATACCTTTCCCCATGTTCTTTATCTGCAGCTCTTTTTCTATGTATTTTCAGTTTTAACACAGCATTTCTTATGTAAAATAGGTGAAAGTTTAATCCTACTCTGAGAACATGGTTAGAAATCTGTTCAAATGACTTTACCAAGTCTGTGTCAGATCTTGGCATTATAGCTAAGTCTTCAGAAACATAGTCAAGTGTCTGAAACAGGAGTGTTTTTACCTTACTTCTTACATCTCTGCCAAATGTTTTAGTCTGTCATCTGTCAATATGACTTGTATGCCAGCAAGCAAAAATACAGAAGTACCTGAAAATGATTCTCACAGAGCTTCAGGGTGGCACAAAGTCTAAGGCTAAGCTTCAGTAATATTACCCTGTGGAACAGAAGGCAAATTAAAAAAATAATTCCTAAATCAGGTATCTGGCTTATTTTCTACTGCATCTAAGATGACTGGTAGGTAACTCAGCCATCAGGCAGTATTTTCTTAGTTTTGACACTGTATTTGGGACCAAATGCAGTTCCCATTAAGTACCATTAAAATGATACTTTTCATATGCTGCCTATGGGTGTTTGTAGAAAAGAAACTATCTAGAGAATTTTATAGTACCCTGAGACTTGATGATGTCTAAATAGTGGTGTGTGACTGACAGATTTGAAATATGAAGATATCTGAACTGTAAATTGGTAACAGTAATGCCTTTGAACAATTTCACAAGTACTCCACAGTCTGCCCCTAAAAGGAGAAGGCTCCATGCTCTCCAGCAACTTCACAGCTTCAGTCAGGCTTTGCCAGTGATGCTCCTTTCTATCATGCCAGGTTAGTAAATACTGTAAGGGATTTCAATGTTACCTCTGAGTTTTGACACTAGGAGCTTGAGTTCCCAAACATGATCTTGAATTAGTGCTTGGAGGCCTTTTCCACATAGAGTAAATCTCACTGTTTCCTCCCCACCCCCACTTAACTTATGCTAGTGAACCTAAAAGCAATTAGCTTTTGGGAGAAGCTGAAATACAGTAAGAAAAACTTGCTCTTTTGCTCACTCTTGTTTCATTAGCTCACTGTGTTGCAGGACTGCTACAGGGCAGCTTTCTCCTCTAATTACCTCTGTTTCCTAGTCAGGCCCAGGGTTCATGTCCTAGCTGGAGAGAAGATCAGAGAGGCTGCCTCCTAGAGAGCAAGAAGACTGGCAAAGGTTATAGGATGTCCTAGAGAGGCCCTCCGGCTGTGGGAGCTGAGCAGGTTTCCATCAGTATGTTGATAGACCTAGCGAAAAGGATAGTGGCTTTGGAGGCTGAGTCTTTTGGGACTTGAGAGTCTTTTGCATTTATGTTGTTTGAGAATGTAAATGTAACTTAGCCCAGAAGATCAAGGATCAGGAGCACTAAGGAAGAAGCCAGAGAGAATGAACTATGATGATGTCTTGTTGGTTCAGCATTGGTAAAATGTCATTTTTCACATGGCTTTGCTGCTGAAATTCCTCATCTTGTGTTTTTTTGGCCTTTTGTGCATGTACCTGTCCTTAAAACAAAACCTGGGTACTTGTGCAGCAGTGTGTTTGATGTGATCTCCAATGTTGTCAAGCTTTTGGCAGTGCTATGTATTTAAAGGATGTACTTTTCCATCAGTGCTGTACTCTGGTTCCAAAACAGGGCTATGAAGGGAGAGTAGAAAACAGCAGAGTGACATTTTTCATTTTCATCATCTTTGACAGCTGCTTCATACTGAGAGCAAATAAGACTACCAATGAGGGTATTTCTAGCTGAATCCAAATGTGGCAGCTGTTAGTCCTAGTTTGGTTCAGGTTCATGCATTTTTGGCATGATCAACTAGAAACTGAAGATTAGTATGCTAAAAATGATGTTTTGGGCAGGAATTCTGTATTACACTTGCTTTTCTCTAAGCCTTCCTGTCTCAGAGGATCAGTAAACAAATGATGTTCCAATCACAGGGACAATTAAGGCAACTTGTACCTTTCTAAACCTGACACCGTTCTGAATGTAAAGACAAACCTATGTATTCAAAGACACTAAACCCACATCTTTCTGCGATCTGGACCATAGATATAAATGCCCAGGTAAAATGGTTTTGCCTCCAAACGGTGTCCAAATCTCCCTGTATCCGTGCCCGCTCCGACCATTAGCGTGCCTGACCCTTCCTGTCCGAGTGTGCGGCTGCGGCTGCTGTCAGAGGAGCTGGCTGGGCAGCCTGGAGCCTGCTGGAGAGCGGGTGCATTTTATCTTCTCTGCGTTGCCTCTTGCTGTTCAGTGGCTGCAGCATTTCAAAAGGGCAGGTTTAATGAGCTGTAAGCAGGGGGGGGATATTTAGTCGGATCTTGAAAATGTGTTTTGATTCACTCTGGAGCTGAAGGTAGCTGGAAAAACCACTTCTTCTCCCCCCCTCCCCCCCTTTAAATCTAGAATGCCTTATGCCTATTTTATTGCCTTATATTGCCTTTTATAGCATATGTAAAACCCTTTCAGTAATGCACAAAGGAACATGGTTAACAAGGATTACATCTTTCCACCAATTTTTACATGAGTATTAGGCTTTGAAGCAAAATCTGGTTTTCCTGCCCTCAGAGTGGGTATCAAAACAAACAAGCAAAAACCCAGGCACAAACCAGTCAATTTCCCATTATAATCAATTTGGGAATTGGCTACTTTCCTGAGGCTAACAAGCTCAATGTGAATTCAATTACGCCAAGTATTTTTCCCATGTAGTGTTCAAAACTACGTTAACTGCCCTCACCAAAGCCTAGTAGGAAAATGAACTTGCACCTTTCATTTTTCTCTTTCCTGCTCCATCCTCCATTATTATTTCTTGCTTACTTCTGTGAAGTGCTGAAATGGGCTTTTCTCCTCTCGGTGGGCCAAATCCATTGAGAAATGAGGAAAAAGGAGCCCAAGTTTTTCTTATAAAATAATATTTATTTATTTTTTTTTCCCCTGGGTCGACTTCTCTTCAAACCTGGTCAGACCCCAAAGCGCTTTTGCTCTGCTTATACTGAGTGGACCTAATTGTTTCTGGACTTGTGCATCCAAGCTGTATTCACAGGGCCAATGTTTTTGGTTTTGAGTGGTGTTTTGGAGTAGGTGGGTGGGGTGGGTGTTTGCCTGGGTTTTCTTGTTTTTTTGTTTTTTAAAAATATTATTCTTTTCTTGGGTGGTGGGTAATACACTTTCACTTCTAGTAGTACTAGTCAAAGTAGAAAATACCTCCTGCAATCTGAATGTCACCACAGTGACCTTCCCTTGTTTTCATCTTCTTGCTCAGGTTTTCCTTCACTTCTGTTGTTTTTTTCTTTTCTTTAACCTACTGGCCTTTTTGGTGCTGTTTCAGTCAGCTCTTGATAATCTGAGTGAGCCTTCTGTTTTTGCTCTTTCATATACTTAATATTATGTAGATTAAACAGAAAGCTACAAACTACTCTCTTACTGTACTTGCATGCTTCAAAGTTAGTGCAAACTGTTTGGAAACCTAAAAAATGAAGGGACCTAGAATATGGATGTGTTGAAGTCAGCTTGCACATGCTGTCCGATAGGTAAACTGCTGGTTTTTGTCTCTAAACGTTTGTTACCTTCTAAGGAATTATTACTAATGTAAATGCTGACACTTGCTACTCTCATTCTGCGTGGCTATGCATTATTCTACTTTTGCTTTGCAATCTCTGTTAGAGAGAGGCTGGGATGTGTGAACATGGAAATTGCATTAAAGGTTCAGGTTATGTTATTTCTGATAATGGGGGACACTCAAGTGGAATTAAATGCAGGCAACTGAGTTAACAGAGTGATCTGAATTTCTTCTAGATTTTTTTCAGAAGTTGGCTTTCGCCCTGGATAACATGAATATCCTTGAGTGGGTTTTTTTTCCTATTGCATGTAGTTTTGTGTATTTCTATTAGGATTAGATGGTTATGTAATTTCTCTGAAATCTTCTAACTCTTGACCTCATTGATATATTTTAACACTAGTTTTCATAGACAAATTATACAACTTTTCACCTTGAAAAGATGGGGGATACACAACTATTATATTTCAGCAAGCTATGCTTCATGCTTCCTTGAGTCCCATAAAGTAGTCTGCCAGGTTTGTTTTTTTTTGTACATTATCAGGTCTGTTTTCTCTCAATGTTTAGTAAGTCATATTCATTTTTCTATTTTACGTGTTTGTGGAGTGTGTGATTTTTTCAAGTGTTAAACTCTACACTCTGAAGAGAAATTGTACATAAACAACCTCAATTGCAAAGGGTAAAAAATATATTTCTAGTTGATTGCTAGCCTAGGCACAAGGTGTTGAAATTGCCTTTAGTCAATAGCTTAATGTGTGTTCTGGCCATGTCTCAATCTGACTATTCCCAAATAGTACAAGCATTTTTAATAAATATTTGTATGTCAGTTCTTTGGGAGGAGAGCTTTAAAGCTGATATATTAGTTAACTGAGAAGTGTATGTATTATATGGGTCACACGGAAGGATAATTTGACTCTTGAACCGTAAAAGAAAAGTTAATACACAAGAATAGGTGGGTCTCAAAATTACATCTCTGGGATTGAATCCCAACAAATAACACTGAATGAATGTATTTGGGTTTGCAAACTAGCTCAGGCAGTCCATTCTCCAACTGGTGGCAATCCTATATGGAAATGTAAGCCCACCTTCAACCTGCTGTAAGAACAAGGGGATGGAGAGTTTAGCTGAACTACATTGACTGTTTTCAGAGCCGGTAATAATCTCTAAGGGGAAAATCCTTGAATAGAATACCTTTGACAGAATTTATTATCCTGCAGCTTAAAAAAAAAAAATAGTTGTGGAGAGGGAGGGATGTATCCCTCAGCTCTGATGTCTCCTCAGATTTGTAGATACCTCTACTATGGGGATGTACTCTGCTTCAGTATGCCAGAACTAAGTTTCTCACATGTATTTATTTAAATTTCAGAAACCATTGCAACTCCTGCTACATGAGGATTTCAGAACATTAATTAACTTCAAGTTTTGATTTTCAAATAAATATTTACAGATAAATCCTAGAGTGGTTTTATCTTTTGGCATTGGGGGTAATGTGGTTGTCTGTGCCTCTTCGTTTCTGTACTAGTGCCATCTGGTGACTAAATGTTGCTATGGAGCCCTTCCTCCTGCTGCGGGAAGGATGCGGATGGGTTTGCTTTATGACTATAAATTCGTGGATCAGGAGGAACCATGTATAAGAACACCTTGGGTCTTTGCAGAGGGATCAAGCTAATCGTCCACTTCTGGTAAAAGCAGTCCTGAGCCTGATGCTTTAGAGAGGCTATTCATCTACGGTGAATTAATTTTAATGCTGGAGCGATTAGCTGAACTACCGAGCTACTACAGTTCATAATCTGTCAGAGCTGAATAAACTGCCTTTTGGTAATTTGGGGTGAGACAGCAATATGGTTTTGGAATCAGTGGTCATCACCTTGAATTTCAGCTTGTAGCTGTCTGCCAGCAGGTTCAAAGGATGGACTTGCTTTTTTTTTTATTTATTTTTTTTTTCTGTGGGAGACAACCTTCTGAGCCCTTTCAGACTCGCATTACTTGACTCATCAGTTTATATTGCACTGCCTTTTCAGTCGGTACCACATACATATGTTTCGCCCACTAGCTCTTTGCAAAGGTCATTGTAGGGTGGCCAAGAACAACTAGCTTTTAAAGAAGAGGTCTTCCCAGAACATGGTCCAGAAATGGATTAAAATTCTTCTGAAATAGGCTTTAAAATCTCAAGTTTCCCAACATTTAAACTGAAATAATGTGTTCTTATTTTTCTCCAAGTACTTGTTGTATGAAACAGTGCTCTGTCATCACATTGTGATGATAGCTTGGCTTGTAGTGCTTCAGCATGCCCAGTAACTGCCATCAGCACCTCTCTTCCTTCACTGTTATTGCTCCTGTATTGCACTGCATTAATTAAAGCCTAGGGGAGCAAGAGAACAAGATTCCTGGTAAAGGATGAGTCTAACAGAAAATGAAGAGTTGGAAGTAAAGCAAGAGCAGAAACAGGAATTTCTGCTTTTGTCTCCAGAGCTGAGGTTTCAAGGGTCCATGTGAGCTGCCAGACTGTTTGCTAGAACACTCACAAAACAGCGCTGGTTGCTAGTTGTTAAGGTCTTGGCATCTAAAATTTCCCTTTTGAAGGTGCAAAGAGGAGTCAGCATTGGGCTGCATTTTACCTGTTTTGGGTCTGGGGTTGGAACTGTTTACAAAATAAAACCAGCCTGTTCTCATGGGATAATGAAACCTTCTGGGCTTTGCTGGACAGCTGAAGCTGTGAGACTGGGGTTCATTCTGACTGCTTTGTTAATCCATTCTTTTTGTATTCAGGGAAAATAACAGACTGACAGTTCCAGGAAAATATATTTGTATGATAAACTGCTTATAACAAGCACCTGTTATATTATTTTGGAACTTGACAATATATTTTAAGAAGTGACCTCTCTCTCCTGAAAAACTCTGAGAGTAGAAATTTCTTCCTGGAAAAATACCTATAAGTTTATAGATTTGTATTATGCAAAAGCATATATGACTATGTAGGAGCATGCACCTGTACACTCCTAGGAAAAGCCCAGAATTTCTGAGAATAAAGCCTGGCTTGAGTTTTCAAGGCCAGTTGCTCAGTGATTACTGAAACCCCTGCCTTTTCAAAACCCTGCAAGCTGAAGAGTCTTGGTCTGCAAGCACCCAAAATCTTTACATCTTTGAAAATTCTTGACCGTGGATCCATGCCTGAACAGGAATTGTGAAAACCATACATAGCATCCTGTATTAGCAGGTGTGTGTTATTTCAGCAGCATGAAACTGGAATAGAGACCCACTGGAGCCTGGAAAAGGTGCCAACTGGTGAGGATGTTCCATTGGCATGAGTGTGTGCTAAGTTCAAAATTGGAGATGTCCACTTCCAAACCCAGTTCGAATGTAGCCTGGGATAATGCAACAGCTATGATCGCACTCTTTCCTGAGTTTTCTGTCATTTGATACTAAAATTCAAGGAAGCTTTGTACTATTTTGTACAGTTTCTAAGAAGTCTGAGCAGATCAATGAGAATACCACTTATCCAAGAAGAACAGACTAAGTTTTTTACTTACAAGGGTTCACTTCAGAAGCTTATTATCTTTCCTTAAAAAATAAGCAGTGCTTACTGGATTTAAATCAAATAGCATGATTTAAAAAAATATACATCCAAATGTCCTGCCTAAGGTATTACAGTGCAACTTTTTATTGCATGCTCTATACCTCAGCTTATTCTGATCTTAATTTCTTTGTCCCTCTGGTTTACTTGGATTGTAGGGATACAGACAGTCTTCAGGGGTTGAGTTTTGTTTTTTTAACCATTGTGTTATAACTATACATGAGGTTTGTTTTTCAGTTGTAGGCCATTTTAAGTAATAGTTGAGGGGGAAAACCATCATGTTTGTTGGACAGATCTTGATGTCTTTTGTATATGTATTGAAAGGACTTGGTGTATGATGATGCAGTGATATTTAGTCACTTCTTACATACAGAGAATGCTAGAATTTTTTGCTTCAGATTAGATGGTGTGAATCAGCACACTGAAGAGTTCTGAATAGCCATCCATTTCATTAAAATATACTGGCTTCATGTTCATCATCTTTGTGTGCAGTTGCAGAACTTTGGATTTATTGATTCTCCTGGTTTCACCAACCTGTACATATTCTGCATTGTGCCGAGTAATAAGAAACGGAATTAAACTCCTTTCCTGAATCAGTCTTTGGAATTAGTTGTTAACACAGCATTCATTAGCATTTGAGTCAAGATGTGAACCTACTTTCTCCTTTCCAGAGGCTTCTTTGCTTTGCCTTGGTCACTGAGGTTCTGAGTTGCAATCCTGAAGCTAAAATTATGCAAAGAAATCAGAGGTAGATACTTTCTGACTGTGTTTTATTTGAAGTCAGCTCTAGCAATCAAGTTTGTATTTTGAAATCTGTAGTATTTAAAAAAATATTGTGGCACCAATCTGTGGAAGCACAAGTCTACAATTCCAAGAAGAATTTTTGTTGCAATGCAACACTTCAGAATTATTTACTCTGAAGGAGCTGGCTTGTGAAAACTCTGGTCTTGATTGAGAATTAATTGACATTCACCATTATTGAAAATAGTCTTAAAGATAATTCATTTATTTATGTTAACAAATCAAGGACCTGAAGATATTTTGTTTAAAGAATACAGTTCCCTAAGACCTTGCTATCCTCTTTTGGCAAAGACATGGAAGTAAAGAGGTTTGTAGATGATTCATGAACTTCCTTGCATTTCATGAAGACCTTTCAGCAATGGAGAAGACCGAGCTAAAAAAGACAGTTGAAGGTCAGTAATTTGAAGAGTTAGAGAATCTGTCTTTCTACAACAGCCATAGCAGGAGACAAGATGCTCTGAATAAGGAGAGAGATTGCTGAGGTGCAGGGTATAGGAGCAGCACAGACTGGTGCGAGGTTGTGGTCCCATTGACCATGGGACATAAGGTCTCTGTGTCTTTCCCTGGAGAAGACAGCTAATGCTGTTCAAGCAACTGATATCAGTATCTTTCCAAGTCATTTCCATAGAGGCAAAGAAAGGGTTAAAGTTTGTGTGTGGGGAAAGGCTGATGGTCCTATCCTCTTATCCATATGTTTATGATTTGGCTGTGAGAGATTCACCTGCTAGCCTTTGGATGGGGATCGGTGGAAACTCTACTGAATTCCACAGCCACTCTGTTTCTTAGCCTTTGCAAGCAGGACCACAGCATGCCTGAGTGTAACTATCTGTTTGTAGTATAAGCAGTAATAATTCTCTAAGATAGCGTGTGAAAATGGTCATAGTCTTTCAGCACTGAGACTCCCTCATGTATTTTAGAAGAGTGGGCAAAATCTTTAACTTGCTTTTATCCAGCCTGTTTGGACCCTACTGGCACAAACCAAACAAATATCTAAAAAACAGCTTCCTAGGCACAATTAACTTCAACAACTGTCTTTATGAGGCTGACAGATACTTACAGTATTTTTAGGTATCAACACAAAGGTATGATTCATTAAAAACTAAATATCTTGTGGGTCAGAATAAATGAGCTGTATTTTCAAAGTATCATCTTAGACATGCATACAGGCCTATTTAAGACTAGGGAACATGGACACCATCTAGAAAATTGTTGTATACCTGTTTATTTCTTCCTTAGAGCTTGATGTTACCATCTTTATTCATGCATGCTTGAGCTGTACTCATGTACTCACATCATGTGAATGGAGTTGCTGAAGATGACAGTCAGGAGTGTGTGCTCCAACTATGAACCTTTCTTAGCTGGCAGATCTAATGACATGGGAAATCCTTTTCTCAGAGTTTGCCCAGCAGCTTGAAACTAATTTTCTATGACCCTTACATGATGTAGGGACTTATGTTGTAGAAAGACTTGTGTGGATATGTTACGGTTTGAGAAAACTCGTAACAAGCTATTGTCGTTTAAACAATTATCACCCAGTGACCCCTCCCCACCCGGAAAGGGGAATCGGGGAACACAAAGAAACACAAGGGTTGAAATATAAATAGATTTAATAGACTAAGACTAAATAGTTAACAATAATATTAAAGGACCATTATTAATCCTGATAGTGATATAAGATATACAGGAGTTATACTTGGCCAATTCTATCTGCAGGAAGCTGTGCACTCCCAGCAGGGACAGCAAATGGTGGACACTGCCAGCGCAATGGCTTCAGGAGGAAGGGGTGGCCTCAGGGGTCCGGCTCCTTCTTGTCCCTGTACCTGGCAAGGCTTGAAAACACTAACCTTGAATCCCACAGAGCCTGGCTGGCTATAAAATAAATATTTTAACAAATTCACACACTAGAGTCTTCTAAAACTGCAATTTTCCCTGGCATTAGAAGAGAAGTTAGTCCTGTGTGTCTCAAGCCAGGATAGGATATTTCACTTCAGTGGGCCATATCCTTCCTGATTCTTTGCAAGGAGAGGAATGTGCCTGGAGATGCAGTATACTTGTAGACTCAAGACTCGTATTTTAATCCAGTACAGCAGCAAACTAGGAGGTAGGCTGTAATTTCAAATCACACATGGATAGGATGTTGCACTTTGAAACAACCATTTTCCTGACAGTCATCCTAAACATAAGAAACACTTCCTCTTGTGCATACTGAAGAATGTGGCTTTTGCATCAGGTTTCCTCTTGCTGTGCATCACCTTGTTCCCATCTCCCACCATCTAAAAATAGATGGAGCACAGTACTGTTTACATTACATTAAAAATGAGTTGCTTGCAAAGGGAAATGGACTGAGGATACACAGCAAGCTGTATCTGATTAGTGGCAGAGACTAATTGTGTGTCAGGTCTCTTTCTTTCTTTCTTTTCTCCCGCTCCTCCTTTTCAACCCCTACCCACTCAGAGTTTACAGTCTTTCAAATATTATATGACTTCTGACTGACCATGGATGAACACAGAGGATGCCCTTTTCCTTATGCATCTCTCAGTTGCTACATCCAGCTGCCTGCTTTTATTTGGCTGTGGCAATGTGGAGTGGAGTCTGTGTCTGTCAGATTAATTTCCCTCACAGTTCCCTGAGGCACCATCAGGTCACAGTGAGCATCCGTAATAGACTGCTGTCCCTGCTGTGCTGACTCACCCCCACTGGTTATCAATGGTGAACTTCAGTGACAATCAGAGGGGCACAGGGAGCTGTTTCTGTTTTTAAAATATTTACAGTATAAGTTAAACTTATGAATAAATCAATATTTACATAAAGAATGAATGAGAGCAAGGGTTTTAACCCCAGGTTTGAAGGTTTGTCCCATTCTGGGTTTTCCTTTTGTCCGTGCATAACCAAATCATAGCAAGGGGAGGAGCTCCAGCAGACAAGAATGAGAGAGATGCTTTCTGCCTGGCCCTGAGCAGATGTGGGGAACAGTTTTCTTTGGTGGAAATACTCAGGTTCAATCCCATTGTCTTTGTCTTTCAGGGTCTGAACTCCCGTCTTTGGTAAATGCCTTTATCACCAGTGCTATAGGTGTTTCTTCTCTGTCTTATTAGGCAGGAGACTGCCTCTCATACTTGGTAGGATATTTTGACCCCAAACTCATTTAAATTCAAGAGACTTTTTTTTTTTTGGGGGGGGGGTGTCTGAAGTCTTAGGTGGGTATCAGCAAAATGAATAACTACATAAAATTCTCTAGCCTTTCTGGCTGTATAACTAGGTTTGTAAGTTAGGAAGTCTACAGGCACACTCTGCCTTTTCAGCTTAAATTCAGAAATGTGTTGCTTGAAAAGGCTGTACTTCATCAGTGTAAAAAGTACAGGTTTTATGATGATTAACTCTTAGATCTACTTCAGAGCAATTTTAAAAGAGGCAGAATGTGGGCAGGTACCAATTACCTGTCACAATTAGTGTGCATCTTATTGTACATATTTAAGAAATTAATGACAGTGGGTGGGTAGAACTGTCTCGTTACTACTAATTAATATGATACATCTTTAGTAGGCCATTGGCAAAATAAGAATACCAATTAAATGTGATGTCAATAGAGTTATTAATTATAGGAGAACAAATATACTTGAAGTCCAGTAACAATAGTGGGAAACAATCTGTGCTTTTTCCGGAGACATTTCAGTTCCTCTCCTACTTGAAAAGCAAGTGTATATTTTATCTTTCGTATTTATTGGAAATCATTCCTAAGAAGTGTATTCAGTTAATATTGAACATTAAAAAAATGACTTTTTGTGGCTGCTTGATAACTTTCTTATCCTGCTTCCTCTATTCCTTTTTAACATTTTCAACAATAGCATGGAATAGCATGTACCAAGTGTCTATATGCTTAAGAGTTTAGTTAATATAAACTCAAGATAGTGTTTCTCAATGTCTCCTCTTTCTAGTATTCATCTTTTCTTTCTCTATGTTAACTGCTATTCGTAATGAAAGGAACAGACCTATCCCTTCATGCGAACTTTCGTGAGACTATGCCTACAGATCACGTAACTTGGCCAAACATGAAAAAATCACTACAGAAATATTAAAAATCATATTAAGACAAAGAATGCTAGGAAAAAAATATCTGGAGCTGTGTGAATGATCTGTTAGCTTTGAATCAGTGATTTTGAAAAATTTAAAATCAGGTGAAACTGAAATCTTATTTTTATATTTCTTTTGCTAAGCTGCAGACATATGCTTTAGTTAAAATGAAACAATTATTTTAGCTAGAAGTGAGTTACTTTAAAGCAAATTTAAGAGTTTTTAAGCCTTTCTTTTTAATGAAAAGTCTAAGATTCAAATCTTTTTGTTTCATTCAGAGGTGGGATTTGAATCCAGGTTTTTCTGCCTCCCAAGTGAGTGTCAGGAACATGATTGTCTAGTTCTGTCCCTTTAAATAAGCATTGGGTGAATATTCATTGGATACAAAGACTATGCCAAGTGGGTTGTCCCAATTTGCATGCCACTCGTTCATCAAACAACAGACCTGTTCAGGCTGGAAGGGACTGCTGGGGATCTAATGAAGCCCGCGGCTCAAGGCAGAGCTAGATGTGGGGTCAGATCTGGCTTCATCCAGTTGAGTCATAAAAGCCTACAAGGATGGAGACTGCTCAGCCTCTCTAGGCAACCTGTCCTACTCCACTACCTTCATGGGGAAAAGGTGTCTCATATCCAGTCTGAATCTCTCTCAAATCAATTTGTGTCTCCTGTCTCTTGTCCTCCCACAACTCACAACAGGAGAGCCTGACTCCACCTTCTTGATAAGCTCCTTGGAGGTATTGACAGACTACTGCTAGATCCTCTTGAAGCCATCTCTCAGGTTGAAGAAGCCCTGGTCCCTCATCCTCTTCTCACAGGGCAAGTGCTCCTGTCCTCAGTGATCCTGATTACCTTATGCTAAACTTGCTCCAGTTTATCAGTATGATTTTTTTTTTCCTGTTGTCTATATGCAGTTACTATTAGTAAGTTGATCAGATCTAAAGACTTGAAGACTTTCAGTTAAAGAGTTAGAGTGCCTCTTCAGAGTCATGGGGATTTCAGAGGAGCTTTTATCTTTTTTTCTTTTTTCATCTTCAGTACCCAGCTCTGCATCTCACTGCTGGGTAGAGACTTTACATTTTGTGATCAGAGCTTAAGTCCCTTTTGGAAGCTTCTATTCATTGAACATTTTCTTTTTTTTAAAGTATGGAAAAATATATTAGCTCAGTATTGTATAGAGCTTTAATGTAATCCAAAATATAATTAATGAGTATTTAAAAAAAAAAAATGCTAGCCAATTTATAGGATATTTTACTGCTCTATTCTGCTATTCTCCAGGATGAAATTTTTGAAAGAAAATACCTGTTTTCAGCACTCTGTGAACAATATTGTGTGTCTGTTAAGCAAAGTTAGTTATCCTTTGCAAGTATGGAGTCTTTGAAGAAACGGGAGAAAAAATCCATTTGGAAAGTCTGAAATTCTACCTAAAAGCTGAAAGTAATTTTTAGCTCTCATTTTGTTTCAGGACTGGAAGCAAGAGGTGGGTTTCCATTGGGGAAAATGGAAAATGTCTCCTTTCCAATTATCTAAATCTTCCCAACAAGTCATGGTTTACTGAATTTCAATTTTGCCATAATTTTAATTCCTTTAATAAATTTTTCAAGATGAGAGCAAGCGCTGGAAAGGAAAGGTTTGCAAGTGTCAGGAAGGAGCCAGAGGGTGAGGGAGGTATTTCTTCTGATTGTGGAAGGTTGTTTTTTTTTTTCTGCTGTAGCTGCTGGTCCATCCAGTTCCATTGGCACCAACTGGAGCAGAGACCTATACACCTACAATATACACATACAAAGTGGGAAAACAGTGATTTGGACAGCAACCTACCTTCACCAGCTCACGTGGGTCTCTTCCAGCCAGATGTAGTCCCAGGTGGATGCCTGCTTGTTCAGAGCTAAACATTGGGACTGTCTAATTTTGACAAAACTGGTATTTGCAGTTGTTTGTGAGATTAAAGAAATCCATGGGCAAGATATTATTAGGGACCCACCACTTACTAATGGTTATTTGTTCTACAAGCTTGGAGGACAACACAGAAAAGGAAAGCATTAGAGACAGAAAAGCTGTCTAGTAGCTGATGAAGGGCAGAAAGCCCCATCTGAGGAAACATGGAAGTCACCTGAGACTGAACCAGTCAGTGACACCAGGTGGAAACATAGCCAGTAGATTGAGGGAGGTGATTATCCCTCTCCCCTCATCATTTGTTAGACCAAATGTAGAGTCCTGTCTTCCTGCTCCACCTCAGATACAAGAAAGATGTTGATGAACTGCAATAAGTTTAGCAGAGGGCCCTTAGGATGATCAGGGCTGGTGCCCTTCTCCTGCGGGGAGAAGCTGAGGCCTGTGCCTTGTGTAGCCTGGAAAAGAGAGAGCTTCATGAGGACCTAATAGCAGCCTGTCAATACATGTGAGGAGCTTATTGTGCTGGTGCAACCAGGCTCTTCTGTAGCGAGTCATGGAAGGACAATACAGCAGATATAAACTGCCTAGAGACCTCCTGATGTCTCTTCTCATCTTAATTTTCTCCTGATCCATTTTCTGTGATCATAATAAGCTTCTCCTATCCCCAAGGACCCATCCTTGGCATAGGATGAACTTTTAACTCGGTGTCTTGTGCTGATGTACAGAAGGCTTTGACAGTGTATAATAACTGTTGGTTTGGAAGTGGGGAGCAGAAATATTGAGGCAGGAATGGACGGGTGAATTATGAAATTATAGGGAAAAGACTTGTAAACTCTGCAGGATTTTGAACGTAGGAAGAGGGTAGGGTAGTTGAAAGCCATCCAACAAGGGAAGTGAAATATTTCCTTTTGAGGAATGCGTGCTCACCCCTCAGTCTCTGTGAGTGTTATAATAACCTCAGTTGTAATATTTGAGACTGCATTATTAATATGCTGTGGGATGCAAATGATTTGACACGAGAGAATGCATTGAAGAACTGCAAGTAGAGTTTCCCAGTGGAGGTGGAGAGGCTGCCTGCAAAGCTGCATTCCAGCTGGCCACCAAGATTTTATGAGTGTGTCAGTTCATGAAGTGTGGAGACTTTTGGGGTTTGTCAGCTTTATTTCTTCACTTTATTTTCATTCAAGAGCCTTCCATTTGGCTTGGTAGCAGACTAATCACCTCTCCCCTTTGATTACTTACTGCACGTAGTTTTGAATGCTGTTGCAAAATGTTGATACCTCTTGTATTAATGAAGTTTCTGCTGTGAGGGCAGGCAGCTCTGTCAAGGTGCTTTTTCGTATTTGATTAATTGTCAAACAGGACAAAAGCTATACTTTTTCCAAAGGCTCAATGTATAAATTGTCACTCCTTTTCTGTGTTAAATTCCAGCAGAGCTATTATTATTGGAAGGGGATCAGCAGCCTCCTCCTAACATCTTGAAAAATAGTTTCGTTGCTGCTTTGACCCCAGCTACCACCCTCAATCTGTCAGGTTTTAAAAGATCAAGTGTTGCATCACTTTCACTTCTGCTCTTCTATACTGCCTTCAATTTGATGGCTGCAAATATTCCCAGACACTTGCAAGATAGCTGACTACTGCCATGTTAGAGGTATGAAGTGAAAGAAGTAGTGAAAACAAGACATGGGTAATGTAGGGAATTAATTTTGGGGATAGATTAGAAAAGAAGATGGATCTTCTCTTATTCCCGTGGCTGCAAGCCCTTCTGTCTGTCTGAGGCTTTGAATGTTGTTCAAGTAAAGGCGTTGAAGGTGGGAAAATGTGACATGGAAACAGCAGCATTTGTGATCGCTGTAGAATTTGTTTTGTAAGGCAAATAGTAGGGTAGTATTGTGAAGCGAGGCTGGATGCACAGATGTTAGTTTTCAAGCAGAAAACTTGAAGGCAGAAGCCAGTGGACTTCAGGACAGCTGGAGATGAAACAAACTGAGACAATAACTCAAAAATATGCTGCTGCTGCTGCTCCCTGGACCAGCTAGAAATCAAACAATGTTCACTGATGTTGTTTGACTTTTTTTGTTACCTCCTTTCTCTTCTTCCACGTGCCTTCCTCCATCCTTCTACTAATGTGGTATTTTGAATGTCATATCCAAACAACACTTGAGTATAATCTTATAGTTTATTTAATACATCATTTTCAGGGTGATTTATTACTAAATCTTGTTGTTTTCATTAGAGCTGCATTTTCTTTGGGGGTCAACCTGAAATACTTTGGCTGAGCATCAGACTGAGACCGAGACAGAAGGATGCTAGCAAAGTGAAAAACTTCAGAGAAGACCCTAGTAATGTTCTGTTATTTTTTGGTTTGTTTTGGGCTGTATTTCATCCCAAATTCCCTAAATTAGAGATTTAGGTTTCAAAATTCAATGTAGGCAACAATGATAATGTTCTCTGGTAAGTAACAGTTTCAGTAATCTCTCATTTAGTCTTAAAATTTTACACAAAAGATTTTATTTTTGCTTAGATAGTTTCAAAACCTTTCTTTGGAGATTTTGTAACTCTGACCTACAACATCACATAGGAGGAGTAAGTTCTATATAATTTTATTTTATATTTTTCTGCAATGCTTGTTTTATGGGTATGCAATGATAACTCTTCCCAGTGTTCCTTGATTCAGTCTTCCTCCTAGCTCAATGCATTTCCTGATCCTACTTGTCACTTAAGGAGGCAACAATATATTTGGGAAAGGACATTTCTGTCTCAAGATTGTTGGCATCAAGGTTGTATTTGACATAAGATGTTTCATGGGAGCATTTTGAACTGGCAGCACAATTAATTTTTTACTGAATAATGCCCAATAGATCACAATAAATACCTAGTGTGGTATATAGAATTTCTCAGTGTTAGCGATAAGACTAATGAAATAAGTAACCCTGCAAAGAGCATTTTGCCACGCTGTGTATATTTACATTGTTCTGCAACCTCCTGTTCTCATTTGTTGTATTTACCATGCAAATGTGCTTACTTTCAGCCACTTCCAGTAACTGACTTTAATCATACTGTGTTCTCCCTAGAAAAGTAACACTTCCACTTCTGTTTACTATTAAATGTCAAAGGCAGTTTGATACTTGAATATAATTTGGGAAATTTGACTTGCAGGGTAGTTTGGTAGAATTTTTCCTGTGCATTGTTTTTGTTGGTTTTTTTTTTTTTTGAAAGAATGAACATAAATGCTTCATTAAGCCTCATAGACTGAAAAACAAAATATTTCTATAAATGCAGCTTGTACTAATTCCCAGACTTGTAGCAATTGTAGTAATAACTGTCTACATACGTTATTACGGGCTGATATTTTATTTTACAGGATGGGAAAATAGAGACACAGAAATGATTTGAGGTCTAGCCTCAGTCAGGACAGGGAATAGAAGTGTAGTTTTTGGGGTCCCAAAATGCCCAATCTCTGCTATTCCAGAAAAAAAAACAAAAAACAAAAAACAAAAAAGCAGGGGAAAAACTTAAAATGTTCATCTATGTAGCTTTGATATTAATACAAAAACTTATTTATAATTTTTAATAACATCAGGAGGAGGACAAGCAAATCAGCATTTTACATCTAAGAGATGACAAAAGCAAGATAGGGATAGGAAATAGCAGTGTTAGAAGACAGTAAGGGAGTCACAGCCAGAGTTGTTGTGGAGGAAGTCCTGGGTCATTTTGAATTTGTCATTAAATGCTTCTGCTGTCAGTTGCAGCACAGAAGTTACATGAAAGGAATGAAACCTGGAATGGACAAAACTCTCATTGTTGAACAATTGAGATGGTCATATGAAGACACTTTTCTAATCTGTTCTCTTAATGTAATCAGTTGATGGCCAGCCTGAGAATTGCAGTTATCTCATGCAAGCTTTTCAACAGCATCAGCTTCAACTGGCCATGCAACAGCTCCTCTACTAATTGTGGTCATTAATGAGCTCCTTGACTTTTCTCTACAGTGAGGAATATGGATTCAAAACTTCTTACTTTTTCTTTCCATTCAAAAAGGGGGTTATATACTGTATGTGTGTGTATTTGTGTGTGTGTATAATAGAAGCAGTGAGAAACTACCCTGTATATCAGAGTCCTTGAGTGCAATTACCCCCATGTATGGTAAACCGATTTTTCCTCGTGAACTTTAGTTGTCTTGCTACATTCCTCAAAACAGACTCCGAAGAAGCCTACTCACTGTACAAACATCTAGATTTAAAAAGAAACATATTAAGATAGCATATTAGTAAAAGATCTTTCCCTCATCCAGAGCTAAGAATAGTTATCAGACCTTGATATCATTCTAACTTTTAAATATCCTTCTTTGAAATTTTTTTTTTAAATGAATATATGCCCCAATGGCTAATATTTTGGCCATTATCTTTCTGTACCTTTTAATTGTGAAGAAAGGTTTATTGCTGTCAGAGAGAAAGCTGTGAGTGACATCTCCCTCCAGGGGCTCATTGCTAGAGGAGCCAAAGGGTCTTTATCAAGTGTCTTAAGATTTCAGGGCAAGCTCTGATTTGATTGAGGAACATTGTGATTTCTGCCACTAGTTCTTTTGTTTTGTGCAGCTTGAAATAAAGGGGAAGGCATCAGAATATGATTAACAGTTATAAAGGTTAAGATACTATTTTCTTTAATAATGCAGAATTACTTTTGTTTTGTAATAAAAGTTTACTTAAACTTGTAGCTTTTTTTTTTTTAATATGTTCTTCTCCCAAATCTGTAAAGCTTGTCTTAATTGCAAAAGCATAGACTCAGTTTGGGTTACATACAATGTAGTGAGCTTGCTCTAGTTTACAGAAAGGATTTCTGGCATGTTTATTCACATTTACTAGGTTTATTTTAATATTTTTTGTTTGTTTTGTTTCTCCTTTCTTCTCTTTTCCTTCTTCTCCCCCAAGATATGAATTTCTTGGGGTCAGTGAGTTATAAGCCTCTCAAAGTAACAGTCAGTCTGTTATTGAATTACTTTCTTTATAGTCACTCAGTAGCATAACGTGGCTGGCATGGGCCCTGGGTGAAAGAAAGAAAAAGGGGATCCTTTCCTCTGGATCAGCTGCTGGCACTCGTCTTCCTCCTTGTCCCTCTTACTTTGATCACTCTGTTCTGTGAACTCTTCTAAAATGTTCCATTATGTCAGTATGCATTTGAGGAGAGGTTGGACAAGATTCCCTGAAAAAAGACACTTTCCTGTAGAAAGGGCAATTTGAGTAGGTAGTTTTGTTCAGAGAGGAAAATACCTTGTATTGTACATTGGTACCTTTACCCGTTACACAATTTTCTCTCTCTGGTAATGGATTCCATTAATCTGTTGTACCAAGTTAGTTCACAGGTGAAGGAATATTTGTCCTGGTGTGGCTTCGGAGGATGCACGTAGTAGCCTGTGTTCATGATGGAGACTTGTGTGGGTGCAGAGAGCAGTCTGTGGCAGGGTGCTTTGTGGCAGCATGCTGAAATGCTTTCTGTCTTCTTAGATCAGCTCCAGGTTTAGAGTCAGAGCACTGAACTGTGAGCAATGACATGGAAAGCGTCGAGGGTGTAACTCTGTCAGTACAGACACTATGGCCTTTGCAGAAACCTATAGATGGGAAAGGATTCACACCTGTGTTGTAGACAAAATCATTTGCAGAAGACACGACAGTGGCTAGGTGGATGTAATAGTGGAATTCTGAGGTGAATGTTTTCCAATATTACTCTTATAAATTACTATGAAAAATCATTCTCTAAGCAATATAAACTCAGGGATGGTGGTACAAACAGACTACAAAACATATCTTGGTTGTCTCTTGGATGCTTTGTAACTATTGGACGATAGTGTGTTGACTTTATTGCTATTTCTCAAACTTTCAGTTGTGAATTGAGCACCAAATGCAGTTAGAGACCTACCAATTAATTGGGGCTTGCATTAACTCACTATCAAGGGCAGGAGAGTAGTTAGTTACTTCCAGACTCTTCAAATAGCAGACTTGCTCAAGAAAGTGGAAGTGTGAGTGTGGCAATTGAATCGGAAGGGAAAGAAGCTCCCCTGGGTTTGAAGAAAGCTTTGCAAACCTACAGATGCTACCAGTCAGCATGTACCAAGCACATCTACAAGGTGGCTGTCTGCTTTGTACATACCTTTCCCTGGCCATGGAAAGGCTAGAAAAGCATATACTGAAGCCAAAGGGGAGAGAGGGTTGGTGGATACCTTCTGAACATGTATTATTACAGTTACAAAGATGTTGTTATCACGGTGTAGAGCTGGTTGAAACAAGTAGGATTTATTTTCTGGAGAGGAAAGGGGGGAGCATTTTCAAGAAATTATTTATTGGCTGGAAAGATGAATGTGTGAGAAATGTGCCTAGGTGAGTTAGAGGGCGCTGTGCTCTGTGCTGCTCTTGTCACTCTGCTCCATAGATGCATGTCAGCTCTGTCTCCCTGTATTTTCTGTCTTCCATCTTTTGCTGTATCTACTTGACCTACAAAAATGGTGGATCCAGAGGTGCTAGAAGCTGATGAATCCTTGTCAGCTGGAGCACCAGGATTTTCCCCTCACAATTTTAATAACAAAATTATATGTGCGTGTGTGCAACCTACACTCGTAATTTCCAACACTGGCAGGTTCACCAGTACCTTTTGGCTCTTCAATCCATGTCAGGACATCTGTGTACACAATCTTTGGGTCTGTTATGAGACCCTCCTAGAAAGAACCTTTAAGCTGCTTTCATTATAGGTGAGGACTTTAAGCCTCAATTAAGTGACTTTAATGTCACTTTTTCCAGAACTACACAACATTTTCCCACATTCATTAATTAAATACTTGTAGCCATCTACCTTTCATCACTGAATATCTTAATTCCCTAATGTTTTCTTACATAAATTAATCTATGTACTTTTCTGTTGTATGAATTATTTAAAAATTATTTTAAAGCCTTTCTGTAGTCTACATTACTTTATCCTTTCTCAGAAGGCTCTTCTGATTTGTAGGCTGAGTTCTTACAAGTTGCTACTGCTCAGTCTGACCTGAGCTTTTCAGTGTTTTGATTCTTAATAAAGTCAAACCTAGGCTAAACGTCTAGCTAACTCGTCCAGTGATGCATTATGGTTTCCATCTCATAATGTAATCCAGAAACCTTTAATCTATTTAGCTATTGTACTTTTGGCCAGTAAAAGATATCCCTGGTTTGCCGTGTTCTCAATCTTTGCCTCTCTGTGCGGTCTCGTTACTCTTACTGAATTGCAGTGCCGAGACTGTGAACGTTTTTGAAGTGGAAAAACAAATCGTGGACTTCATGTAAACAGTGCATTTGTTATACAAGCAAAGTGACTTAAAGATGGTCTCCTAGGTCATTTAGGGAAGTATTTTTTTTTTTCTTTTTCCTCTAGGTCTATATCACATCTGTCCAATCCATGCCTGATGCTTGTGTCTGTGTGGGCTGGGGTACCCTCACTGGTACTAGGTGCTGTGTGACACGAGGCTTTGGCAGGTGAGTCTGACACTTTTTTTTTCTTGTTTTTTTTCTTCCCTCTTGCTTGGTACTTGCTCACTGGGACAAATGAGGATGGTTGCAAGGCAGCCTGCTCTGTGCTGAACTTGGGGGAAGCTATCAGAGACTGTACGCCCATCTTTGAAGGGAAACCATGAGAATTTTTTCCTCTTCCCTTGCATGTAGTGTGGCTTATTGTGACCCTTTTAGTTTGGCAGCTGCTTCTGCTCTTAAATGAGTCTTCTGAGATTTTTTTCTTCCCTTCATCAACCAAAAAAAGAAATAATCCCGAGAAGATAAAATATTGTTGGCTAATATCCTCTTCTAATGGGGACTTAGTAGATGGTCTGGCCAAAAAAAAAAAAAAATATTACTGAATTTTCTCTAGTGTTTTGCCTTTTATAAGTATGATTTTGTATAAAGATATGTTTTCCTGGTGAAGGCATTTTTCTCTGGCTGATTTAGCAATAACATTAGGCTAATGTAAAAATCGGATAATTACATTAATGTTAGCAATGACAAATTAATTTCTTAACAGCTGTAGGAGAGCTAGTGAGCTTGACTGTGGAGAAGTTTGTGATGTTATTAGCTAAAACTTGAAAACTGAAAGTGCCTGAAGTTTGGCTTGCACATCTTGTGCTAGTCTAGAGTTCTTTGGTACCTGGTATGACAGAAGAAACTGAATCCACTGTGGTCCCTCTTCAATAGAGCTGTACTCCAAGTGTTGGAATAAAATTGAAATTTAATCTAAAAAGCAGTTAATATTCTGCATGATATTAACTAGCTAGTGGTGTTATCAAATCCTTCTGTTTCTATTCATGGTGTGTTCTTTTTGGCACTGTTTTCTCTCCAGAAGCTCTTTTAAACTCTCCCAACTCGAAATGTTCTGTGAAGGGCAAAAACTCTCACGCCCTGGGATCAACACTCCCCTTGGCCTGGGATCAACACTCCCCTTGGCAATTATTCACCGAGTAACTAACTCCTGTAATGGAGCCCTGGGTTAAAAAAAAAAAAAAGCACTTAAGCATTATTTATATGCTTGAATACTGTCCAAAACAAAAACGCTCATCATGAGCATCTGAACTGAGGCGATAGATAATCTTTGGTTTGCTCACAAGCCATCAGCACTTCAACGGCGCCCTGGCTGTGAGGAGTGTAGCCGGATGGGTACGTGCTGCTGGCTGGAGGAAAGTGCAGCCTGGCGACTGCCTCGTTCCACTTGCTAATCTCACAAATATTCTTTGGTGTTAGCTTGAATGACTGCAGACATGGTAGCTTGGCCCTGCGCTTGCTGCTGGGAATTCACAAAGGGAAAACTCAGCTCGGTGGTGATTGAATTGCCCAACTGATCTTGCTGAGCTGGAGGGGAGAGGCAGGGGTGTTATCTCTAGGCTGACAACACTGAAGCATGAACCAAGTGTGTATTATTGGATTCATATGGGTGCTGAATACAATGCTTGACAAGATTAAAATGCTGTGTTACTGGAAGGCAGCTGCTCTTAGAGCAGCTATAAAAATCAGCCAATTTAACCTTTTCTTAGGGAGTAAGACCTGCAAGCATGGACAAATTGACTAGGAATACATTATGATTGATGGCACTTAACTGGTGATTACATATCTCTCATTGTGTATCATTGGTCTTTGTGGCTTACTGAAAAGACAGAACTACTGGAGTCACTGTATCATTGCCAGACACTTTTAAGAAATCTTACCATATATATACATATATTCAAATGCAATGTACACATCTCTGCATCTAGTGCTGCTCATTTCTTTTTTTTTTTTTTTTGTTCTTCTATAGAAAGAAGTATGAGGTTCCCAGAAAAGTAAAATGGGATCTGGGATTGGGCAAATTAACTTCAGTGGATGTCATTCACTTCTGGAAAATGTTTTCTCTCTTTTTAATATGAAGTCATTAATAAGTGCTGCAGTTTTCTTGACTGTCCTGGCTTTACTTGGTGCATACTGTTTCTAGGCTGCAAATAAATAACAGGCAAAGAACACATTCTACACGCAGATAATTAACCTCTTTCTGGTGTTAATTAAAACTGGTGACTGAGCTATTGAAATACTACAGAGTATAGAATTCACATTAATCTGTTTGGAGTAATAGCTTTGACTTCTATGCCCATAAGAGGGTCATGGCAATTATACCTCTGCATAAATGGTAACAATTTTTACATGAATACATATCAAGATTGTAGTAGAAGTTGCAATAATTCTTTGTGCTTTAAAAAATTTCTTAACCTGAGAAACTTTAGATGAGAGAACAGGTGAGTTATTTCTACCTCTAGTATGGCATCTGAAGATACACTGCTTACAATGATGAGGAGTAGGTTTCTTGTACAATATGTCTGATAAGTATACAGATGTACCAAAGGAAAAATGATTGATTGGAAACCTTGGTAACACTAAGTCATTATCTAAAAAAAAAAAAAAAACAAAAACAAAAAAAACCCCAACCCAAACAGATAAATGTCTGGTCGAAGGAAGATGGAAACATGATCTGTTCTCAGAATAGAAATTAGAAAGCAGATAACCTTTCCAAATGAAATTGCTTTCCTTGGTCTGGTTTGTTACACCCAACTTGACTCATAAAGGAGTTTGAAAAAGAGAAACAAACATCTGTCTGGCAAACATTTGCCAAATGCCTAGAGAGTCAGGACAGAAGATGATGACCGTTGCTATTGTGACAGTAGGAACTCAGTATTGACCGAAATCTATGGCAGCTCTGAGCTGGGAATGGTTCTGTGGAAGCACAGCTAGTTGGTACCTTGCTGGAGGTCTCTTTGTTCTTGATGTGTATGCACATGCTGAAAAAAAATAGGCAGAATTCAATTTCAAAGGAGGTCTTTTAACTCTACCTTTGCTATTCTTTCCCTTTTTTTCCTATTGAACGCAAGAGAGGAGGAAAGGTGGCAAGAAAGAGGTAGGCGTTCAGGAGGATGCTTCTTTGGCTCGACCTCCTGCAGAGGACATCAGTGTTTATGAAACTATTTAAGTACTGCACTCTGTTCATTGAGGGCTATGTCCTTGAGCAGTCCAAAACACAGCTTTCTATTGGTTGAAGAAAACTGCTTAAAGCACATTGTTATACCCAGAAACCGATATTTTACCAGGGCATATAGTCAGTTATTGGGTCTATATTTGAAAGCAATTTAAGACGTTTCTGTTTACTAGGGACACTCGGAACATGCACCATTTTTTTAAAGCATTTGCTCCTGTAACAAGAGTTCCCTTGTATGCTATGTAACTCTTTTCTTTAGGAGGTGGAAAGATTCTAAGGGCTACCATGGCACAGAAAGGACAGCTTTTCCTTTGTTTGTAAGTAGGGTGCTCATTCTTCTGGTGTTGCTGCTTGGGATGGATCTGCATGCTCATGGCTGCCTTCCACTTCTTTGTTCCAAAAAGTTGTTTCCGTCATGGCTAGAAGCCAACAGGCAGGCCATGGTGCCCAAGCTTTCATGATTAAAAATTATCAAATCAGTAGAAATGCATGGTGAGGGTTGGAATGAAAGTTTCAATCATTCGTTATTTATGAGTTTTTGAAAAATGCTCCAAATCTATGTGCACTGGGGACCCAACTCCTCCACAGGCCAAGGCTGAAAAAACAGCTGCTTGTATGGCTGCCTAAACCTGAGAACTTGGTTTGTTCTCATGCCTCACTGTAGTTCTTGGTACTTTTCTTTGTAATTCCACTTTTCCTTATATTTTGCTGCTTCTATTCTGCAAGTGTCCTTTCTGTTTTCTTGTTGCCTTATATGTCTCTTTTTCTTATTCAGCCCATTTATCCCAACCTTTAACATTAGAGAGAGGCTATCTATTGTTTGGGTGTATTTGAGCATGGAGACAGCATTTCATATAAACTTGTTGCCCATCCATGCCTTCCCTTTCAGTGCCCATGTTACTGCTGGTAGCACTAGCCCATGCACTTGCGATGAACTGAAAACTTAACAGGCTTTCTGTTTTACTTTAAGATTTTGCCACAATCCACCTTTATTTTGCCAGTGTAGAGTTTCTTTAGTCTGGCCCGTTCTCTGAGCGTGCCACGTGTGTGCTGATGGAGCTAGTGCAGTAACTCAGGCTTCATCCTCCTTTCGTTCCTATACCAGATAAGGTTGATTGATTTGCCTTGGTATGCCTGGGTTTGGGTGGATGCCAGTTCTGAGTCCTCCAGCTTCAGTAGGGACTCTGTGGCTTCTGCTACTCAAATTCCAGTTGTGTGGTCAAGTATTGAAGTTGGAGGTTGGAAGTGATCTGCCTGCCGGGTCTGCCGTGATGGGATTCCCCCTGAACGTGCTTAGCACTTTTCCTCACTCCCTTATGCATTTGTGAGAGAGGCTCCTAAGCTCTCTAACAGTTTGTGTCTGTTTTGCTCTTATCTTCTTTGCGTCTCCTCTGAAACGATTTATTTTCTGGTAGCATGCAGCACTCCTCAAATTCCTGTAATTCTGTTGCATAGTTTTGCCTCTTGCCTGACTTAAACCTATTAAGGAAAGCAAAACAGAGAAAGCTTTTATGCACCAGCTACTATCAGAAATGAAGTTATCTTCCTGTTTGTTTTTTTTTTTTCTTTTTTTTCTTCTTGCTTAAGGGTACAGCACTGTTCTCAACCTGTTTCTCTTGTCCTGTATGCTTTCTGAGACCATCTTGTGAAAGTTTTTAAGGCTCAGTTACACTAATCAGGCTGTTTCCTTGGCTATGCCTAGACTATGCAGCAGGGAGATGCCTTGGAGTCCACCTCTCATAAGTGGTGGGAACAGAGACTTTTTCTTAGATTTGAAAACAAAGAGGGGGAGGGAGAGGATAAGGGGAGGAATGCTGAGTTTTTATGTCTTATCAAAGAGCTGGGATGTTCACCTAGAGTTTGGATGTATTTCTGGGTTCTGCAGGTAGCTATAGCCCTGTCTTAGTCCTGCTGTGGGAATTATCCCAAACTGGGGGACCATGTCCAAGACTTACTGGGTTGTCACTTGGGTACCATCTGCAGAGGGTAACAAGGCTTTCAACTCACTCCTGCTACAACCTTGTGAAGGTAATATTTCTTCTGACTGTCACATATGGTCACTGACAGTTCCGCAGAAAGAAGTTTCAGAGTTGCTAATCCTTCAGTGCAGCCTGCAGCTAGTGCAGATGATGAGGCAGAAGCATGATCTTCTCTCTGGGTAAGCTTCAACCCTTAGCAAGAAGCAGCTTCCCGTGGCTCCTGCATTATTCAGAAACCTGTGAAGCTGTCCTTCAGTCCAGCATGGTGCAAACAGCTTTCAGAGCACTCCCACAAATCCAGTCTTAAATGGAATTTAAAAAATCTGCTCCTGGTGTTGCTCTAAAAAAAGTGAAATAAAATATGTGAGTCTTATCCTTTTTCGGATGTCCTATAGATATTATTATTTTGCTTCCACATGGAAGGAAAACAGAAATGTGAAAAGCAATTCAACTCATTTATATTTTTCTTTATAAACTGCTGGAATACATAAAAAAAATCACTCTTGTAGAACGGTTTTTTGCAATTGAGCAAATTTCTCAGCAAAATTGAAGGAGATCTGTAGCAGTACCTGCTAACTTGCAAAAGTTCCATTTGAGAAGAAGAGACAAGCTCAAATTCTTATCTGTTATAGGAAGAGCTATTTGCTGTTCTTATAGTTATGTTTCTAACTCCTCTCATCAGAAATAATTTTTTACCTGCTCAAGAAGTTTTAGTACAACCACTCTTTGCTACAGCTCCTCCAGCGTTGTTTTTAGCTTTTCCTTGTCCCACAAAATTTTGCTCAGGTAAGAGTGAGACACACACTAAATGCTTCCCTTCTAGCAGTCACATTCTCAGCAGCCTGTGATGCACTGAAAGGGCAGAAAAATACCTCTTTTTCCCTCTTCCTCTCAGGTCAGTTCTAATTAAAACAATTTGCTTAATGGGATGGGGGGAGAGAATGGGTGATGCCCTTCTTGTGGCATCTGCCGAGGGTTACATTTTTAGAGAAGCAAAGAAGTGGGAAAGCTTATGTGGGGCAGCATAGCAAAAGAAAGCATTTTAGGTAATGACACCAACTTACCAAGTGTGATGGTATTTAAAGTAGTTAACCAAAATCTCAAAAGTTTTCCCCCTTATGAATGTGCAGTGATAAAATTAAATGGTCAGATACTATGTATTCTGAGGGGTCCTGTTCCATTCAGGACAGTGACATGGGATAGGCTAGATGAAATACAGTGATTTTACTGGTGAACTAATTTGTACAGTGACCTTATCCTTGGACCTTAACTTGATCACATCACTTACTGAATAGAAGGGCATAAAAGCATTATTCTATCTGCTCACTGCATTATTGCACACCATTCATAGAAAGGGGAGAGCTGCTGCTTTAAATGTAAAAATGATTTTTCTTCTAATGTATCATGAAAAGCAGTTTTGGGGTAATCTGAACTACAAACCTAGTTCAAGACTCATCTGGAAAAGATGCATGTTACATTACTACAGACTGAAGGTAAACGGAGTACAAGTGTGCACACATGGAAAATGTGATTCTCCTTACTTGCATGTAATTTCCTTATATATAATTATTTCTGTTCTTAAATTAATCATGTATTGGAAATCACCAAAAGTAGACTTGACAGCCAAGTGAGAGAGACCTTTTACAGATATTTTGGATTTCCTATTCTCTTTAAGACCATTTTAATATGAAAGTGATATATGTAAATACTTCAAAATTAGTGAGTTGGAGTTAAATGGCTCTGATGTTGTTTTCTAATTTTTATGCAGTTTTTCAAAACTAATAAATGTGTTTGGTGGTGTTATGGTATATTTCAGTCTTGGTTCTTCTGATGTTCTTTTTCTTGCTATTTTCTTAGTTTGGCTTTTAGATATCTGCCTTCAGAAAACAATGCAATACATATCCATTTTGGTTCCTTCCACCTGGCTCCCCTGTGTTCTTTTGCTGGCAGTGACATTGGCCAGAGAGTTTCTTCACATCTGCCCTATGGGAGTGGTCATCTCCTTTTTTCTTGTGGATGTTTCCAGCTTTATAGCTGCTCTAAGCCATATGTTACATTAGAGTAACTCTGCTGAGGCAGACTTTTAAAATTCAGGTCGAAAAGTCCTCTGGGTTGAGAAAACAGATAAGAGACAAGTCTTCTCTCCCTTCCCAACTCTCTGACTTGCTGCAGTTGTTTCCTAGTCTTCTTCAGGCTAATTCTGGCCCCTATTCTTCCTATCTCCCAAGCAGAAGAAGACCAAAAGGAGGATGAACGGGTCAGGTCTTGACCTCCCATGAGCACAGCTGTCCTTTCCTCTCCCCAGCTGTCACTGTGCCTGGATCACCAGCAATGCCACAATCTGCTGTTTTAATTGAGTCAGAAATAGCGTGTAAAAGATTGTGGATGACTGATTGAAAACCATGGGGGACTGCTGTGGGATTTATTCCTTCCTTTTGCTAAGCAGAAGCACTTGGTGTCAGAGACTCCATAGGCTTTTCGCCTGTCTCCTGCACTGCATCCATGGATGTTGCATGCTGCTATTAGAATTGGGCAGCAGGTGGTGAATTAAAGGATTAATCTGCCAAGAAGAAAAAAAAATATTTTTTTTTCCTTTATCCTATTGCTTTGTGGTTGATAAGGAAAGAAGATGCAGTGGGTGCTAAAGCCGCTACTGCTGCCTTGTCCTGCTTCTGTTGCTGCACTCGCTATCTCTCTCACTGGTGCCTTGTTCTTTCTGCCTGTGCAGCAGAGTCTTGTGCTTTGCTAGGAAATTGTCTAACACGTTTTTGGGTGTGGAGACCTGACAGTATTTTGGAGCTGACTGAAAGGCAAGAAAGGGAGTAGTGTTCTCCTCTTGTTTCTCTCTTTAATGGTTTTGGTTTTTTCTTTTTTTTTTTCTTTTTTTCTTTCCTCCCATATGTCTTCTCTGGTTGTTTTTGTTGTCACTAGACTGTCTCACACTGTCCCCAGCCAAATTCATGCTCTCTTAAGATTTATTCCTCCAGACATAGTAATGCAACTGAGAGAGGCTTCCTTTTGATTTTGCTTTCCATCTGATCTATTTCTAAATGCCAATGTCAATGCTGATGTTAATTTAACAAATTCTATATTTTTGCTCCGTCTTCAATGCATGTTTCTGAAATATTCCCTGATATTCTAAGCAAGTGCTCCTTCTCTTTCCCTTCTTCCTTTCTGTTTAGGCTAATGGTTAAATTTTTCAATTCCTTCCTATCAGATATCTTCAGTCAAGTAAGAAGACTTCTTTTTTTAAGAACAGCTGTCCAATTATTGTGGCTGGTGATAGCTATAATTATATTCTGTGGTCACAGTTAAAAGCAAGTGTAATTAGATTTCCAGTTTCATGGTATAAGTTCATCACCATAGAAATGAGGAAAGGCTTCCTCTGTGTAGGATGTTGGGACATTGATTAGAGTATTTTATTAAGTATTTAAATGTGGTAATTCCTGTCCTGTTACGGGTGGTGCACATATTTATCTTGCTGAGTCAGATGCTATAGATGTTTGTGGTGGTATATTCTCCAGCACTCTTCTGGAACCTGTTTAATTGCTAGTGATCATTTTGGATTGGGATTTTAGGCTTTGCATGACTTGATGTCTTTCTAGCATCACCTTTTACAGGAAATTAGCTCTGATTAGAAGCTGATTTAAGCCCATAGAAAGGGTGGAGAAATAGAGGGGTGGAAAATCACAAGAACTGACATTTCCTTTTTACTGTACGAGCCCAGCTTTCCCCTTGTGCAAAGTCAGGACTTGACAGAGCCTTGTAGGCATCAAGAGCATAATGCAGAATTAAATCAAACCTTCTAATAATCCCAATGTTCGGGGGTGGATCTGGCTTTGAATGTCAAAACTCTAGTGATATTCAGATGAAAGGCAGCAACCAAGCACAAGATACTGCTTTAGCAAAAAAAGTCCTGCTTAAACATCAGTGACCTGGATGAGGGGACGGAGTGTATCCTCAGCAAATTCGCTGATGATACCAAACTGGGAGGGGTGGCTGACACCCCAGA
>JAOTQQ010000012.1:59115041-59163045 GCA_026546715.1 Gallinago undulata
GTTGGACTAGATGATCTCTATGGTCCCTTCCAACTCCAAAAATTCAGTGAAATTCAGTGAAATTCAGTGAAAACATTAAAATAATCACAGCAAATATCTCTGTAATAGAAACTTAAGTATGTCTTTCTGTTCACTTTTCAACATTTTGCCCTTTCCCAGAGCCTCCTCTCATGTTCACCCAGGTTGGCATAGGAGCTTCTTTCCTGGCTGATCTTCACAGCAGAGATGAAGCTGGATAAGAGCTTCAATTGTCCTGCATCCAGGTGGAGGCAACAACTATTTTTCCCTGTTCCTTGTCATCATACTGACCATTATCTGTTGCGGTATGAATGGTTTTGCCAATATTTAAAATGCATTGGATTCATAAAACCTATTTTTTTTTTACCTGTTGGAATTTGCCAAGAGCTACCTGTAAAAAAAAATATTTTTTTTTCTCTTTTCATGAGGCCATAATTTGGTTTTACCTAAGACTATTAAGACTGCTTTGAAATTGGAAGAGTGTTACTGATGTTACTAACTGATGGCAAAATTAGGCCTTCAACAAAGCTCTGAATCTTTCAGGAAGAAAGAATGGAATTCGTTTCTCTTTTCCCAGGGAGCACAGAGCTCTGCAGTATTACAGGCAACCACCAAAAAAATAGCATAATTACAAAATGACATTTTGATTCAAGAATTTTCAGTTTTCTATGACTTGTTAAAACTCACAGCAATATTGAGCCTACCTCAGTGGGCATTATTCAGAGTGGAAAGAGAAATGTCTTTTAGGCTTCTCAGGCTCAGACCTATGACTTTGGGATATCCATAAAAGCTCACTCATTCAAACACAGTGGTGGTGTGGGAATAAGAAACAAAAGAATTGTCCCACTGCAGGAAGACCAGATCGGTTTTGTAGTAAATATTCAGTATTTTGTCACTATTTAATATATTATTCTTCCTTATGTTGGTTAATAAAAATCAATAAGTTGGAGTCAGCCCTATTTTAAATAAATTCAACTACAGAGGCAAAGTGAAACAAAATTTTGTATAATCACTTTATCAATCATAAAAAGGACTCCAGCCACTTCTTCAGTATAGGTAGGATTATCATCAAGGAATAGAACTCCTTGAGAATTCACTTCCAATTGATATAAGACACTTGCAATTTAATGTACTGGTGTAACAGAATTTAAGAGCACAATAGATTGTAAAGAACAAATTGTTGTTCAGTTTGTTGGCAGTTCTGAAAAACAGAAAATACATTTCAGAAATGAACATTTTAAGTGCATTGAAATTCTTTGTTTCAGGTCCATCAGCACTTCTTTTGATCTGATATGAATTTTGATTCTGATTTTTCTCTTGAGTACTTTTTAAAATGAAGTGAGCTGTTTGATGTGAAGAAACTGTTATTTCTGACTGCTTTTATTTCTATATGGATGATTGAACAGGATGCTTGGGCTGTTCATCTTGCTCTGTTAAAATGTATTCTCTGCTCGCTTCCATGAAGGGAAAAAGTGAAGTCCAAGTGAAAGTGATACAGTGTTGCTTCATGGCAAGTTCTGGAGGACTAAGTTCTGTGCTGGCTGAGTAAAAAAAAAAAAATACACAAACCAAAAAAACAAACAACAAACAAACCCACAGGTGACAACAACAACAAACCCCAAAACCCCAACAAAAAAAACCCAAAACAAACCATACCCCCCCAACCAAAACAAAAAAAACACCAACACCCATGTCAAAAGCCCAAAGAAACAAGACTCTCACACAAACAATGCAAAAAAAATCCCCCCCCCCCCAAAAAAAAACGACACAAAAAATTAAAATATCTTTGTTAGATTTTTCAAGCCGTGTGAAGGCTGTTAAACAGTTAGAATATATGGAAAAGATCAAAGTGAAGTAAGATGGAAAATTGATAACTACTGAAAAAAGTGAAAGGTGAAAAGTGAATGCCAGAGGGGAATCCTCTCACTAGGGCAGCAATGGGTAGTGTTAGATTTGGAGGTCTGCTCAATGTTTAGGAACTGGGGAGTTTGGAGTTTGCTCCTAAAGTTGGGACAGAAGCTTTAATCAGTGAGTGGAACTACAAGTTGTAGTTATGTATACGTGACAAATCAGCTTTCTTTTAGTGCTTCAGTCTTAGTTATGCTTAAAAAACCTAACCAAACAAAACCAACTTAATTTTCTTAACTTAAAAACCATTTACTATGGGTGTCCTGATTCTCAGCTATGCTGCCCAGGTTAAATGTTCCAGAGCTAGGAGTGCATGTGAGTACTTGGAGAAGATGCACTTTAGACCTAGAAGGGTACTCAATATAATGTCAGTAACACTTATTCACCAAAGTATCTATAATCTTTTGGAAACAGATTTTCTGTAGCTTGTAAGAGACAAAATGCGTTCCTGCCTGGCATGGTGGAAGGACATGATGACAACTAGTTTGTGTGACTTGTCTGTTTTGCTCGTGACTAGCACATCTGACTTAGATGAGCGGATCATTCTGTTTCACATGACCACTAATTACACCTTTGGAGTACTGCTCTCTGTTACCTGAGCCAGCTTAAACGTGAAAGCTGTATGACTCTTTCACAGAGCCTACCATAGAAGCAAAAATAGTTTTGACCACAAGTTAGCAGAAGCTGTGTAAAAAACCAAAACAACCAAAAAACTCCCCAACCAAAATCCAACCAACCAACCAACACACAACCAAAAAAACCCCATGGGATTTGGCTGAAACTTTGATAGGTCTAAGTGGTCTTAATTTCACCTGATAGATCCATCTGGATAAACTGAAATCTCAGTTGTAGCTTTCACTACATCTCTCCACTTCACTCTAGCTCTTCAAGGACTTCTGGCAAGAGGGGAAAGTCAGCACGCAGAATATCTGCTCAATAGAGGAGGAGGAGAAATTGTTGGGTTTGTGGTGGTTCTGCCCCAAAAGGACACGTATATATGTTTATACACACACACTCACACTCTGTGTATGTATTTTAAATCATACTTCAGTTTATTTATCCGTGTTTAATAGAAACCATTTTTGGTAACATAGTTTCAAACAGAGGAATGAGAACTATGTGTGTACTTCACAGTATCAAATAGTGATGAAAGTCTTCTGATATGTCAACGTTACCAATAGTATATAATTTCTTCAAGGGTTTGTGATGTCAGGGGAAACTGGAGTTGGGGAATAGGGGGGATCTCTTACTGAGATTCTAGGGACAATAATATGTAAATTTTTTTAGGAAGGGGAGGGGGAATCATCCCACTGAGCTTCGCTCACTATTCTTTCTTTAGATGTATCTAAAGAAAGATTTTCTTAATCATTGTTATGTATTGTTTTAAAACCATATGTAATTCTTGTGCTGAAGGCTGTTTTTTCTCAACTAAGTTCTGTGACATTTAATTTAAAAACAATTTGAGTATAATTATTACAGATGTTTAAAGTATATCCCTTGTAAAATTGAGAACAGATACAAGAAAATGAAGTTAAGTGCTGCTATTGCATTTTCCATTTGGTTGAAATTTTGCTGTGTGCATTACTCCTGTGGGAGCACACTAAATGGAGTGGAATTTTCATTTCATTCCTTCTGATAGACAGTCAGTTCCTCAGATACTTCTCAGTCTACAATATGCTTTGTTTTACCAGCTGGAGCTACTGCATTGCTAGAAATAGTGTATTTCATTTGAACTGTGCAATAGAAAAATCATACTTGAGGTCAAAACCACTCCTGATGAAATGATTCTTCTCTCAAAACCCATTGTCGGTAAAGAGTCTTCTTTGTCCCATGGGGTTTTAAACACAGTCTCAAAAGCCTCTATGCCCTGAAAGTTGAGAAATCGTACTGCCTGGCTTCTGCAGCAACAGCCTCACCGGTGACTCTGTCTTAGCAGGATGAGCATTCGTCTGTCCTCCTCAGGCAGGTACTAGGAAAATAACCAAATTGTACAGCTGCAGATAGGTTTTAAATTCCAGTTTTTAAGTTAAATGAGTATCCTTTTTCATTTGGAAGAAACGCTGGTAGTTACAGCATATTTTTTTTTACTGTTGTTCTTTTGTATATCCTTTTGTATATCCTGTTCTTTGCATATCCTCTGTGAAATGGATTCCCTCTCTGACTATCTTTGTCTGCTGTAATAGCTCAGAGGAAGAGGCATTGTGTAGATGCTGAACCACTGCATGAACAAAGCACTTTCTGGAGACAATATTATCATTCTGTACTAATGGAAAAATTCTTAAAAAAAAATCACCGGGAAACCTTTATGAAAGGTTATTTTGTAACCATCCTTTTAACTGAACGAGGACTTTATCTCTTCAGTGGAATGGCTCCAAAGATCTTGTAAAAGGAAAAAAATTTGCATAAAAATTTTTTAAGTCTTGATTAAGGCTTTTATCCCAGTGGAACTTTATTGTCTTCCATGGAATTATTCATATTTATGTTGTGATGATAGGGATAACCTCTTCAGAAATTTCATTTTTATAGCAGGTGATTAGTTACCTCCTTGTTAAATTCTGCAGGACTTCTCCCTGAGGTGTGAAGAGAGGGGGAGAGAGATGACATTGGTAACTCTTTCTCACATTTGCAGTATTAAGTGACTATGCTTTGGGGAATATAAAAGAAACTTGTTCTGCTTGTCTTCTCTGCCTCAGAAAAAGATAGCCTCCTCTGCCTGTCTGACTGTGACCTGTCTGATACCTGCTTGGGTCATCAATAACAAGAAACGGCTGAATGGACCTGGATAGACAGACAGACTGGTCATAATGTTGGCACTTTGCCTTGAAATATAAATGTTTTATTTCCAGTGTGTATAGAAATTCACTGGACACAATATGAAAATAATTTGCCTGATGCCTCTTTGGCGTACAGACACATCAAGTGGATAATCAGTGGTCTTAGTTTTTAATGTGGGAGAAAGGAAGCCTCTGAGCATGAGAAATGAAAGACTGTCTCAGTCTTTCCACACTGTGTCCATCTGACAGGGCAGTGCAGGAGAGTTCGCTCTGTTGCATTGCTTTTTTCTGACCGGTTTGGTTCTGATCAGTCTCTGACCTCTCCCATATGTGTGAGCCATTTTCCCTGTAAAGTATTATTTAGGGAGCAGAAACCAGTGGGAGTGAAGGGATGAAATAGGCTGTAAGGCTGGTTGCATCTCAGTGACTCCTACGTAGGACTGCTGAATTAAAAACTCCTTGCAAAATGTGTGCTTTTAAAGCATCTCTTACATTCTTCATTTACTCTCTTCCCTGTCTCTTAACCTCACTGGAGTCACCACATGCTGGGCAAAATAGCAAATCTTATGAAAAAGAGTGGTGTTAATCTGGGTTGTGATAAAGAGAAAACGACGATGATGTGCACTCCCTCAGTATCCTGGGAGCTACCTGCTGTCTGATGTTTCCAAACAGTCAAATGATGATCTCTCTTCCCTGCCCCCTCCCCCTTCCCCCCCCGGCTCTACTTTTACTCTTATGTATTGGAAAGGATCCTTCACGGGCATTACTCTGTGTTCTGCTGATCAGTAGCAACCAAGGTATGCTGCTGGCTTGGGGGAAGGGAGAGCAGTGTGCTTAAAAGGACACTTGTTCTGGGACATTTGCACCCTCAAGTGAAGAAACTAAAGGAAGGACAAATGTCAGAACTGCTGTGGAGCAGGTGTTGCAGTTATTGTTGATGATGGTGGGTATGCTTCTGTTATGAATTCACAAATTAGCATGCTTCTCACTGAGGAACTGCATTTGAGATGGAGGCAACTGAATATGGAAGTGGTGCTTAATATAGGTGCCTTGGGCAAGATGACCTTTAAAGAGGGACTTCTGAAGCCTGAACCCATGCTCTTGCTACTGTAAAGTAAAGCATCTTCCAGTGCTTTATTGTAAGGTCTAATTGCAGCATGAAAACGTGCTGTGAATGTAAATCTTTGTGAAATCATTCAACAATAAAATGTTTTGTTCTAATATGGGAACCGAGAAAAACCTAACAAGAATAACAAGATGTTTAGAAACTATGACCTGATAGGAAAAATGAAAGGAGAGTAGGGTTTGTTAGGTAATAGCTCCTTAGCTATTTCTGTTATTGACTGTCCAACATACAGAGGATATCAAGATGCAACTTTCAATCTTTCTCTCTACTTATGAGAGGGAGAAATTAGCTTAATTTATGTTTATATGATAGAAAATAGTACACTTTGATTTAGTTCTAATAGTAGCAAAAAGACCTTTCTACCTATCAGCCTGGTGAAACACTGAAAAAGAGGCTACTTTGGGAGTATTTGGAGGATCCTTCACTAAAAAAATCCAGGATTGTGGATCCAGGACAGATATTTTCCGTGTGTACTGTATGCTCCCTCAGAGCAGCGGGGTGGCTTGGGTCATGCTTGAGGGCTTTTCCATTTCATAGCCTTTATTTGCCATCTTCTGTACTAGCTGAAGTGGTTAAATCATACTTATTTGACAGCTGTGGCTTTTACCTTTTGTAACACTTTGGCAGAATGAAGAAAAAGCTGTGTAGAAAGTCTTTTAGAGAAGACACATTAAATGAATTATAACTGTAAAACCTGAACAATCAACCAGAGATTTAAGATCAAACTTCTCCATCTGAACTGTTGTTTTGTTTGGGATATAATACTACCAGGAAAAAACCTCACTTGTGACACTTTTCTTCCTAAATGATGTCAAAACCCAGGGTCTGCCTAGCATTCTTTTTTCTTCCACCAAAATTTAGATTAAATTTGGATAACCATCTTTGTTGCTAGGATCTTTCTCTAGAGCCAAATAATTGGGCTGAGTTGTTTGCCAGATGGTGAAAAAGAGGCAGATTGTGTACTTAAAATCATCCATTTAAAAAAAAAAAAGGTAAAAAAAGAGAGAGAGGACATTAACTGGGCTCTCAAGAAGAAGAGAAAGTAATGTGAAAAAATGTCAGTTGCCTGCTAGTTTTAAAAGGTGAGTGCCTCACACATTCCCAGCAGCTAAAGCTTGATAATGAGTTACATCTAAGGTGCCTTTGGCAAGGCTTGCTTGGAAAGATTATCACTGTGTATCTGATGCTCCACACGTTCAGTATTGTGCAGGTCTCTGTAGCATGGAGTTGGGCACCTGGATGCGTGTGTGGGGCATATCAGCGTGCACATTGCTAACAGTGGCAGAAGAAGGGGTGGGAGAGGAGGTGCAGGGAGGAATGGTGCAAATAAGGACGTAATAACCTCCATAGAATGGCAGAACTCAGCAGAGTTTGGATGAAAACTAAAAGAAGAAAATTGCCAGTTCTCTGGAAGCAAAATAACATTTTGAAGAGGCAGCTTATCTGCTTCTGGGTTACAGCTTGACACGAGTAAATTGCAAGCTGAGATAAATATGCCCAGAACTATCAAAAAGAGAGATGTGCAACATGCATAAGGTGTGATTAATCATCACGTACAATTCATGCAGGTACCACAGCAGTGAGAAGGGCATGCTGCTTTTGCAGTCAGTCTGTTTATAGGGAGCAAAAGAGGAGTGAATGTTTGGTTAGAAATTTAGCCTCTATGTACGTTAAAAATTACAAAGGTTTCCTACAGGGATAGCAATAAGGCAATATGTATTCAGAAAGAGGCAAGTGGCTTTTTTCCCTGGTATTGATAGCAGCAAGAGAAAACAGCCTATGCCTTGATTCAAAGTGCCTGTGACCTGACAAGGCCATCTTGAACATAATGCTTGTACCGTTTACATAAATCACGGCAATTTATTGTAGTGGGTATCATTTAGCATAGGCATCTGGGATATTATTTGGGTTGAAGTGAGGATTTTCACAGGCTTGTAATCAAAAGCAGAAAGATTCACAAAAATATCCTGCAGAAACAAATTCTTTTGCTATGAGCGTACATGCCTGAAAAAGATCATGGCCCACTCTTCACTGCAGTGTGGGTTGTGGTAGTAGAAGAATCTTGGAAACTGCAAAAAGGAGTGCTCAAAGAAATTAATGGAAAAGGTGTCAACTGCCTTCTTAAGGGAAGCTGAACAATTTTTCAACCTGAATCATGCTGTTCTTTTTCCCCAGACAGGATGCCAACTAGAACCAAACCATGGCCATTTGCAGTGTTTTATTTAAATGAATAGTTCTACAGATTCATATCAGTACAAAAAAAAAATCCAAAACCCAGAGCACAGCAATGTTGGGAGCAGGTCTTGCATGCTTTTGGCAGGGGAGCTGGAAGGCAATTTAGTTACATTGCTCTGCAATACTCTCTCTACTATCCCTTTTAAGTACCCAAATCTGTGCATCGAACAGGAACGTCAGTTGGTCTGAGCCGCCCGATTAAATAATTTTCTTTGCTGGGAATACCAGCAGTTCTGACAATGGACAGCAGGGCAAATCCAAGCTGAGGATCAAAGGTGGCTAAGTAGGAATCACCTGACTTCAGGAAAATGGAGCAGAATAAATAGAGGGGCGCAGGTTGCCAAGTTGTTACTGAAAGCATTACATAGAAGTTCAAACCTCTGGCAAATAAATCTCTGTCTAGAAAATCTGATTATTGTGTAACCTTGCTTTTAGAGAATGAAATGAATCTGAAATGATAAAAAAATGGTTTTTTTTATCAGAGTTAGGTTGATGGTTAGACTAGATGATCTTAAAGGTCCCTTCCAACCTAGATAATTATATGATTCTATAATCTAGACCCAGTGCCTTACAGAGGATATAAATTTGTTGCTGCCAGCCAAAGGGAAGGTTTGCCAGGTTTCTTCTGGTAAGGTAATGAGACACTTCAGTCTCTAAGACAGAAAAAACCTATTTTGGTACCAGCAACCTGGGGATGTTTTTTGTATTGGATGCAGTAGTTTGAATTAAAGCAACGATTATAATTAGTGTGGGAAGATTACATTAAATTATTTTTCTGTTAATTTATGGTAAAATAGGGTATCTTTATCTTTTGCCATCCTGATGCCTAAAAATCTCAGGTTACGTATTACTTTTGCTGCAGTCGCTTTTCTTTTGCTGATCCTCTGTGGTTTGGAAAGTACTGCCTGGAGCAAACATAAAGAATTTAAACTTCTCTTATAGTAGAGGAATGGTATCTTGGCAGCAGTGGATAAACAAGCACCTGGTTTCCAAAGGTTTAATGGATTCTCAGGGTTTTGGACTCACGCCAGTACTGGTATGGTTAACTAGCAGTGAAGTAGCAATCACTTAGTTTTATGCAGGTGCAGATGAGATGCATGTACTTCCCCTCTCAGTAGCTGATGTAGGGAGCTATCAACCATGTTTACCCGTGCTTTAAATGTCACATCTCACAAATCTCCTTCAGTCTAGTTCATGAACTGAAACTGGAAGAGCAGGTTAAGTGAAACCCAAATATAGTCTCTTGTTGACCTTTCCAGTACATCTATATGTAGGTACTGAAAAAAGTAATCAGGACTGACACAACTCTCTCGTTTTGTCATATGGCTGTCCTGAGTCATGTTAGCAGTCAGGCACTGTAGGTGCTACTGTAACCTGCCTTAATGTTCTAATCCTGAAATAAGAATTGCATATGTTGTCTTTCCTTTAAATATCAACCATTCATAAATGTGAGGCATGTTTTTCTCAGCTTGTTATGGCCCACAAAATCCAGTGCTAGCTGAGACAATACTCATATCTATAGCCCTTCTGAGAACTGTTGTCTTAATTTTAGGCAAAATTTTCCAACATGAGCACAGTGCAATGTACTTACTAGGGCAGAATATTGACTTTCTTCATTGCCCTGTATTCTGTTTAGTACAAATTTATATGTAGAAGAGCTTAGCCATAAAGAATCTCTTGTGCTAATTTTGTCACAAGCCTCTAACCCATCAAGATGTGAGAGCAATTTTCTGCTTTACAACACAAGGTCCTGCTGCTTCTCTAAAATGGTGTTGCAAATGTTTTAGGTGCTGATTTTGTAGACAAGCCTCATGGTGGTCTCTGGTGCAATGGTGGAATTCTCTGGAAAGCAGAGATTTCTCAGGGTGGCCATGTAAGAAATGAGTTTAACTGTAGGTGTCTAAAATCTGGAATTGTTTTGTGGCAAGGGCTTATGGGATTCCAGTGATAAATAAAATCAAGTTTGTTCTGTTAAAATTGTAGCTAGGTAACAAGGCTGTGCCTGTGTGTACACCTGTGCTTAAGTCATTAGCAGACTAATTGGTTCAGGAGCTCCCTGGCTTGTCATCTGCACAGATAAGGTAATGGACTTGTTTGGGACACTGAACTGATCTGAAACTGAGTGATTGACTGAACTTCTTGGCATCTTCACAGTGAAGTATTGGACATTTGGAGTAGTATTTGACCAAGTGTTTGGTGCAGGACCTCTCCATGTGGAAATTTCAGCCTGTGCTGAAGATTTTGCTTAGGCAGATTTTCCTAGAGTAAAAGCACAAGAGTTCCTTTGCTTAAATACAGTGATTAATATGCTGACTGGAGAAGCTGGCTCTCCCACAGACCCCCAGGTGGTTCCTACTGAAAACAGATCAAATTATGGATAGATAAGACACCTGTACACAGTCAGAAGAAACTGTTCCTACAGATGCAGAAATGGTCATGTGGTACAGTGTTTTGTATGTAGGTAAGATGGCTGGAGGGGTACTCCAACTCCAATGCAGTTCAAGATAATAGCAATGGATCGTGCACGTACTGCAGTGGTCATGTATGGCCACGGGCCAGCAGGTAGAAAGAACTTGCAGAACACAGTCTGGGGAGTCTCACCTGACTCGGGTGAATATGTCACTGCAAGGACCCTTGCACCAGAGTCCCACCACAGTTTGGACAGCCACCAACCAACCCCTTTGACAGATTTAATTGCCCAGGTGTCGGTTACCCCATGCTAAAATCCTGGTAATAAACTAGTTTATTTTTTCTTAACAAACACTCTGGGAGTGTCTAAGCAACAGGTTATTTTTGTAAGACTCCTTAAATTTCTCAAATTCAGCCCTAATCCACAGTTTACAGGTTTAGTTTGGGTTTCCTTGCCCCCTCCCTTGTCTTGAAGGGAATTATCAGTGTATGTTCCAGAGAGGTTGCTCTGAATTTCTTTAAAGGAGATAATAGCCTGCTTTCCACCAGCTTTAAAGTAGTAGTGAATTGTTTTCAACTCCAGGTGGTGAGTAATTAAGGAGCAACGTTGTACATGTGTAAAAACAGTCTCAGGCAAGAGAAGAAATAATAGTCACTGTTTATAAAATGCTTGTTTAAATATTCAGATATACAGGTGCTTAAAGAAAGGCATGAAGAATATGAATCTACTTTATAAGCAGGATTATTATGTTCACTGCTGACAAGATAGACACTACTGACTAGAGATAAAGGTGGAATTCCCATATTTCCAATGAATTTTCCACCTAGACTCCAAGGCATGGGTTTTACTGTTTTCATGAAGGACACTTCCTTTCTAATTTATTGCAATAATTTTATTTTCAATTACTCAGTACATTTCTGTCCACTTCTAAGGTCTTCCAAGCCTTCCTTGTATTCTCAGAGTTTAGCAAAGCTCTACATCATCTTAACTAAAGGTCTGACATTCAAGTGAGGGCAGTTTAGTGTATGTTCTTATTTTGGTTTAAATCTGTTTTCTATTTGTCCCAGATAATGCATTTTTAAATTATAGCTACTAAACATTGATTATTTCTAATGGCTCTAAACATGACAGAATTAGTCATTACAATGGAGCTTGGCAAAGTTGTTGTAAGCAATGTAGGAAGTTAGTCAGCCAAGTTTTAGATGGAGAAAGCACAGAGGGTATACAATCCCATGCTGCTAGTCTTCTCATGAGATTTACTGTTCTTGCAGAAAAAAGGGACTGTTATATTTTTGGTTTTTGCTAACCTGAGCTGAATTCACAAGGACAGGAGGAGAGACTCTGGGAGATGGCTTAGACTGTGTTTTAATTTTCAAAGCTATAAGCTCCTCGAATGGGATATAGTGTCTTTAGCTACAGCAGGCAAGGACTTTCTGTAGGTGCAGATGTTAAGGGCAGGACTGGGCTGGAAACTGTAAAGGCAATTTCTATGCCTTTTCTTACCGTCTTTCCTTCAAATAGTCAATTATTGAGATGCTTTCAGTAATGTTCGGATAATGATACTTGTCTCCAAATTGTACACTTACCCCGTTCCATTAACCAAACTCTGGGTAACAAAGGCAGTTGATACAAACTGCAAACAGATTAAGGTATTTTTAGAATGTTTTTCTATGTGAATTATTTGTAGACAGACTCCTAGCATTCCTGCAAAACAACTGTAAAGCAGATGTGCACTAGAATGTATAGGGATAGGCTATCATTTTTTTTTAAATCTTCTTTAGTCCCTTTTTTTCACTGTATCAAATCACTGCTTATGACTTAAACTTAATCCCTATTTGCATAATTCTATGAGGTAGGTTTTTACCCATAATGAGAAAATCTAACTTTGGAAGCAGGGAGAGAACAAATCAAAAATGAAAACAGCTCCACAGAGGTTTACATGTAAGAAATGGATAAGTTGGTTCATTCCTGAATTTGTAGGGTAGGCATGTTGTTAACAGAGGACATGCACTTTGTCAACCAGATCAATTTTATGACAGGAAAACATTGCCTTCACAAGTATAAAATATTTTCACAAGTGTTATGGCTGCATCAGCGCTGGTAGCTATCCAAGACCAAACCAACCTTTTCTTACCTGTTAAAAATGTCATTTTATCAGAGAAACTAGAAACATATCAACATCTGTTCTTGATGTTCTTTCATCCTGAAGTTAGGATCAAAACCCTACTGCTAATACTACCTTTTTCATTGGAAGGGGTTTCCTTTCTCTGGCCAGTTCTGTTGAACAATTTACTGGTAACGTAAACTGCATTGTCCAGTGTTCAGACTACCCAGTCATTGGCTCGGGGATAAACCAAAAAAAATAAAAAATGTGAAGCTGACTTCTCACATGGGGCATATTAGTTGCAACTTTTAAAATATAGGAATCTTTACTGAATGCTATCTCCTGAATTCCTCAGAGATTTGCATCCTGTAGTATAACCTTATCAGCATGCAGTGAAATTTTCTGTGTATAAAATAGAAAGCAAGGAAAAAAAATTACAATTCTTAGATGTAGTTTTGCCTCTTCTAAAATCTTTTTCATCCCTATAGTGTGGAATTTCAAACCTCTTCCTTCTTAAATATCTACAAAGTTCTTATAAATATGAGGGAAAAGAAATTCAGAGAAAAAACCAATAATATTGCTTAGACCAAGTGTCCTGTTTCCAATAGAGATTAATGCTGAATGCTTTGGAAAGAGTATATGAACTGGACTGGTATATAATAACTTGTCGGTGTCTTCTCCCAGCCCCAGTTCAGCTCAAGTTTCAGATTTGTTTCTGTTCCTTACATGCTCTACTGTCTCTGCTTTGATATCTGGAGAAGAAATGAAACCTCAAACCCAATAATGCTGTTTGATATGTTCCATTCAAGTTCAAGAATTCTTTATGTTTTCTTTCAGTTCAAGTGATCTTTTTTTGCTAATTTTTGTCTTTAAGTACGTCTGTTTTCTTTATTCCCTAATAATTTTTCTCATAAATTCTGTGCTGTCCCTGGGGATATGTTTTGTGTGAAGTAATGTGACTCACTTTACATTTTTAATATAGTCTTTCATATTATGTGAGCTTAAGAGGCTGTCTTAAAGATGCTCCGTGGGAATAGGCAGTCAATGAGTATGAGTGTGTAAAAAGACTTTCCAGACTTTCTTGATGCTTGAGACAATTCATGTAGGTAATAGTAGAAGGTCTGAAGAGAGTGACTAAAACAAGACACCTATTTACCATGGTAGGCTCTTGAAGTGAATAAAGGACCAGCATGAGTGGGTCAGCACAACAGTCCAATAAAGGATCAGAGGAGGGCTTCTAGGTGATCAGTGATTATTTTGAAATAGGGGATCCAGGATAAATGTGCCCTTAAATTTTACAGAGGCTTCTGATAGATTTATTGTGTTCCCTCTGTGGTACTGTCTTAGATGTTGAGGTGCTTTCTGAATCTTCAGTTTGGCTATATGTTAGCATATAAATGTGCATTCATTTATTGCCTGCAGCCCTGGGCTTAACAGTCCCCTAGACTTTGTCTTCATTCTATTATACCATACCTATTTATTTATTTATTTTAAAACCATTAATGTTTGCAAAGCGCTTGGAAGATGACATAAATACTGAGTGAAATGCTGTGAACCGAAAGGTGAGAGGCAAGCAAAAGCACTGTTCAAAGAGTGTAAGGGCTGAGCACTGCTATCTGTGATAGGACTTAATTATGAAATGGTATGATTTAGCAATGGCAGTATCAGCTTAACAGTTGCATGCTGATTTACCTTTGCATGTTTATGCTGATTTAGATTTGCATGCTTTTCTGTAGCTCAACAAAAGCCTCCTTGAGAGGTGGGAGCCCACACCTTTCTAACTCCATCAGTGAAAGAGACCGCACAACACTGAACCACCTGTTTGGGACCCTGTGAAATTCCCACTGCCGGCAATGTAAATCCCACAGATGGGCTGTCCTATGGGAGAGGATGTGCATACTTTCTCATTGATGGTGATTTTGTGGTCCTTTGGGTTTTGGTGGCAGCTGGAAATGCCACAACATGTGCTTTGCAATTTGGCTTGACGGATTGTCTAGTGAAACATGTTGGTTCCCACAGAAGGCTGCGGTAACCAGTTATGATAATTGTAGAGGCTGTTGCTGCCAGATATGCACCAGGCTTGTTTTCCATATGCCACCTCTTCCTCTGACTTGTCGAATCGGTGTCTGTGCTTAGCCCTGCCTAACCCCACCACAGTCCAAATGAGCCAGGTTAGCAGGAACTTAAGAGTTTGAAACAGTCTCAGTAAACCTGGCTTATTTGACTGAAACAAGGTTAAGAAGCAGCTCAACAAGATAAGGTTCCTAGTGCCTCTTGTCTTGGTTGTCTTTGCTTTCTATCTTTCTCTTTCTTGCCGTTTTTTTTGGCCATGATTAAGACAGATCAAGCTGAACCTGCTCTTTCCTTTAAAGCTTCCTGATTTTTTCTCAAAAGAAAATGCTTATAGGGCTGGAAGAGTTTTTGATCTTTTGAATATGAGAAATGGCTACTTTTTTTTTCTCCCTTGTTAATTTTTTTTATGTCCACATCAAAAGTTTTGAAAGCAATATTGCAGCTGTTGAAGTGCATCAAGATGGCAGTTGATGCTTTTCTACTTGCTTGATGCAACAGTTGCTTTTCCTTCATTACTTTTTATAAAGGATTTTGTTAAATAACAATTATAAACTCATTAGTTTCATTATTCTAAATGAAGCAGATAAATGGATATTTCTTCTGACAGGGATGCATGTAGGAAATGACTGATAGATGGAGTTTAGAAGAGGTTTTGGTTGAGGTATTTCATAGTAATTAGGCTACTCAAGAAAATAATTTGCTTGGTCTTATTGAAGGGAAATTGGAAACTTCCATTCTACTAATCTATTATGTAATATACTTAGACATGTTGATTGTGAGATTTTGCTTCAAGTGTTTTGTCTTAGCATCTATGATTAAATTGTGCAGTAATTAGCTAAATGACAACCATTGAAAGAGATGACCCTTTGCAGGCCAGAGAGGGTAAGGAAAATGGTTTAACAGCCTGGGTCTTTTGAGTCTTGTAAGATTGGCAGAAAGTGACTCATGCAACATGTGTTTAAAAAACAAATAAATAGAGGGGGAGAAAAAGTTTCTTATGGAATGTGAATCTGTCTTTTATTGAGCTTTGCTGAATTTTAATGGCTTTGGATAGGCCCAAAGGAGAGTCTTCTCATATTTTGATAATTCTTCATCCTTTTAAAACATTGCACAACAACACCTCTGGGAAGTGTAAAGCGGTGTCTAGTTGTAGACACACAGTAAACAGGAGTGATAAAGGAATCTGCAAAATATCTAGTGAGTAGAGCCAATTGTTAACAAGGAGGGAAAACAATTATATTTTTTTTTGGGGTGGAGGGGAGAGGAAGGAGGAAGGGGGAGAGACTATTTGAATTAATAGGTACAGAGGATGGGTAGCAGTAGATTCAACCAAGAAGGCTAAATGGGGGCAGTAGCCTCCCATTAGCATTGTTGTATGTGCAATATATAATCTTTTACCACATATTGTGGGCATGCCTCTGTAGGTCCTGTATCCTGCACCCATGAACAAGCCATCAAAATTCACCCCCCCTGGGTGCAGAGGGCATGGAGGGAGTAGTTTGCCTATCTCTGGAATCAGATGATGACATTGAAAAATCTGATGGCTGAATAGCAGAGCCAAGTCCATGCCAAGCTCAACTTTCCTGGTGAAGGAGGTTCATGAGCAAGAAGGCAGCATAAAGTCAAGCTGCACAACCTGAATGCCATTTATAAGCACATACTGCTTAAAGCACAGGTTCTACAAGCTCATGCTATTTATTTTTTCTCTTAAACAACCTGGTGAATTAGTTTTGCACTTGTCTGTTTGTAAAAGATGCTGTTATGCAAGATCCCTTTACAATCAGTGTTTATTTACCATTTTCTTAATTTTGGCCATTGCTGACCTTCTCTGCAAGTGTATGTGCTTGTTTAAGAGGATTGTTTTTGCTCTCATCCTTCCTGTGTTCCCTTTTCCGAGACAGCAACATTAGCTATGTAACTGCTTGTTTACATGCACAGTATCTTGACCTGGAGCAGATATTTTCAAGCTTTTACCAAAGTGATAGAAAGGCCCCCAAAGCCTTAATGGATTCTGAAAATTCAGATGAATGCCTGCAAACTGTGACTTAAAGATTGTGGACATTTCTTTGTGAATAAGTGTCTGAATAATGTTAAATGCTCTTCGCAAAAAAGAGAAAAAAAAAAAACCTGACTCTGCTGTAACATGGACTATGGTTCAATGCAGACCGTGTTTCTTTTAATCTGAGAAACTGGGAATTTGGGGGCAGTGGGGAAAGAGCTCTAAATGAGGAGAAGCTTGAAGTATTTTCCATTCAAAATTACAGATGTTTTTATCCTTTCATCTTTCTGATTACATTTTTAAAATTAATCCATTTTTATACAGTTCTGTTTAGATTGTACTAGGGGAAAAAAATCAGGACTTTCCAAATGTGTAAGTTAGAGGGTCCATTTGCCTGTGATTAAACTGGATTCAGCCAATGAATAATCAGTGTGCTTTGCAGGATGCTTGGAGTCACAATATCTTTGATTTGAGAAAACCATGCCTGGCAGTGAAAGGTGGGGTGCCAGCAGGTCTTTAAACTCTGGGTCCTGAATCCCCTTTGCTGGCCCTCTCTGCTCTGGGCAGATAAAGGCCCTGCTCTCTAGACCCCCAGAGCTCCCAGTCTCGCTGGCACTGGGAATACCACTGGATGGCAGCATTTTCCCATGCAACTCCGCAGAGAGGCAGGGGGGATGATCATTAAGAGCAAAAATGGTGTATTTTTTTTAATAATAATAATAAAAAAGAGTGATTGGGGAAGGAAGAAGAAACCATGTTGGAGGTTGTCACTTTGAAGACCAGCATGTATCTTTGCTTCAGTGTAACTTATGCAAATCTCCTTTGCAGTATTTGCCTCTCTTCTTTTAATTCCCTTGCAGATAGGATACGTAAATTGAAATGAGGAAATCAAAGGCAGGTCTGACTTTATTTTTTATATTGCTTTTCTAATTAAGGGATCTATTCTCAAGTTGGAAGCTGGCTCCTGTCTCTGAGAAGATGAGCAGTCTTTGTAGGTTTTATCCATTTTGTTTCTTTATCATTATAGCCAATACTTTTACATCTGTTTTGTCTTATGCTTTAGAAAGCAAGTTGACTTGCCTTGTGGTTTGCCCAGGCACTTATATGTATGAAGTTTAACACAAGCAACTTAGTTCATTTCCGTCAGCCATTGGGTTTATGCAAATGATGTGATACCTTCTCTCCCACTCTTGGCACATATGGAGGGCACCATAACCCACTTCTTTCTCTGTTTACCCTTTGGGAACAAACACCTCTAGCATATCTTGCTTTGAGCATCCCCTCAGATATATTGCAGGCTATCACCTGAGGTGACTTAAACTCCTGACTTAGGGTCCCCAGGAGGTGGTCCATGGCAGCAGTTCCTCTGTGGTCATTTTCTGGCTTGCCTTCCAAGGCTGACCCAGCTGCTTCTGCCCAGCTGTGTCTAGCTTTACTGTAAGGCTGTGAGTTGGAAGACAACGTACAAAACAGGAGAGAGCTCAAGCTTTCAAACTTAACAAAGGATTGACAATTAGATTGTCATAAACTCCGTGGTGTGATATTCCACTGAAGATTTATGGAGAGTTAATGATTTGAACTGCTTAGATAGGGGGATTTGTATGTGTGTATATATAAATAGATATGCATGTATGTATAACTAAAAAAAAATGGATCGTGTACACTGACTCCGACAATGGGAAAATAATTAGTCTCAGAAGGAGGTAGCAAAGTGTCATGCTTTGGAGATATTATATTTTTAGTATTATTATTTATTATTATTTTCTTGTAATTGGGAAGACGTAATTTTGTCTACTCTAGCAGGGGGAGAAGGGGCAACATTCAGTTGGATCAGCTTGGCTGGCCACGACATGAGGTGGAAATAGCTGTGGGGAATGACAATTAAGTCTTTCAGAATGTGTGATCTTCTCTAGCTTAAACCCAATCTAGCTTGTTCATGAATGCTTGAGCAAAACTCTCTTGATTCTCTTTGGAGAACTGGAGCTCATGGTCTGTTTCAGCTTTACAGAAAAACTCTTATACCAATTTAGGGCTTCTTGTTCTGCTTTTTTCGTGTTTTGTCTCCCCCCACCCCTCACCATGGCCTTCCAGTTCTTGGAAATATTTGCAGTTAGACAGTGTGGTTTCATTTGGGAAAGGTTAGTAGTTTAGAGGAATGGCACTGTGTAGTTCTTCAAGGGGAATTGAAAGGTCAGAGAGGGGAGATAAATTGTGCTTCCTTGGAACAATTTTGATTTGATTTTATTAATTTTTTTTGTGTTCCTGTAAGTTAGCTTTACCTAACTAACCTCTGACATCACAAGTGTACACACCTGGTAGGTGACTGCCAAGCATTCATTCCTGTGTCATCTCAGAAATGCTCTGTTTCTTCTTCATGGATATCTACCCTAAATTTAAAGAAAGCTTGCTGATTTCCAGGTTATGCTGTTCTGTCTGGTGTGGAGAGTATTGCTGGCATTATTGCTGAGCATTCAAGACTGTCAACTTACATTCTCAAGCTCCTTTTATTTTCTCCTTTCATCCTCTGACATGTATTTGTCTCATTTGTTTTCTGCTCTCCTTTGCCTTCTCTCCAAAGACAGGCACGTTGAACCGGCCAGAAGTTATTCTGCTCCTGATCTTATCCAGGCAGCTATTGAATCCCAAATACCAGAGAGAAAGCACTCTGCAAATAACAACAGCAGTGTGGCTCTTGCTTGATCATTAGGATGAAAAGAGAAATGAGTAACATAATGGTACAGGTACTGGCTTTAAAAGGAAGGAGACTGCCTTTTAAAAGTACAGAGCAGCCCGGGTTTGTTTCTTATAGAAATGTCACTTGCAAAAAGAGAAGCCTTTGAATGATGTGTCTGCTGTGCTGCTCGACGACAACACCACAGAGAGCTGGGTGATGCTGTTGGTGGCCCTCGCTTCTTTAAGTGCTCTTGGCCAAATAAATGCCACGATAGGCAGTGGCTATTGCAGGGCTTGACTGGCCTTCTGAGAGACCAAGCCGATGATTTCTGAGGAAAGGGAAGAAAAGCTGACAAATCTTGGGCATTTAAGGCAGCTTAATGTGTCCTTGACTGTTGTGCCCTTAAAGTGTAGTGGGCTGCTGCAGGGAAAATGAATGATATTTTGGCTAGGCCATTTATAGAAGTGTGGTTTGTGGTGAAAATGGAACACTGAAGTAGCTGTAAGAAATGTAAAGCTGTGGAGTTACAAGCATCTGCTGTTGTCTGTGTAGTGAAAACCCAGTCCGTGAGGAGAAAAGTTACTGAGACATTCTTGTCTTAGAAAAGGTTGCTGTTCATTTTTAGTGAACAAAATTAAAAATGCCCAGTGTAGTCCTTTTTAAAGAAAAATAAATGATGCCCTATATAGATAAATAGACTGTGTTCCTATCAGCCACAATATGTTATAAAGCAGGTAAATGTGCACACGGTGGTTAAAGACTCTTCCACCTGCCTTGTTGGGGAGGTTTGTATAGCTGCATCGCTGGCAAGGCCACAAGGGGAAATATTAAGTGCAGAAGCAAGTGACCTCCAAAAAAAAAAGACTGTAGACGTTGATTACAGCAACATAGCTTCAGGTCTTTGAGACAGCTAATGCCATACCCTGAAAGGATGGTCTGTACATACAGTCAATACTGTCTAGACGTTGTACGTTAAGTACAAGTGTGATATGATTAAGATTTTTGAAGCAGACTCTGCTGTTAGATTGACCTGCTTTCCACCCCACCATTTAGACAAGGTAACTGGCATGTATTTGTTCTTCTCGCTGCCGTTACTGCATAGGATGAGAGTTGTCCCACTTGTCCCACCCCCTTGGAGGGGTGGCCGACACCCCAGAAGGCTGTGCCACCATCCAGCGAGACCTGGACACGCTGGAGAGATGGGCCGAGGGAAACCTAATGAAATTTAACAAGGGCAAGTGTAGGGTGCTGCACCTGAGGAGAAATAACCCCCTGTACCAGTACAGGTTGGGGGCTGACCTGCTGGAGAGCAGCTCTGAGGAAAAAGACCTGGGAGTTCTTGTGGATAACAGGATGCCCATGAGCCAGCAATGTGCCCTTGTGGCCAAGAAGGCCAATGGCATCCTGGGGGGCATCAAGAAGAGCATGGCCAGCAGGTTGAGGGAGGTCATCCTGCCCCTCTACTCTGCCCTGGTGAGGCCCCATGTGGAGCACTGTGTCCAGTTCTGGACTCCCCAGTTCAAGAAGGACAGGGAACTGCTGGAGAGGGTACAAAGGGCCACAAAGATGATTAAAGGCCTGGAGCATCTCTCCTATGAGGAAAGGCTGAGGGACTTGGGTCTTTTTAGTCTTAAGAAGAGAAGACTTAGGGGGGATCTGATCAATGCTTACAAATACTTAAAGGGAGGGTGTCAGAAGGATGAGGCTGGTCTTTTCTCAGTGGTGCCCAGTGACAGGATAAGAGGGAATGGGCACAAACTGGAACATAAGAAGTTCCACCTAAACACGACGAGGAACTTTTTTACTGAGAGAGTGGTAGAGCACTGGAACAGTCTGCCCAGAGAGGTGGTGGAGTCTCCATCTCTGGAGACATTCAAAACCCGCCTGGACAAGTTCCTGTGCAATGTGCTCTAGGTAGACCTGCTCTGGTGGGGGGTGGTGAACGAGATGATCTCCAGAGGTCTCTTCCAACCCCATATGATTCTATGATTGGCATTGTATTCATAGGCTGTGACTAACAAATCCACCTTTGATAGATGGTGTACAAGAGGTTTGGAGCAGGGCAAAATCCGCTCTGTGCCCAGTGTGCGTGGGAGGTCCTGAGCTGCCTCAGAGCACGCTGATGGGTGTCATGCCTCGGCAGGGCTAGGGTTATGGCCTGAGGTACTGTATAATTGTGACTCTGGTTTATTAGCCAGGCAATCATGCACGTGATGGTGTCCCCTGATATAAGGCAGCGTGGGGTAGCTCCCTTGTTTCATCCAAATTAATTATCAGCCAAGGCTTGGGTGTGATGGTGTTTAGGCAGAGGCTGGTAAAGCACTTGCGTTTGTTTTATTTACGCCTGTTCTCTCTGTTTTGTTTCTCTCTGTGTGCAAGATAGGAGCTGAGGAGACAAACATTCTTAAATGATAGAAAAATGTAAACAAGAAACTTACTATCACCATACTTACACTGCTCACTTGTCTCTCTGCTTTTTATATCTGCATGTTTAATTGTCTACACCTAAGCATATATACCTTCTAAAGTCTTTTTCCCAGGGTAGAAATCCCATTTACTGTTCTTGAATCAATCTCTACACTTGTTTTAATAGATAGTTAAGCTAGCAAACACCCCAACATGCAGATATTGCAACCAGGAGTCATGTCATTGTTAACAGAATAAAGAAAAGAGATATAAAGCCTGAACAGGAAGGCAATGTCACAAAATTTACAATTCGCTTCCCCTTATCTCCACTGCTTTTTTTTTCCTTTTTTTTTTTAAATAACAAAAAAAAAATATCCCCAAACAACAAAACGAACAAACCTGGAAAATCCTGATGATTTTTATGGGGCCTGACTAATGACTGACCAAGAGAAATAAGTGACACTGGAGCAGGGAGGAGCTTTTTCTCTTAGCATCCATGTCCCTGGAGTCCAGGCATCCTTGTCTACCAAGGACACTGCTCTCACCTTGCAGCCTCCTTGAGCCCAATTCCAGAGCGTGGCGACTCCTGGGAGCTTTCAGAGTGTGCAGCAGAGGTGATGCCACAAAAGCAATGCCTCATATTCCTGCGCTTATTGCTAGATGGTGCTCTTTGCATCTAGCACATGCTTTTCTAGCCTTTTTGAAAGTATGAACTCAGTGAAAGAAGTATAAGGACTGAAATGACAGCTGACCCATGCACTTTTGTGCAAAGGCAGAGAGGTCTTTGCAGTCCCTTTACAGCACAGCTGTAGCCTGTGCCCGAGAGTAAATCAATAAACGCACAGATACAGTAGTGGGCACAAATTCTGTGACTTACTTTCAACCTCTGTTTGCCTTGGCAAAACCCCATCTTGGCCCATTTTCCTAACTCTGTCGGCCTCCCTCCCGCGCTCCCTCTGTGAAAAATGAAGAGAGGGGATTGGGACTTGCTGAGAAAGGCTTGTTAGAGGGGAATGTGCCTGTGGCCAGTGTCTGGGAAGCAGCTACAAATGTGGGCTGCTCCTCATACCACCCTCCATGCAGGGGTGCAGCCTCCAGCCACGGTGCAGCTCTTCAGAAGCTGTCCCAGAGGTAACAGTATTATGATGAAATATCTTTTAGCCTCACTTGGACTCCTAAGCCTGTTGGTGACTAGCGAGAGATAAATTACATGTTTTTCCAGTGCTGCCCTTGGTAACAATTACGTCTTAACAGTGGGAGGAAAGGGGATAGTTAAAAGTAGGTTTAATCCCAAAGGGATGGTTCATTTCCTCTAACTACCAGCATTTGCCAGCAGCTCTGTTCTTCTCTGCTTCTCTCTTTCCCCTCACCCCATCCCTTGGTAAAGTTACCTTTGCAGTCACGGCTTGCTCATGGCAAGGATTAATGGTTTATTGGAATTTGCACACCTTACAGGAGTGTGGCATATATTCTTATGAATTTTATTGCAATGCACCACAGTATATCATTTCATTAAACTGCACACGTCATGGTTATTTGCTGTTATTCCCCAGACCTCTATATGCAGTTTTATCAGTCTCAAATGGCAATGAAATAAAAAAATAAAATAAAATGGAATAATGTCTAAATACATGCAGAGGGGTCAAGGGACCCTATATGCTGACTACAACAACAAATTTATCGTCTCATTTATATGTGAGTAGGGGAAGGGAGCAGTTTCTTCACTGTATTTTAATTAACTGTGTTTCGCTGCATGGTAGTAAAGATAATAACCATAACATTAGTGCAACTACTACACTATCAAATGCTTGTCACAGCCTAATATTCTATAACAATATAGCTTCTACAATGGAAACATGAACAACAAAAGAGCAGCTTGTTTTATTAATTTACTAGGGCTCTGTGTTTTTGGAAGGCCAGTATGTATTTCTGGGAGACTGATTAAAATAGAAGTATACATGGTAGAGAATAATATTTTCACTGGTGTGGGATTCATTTAACAAAAGTGTTCCTTCAGGAAAGCAGAACCAAGATGCTAATGTTATACCTCATTTATTGCCAGCATATTCAGTGACATTTCATAATGTACATCTGTCAGCCAGAGATATAAATGAATGAGGTGAACCATGCAATTTACCCTCAGGAAGTTCCATTAGAGCCCCCAAAGTATAATATTTATGAGGTCAGAATCAATTAATCAGATAGCTGTATTTGCTTTTCAGCTCAGCACGCTCCTCTGTACCAAGCTGTTGCATTGAGACAGTCCTATTAGGTAAGAGGAGTCAGTTTGTATGTGCTGTGCGTAGTCTGTTTTGTAAATCAATTGCTTTCCTCACACAGCTTATACTCAATACAAATACAAACTATAAGTTAAGGGAATGCAAGCTAAATCTCTGTCAAAATACATATCAGAATAGAGAAGTCTTGTATATCTCCTGCTCATTGTTGCAAATCTGTTGAAAATGAGAAAACAACCTGTGAGAGAAGGGCAAACCTCGACCAAAGATAATTGCAGTAAGCAGAAAGCCTTGTTGGTAAAGGAGTAAAAAATAGTTAATTTTACAAGGTTGAAAACTAAACTACTGATTTAATCAAAGGAGCTCAACTGTATAAAGAAACCTACAGTAGATTTCGAGACGTGTTACCAAAACAGTTTTCCTTTGCAGCCATGTTCCGAGTGCTCATTACTTTAATTCCCCCTCCTCAGTTTGATTAACTGGCTGTTTGCATGTGTGAGGGTGTGTGTGGTATTATTTTTGTTGTAAATTGTGGCCGTTTCCTGGGCTGTGTTCAGATGTCTTGCCAACTGGCACTCTAACACCGGTGGAAGCAGGCTCTTGACCCTGGGAGGTGCAGGCACACCGTGGTCCAGCTGAAGCACCACTGATGGGTCGCTCTGGCTTCTGCAGCGCGCTCCTTGTTGTGCTGCCTGCCAGGCATCAGCCTGGGCAGGTCACCGAGGTGTGGACTGAGGTGTGGACTCTTGGTTAATAAGAATTGGGAGTCTTTTTTCTGAAGAGCTTTTCATCAAAACCTTAAGCATAATTTAGATCTGGGGAGGTTTCAATCTGCATATGGAATGAATATTGATCATATTGTGATTTTCTTTCCTTTTTTTTTATTTTTTATAGACAACAGATGCAAAAGATAGATTTTGGTTGTAAAATCTGTGTCAATATGTTTGCGCTGTCATAACTGATGCCAAGATGTGATCCAGCATTTCTTAGTTTCTTTGAAAAGGAGTTTGTTTAAGATGGTTCAAAAATTACCTGTTATTTAATAAATGAATTTTCTCTTCCCAGAACTTTCTTGAGGATGAAAGCAAAAACAGGAAGGGCATAACCAAAATTACCAATAGAATTATTCCTAGCAAAGGATTAACTGGGGAAAAAGTCCCCGAAAAATGGTTTACCTTCACAGTCTTCGAGTAAAATCCATAACTACTGTGTTTTTTATGTAAAGCTTTCCATTTTGTTGTGAGGAGATGAATATCTCATGCTTCAGATTTCGTCGTTTGCTCTTGAAGAATGAGGATGGCAAGATATAGTTGGGATTTTTTTCAACCAAAACTATTGTCAGAAAACACTGATACATCCCCAAACCAATAACCTGCAGGGTGGGAGTTCTGGGCAGGAGAGGAAGGAGGGCTGAGGTCCCTGTGTACAGTGTAGCTCTGTATTTTTAAGTGCTCGCCCTCCGAAATGAAGAGCGATGCTCAACACACATTGGAAAGCCAGGAGAAGGCCCCATTTGGAAGAGGAGCTTGAGTCTGAACCTTTTGTACCATGGCTAAGTGCACTCAACTCACCAAATGCTTGCTGGCCAAGCGGAGAGGAGGAGGGAAAGAGTGAAGCTTAGCAATTTCTGTAGCTGCGAGTGACAGAGAGCTGCCAGCCACGGGAGAGATCAGTGGTCTGATTTATCAGGAACAGAAAAAGAAGTTCAAGTACTTGTTTTCTAGGAGTCAGTGCCAGTGAGTTGAATGCTGCTGCTGCTTCCCTTCCTGAGTAAGCATCTCAGCCATCCCTTAGGGAGTTTCTCTTTCCGTTTTGGGCTCAGAATGAAACAAATGACAAAAGTCTGAAGCAGAAATCTGCCTGCCTGTGCAGCAGCAGTAAGTAGAGCTAGGTGTTAAGCCATTCTCCAATGTGGTAGGCGTGATTCTCTTTATGAAACAGCTAGCTTATCAGCAAATGCAGAATTTTTAAAGCATGAGGTGTGCACAGTCCGATTTGTGTATATTTATTCTCAATACCTAGCTGTCTCAAGACACGGTGAACATCGGTGTGTTCTGTCTGCTTGCTTTGACTCTCTTTGGGCTAGTGAGCATTATTGATGGGGTATCACTGAGCAGCTGGAATTCATGATATTTTTCTGCTGTGTGATTTTGCTACTGAAGCCTTGTAAACAGAGGGCAAACACTTCTGGAACAAGAGTGAATACCCTTGTTTGCATATCAATGAGTATTTGTACGGGCCCTTATTCCCAGCATTTATGCAAATACAGACTCATACATGTGAATGGGTGTGGAAAAGGGAACAAAAAGACAGAATCAAAATGAGAGGCTGGATTCATGAAAATGTTTATTTTCCACTATTTGTCCTGCTTCCTACATATCTTCTTGTTGGACCACGGTTTCAAAAATTGCCCACACCAAGTTTGAGAGTGTTATAAGATTTTTTTGATGTGACCAGCAAATAGAAGAAAAGAAGAAAGAATAGCTCCATGAGCGTGGAGGAAATGTCATGTAATTGTTTCCAGTCAATACTCCAAGTTTTCCTGCACCATCTACTATTGTTGGGCAACTTGGTGGTCCAAAATTATTGATGATTTTAGAATGAGATGAGGAAGAAATCGCTTCCTTGTCCAGAGTTATTATTACAGGCTACTCTATGTTAGTAACTGAGGCAGTTTAGACTTTGCCCTCTTTTCGTCAAAGTGTCAAATTAAGGACATTTCTTATCCATCCTGGTGAGCTCTTATTCTGCAGCCAGGTATGACTGTCTCGTCCTTCTGTCCATTGATACAGTCCCTGTCACACACGACCCAGCACCATGCAGCTGGGAACTGCCTGGGATACTGCGAGCTGGCTCGGGCTCAGGCTGCAGGTTGGTGCCAGAGGGCAATACGCTTGATAACCAGTTTTTACAGATCACTGTTCTTCCAAAGCGGAGGAAGAGCAAAAGAATTATGAATTGGCAAAGGAGTAAGAGAAGCGACAATTGACTACATTAGGTATTTTCACAATGCTTTGTGTCAAGACCTGAAGCAAGTGAAGTAAGGTGTTGCCTCTTGATTTGGTACAGGTCCTTCATCTCCCACAGGACTGCTTCTTGGAGGCCTCTTTTAGACTAATTTATACGTGTCCCCTGAGGTTTTATGCAGATTTATTATGAAAGCATTTAGTTTTTCATATCTAGGCCTGCCTTTTAGGGTTCTACTTTTAAAATTTTATCTAAGTTTTCATGTTAGGATGTGCAGCAATTAATTACTGAGATACTACCATGGGATTCAATCCAGGAAATGAAGATAATGCTTCCTCTGTTTACATATATTCCCCTTTACCATATCAAAATCCCTGCTTTGCAGTTGATATGTCCTGTGCCTGGAGATCAGATGCCCATTACTCATGTATGCCATGACCCCTTTTAACACTTAGAATTACTGGTTTGTGGCTTGTGTTATGGCAAAAACCTATGACACAGTCAGCTTCTCAGATGTCCTCCAGAATCCCGCTTGCATACTGCAAGTAGTTCCTGGTGGCTCCTGCAGAGCCTCTCAAGCTGTATCTTAAACTAATATTTGGCTTATAAATGACAAAGAGGAGAGGCAAAAATGAAAACTTTGTAGAGGGAGAGAAAGATAGGAACATCTGATCATGACAAATTCTCTAAACAAGACTCCAGAAAAGTTATTGTATTTTGCTTGACTGGGAAGATTTATGATCTTTATGTAGAAGAAAATCTTAACAAGAGCTGGAAAATTAGGTAAGAAAAGTATTTCTGATCATTTTTCATCCTGAACAAGGATAGCAGCACTAGAAAGTTTGCAAAGGTAAGAAAAGAAAGAAGAAAGCAACAAAGTTTTGCAAATGAACATATTTTTGGCCATCTGGGATAGGGAATGGTATCACAGAAAAGGAGGATCTGAAGATTGAAAATCAAATAATACATGACAGCAAGCTGAAAAGAGGACTCAGGGAGTTGTTAAGAACAATCAAGCAAAACCAGGGAAACTAGTTACTACATGCAGAGAAAGATACTGAGCAAATAAAAAAGATATTATTCAAAGGTTCTTTTAATTGAGAGTAAAAAAAAAAAAGCCCTTTCTACATCTAAGGCAGTGTACAGTCAGAACTAGAAAGAAGATCAGGGAAAATACTTGTATGAAATTTTGTGGGGAAGATAATTCATCTGACTGTTCAAAAATTGAAGACATTAATACTGTAAGGGAGGATATCAGCTCAGTCCTTTTGCTACTGAGGATGGTCTAAGGGCTCTAGAGGGGAAAAAAATCCCAAACAGGAAAAGAGCATATGGTCTGTCCAACACGATGAACACGGGAGAAGTAGGTTTAGTGTTCTTCAAGTGGTTCAGTAGTGGAAAGCCAGAAGAGTACCTTTCCATTTCCGTGACTCTAGAAGAGACAGAAAAGCAGCAATGAAAGAAAAGTAATCTAAATATGATTAACACTGTTCTAAGAGCTGGAGGGACAGAGCTGGGGAACAGTCCTGCACTAACATAGATACGCGGCTTTTGTAGTGGAGCAGGTGTGTACCTGGGATAGAGTTAAACATAGACTATATGTACAGTCTGCAAAAGACTGTATGTATTTGTCCTTTAGTGTACCTGTAAATATACTTGTATTTATCTAAGATAATCCCAAAAGCAAAATACAAGGGAAGCTCAATGGAAGTTGTGCAGAAAGTTTTTGTCTCTTTTCAGTAAAGCGCACGCATCTTAATGAAGTCTGTCAAATATTTACTGTAATGAGATTAGCATATCATATATATTAAATGGAAGTAAATGTGTCTCCCTTATTCTGATTTATATGAATTGGGGTGTAAATAGAGCTATGGGTTTTCCATACAGGGCGGTGAGTTCAGATTAGCCTGTGGTTTGAATTTATTCCATGTTCTTTAATGATTTGTTAAAAGAATGACCTTATTCCAAATTAGCTTAATTCTTTGTGAAATAATTCCATGGCTGAAAAAGATTGTGTCTGAATCCGTATTTACTTATTTTTTCAAAAAAATATATTATATATGAGAATTTCAGTTGTCAAAGTTCAGAGCAGGGTCAGCAACAATGAACTGATTTATTGCTTCTCTTCTAGTTGAAGGTAATGTAGAAGGATTCTAGTAGTCTAATGAAGGTTTTTATAAAGACAGTTTAAAGCTCATCAGAAAGTGCCATTATTTGATAGCTGGTTGAATGCATTTATTGTCCCATAAATACAATTGTTAAGCAATCAGCTAGGTTTTCTGAGGGCTATTATCACCAACCATCACTTTTCCTTGAAATGAAGCTCATTTTAATAAATATTCTCATTTCAAGACTATCTCTCCTCTTGTTTTTTTTAATGTTTACACTAGCAGAAACTCCACTGAAGTTGAATGAGTCTCTGTATTTAATCTGGTTCAACTAGAGAATAGAACTGGGCTTGATGTTTTATATCATCTGAGTCCTGTACAACTTCCACTGTTATGTATTACGTCACAATTTGTCCTGCTGGATAAATCAGGAGAGGGGAGGAAAGATATAACAGATTTCATGTTTCCAATTTGCATATCCAAATGCAGGATCGCTTTGCTGGGCTGAGTTTATATACCACAGCTCTACCTGGGTAATCCAGAAGGTTGGTGTACTTTTTTTTTTTTTTAAAAAAATGTAAAATGCTTGGAAACTATTGTAGAAGAGAGATCTTTCAAGAGTTATTGTATTTGGTTAATTACCTGGTTCATTCTTGATTGGTGGGTTCTTTACCTGGTGCTGTGTTTTTAACCATTTCTTTAATAAACTTAATATGTCCTGTACCAGCAATTTCCCCTTAAACTTGGAATGTATATTTGTATATGTTTTTATATGAATCTATTCCTTTTGCAAATAGAAACAATTCCCTTGATTTTCTCGGAAGAAAATAGTTTTTAAGTAGATGGAGCTTAGAAACTCGAGTTCATTAAGACTCTAGGTGTGGATTGTGTCAAGCTGAATCCAAAAAAGTGGATTTTAAACTGTTTACAGATTACTGCTTCAGCTTTAAACTGAGATACAGTGTTTGTAGTCTTAGTTTCCAGATCCTGAATGGAGCCTGCTTCTCTCTCCTTTTACTTACATTGAGGTGTGCCTTGCCTGTAGTGATGGCTCCCCTGATTTCTTAGGTTATCGTATGCAGAACAAAGTGGGTTTTGGAAAGGGTAGAAGCAGTGGGGGCAGACCCTTGGTGATTTGCTTTTTATGCAGCTTCCAAGCATACCACCTGCCTTCCTCAGGCTCTGGAGCCTGGGATGCTACAGCATTGCACAGTTTAAACTGAAAGGGGATGGGGGCAGGTCATTTTGAGGATGCTTCAGAGGTACCAGCCACTGTAGATCTCTTTGTGGTCTCTGTATGTTGCCAGAGCAACATGTTGCCCAATTTGTGATGAAGTCACGTGAAGAGGAGGGTAACGGAGAAGCCAAGAGGCAGTGGGGCTAGGAAGCATTTCCTGCAAGCTTTTTCATGTGGGCTGTGTGCTGCAGCCTGAGGAGAAGAGTGAATTGCCAGATGGTACAATTGTCACCATCTTGTCCTCCTTGCCTGTCTGGCGGGAATTCTTTGAGGCTCCTTTGGGGCTCCTTGCTTCCCTGATGACAGGTGCCTTTGATTTAATCTAATCTAGCCTGTTTTAAGGGAGCAGTCTGTCTGGGAGGTGGGGTGTACATGCCTGTGGGCTGGGCTTTGGTGAACCATATTCAGCGTCATGGGGGTATTGGTGTGCACTGCTTTTGCCCCCTGAATAACAGCCTGTATCTGAGTCAAAATGCTGGGACCATGGTTTAGTAATACATTGCTTTTGTTATCTAGGTAGGATCACTTGCAAATGCTAAGATTGCAATATCTATTCAGAGCTTAGTTTCAGAAGCTTGTTTTGTGGAAATTCCCTTTTCCCTCTCAGGTTCTCCATGCTTTTAAGAGGAAAGTTATCTTGAATGGTTCCCTGTCTGGGGGAGTTCTGGGGTCTGTTTTGGAGAGGCGAGAGGGTAAACGTTTCTGTTCAGGCTCCATTCTTGCTGTTGCTGTAAAGCGGATAAAAACTTGTGTGAAGGCTGAGGCATGATACCTGGTTCAGAGGAATGTATAGCAAAGAGGGGAATCTTTCATGCAGGGGCAAGCCCTGCTGAGGCGTACTGTGCAAGGACACGCTGATGCTATTAAAGAGCTTTTAAACTCATGATCAAGATGTTATAGCACATTATAGAAGCTTGCCAGGCATTAGGTGAGGGGCTGCTGCTCCTCACATCCTGTGGCAGCTGGGTCTGGCTGTCCTCACTCATCCTTCAGCGAACACCCTGGGCTGTGTACGAAGTGATGCATCTCCTCTTTGCTGCCCTCCTGTTTCATGGCACTCAGATTAAACTGGGCAGGTTCCGCTTTATCAGACATGGAAATGGAAAGACCTAGAAGCATGCTGAATAGTGGGTGATAAAGCCTTGCTGCAGAGGTTCAAGGAATCTTAACATTTAAAATAAATTATGTGAACGACATGACTGGTCTCCAGCCTTTCCAAACCCATAGGAATAAAGGCCCATGTGTGCAGTGGCAAGAGCAGGGGGTCCTGGTTCATGGCTCAGTCTGCTGTAATGCAAACAAGAGGTATTAATGATAGACAAGTCACTCTGGATGTGTTTCAGGCACTCATCTAGCCCATCCCTCACTAACCAGTTCATAAAGTTCTCCAGTGATGGAGATAGATTCCACATGTTAGACAGGGATCTGCAGCCAGTTCCTGGGTGATCTGCCCTCCTTACTCTTCACTTTCCTATCTTTTGACATCCCTGCTAATTTTTCAATGTCAGTATTTCTTGCAGACATTGTTGATTTTTCTTAATCTCTTGTAGGGCTGTTTGATCTGTATATGATTAGAAGGAAACCCCATGTACATGTTTGATACAGTGCGAACAGCTCAGTGCACTGTAGTGGTCAAGATCATAGACAGTTTTTCTTAACGGCAAGAAAAAAAAGACAACAAAAAAGCATGCAACCTCACATTTCTTTTTAATTCCCTTGAAATGTGCCCTCAGAAATGGTAGTAGTGGTCTTAGTGTATATAACTACCTTAAAAAAAAAGAAAAAGAAAACACATTATTTCTAATCCTTAGTTTATCCTTGGATTTGGATGATGAGTATTTCAAAGTGTGTTCTTTCAAAGCTTTTCTGACAAGCAATGATATTTGCTGCGAATCTTAAACTTCAAGTGATAGGAGTATTTAGTAGATTAATTAATTTCAAAGGATTAGGCTTTCACTGCAGATGTGTGGTTTTTTCTGCCTTATTTCCCTTGAATCTTATAATTGCATCTCACTCCTATACCTGCAACACATTAATAATCTTCTTTTGCTTTCATCACACTCCAGCAGCTCTGGTTTGTTTATATCAGCTGTTTCTAATCCTTTTGGCTTTCTTTACTTCAGAAATGGAAGCTTCAGTGGCAAGGTAATATAATAAGTGATAATAATATGTAATGATGCCTTCATTCCCCTTTCCCTCGCCTCCCCCCTGCTCTGGTGACATTCACAGGAGAGCAAAAGTAAACAATGAGCACATGTATGCAAAAAAGGGAATGATCTTTACATTTTGCTGACCTTCCTTATTGCTGAAATGACAAATGCTGGGTTAATGCTGGGCTCTGTGTACATGCTCAAGGAGTGAGATACAAGACTTTAGAGATTAAGGTCTGCAAGATGATGCTCATGGCCTCTGTAGTCTGACTTCCTATGTAGCTGAGATAATACTGATGTTCTCTTGTTAGCCTGGAGAAGGTGTTAACTGGGAGCATGTGTTATGCTTTTCAGAGTTGTCTTTTCTTGTTTCTCATCCTGGAGAGGGCAGCTGTACTCACCACCAGGGCATTTCCAGTGCCTCTCAGAGCAAATGCTCTGCAGCAGGAGAGGTAAACGCCAGCCAAGGTCAGCTGTGTTTTGGTGCCAGAGTAATTGGCAAATCTGTCTGTCACAGAAAGAGAAGTGGTACCCTTTGCCAGCGAGCACTTTGAAGGGAATACAGATCCTGCTAGGGCCCTGGGGCTCCGGACCATTCCTTGGACCTGGACAGGTCTTTGTCGTAGAATCATAGAATGGTTTGGGTTGGAAAGGACATTAAAGTTCACCTTGTTCCAACCCCCTGCCATCAGCAGGGACACCTCCCACTAGACTATGTCTCAAAGCCCCATCCAGCCACTTCCAGGGATGGGGCATCCACAACTTCTCTGGGCAACCTGTTCCAGTGTTTCACCAGCCTCCTAGTGAAAAATTCTTTTCTAATATCTAATCTAAATCTCCCCTTTTTTAGTTTAATACCTTTACCCCTCATTCTATCATTACACTCCCTGATAAAGAGTCCCTCTCCGTCTTTGCTGTAGGCCCTGTTTAGGTACTGAAAAGTTGCTATAAGGTCTCCCCGGAGCCTTCTCCAGGCTGAACATCCCCAACCTTTTCAGTCTTTCTTCATAGGAGAGGTGGTCTCCTATACCTTTTCTTTAGGATTTGCTTCAGTCGTCTTCAGCTTAAGTTCTCCTTTGGGTCCATCTTTTGTGAGTTCTCTGGTGATTTCAATGGGTGGGTGGTTTTTCCTTGAGGGAAGGAAATTTGCCTTGCCTCGCTCCTTATGCTTCTTTGATAGAAAAGATTGTTCTCATTTTTAAGCCATTGGGAAATATAAGAACAATAAGGTAGGAACACTGGATAACCTATATATCACAGTAATCTGGGACTGTGCTAGGAATAGGTAAGGTTGTTACAGCACCTGATCTTGTCTGTGAGTGTGATAAAACTACCTTTTTTTCCTGTGGCAAATCATTGACTGATGCTACAGAAAGAAGTGATAAGATGCGGGGCAAATTAATTATTTCTCAGAGAGGGGTGACCCCTTCCAAGCATGTGGTACTCTGAGCAGCAAGAACTGCCTCTGCTCTTTCCTTCTGCCCTTCCTGTGCATGGAGAAAGCTAACCTCAACTCCTTATTTCTGCAGTCACAAGGTTTTAGTTTTACATATATCGCTGAAAAGCAGTGAGCTAACCCTGGCAGTAAGCATATTATACGTTTGCACCCCAAAATTCCTGGCTAAAAATGAAGCACAGCACTTTTGAGAGGTGGAAACTAAGAGAAAATTCTTTTACTCCCCCTTTAAAACTTCGTATCAGACTGAAAAGTGTTTGTGCCAGGTGACATGCCTACTCAAAAACACAGTAACCCTCTGAGGGACAGAAATTCTGCTGTGCTCCAGTGTGTTCTTTGTAGCTTTGCTTTGGCAAGAGCTATTCACCTGTCCCAGGAAAGAAGGAATAAAGAGAGATTTTTTTTTTCTACAGACAATCCCGTCACTGTTATTTATAAATGGTGCCAATGATTATTCCTGCTGGTTTTATTACTGTGGTGCCTAGAGATGTAGATCATTCAAAATAACTGTAAAGAGAAGTAGTTTAATATCTACTTCCAACTGCACTGAAATCAATGTAAAAGGTGCTCATGATTTGAAATGGACTTGGACTGGGCCATTTGCATCCTAAATCCATACCTAGCTGAGAATGCATGGGATTTAGGTACCCAGTACTTTTCTCAGCTATCTAGTTATGAATGTGTGGAATGTTTTCAGTTTGGGGGCTTCAGTAGAGAGTGCAGTTAATATGTAAACAGCAGGATATTATAATCATTACTTAACAATGCTCTGACAATATTTCATAAGAAATTTGTGGCAAGCACAGAGTTTGCTTTTTTTTTTTTTTCTATCGCTTTTGTGGTGGATTAAAATATTCTGTGCCTGAATGAGTTGTGCTCTTTTGTTTGTCTGGAACCTGTAGACAGGCTCAGTTTGCTTTATGTTGAGGGGCTAATATCGAGGGTTAGTTTAAATTGCATATTAGATTGCTGGATGGATTTTAACAGTGTTTAATTAAGGGAAACGTTTCTTACCTAAGATACATGGTGTGCGTTCCTCCTATTGCATTGTCCAAGAGTGGATTGAAAGGTAATACTTGATCTCTCTGAGGCACTTTCTTAACTCTCTTGAAAGTGGCCTCTCATCCACAGAAAACATAATGATGAAAATATATACCTTAAGAAGTAACATGAGGGGAGAGAAAGAGAAACAAAGGTCGTTGGTCTATAAGACAAGTGAAGCATAAAAGAGATGTCTCCTGTGCTACTGTATAGACAAATAAATTGTGGGAATTTTTCAGTGTTCAATAATGAATGATACAGTCTCAGTCTGTCATGTGGCAGGGGTTTTTTTTAAGGTTTTTGTGTACTCAGTGGATTGACTTACACCATTTTCTAGATAATAAATGGACATGGACTATGGAGAAAATTCACTAAAATATCAGTTGTCCTCATTTTAGTACAGTGCAAGCAGGTCTAAATCTGAGCAGGCAGTGGGAAATTATTTTATTTTTTTTTTTTACTTATGAAGCTGTTTACTCAAACATATCAGAGTTAAAATTAAGAATACTCAGTGTGGTATTCTTTTGCTTTTATTCACATTGCATCTAACCAGGCTCTAAACCTCCAATTTTCAAGGCTGCAGACAGGAATTGTTTCAGAAATTAACTTCAAATTCAAACATGTTTCAAATGATGAATAAATGCATTTGATCAGATCATCCCCGTAGGGCTGAGGGAGGGATTATATTTTTTCTCTGTTCAGAAATCTGGCGTCAGTCATTCAAAGGTACAGCCTGTATGTACCACTTGAGTGGCTGTTGTAAGTCCAGGTAGCTTGGCTACCTGTAGGGTGATTATGTGTCTCCTCAATGCATCAGTGTGATGGATCTCTGCTGTTGTACCTTCTGGGGTGTAGGTAGGAAAAGGAACAGGTGAGTGGGTCTATGGGGCACTGACTACAGGCAGGGGTCTACAGAGCTGTAGCACCATGCTTTGAGAGCCTGATGCTATATTGTTTGTAAAAGAAGCCTTTTGTTTGATGAGATTTACAGACATGTTTGGGCAAATAAAGCATCTAATTTGAGTGGTCTAATTGCTGACTCTAAAATGCTGTTTGCACATTACACTGTTTAATTACTTCAGTCTAGTAGTTGTCTAGCAATGTCTCAATCTGTTATATCTGCCAGAATTAAGGGGGGGAAAAAGGGTTTTATTTGGATATCATTCACGGTGCAACAATTGTACAAAGCCATAAATGGAGAAGCAATGTTTGTCCATTTTAATATTTTTTGTGACAGTGCCACAATAGCATAGAATAAGGGAAAAAACCCATCAGTGGAGCTTCCCTCTAAAGTTTTATGGTTCTTGACAGCAGTAATATGTAGTCTGAGAACACAGTTCATAAAATAAATGCTAACAAAATAAAAACAAGCATAGTCTCTTCATTGTTCCAACACAGCTCTTAAGATGAAAGGAAATTGTATGTGATCATAAAGGGAAGAATATATGCAATTGTGCACATTGTGCACTCTGCTCTACTTAATTCAAATTGTATTAAGTTTATATATAGACCCCTATAACTCATAACTCTCAACAACCCTGCCACAATCATGTACGTCCTGTACAAGGGATGAAAACATAACAAGGCTGGCTATCTTTTCAGGCCATCACACTCCTTAGTGTATGTGTGCATTTGTAATTTGTTGTCCTCTTGGTAATGACTGTCTAAGAAAAGAGCTGGAATAGAGTCTCTACATAAAGCTGTGCATCTCAATCTTTTTAAATTAAAGACTACCTAACCCTGTGGGAAAAAAGACATATCGCTACCACAGTATTTTCCCTTTGACTTCTTAGTTGATTATGGACTTTGGATGTTCATTTATTACTTTGATCCTTTCCAATATCAATTGTTTTCACTCATGGGAACATGCCTCTTTTGCAGAGGTTCTGTGAGGCATCATGCAACGTCTCAAATGTTACTTGGTTTGATGAAGAGGAGGAACACCAGTTCTTTAGAGAATGTTTTCTTGAAGAACGTTATCTCACATAGGCCATGGCGCTATGAAACCTGCCATGCTTGGAGCCCCTTTGTCGTTGCCTTCTCCCATTTAATGTGAGCACCACTCTGGTAGGCACAGAGAGAGCCAAAGAGAAACATTTCTTTCTTTACTCTAAGTTGGACCTTGGTGTCACATTCTTCTCTATACAACTGGCTTCTGCTGCTGCTTGAAAACTTTGGATATGAGATTATAAATGCTGCAGGAACAATGTTATTTATATTTTTAAGAGTGCCATGTGGCATTGGTTTGTTTTGAAAGAGCTGCATGTGTAAGGGAAGTATCTGACCTTTCTGTAATTTCTCAAATCTTGACTCCTTTCCTCCCCTCCTTCCAAAACCTCATCTGTTCACAGCTGAAATCCTAGTCTTTGCTACAAGTCACAGTCTGTGTTTGTTTCTGAGGGATCTTTCCTGTGTTGCAAGACAAGAACTAGCAGAAATATAAACACTGAAGTGTATTCCCTGAAGCTTCTCTAAAATGTTTATGCCAGTGGCAAAGGTCCCGTTTGACATTTTAGCACAATGGAGTTGAATGCAAGAGCTACAGGCAACTGCCACGCATGCTGCTGACATTTAGTTGCCTGCACTGGTTGGAGGAGGAGAAAACTCCCATTGCACTTGGTCTCTGCTCCTAACTTGACAGACACTAAGCTCCCGTCTTTGTTAGGCTCTGCTCTTAAACTATTTCTTGTTCAGATCACTTGGACTACATCTCGGGTACTAGTGACATAGGCACTCCTGTTGTTGTGTCAGGTTGTGTCCTGCTCTGTGGCTGCATCTCAAGTCCATGCCAGGCTGCACAAGGCGCACACTAGCCACGCTCTAGGTGTGATATACTCTTCCTTTTTGTGCAAGGAAATTTGGGAGCATGACCTGGAATAACAGTGTGGGATTTTCAACCAGATCTCCCATCTGGATGATGGGCAGGCAGGGACCCCAGAACATGCTGCTGTATCATGTAAATATAGATTGTGCTTTTAATAGGTCCTTCTTATTTCTCCAGTCTAGCCACTGCTTAAAAGAAACCCCAAACCCAAACATAACAAAAAACCCAAACTGAATCTGCAAATTAAAAGCTGATGCTCGTTCACAGGGGGTGTCTGTGTGTGTGTGTCTTCTGTGAACTTCAGTGACCTGCTAGAATAATTTCAAAGCACCCGTGCTCCTTGGATATAGTATTTAACTGAATTCTTGACTGGTCCTCTCTCAGACCCTTTCTGCATACACCTAAGTCGCTTCTAACTCCCCCTTGCATCAATCATCTCTTAACCTGTCTCTGGGGGGCACTTTAAATTGAGTTGGTTGGCCAATTCGCAGGAACAAATTAATGCTTGTACTGGCAGTGTTACCAGCATGATCACTCCACGCCAAATTTTATGCATGATCTTTTCTTCTGAAGTTTTTTTTTTTGACAACTGTGGATGAGGATGGCTTTAGGTCTAAAAGTAGAATATATGCTGTTTATATTGTCTCCCCATCTGAGCTCTAAATAATTTTTGAAAGCTGCAGAAGTTTATAATTGGCAGTGGAGCTGAACAAATTAAATCCCCAATCAGACTGGGACTTCTCAGACCTAGAAGTAATAAATATGTGAATGTGGCTAGAAATAATAGTAATGTCTTGGTTCTGACCATATTGGAGACTTGGAGTCTCGTTGCAGGTTTAATTCTGATACACATATAAACTTTCTCCAGTGTTGATTTTAAACTCTATTATTTCTCCTATGCTTGATGAAACAGAGTCCTGCTAAGTAGTATCCCTCTGTATATCACACTCATCTATTCTTGCTGCTACAGGAAAAGACCTTTCATTTCCCCCTTCTCTTCCCTCTCTCTAAACAAGTGAAGGAATTCTCAGTCGTTTGCATTCTGATCAGCTATATTTATTTTTATTGCAGTGTTAGGAATGTCCGAATTGGTTAAATATACTACAGAAATGCACTGTTGTTCTTTAAACAGAAATTAGCTTAAAAGTCCCCTGCTGTTTATGATATGCTTTGCTTTCCTATTGAGCATAATTTTAATAAATCTCCTCCAACTTTGTCACTTGGGATTTTTGTAATGTGCTAAGATATTTTCCAGCCTTTCTTTGACTAGGTTAATTTTGAGGTCTCATATTCATTACTAGCAGTTCTCTATACCTTTGGTATTGTACAAAGAAAGCAGATATTAGATGATCTCTTTTTTTAAATATGTATTTTAAGTGGTACTAGTAACTATGAGTAAAATGGTTTGGACAAAATTAAAACTGCTTTGTCTTTATTACTTATTTCAATGTATCTCCTCCAAAATATTTTTTAAAATACATAATTTGATAGGTTTTTCCCTTTTATCTTCTGCTTCTTTTATTCCTTTAGGTGCAAAGAATCCACGTTCTGTTCAAGAGCTGTTTTCACAAATCCAGGATTTGGAGAGTTGAGGTAGGTTCTGAAATTCCTTAAATCTTTATTCATGTTCATGAACATAACGAAAGCAGCACTAGCGGAAGTAGTGTTCTGTTCAATGAATGAGGAATTGTTTGGATGTTTGCATCCAGAGGGCAGTGGTCAATGGCTTAATGTCCAGATAAAGATCAGTGCCAAGTGATGTCCCTCAGGGATCTGTCTTGAAACCAGTACTGTTTAATATCTTCATCAATGACATAGACAGTGAAATGACGTGCACTCTCAGAAAGTTTGCAGATGATACTAACATGAGTGGTGCAGTTGACATGCCTGAGGGATGGGATCTCATCCAGAGGGACTGGGACAAGATCAAGAAGTGGGCCTGTAAGTCCTGTGTCTGTGTCAGGGCAACCCACAGTATCAATACAGGCTTGGGGATGAAGGGATTGCTAAGACTTAAGGGTACTGGTTGATGAAAAGCTGGACATGAGCCAGCAATGTTCGCTGGCAGCCCAGAAAGCCAACTGTGTCCTGTGCCACATCAAAAGTAATGTGACCAGCACGTTGATGGAGGTGATTCTTCTTCTCTGCTTTGGTGAGAACCCACCTGGATCCAGCTCTGGAGTTCTCAGCACAGAAAGACCTGTTGGAGCAAGTCCAGAAGAGGGCCATCATTAAGTTTGAGAAAGTGTTTGCAACTGATTTATAATCAAAAATGTCAGGAATGTTTACCAAGAGAGAAAATTTCATTGCAAATGTTGCAGAAAATTTCTGGAAAATGATCAGAGGGCTGGAACACCTCTATGAGGACAGATTGAGAGAGCTGGGGTTGTTCAGCCTGGAGAAGAGAAGGCTCCAGGGAGACCTTGTTGTGGCCTTTCAATACTTAAAGGGGGCCTACAGGAAAGATAGGGACAACCGTTTTAGCAAAGCCTGTTGTGATAGGACAAGGGGTGGTAGTTTTAAACTAAAAGAGGGTAGATTCAGACCAGATATAAGGAAGAAATCTTTTTTATGCTGAGGGTGGTGAAAAAATGGTGCAGATTGCCCAGAGAGGTGGTAGATGCCTCATCTCTGGAAATATTCAAGGTCAGGTTGGACAGGGCTCTGAGCAACCTGATCCAGTTGAAGATGCCCCTGCTTATTGCAGGGGGGTTGGACTAGATGACACATAAATGTCCCTTCCAACACAAATGGATTATTCATGCCATGTCTCAGAAGAATTAAGTTTGAGAAAGTGTTTGCAACTGATTTATAATCAAAAATGTCAGGAATGTTTACCAAGAGAGAAAATTTCATTGCAAATGTTGCAGAAAATTTCTGGAAAATGAGGTATTTGATTTTTTTAATTAGACACCGTGGAAACCCATAATGTCTCTTCTGTTTCCTATAAATAGCTTGTCTTTCTGATTAAATTATTAATATTAAATAAACAGAGGAGCAGAAGGGGAACAGGCAGTGATTGATAAAGGACAATGCACTGAATATTCTTATTTAGCTCATTCATGAAGCAGTTTCAATCTGCTGATATATTCTTTGAAAATTTTGATCAGTTTAGTGGGAGTATGTGATAAAACAGACTAAATTCAATAACTGTATTGCAAAATAGGGATGGTCTCCTTAGATTTCCTTATTAGCCAAAATTATGTCAGTTTTTTTAAGGGAAACATAGGTTTGTGATATATGAGACAGTGGCTTAAGGCTGTTAGATCATAACATTTTCAGTTTCATAGAGTATAGAATTTGTTTTTTTTCTGAATTTAACTACCATTATTTAGTTCTTAGCATAAGGCAGCAAGCTATACACAGTTTGGGACAAACAGAATAACTTTTCAAGGCATTGACTCTGAAATTGTGTAACCATTATATTCAGTTGCATAGCTACCATTAAAATAAAAAATATGTTTTTAATTAGGTAAGACCAGTACTCCCTAAGAAATGACACTTTGATTCAGGGCAAAAGTTAAGATTAATTCTAATTCTTGTCTGATTTTAGGGGTTTGTGGATTCAATCTTGTACTGTTGAAATCAGTTACCTTTCTTTTCTTGGCTTCATTACATATAGACCCCAGGTTTGCCTTGGCTAAATTCTTAAACATGGATACTGGTCATGCAAAATGTGGTTTTCCTGTGGAAAAAGAAACCTGTTACAAATAAGTGGATATTTCATAGAATACCCCAAATGTGTCCTAGAATGAAATGTGTGTAAAAGATTTCGTTTTGACAACTTGAACTCACACTCACTCTATGTATTTCAAGACCTGGGAGGAAAAAATAGCAGCTCTCACCTCGTAGAGCTTGTCAGTGCTGCTCCCTAATCTGCCAGAACTTTACTGGTGTGAGTAATTTACTGTGAGCTAGAGACTATATTGGAAATATATTTATGGTGATGCACATAATACATAAGCAGGCAGTCAGCAGTTAGCAGTTCTGGAATTTTCCTACTGAAACTATTTTATTTGACAATAAATAAAAAGGTACTTGAAAGAAAAGATCACAACTGAATATTTATTTTGTTTGTATTCAGGGTTTTCACTCTACTCTGTCATTTTTCACTGCTGTTTCTACACAAATGTACAGGTTGCGTCCTTTAAGAATTCATCTAATAAATCTTAAGCTAGATCATAGTTATGCTGTTTACATATTCCTGTTGTCGGTTATGAAGATTCCTAAGGAGAGGCTGGGACCTAAGAAGAGGTGAAGAGACCTAAAAGAGAAAGCCATCTAGTTTCAGTTTTGAAATTAGTAGTCTGAAAGAAAATGGTTTTGTGCTTAGAGATACACAAAGATATTGAAATTCCTGTATTGAATTGTAGTTGATATTTAGAATGGAAATAATAATTTTGGGGTCTCAGGAGTGAATTAGACTCTGTAAAAAAGGATTTCAGGGGAAGGAAAAAGCTATTTAGAATGTGAAATTAGAAGGGATGGCTTTTTAGACAAGTAAAGATAATTAATTTTGCAGTTTTCAAACTAATAACAGAGAAAAAACTCCTAGTTGACATCAACCAAAAATTGAAAAATTTGTTGGAGGCTAAAATGCCTTGTGGACAAAAAAAGGTTGATCCAGGTAATACTGTGGGTTTTTTTCATTCTACCATATGAAACCTGTTTTCATTTTCTCAGTAAATAGCATGTATGTTAAAGCATCTTTTTTTTCTTTTATTTTTCTTTTTTTTTTTTTTTTAAGTGGAGGGCACATGGGGAGGAAAGAAGGGATGTGAAGTGGTCAACCGAGGTCCAGAGCTCCCCCAAACATCTTTAGAAGGTACACATTGTAATGACTACGTATAAAGGCACAATCTTTTTTCCCCATATTTTGACTCTGAAATGGAAAGTTTCTTCTGTATTTGTATCAGTGTTTGGAGTCTATTCGTATGATATTGGCCAATTCTGTGGATAAGTCTTCCTTTTAGCTGATAAATTAGCAATACAGCGGCTGTTGGTTTTCAGTGCTTTAATTTTGCACCTATTTTAGAGATATGTCTAGAGGCAAAATCCATACTTAGGCCTTTCCTGTGCAGCATTGCAATTCCTTGGATATTTCTCAGAGTTAAATATAAAATGTATACTTATTTACATTCTAAACCTACATACAGTAATGAAGCTGTGCAATTTATTTTTTTTCTTTCATGCATTCATTTTAACAAACAACTACCATCGCTTTCTTTTTACCCAGATCTTCCTCTTTTTGAGAGGAAAAACTCAACAGAAATTCTTTCCTTTTCATGCTTTTGAAATCACTGGAAATCTTTATGAGTGGGAGGCAATCATTTTAGAGATTGCTTGAAGTTTCTAGAAAATTGGACCAAGTAGGTAGGAGGAGGAAGTTATGAAAAATGCGATGCTGCTACAGAACGTCTTAGGTCTTGCAACATAACCTAGTTCTAATTAATTTTGTGCATGTGGGACACAGTGTTGGAGGGACAGAGTTGAATACTGTTGCCATAGGTGAGAAACATCCATCATCTTAGTAATTAACAGCCATAAGAGAGGAGTGTTTGCTTTGCCGTCCAGACGGATGCGGTGGTGATTTGTTGGTTGTTCAGCCTCTGAAGGTCTTGTCTGTCCCCAGGCTGTACGCATGGCTCCTCTTGGAGTTGCTCGTGTTTTGATTGTTGTGCTCATGCTGCTTCCTGCTATCATTACTTATTTAATTGTCCTCTTGACTTTCACTTCATAAAATGTGAGAGCAATATAGCTTTGACTGTGAGAGCCAAGGTCTCCTGTATTTCCCGGTGATTGACATCATTGGTTTCGACACAGCTGGCTTGTATCCGGGGCTAGTCTGTGCTGCAGAGCTGAGGGAGGGATCTAGCTTTGCTATCTTTAGCCATCCACAAGTTCGCTGACTCAGGTGTTTCTATATTAAGTGCAGAGAGAGAGAGAAAGGCACTTCTAGTCCCATGCTAAGATAAGAGGAACGAATCACCTTTCGATACACCAGCCTGATGCACAGTCAGCACCCGTGCGTAATACTAGGTGTTTAGCTGCCAAATGAATTAAGTTTTGGAAGATGACTATTGTGAAGAAGGCTGTGTCTGCAGAAGGACATAGCGAATTCATCCTGCCAGTTAGCTCTGGTTTTCTTTTGTACTCCCCACAACTGTTTGTATTCAAGGGGAGTGAAAACAGCATCAAAAAGTACAAGTAAATATTGGCATATGTTTTCCAGCAGGTGACTTAAATGTGTGCCTCCTCATCCTTCACGGCTTGGTACATAAAAGAAAGAACAGAGTAATAGGTCAGAAAGTTAACTATTAGCCAATTATCAACACTTGCTGAAGAGTGATGGTTGGCATTTCACTGGTTTGGCAGCTTTCTTGTGGTGCTGGTGAAGCAGGTGTTTTAAGCCAGTCATCAGTATCTGATACAGCTTTTAAATAAACTCACCTGTCAGTAATATTCATGTTTGGACAGCAGTTGCCCAGCTGTGCTTGGACTGTGGCACTGAACATGTCGGGAGGTGGCCAGTGACACCTTGCAACACGTAAACCCAGGAAGACAGTTTCCCCAGGGTTGTTGGTGTCCTCATCAATGAGAGTCAACAGACATCTTTTGATAAAGTGGGGGAAGGTAAATGTGCCGTATGAGCTAATATAAATTCAGGCTGTGCAAAATCCCTGTGGGCTCCAAAGCAGAACCAGTGTTTGAGTAGGATTGCAGGTGGTTCCTGTGGTGATGGAGGATGAGAGGGATGAGCATCTGACCAGGTATAAAGGGTTTAGCAGATCAAATGCTTTGCTTCCGTCAAACAAAACCCCAAAAAGGCTTTTCATTAACAAACTACTTAATGAAGAAGCACAGAGAACAGAAACATTAGCATTGAACCTCTGCCCCCTCACGAGGGGTTTTGAGTCTGTGTGTGTTCTTGCTTTATCTCTGCAGAACAGACGCAGTTCTTTTGCAGGAAAAAAACTCTAGAGATGAGGACTGACTACATTAAAATGTCAGCTCACAAGCAGGGGTTTTAAAATGGTATTTTGAGTATTGCCCAGGCAAGCCATGAATAGTAAGCAGACATAATGTGAAAGGAGACCATCTTACTTAAATGAAATGGGTTTCATTAGCCAATCTTTAAACACACTAGTTACAGATAGACTGAAGTTACATGTAGCATAATTACGCTTGTTTTTCCTAGCGGGTCTCTTTGTTTTTTCTGCTACAGACTCACATGTAATGTAAAGTTTTCAGAGTCAGGTTTAGATTATAAAGCATTCTTGAGGGGGAAATAGATATTCTTTTAATTTAAAGGGCAGTATGTCTTATTTGCATTAAAATATGAAAGTCATGGAAGGTGATAAAAGTGACAGCAAGGTAAATAAACCTGAATCTTCAGTCAAACTTGAATTCATTTGAACAACCTGTATCTCAGCGAATCTTACTCTTGGTACCTCTGGCGTGTTTTCGGTTTTGCTTTTTGCCTTTCTAATATTTATTAGGACTTAATTATTTATGATATATACCCTGATGGAGGCCTTAAATTTTGTTTGCTTCATTTCCTGTCTCTGAGAAGATGATGGTACATCTGTATCTTCCTAAGGCACTCTGAAGGTATATTAACTGGAATGTGCTATCTAGACTGAAAAACAGAAGCCACATAGATCCTGAGGCAGCACATAAACGGGTACTGATAGAATAGTTTGGGTTGGAAGGGACGTTTAGAAGTCATCTAGTCCAACCTCCCTACAATGAGCAAGGTAATCTTCAACTAGACCAGGTCGCTGAGAGACCCATCCAACCTGATCTTGATTGTTTGCAGGGATGAGGCATCTAACACCCCTCTGAGCAATCTGTTCCAGTGTTTCACCACCCTCAGTGTGAAAAATTTCTTCCTTATAGCTGGTGTAAATCTGCCCTTGTATCGTGGTATGTGGCAATGGACACATAGACCTCTGGCTAGTAATATCAATGTACAGAAACCTCTGCAGCAGCTGCAAAAGCAAACTTCACCTGCACTGATTTCCAAACTGTCGCCTGTGGAGGCACTTGTTTCTTTCTGTGCTATTCCATGGATCCTGTGCTCTCCATTTATTTGAAGCATTTATCCTATGCTGTATGTGTTGCTAGGGATGTGGAAAGGATGAGAACCAAGGGAAGGAAGAGAGCCCTTCCTTTACCTTGATTACAAAGTGCACTGCGCTGTACAGAGGTAAATTTACTTAACTATCAGGAGGAGATTCCCTGTGCCAAAGTTTTTAAGTGAAAATCTGAAACTGCGTATCAAACTTATTTGTCAGTAGTCCTCCTGCATAGTAATTTGTTGGTTTTTCTTCTAAGTGAGCTTTCTCTTTAGGATTTCTGGATTTTCTTCTAAACTGAAATATTTGATTTATTATATTTTAATGTGTAGTTACAACAAAAATGTAGACCTAGATCTCCATAATACACCATACTGGGACTGTTTAGGTCAGATCGCAGTCAGGAAAGCTGTTCCCAGAATTCAAATACAAATTTGGCTTCAGATTGCAAAACATCCCTAGAATAAAAATCCCTAGAGTTTAAAACATATGCTAATATATTCATACTAATTTAAATGGGAAGACCTATTTCTGTCTTTAGGCTGAGAATCTTAAACCAATAATGTGGCTAGGGGATTATTGTTAGTTGAAGAAAAAGTATCAGCTACAGTTACACAGGCAACTGAGAACTGTGAAATTTGGAGGAAAAAGCTCAGTAAAAGTATCATTCAGGAAAAAAAGAAGGGAAGGGAGGAAAAAAACCCTCTTAGCAGTATTTATGTATTCCATGTATAATACCATGTATTCTGTTTCCTTCTTAAGGCTTTCTTGTATTCCTGCTGTCATATTGCTTTCTTTTACCGATGTGGGCAAGATGTTCAGATATAGCCTAACTGAAACTAGCAATTTTTGGCTGACAGATTTCACCAGATGTCTGACAGCTGAGAATCTGGCTCAGGTTACCTTTTATCTGAAGGTACCTGTGGGTAACTTGACTTCTGTGGACTTCAGAGAAGACCAGACCTGTACCTGCTGAAAAGGGCTGGAAACTGTAAGTCCTAATTCTTCTATTCTGCTGGTGCAAGCAAGACCTAACTCTGTTGAACTGGGTGAATTAACCCTTCTCTGAAACTGCAAATGACACAAGAACCAAAAGTAGCTGTTTGGTAATAACCTAGATAATGGATAATTCAAAGCATGACAGAGGCCATTAAAGGGTGATTTCTAATTGCACAGCCCCAAGAAAATGATAACCTTTTATGATAACTGCTCAAAGAAACCACAGTGAGATAAGAGTTTTTTATATGTCTGCTTAGATACTAAGATGTGTTATTGAAAGTGTAAACACTGTCTGTCTGTGGATACAGTGCAGTTTGCATAATTGAAACACCAGAGGGGACAAATTTGTTTTTAAAGAATCGGCAATGATACAAAGCGTTCAAGCCTCAATGTTCAAAAACTCCTGAAATTGTCTTAAAAGTGAGACTTGACAAATAATCATGGTTTCTTTACACTTGCCTTCTGAGCCATTAGATTTGGGTCACACATTGTTTTCTCAGTCATATAATCCCAGGGCTCTAGTCCTTGCAGCTTGAAAAATACCTGTTATTGTCTGCTTGACAATGAAAGTGAGAGAGCTGGCAATAAGCTAAAAGTGACATTGAGTCTTAAAAAGATAGAGCTGAATTTTATAGTTTTTCAAACAAAAGTGCCATTCAGACCAGTGGGACTTCAGCAGAGCAGATGATTAAAAAGGGGAAAGGAAAAAAAATATCTTTTGATAACTGCAAACTAAAAGTGATGCTTAGAAACAGAGATACAAGGGGAAACTTTGGTTGGTTTTCAGCTGCAGCCTGTCTCCCATCCAATCCGGTGGCTGCTAATTCATTAGGATAACCTGTGGGAGGATTAGTCTGTAAGAACCTGTTCAATGGCCAGGGGTGGCACTTGGCAGCCACGCTGGGGTGCCCAGGGGCTGCCGTCCTGGCGTGGAGCAGATTGGGCTTCTCTCTGCCTTCACAGGGGCTGTACACTGCCAGTGTTGTTTCAGGATGAAATGATACTGATACTGAGACCTCTGCAGAATGCAGTGGCAGAATAAATGTGTGGGAGGCACAACATCTCTCCCGCGCCTGCTTTCTGTGTCCAGTTTTGGGCCCTTCACCACAAAAAAGACATTGAGGTGCTGGAGCGGGTCCAGAGAAGGGCAATGAAGCTGGTGAGGGGTCTGGAGCACAAG
>JAOTQQ010000012.1:59169994-59183914 GCA_026546715.1 Gallinago undulata
ATGATTCTATGATTCTATGATTCTATGATATATTAGTTTATTTTCTTTTCTGAATGTTCCAGAGCTGTTCTGCCATTAAACAGGTTAAGAAAGGAATTACAAGGTTCCACTGAAATCCAAATACTGAGGAGCCTTGTAAGAAGCTCATGTTTTTTACAAAAAAAAAAAAAAAAAAAAAAAGAAAGAAACAACCTCCAATGACTTGAGAATCTTATTATTTTGGAAAACATGCATGTTTGGAAAACATGCACATGTGTAGTGATATTCAGAATTCAAATATAAAAGTATCAAGGCACAGAGGCCCTTGTGACTATATCAAAGATGATTTTGAGAGAAAGGCTGCTCAGTTTTTAGAAGTTCAGAGGACTCCAGAAAACAGCAGACTGCTTGAGATCTGAGGTGAAATTCTGGATCAAGTCAATGGGAATTTTGCAAGAAAGATACAACATAAAAAATCACTGTCATCGTTAGCCAGATTTTTTTCTGTGAAGTGGTATTAGACGTACCAACAGAATGCATGGTCTGATGCATGGGGAAAACATTGTCTGTTACATAGGCATATTTTTCTCTGCCCTCTCCTCATCATACCATCCATCTTTCTATTTCTGCAAAACAGTGTTTTCTTAATGTTTTTATAGAAAAATATGAATTTCTTAAATGAAGATTTAGACTATACTGATAACTTTTTTTTTTCCTGTTATGTTTTTGGAAGGATTATACTTTCTCTTCTCAGTACACTGTTATCTCTGAGTAAGAGAAGAAAGACACATTTAGCCAACTTTTTATGCGTGACAAATGGTTCCATAGCTAATGGTGGCCTGGAGACCACTGCTACTTTTGACTTTTCCTCATCAGATAGATTTCAGTTGGTTTTTTTTTTCTTTCTCCATCTTCTCTCCCACATTTTAGCCTTTGCTGCAGGGCATTTGAGATAGGATGGGGAAAAATAAATTGTGAGATTCTTTGCCATTATTGTAAAATGAAATCTTGGAGAGCTTTACGGGGTCTACCAGCAGCTGTTAATGAGGCTTTATTAACCTTGGACTATATAGCATGAAATATTACGGTATAAATAAATGTGGTGCCAGGGCCAAGATGCCTAATAAATGGCATGATAGAGGGGATTGTGTGCCTGGGGGTTTATGACATAGAGCCTTTCCCCTCTAAGTCACTATTTTAAATTCAACGTGGGTTGGCAGTGACTGAAGGCCATTATTATCCGATGGCTCTTAAATACGCTATGTGAAATAAATTGGAGGTCTCAGTTCATTTCCTTAGGGAAAGAGGTCTATGTTCCAGCTGACAGTAATTGACATCTAAGTTCAAGGCTCAGCACAGGAACTGCACGTTGAAAGGACGTGGCCACAGAATGGTTCTTTCACCTCGTACCCTGTTGCCTTGCCTAGGACTCTAGAGCATCGCCATGCTGTTTCGGGAGAGTTAATACTGTGGGGTCCTGCCAAGGCTCATTCTTTGGATAAGCAAAAAGCTTTGTTTCAGACCATTACCAATAATATCCTCTAAGGACTTCTTTCCATACCCTCCTCAGATAAATTAAGACTATATTTAATAGTACTCTTGATACAAATAAATGAGATAACTTATGAAAATAGGTATAGCTATGGTGAATATAATGAAGAATGAGGTCCTTTGTAATTACTAAATTCTGTTATAAGGAATAATGATTTATTATAAAGTCTTGCTTGGTAGCGGGGAAGAAGATAAGCAGTTTGTAAGTCTATTTCTAACGTTTAAGTGGATTCTCATCTTCTGGTCTAATTAAATGGCATGCTATTAGTTTTTAATAACCTAGGAAAATGAAATTACAATTGTATAAACCATTGACTAATGATTTCTTTTAAAACCCCACCCCAAGAGAATTAAATATATAGAACTATAAGAAAACTATTTTAACTTCAAAAGGAAGCAAACAGCAAGGTAGACAAATGAATGAACTGTCTACTTGAGAATTCAGAAGTAAAATGGAAATATTAAAAAGAAAAAGCAACATCTCCCCTTCTGACCATTGTGGTTTCTTCCTTTTCAAATATGCTCATCTGTAATTTCTTCTCTATATTTTTTTTGTTTGTTTTCAAGTAATCCATTGGCAAATAGAAGAATAAAGAGGCGTAGGATTGCTAACTTCTTGAAGGAAAGTAAATGGAAGCAGATTGAAACTTTCACTCTGAAATTTCATTTAGAATGTAGATTTAAAAGGTAGATTTAAAATTATCCCAGATTTTCCCTGGAGCCTCTTTTTTTTTTTCTTCTTTTTTTACAGGGACTAAAGTTTCATTAAAAAACATCAAGCAGCAGAAATTTGTAGATCATTTGTACAATTAAAAAAAGTGAGAGAGAAAAAAGATGTGTAGAATTGTTCATGAATTGATGTACGCTGCTCTGGGAACTGGCAGTAAAAATAACCATATAAGTTCCGGTGTTGGGACTGGGGTATGATATTTGTTGAATATTAGGTATCATCGTATGGCAGAATTTTTCCTATGCTCTCCTTCTTTAGCAAGTATTGAGTTATAATGTGCTAAGAAAGTCTAAAAAGTACCTGGAACACTTCAGGGTCAGTTAGGTTCTACAGTGTGAATGCTGTCAATTAATTTCAAAATAAGACAGTTGACAATTACTAGGCAAAAAACAACTAACCAATGTTCTCAAACTGAAATAAAAATACCCACAAATCCCTCCAAACATCTGGCCTTCCTTACACAGAGAGGAATTAAACTTTGTGCTTTTTTACATTTATTTATTTATTTATTTATTTATTATTTTCCCCTCCTCCTTTGAACTCAAGGCTATCGACTTGAATAGGAGACCTCAGCTGGGACTTAATTAGAGGAGTCTGGAGTGGGAAATGACAGTCTCAATGCTATTATGCTACTATGCCACAACCTTTACTTCTCTTTCTCCTGTGAATATAATTATTACCCTGCACCTAGGCTTAACAGTGACAGTAGCTCTAGCATGGAGACATTATTGGTCTGTGGCCCAAGGAGAGCGCTCCCACGTTTCCAGGTTTAGTGTCATCCGTCGGACACATTGGCCTTGTCTGTGTGAAGGGGCATCAGGCAGTCAGTTAAGGCAGTTGTTTCCATACTTCTTGTGGGAAAACCATTATTTTTCAGAAATACAATAGATGCATGGACTCTTTTTTTTCAGTGCTCTGTTGCTCTTTCTCTCTCCCCATGTCTTAACCTCCATACTATTATGGAATGCCTAGTTTTTGCAGAGGCTATAGGGAATCTCTTATTATGTCCCATAGGCTACATTTTCTTCATCTGGGACACTAAAGGCAGAATATTTGCTTCCTGATGTGGAGCAGCAGCAGCTGCAGAGCACCTGCCAAGCCACGGTAAATGCAGTGTGGCAAGGTCTGGAATGCTAATAAAAGAGCAGTCTCTGGGAGCTACTTTGACGTCCTTGGCAGTAAATTAGCCATGAGGCTCTAAGCCCCATTCCCTATTTGTGAGTCACCCGGGGGACAAGGAAGACATGGTTGTAATGTTCCCTGATTTCGCCCAATACGGGGTCAGCAGTTGACTTGTGATATGGATCTTACAGCAAGGAGGGACTGCTCACCAGGCTGGCACAGTTGTGTTAAATGTGTGAGTGGATGCTTAGTTGGGTTTTTGTCACTTCCAGGCAAAGAGGTGACAAGTCTCCAGCTTTGGAAAGCTTTGCAATGACAAGTAAGACCTGGAGCCACTGCTGGAGGTGTGAGGAGGCCTGGCAGAAGACTAGAAATGTTAATTGACAACGTACATGTTTTTGAGGCAACTGAAACCAATTCCTTCTGTACCAATTCCTTCCTCCCTCAGGCCTGAGGGAGAACAGGAATTTCTTCAGCTTTAAAGACTATGGTTGTTATAAAAAGAGCCAGGGTCAGAGAAGTAAAGGGTGGGTACTCCAGAGAGTCTCCTTCTCTGGAGACATTCAAAACCCGCCTGGACACGTTCCTGTGCAACCTGCTCTAGGTAGACCTGCTTTGGCAGGGGCATTGGACTAAATGATCTCCAGAGGTGCCTTCCAACCCCATGTGATTCTGTGACACTTGGACAGCATGTATCTGCCAACAGTGGAGCAACGTATGGCATGTGTTTAAAAGAGAAATAAAAGAAACTCTCTTCATTTAGCTCGGTTTCTATTTGTCCCCTTTCTCTGGTGTTCCCACTGTCCACATTCTCACAGAGAGCAGGATTAGCATGTAAGCAGGGATTTTTCTGGCTAAAATGAGGTATAATTGTGGATGACCACCTTCTCCCCGCGGTACGGGTGTGAACGAATGGTGAAAGGAAGATAGATGCATATGCACACGCAAGGTAGAAATTGCGGCAGTGCTTCTGCCCCACTCCAATACAGGGAGCGTTGCTGGCTCGCACTGTTAAACGCAAGTTCATAAATTGTGCATGAAATTACCGCATTTGTATGCAAAGTTGTGAGAACATCATGGGCATATGGCTGGAATGACTGCCAAGATACTCTGGTGATAAGCACAATGCGTGTGCCTAGACAGAAGCTGATTGAAGTTGATAGGCAAACTGGGATATTACTTCTCACTCAACTTCAAACAGGACAACCTTAAAATACTTCCCCATGTATTTCTTCTACACTGTTGCGCTAATAATTAGTCCTGAAAATATCTAGGATTTTTGGTAGAAATATATGGTCTACATATAAAAACAACCAAAAAGGTCTCATTATTCACGCTAGCTAAAACATTTATTTATTTATTTTTACATATTTATTTTTCTGTAACTTTTGAACTACCTGAGAAGTAGGAACAGCCTTTGAACTTCCTCAAATGGTAAGGCAGTACTTTTTTTTTCTGCTAATTTTTCAGTCAGTTTCTGGTAGAGTCATGTAAGAATATGGCCCTTTGCTCATCAGAGCAGCATTGATCAACTCGTACTGCCTATATGCTACATATGCTATTTTTATGCTTTATTGCTGCAAACAATTGGAAATCTTACTCAAAACAATTAGCTTTCTCTTGAAGAAAGACAGTATAGCACCACCTTGTGTTGCTGTTGCTCTCAGTTAACTGGAACATATAAAATCTGATTTTGTTTTTGGGCTGTAGTATATTCTTCTTCCCCATACCCAAGGCATGATGAAGAAGCTCAAGATGGTATCTTTGAGGCTAATAGTCAAAAAACCAAAGTGGCATCTCTGTCTCTTTTTGAACTAGAAGTAAGCTGTAGTTTCTGGAGGTCCGTACCATAATGACTGATATGCCCAAGTGTGTACAGACCAAAGAGGTGATATTTCCATCAAGCAACCAAATTTGAGACTGAGGTGCCCTCACAGATTTTTACTCAGTGGCTTCTAGAAGGAATTCTTTGACGGAGGTGAGTAAGTATTTATGTGTCTTTGTCTCTGTGTATACCTTTCACCACATGCATGTAAACCATGCTAAAAAGTCATCTCTATGGTCTCATATTTAAATGTGTATGTCATATGTTTGCACTACTAATTCCTTTTTAAAATTGCTTTATTTCCTCATGTTGATCCACGTTTCTGTTTAATAGTCAGTTTCTTTGCAAGTTCTGCATCATCTGTTCTCAAACTGGAACTAAACTAACCTGGAAAATTGCTTTGGAGTTGAAAGGGAAAAAATGGTCTGTAAATTAGTCTTTTGCAATCTCTGGTCAAAACAGAGTCTTGCTGAGTGACTTTAAAGAACAATTGGGCAAGGCAGAGACCTTGACAAATAAGCTTTCAGAGGTAGTCCAGATGTAATGCCTCTTCTACTCCATTAATAATTTTTCTAGAGTATTTACTCAAGTGTTTTTCCTGATATAATCACACAATTGCTTTCAGGCTCCTGTTAGGCCTGGCTCAAAGCAGATTGTCAGAAAATGGCTAAATTATTACCTTTCATGTCTAACAGCATTTGGTTGAAAAAATATGGTTAAACTGCTGGTTTTGTGCCTTAGCATAGCACAGGAAAGAGCAAGGTGGTTTTTTTCTTAGCTGAAGCAAAGGATTTCAGAGGTTTTGTCAGGACTACTCACTTTGATGAATGTTGTTGCAACCAGGTTTTTATATTAGTTATCATCAGTGCCACATCCAAGCATTTGCATATTAGTATTGTGGCTGTAGCACTGATCACCTGAAATAGCCTCCGCTGCTAACAAGCCAGTCTTTTTCTTTGGATGAATATATCTCAGTCATAAATCACTGTGAATTTAGATAGAAATGACCACAATGGTTGTTTTTACTTCCTATTCATAGTTTATATTCTTCCTATAGCTTACATCCTACCTTACGTTCCTTGCTTATTGCAGGAAAAGCATATTTGCATCAGAATTTATGGACTCAAATACATCCAGTCTGCTTAATTGTCTACTAAATGGAATACATGCTGCCTTTTGTAAGCTGCCTTCTCTGCTCCATTTTTATTTAAATCAAGCATCAATTTAGATTAACAAAATTAGCAGGTACACTGCATGTTCTGCAGGCTTACAGGTCATTGTGAAACCATTTCAGGTTCCAAGTATGTGTAATATTCATGCACTGCTATTGTAACATTACTTACCAGGCGTATGTTGGCTGTGTAAGTACTATAAATTTAAACTTCTTTTGCAGTGATTGGCCCTAAAGCATTCTTTAGACTTTTTATCTCCTTGGTACTGATGACAAATTTAGTTGATAGTTGCCTGGGCATTCTTTGTGCTGATAGAGGCATTTGTTGCAATTTTGGAAGAAGGTGTAGTCATTAGTTAAAAAGCTTTTTTAAACCATGTTGTTGTTTTAGTGCTCAGCTCTTCACCTTAGAAGGACAGATTTTCTGTGGTAAATGAGAATGGAAGTACTGCATCAGTTCAGATTAAACAGTACCTGCATATGAGACAAAACTATAGTGTCAGGGAGCTGAGTTTCAACACAGCAAGCAGAGAACTGCTGGAAGACCTAAAGGGTAAATGCAGACAGAGATATAGCCAGCAATATGGAAGGTTCCACTGAGCCCTATGGAGTCTGTGCATTGCTGCCCCTATAGAGAGTGCATCTCTCAGATGTCACTGTAATTTGGAGGAATGTCTTCCCTCATCAACTGCTGCACCAAAATGATGGGTGTGCAGCTCCCCCTGCAGCCCAGCACCTTTTCTTCAGAAAGCATTGGGGCCACAAGAAAAGGCCATAAGGGGCTTTTGGCTTTTGATGACTGTCATTGGAAAAGATGTTTTGCATCTGAGTCCTTCTCACCAGTGGGGACTTGTTCTGGCCCGTAATGAACTTAGGGATTGACATCATTACTCCCAAGTACATTAGAGATTCCTCTCAGCTGAGGGCTCTTTTTTTTTTTTTTTTTTCCCTTTTTTTTCCTTCTCATTTCAGTGTCTCAAGCCAAAGCTGGCTCCCTGCCTGCTGCTTGTTGGAGCTCTTCCCAGGCCACGTCATGGTTTTCATGAGGAGTATATTTGTTAACTTGAAAAATACATATGAAGATAAATAAAGTTTCTCCTCTATCCCCTGTCTTCCTTCACCACAGTGTACCCTCTGGTTAGTTCAGTGCTAAATAAAATAGTGTAGAGAGGATGTTTTTGCTTTCTGTTGAAACAACAGAGTGTTTCTCCTACCTGTGTCTACTTTCTGGCTACATTCCACACCTTTAGTTTGTGCCAGCTCATTTGTTTTGATTTTTATCTCTTTCCAGGAGAAGAGCATCTCAGAAGGTGGAGGTTGAAGACAGGCATGTAGAATTTGGGAGTTCAGGCCCCAGTACAGCCATACAGAGGGTCTGGGGAGCAGCTTGTGGATGGAAAACTGAGAATGGTACTTTGACTGCTCTGATTTATTTCGTCAAGTAACCCAAGCTGTTCCCAAACTTGTACATATAGGAAAATTGACTTGGACGCTAATTCTTGGATTGTAAAGGTTTGCCTGTGCAGACTAAGAGAGGTATAAACTTAAAGTACCTTAGATAAACCGTATTACAGCCCTGTGAAGCCACATATTAAAAAAAAAAAAAGTGGCTGTCCCGGTTTGAGGTAAAACTGAACCAATTTTGTGTTCTGTAATTTTGCATTTTAGTTAGGCGTCCTCTAACTCTCTGAAATTAACAGCATATTGTAGAGAAAACTGCTCATTCTCAGGATGATAAGGCCAATGTTTGGGCTACAATGCCAAGCAACGGAATGCAGAGAGGCTGTGCTTATACTTATTGTGATAACAACCAAGGTCAGCTGATTTTCGCTATTTGCCCCTTAAAGGGTCAGAAACGGAAAAATTGTAGAGGGGTCCCACCTATGGGGAGGAACGGACAGAACAGGTGACCCAAATCTGACCAATTGGGGTATTCCATCCCATCTGCCCCATGCGCAGTATAAAAGCTGAGGGATCAGAGGTCCAGCCCTTCTTCTTCTCCAGCCCTCCTTCTTCTTCTCCTCCTCTCCGGCTCTCCTGCTCTTCTCCGGTTCCTCTGGCTTCTACCAAGATGGCCGACGTCCGAAGAGGACCCTGTCAGTTCGACTGCCTTTGAACTCGATCTGCGTGTGCCTGACTCCAGAGGTGGAATTCAGTTCCGATCCGTTGCTGAGTCCAGTCTGGGACTTCCCCCAGCACCTGCCGGTGACGGGACTGATATCCTGGGATCTTGATATGCTTTTGTATATATTGTATCTATTTCATTATTTTCTCCTTTTTTTTTAATTTTAATATTAATTCTTCATTAAAGTAGTTTAGTTCATTCTAAACTGCTCTCTCTCTCTCTCTCTTTATCTCTTCCTCTTCCTCTCTCCTCTTTTGGGGGGGGGAAGGGCCATCTGTCGGTCCGGTTGCAGTGATTTCGGCTGAAACCACAACAGTGGCCTAATTTAATTTTGCTTAATTCATTTCTGCAACAAATTAAACTAAACCAAATTCAGGTGGCATTTATTCCAGGTTTTTAATGTGGTCCAACTTAATCCACTTGAAAGGGTAATTCAGATGAATTTTCCTGAGCATGGCATGGGGACAAGCCGTGACACACAGCACCACGCTGTCAAGTTATTTTCCCTTGGGAGACCAAAACATATAGTTATAGTAATGAACAAGTGGCTGCATACAGAAAAAAACTCAGTTAATCAACAGCAGTAGGAGCATTGGGTGCAAGTCAGAATCAGATGAGGCAGAGGGAGTTTTTCTGGGTAAATCTCCCTCATTATGGCCTTTCTAATAACTTTTCTAATAACTCGCCCACCAAAGGGACAGATCCCTGAGCAGCTATTTGCTTGCTGGAAGGAGGCTCAGCTGAGAGAAAGAGCTAAAATAGTAAGGGTTTGGGGACAGATGCTGGAATCTTTGTCATGATCAGAGGAAATTGCTTTGCAGAGGAGAAGTAAATAAAATTTGGAGGCTGATTTGGAGTCTGAGTGTGGTGCTGGCACTTCCCAGGGGAAGAAAGTAGTTTGCGGAGTTTTTAATGGACTGTTTCATGCATCTCCACACCCCTTCATCCTACCAAGCTGGGGGTGAAGAAAACCTCAGGAGCATTGCCTTGTTAAAACACAGTTCTTGTATTGAAACACAGGAACTGAATATAAATATCCAATTTGTGAATTATATAAAATATATTATATTTTTAAGTTCATTATATAAAGAAATTAAATATGATGCATTTCTGCATTGAAGATAAGATTAATTTCTGACCTTAGCACTTCATTTTACTTACTTCATTTCATTACTAATTATCTCAATTGTTCCGTCTTTATAGATGGTTACCTCTGCTCTGGAATGGGACCTGTTTAAGCACACCGAGAAGAGGTAGCTGCCTTTTTGTGAGGAGCTCCCAATATGACCTATCAAATAACTGTGATATTCAAACTGTTTAATTTTTCACATATTTCTGGTAAGTTTCCTCCTCATCTGCATTTGAGATATACTAACAGGAAAAGAAGGTGGTTTATGGTGGTTTCATATCAGAGAAACAGCGGGAGATGAAAATGCAGTTAATCTTAGAGAGGAGACTGATCAGGACATCTTGCCTTGTAAGCTTTGTCTATACTAAGTGAACCTTTGCAGAGCAATCTATATGATAGACGAAAGACAAGATTTGTTGTTGTTTTTTTTCTCTCTGTGTACGCTGTACAAATTTTGTGTTTCTTTTAGAGCTTTTGCTTTTCTAACAAAGGACAAACAATGGAGGATTGGAAGGTTTGCCAAATCCATTGTGACAGCATCCTTGGAAGCTGCCTGCTGGGGAGAGACAGGGGTATGAAAGACACGTCTGACTGTGGGATCTTCTCTTGTAGGTCAGCAGAAGGCCACTTCTTGCAGTAGGGTCCACTTGCCTATCATGTTTGCTGGATTGAAACAGCTTTTAGTTTGCACAGGTATTCGGAGTGGGTGTAAAAGTCTGCTTTCTAACAAGTCATGGCAATAAATAAAAAAGATAAAAAAGCAGGAGTTAAGCCTGCTTGCAAATAATGTGTAGCTGCGGGTACATCTTAGCAGCTGGATAATAAGCAGAGTATGCTTTCCCTAGAGCCATAAGTGTAACAATGTAAGAAGACAAGACAAAGCTCCGTGCATGTGTAATGCTAAAAATACCAAGTTAGAGTCCTCGGGCTTTAGGTCAGTTGTTCGATAGCAGTTAAAAGGAAATCCCTTCCCACCTCCTGCCCCATATTCTGTACAGATATGTTCTTACAAACATAAAGAATAACGATGCCATGCCTTTTAATTAGGGATTATACATCAAAGTTAATTGCCTTTCTCGAAGCAGGTAAACTATTTTCAATAAAGCATCTAGTCAGAGAGGAAGTTATACAGCCTACCCTCCACAATTAAACCGCAAAAAGTGCAACAAAGAAATTAAATGATGTATGGAGGAGTTACAATATCACCCTTTGTTGCAAATACTTTTTTTTTCCAAACAATGGGAATAAATTCAAAGAGAGTAAAAACCTCAAACACTAGGCTAATAGTATTAACACCCCCCCAGCTTTTTACATTTTTTTCTGTACAACAAAAATCTCTTTTCTCCTCTCTCCATTGGAGTAAATAGCTGCATTTTTTATCTCTACAGACGAGACTGTGAATTGAAACAGCCGTAATGAGACTGGCAGCCAAAAACAAGGGCACTTACAAAGGATAATTATTGCTTAGATTATGAATATCAACTTTCTATTGACATGAAAAAATTATATCTTACAGAGATATTATAAGCATTGTCATTCACAATGAAGCATGGCAGAAAAGATTTTACTTTCAGCTGCCTGTAGAATCAAATCACGTGAGCCATTCTTTCTTCAGAGAAATGTGAAGCTGAAAGTTAGGAGGAAGCAGATTTCTACACTAAAATAGCATCATTTCCCTTCCTCAGATGTGTTGCAACACTGGCATGGGGAACTGCAATATAAGAACTAGAGGTGGGAAATGTAAAGTTCTCTGGGCGCGGAAAGATTTTTCAATTCCCCACATACTTGTTACCTGTCAGCCTCATTTTTGATTAAGAATGTCCCTGCCAGGTAAGTGTGTTGGAAACTTCCAATACTTTCTCCAACAAGGGACTGAGATCCTAGATCTGAAATAGCATTTGTATTTCAAATGACAGCAGCAGTGGCAACCTCAAAGTCCTAAGGACTGAGGAGGAAAAAGATCCACATGCATAGCCTTATGGTTCAGTTGAAAATAATGAAAAGTGTAATTCATATACTACATCTTGTATATACAATATTCTGACATTCCTTTTGTGTAGGAAGAGAACGTATTTCCCCTGTCCTAGTTGTGCTTAAGTCTTGCTGTTACTGCTTACAGATGCAATAAGCCTAGTGTTTATGTATAGATGTTTTTAAAGGCTGTTATTAAGAAAAAAATACTGAATGTTGTCATCCATAGCAATTGCACATGAAGTTTTTCATAAAGTTTATGGCCTCTCTTTGTCTAAGGCAGTGTTCATTGTGTGCTGTGGTCCATAAGGCATTATAACTTGACTGTGATGTCAAGAAAAAAATCTTACAGGAAATATGTAGGCTCATATATAACCACAAGTTAAAAATAGAGAAAGTAATAATTGAACATTCAAAACAGTGCCTAATTTTGCTTAGAAATGAGAAGCAGCATGACAATACTTCTTAAGATGGTCTGTGGTTTCACTTTCAAAAGCTTAGGTGGTCCTTCAAATGAAAGTTGAGAAATACTGGCTTTAGCTCCCTCATATTTACTACTTGTATTATTTATTTGTATATACTGCTTCTAGTGCAGCATATTTTAGTGTTTCCTGATCTCCAGAAAATTTAATCTGGCACGTTAATTTTGATGATGTTTTTGCTGCTGGCATTTTGAAACCTTGTGGATCTGGGAATGGATGTGCAGAAGTTTTTCTCCAGTTTGTTCTATTGCAATGTTGCCATGCTTCTTGCCCACTACCCCAAGAATATACTTGCTATTGGTATTTGATGTGGTCCTGACCTTTAGGTTTTGGATATTTATCTTAGCTAAGTAGGAGATGCCTTTGCCACCTCAAAATTATTTGAGCTCAGCTGCTACCTATTACATTTACCACGTCCACCTGGGGACTCCACTTAAGTCTATGTCCGAAAGTGAGCAAGAACATTCTCCCTGCAATGTGCACAGGCAATGGGAGTTACATATGTTCTGATGGAGGTTAATGGGATCCCCAGCATGGATTGTTTCTTTCTTGGCATAATGTTTTATAGTCCTGCAGACTGGCCTGGGAGAACAGTGGAGTTCTATACTTTTCCTAACTATACTTTTCCTCCTAAATGTTGTTTGCTGAAACTCTGCATAATGGATTAAGTTTGTGGCCAATTCTGTGATGTGAATTCTTGTAAATGTTGGCAAATCTTTTTTCTATCCTATATATGGAACTCATTTTCTGGACTTCATGGCTATTAGCTGTAATTTCACATGGTCTGATGTTTTAGATGTGGGACAAAGAGGATCTGCTGTATTTGCTGTATAATATATTTCATTTTCCCACTTCATCATATGTATCATTCTGTAAATGTGTCCTTCTACTTTTGTGTTCTACCTGTCTGAAGCCTTTAGGAGCAATCACTGTTCATCTGTGAATTTTTTGCAGTGAATATGTCTCTTCCAGTTCGCATTTCCATCATAACTTTTTAACCAAAGTATACTAGGCTGTGTCAATTCTCAATTCTACATTTTGCATTCCTTAGGATATTTACTGTCTTCGTTGTCTCTTGATTATTTTGTAAAGAAAAAATGAAGCAATTTCTTTCTAATGAAGCATCATGATATTGGGAATTGTTTTTGATATTGCCATGCTGTTTTTTCTTAGCACAATTTATCACTGAGGGAATAGATATTTACTGAGTCGCTGGAAGTCTTAAGCGTGTGAATAATAGCATAAATTACCTGCTTGAGAAACATCAGTGAGACAAGACGATTAGAGGGAGTGGAAATGTCTGCTTTGATAAATTAAAGTTGAACAATTTTAGAAAGGGAATTTGATCTATAATTATATCCTCAGCTGTATGTATAAGTCTAGAGTGCAATAGCAATGTCAGTGACACTTATCCCTATTTCTGATGCAAACTGAAAACACCCCTAGTCACCACCGCAAGGTTAAGTACAACAGAACCCATGGGAGATGTCCTGTCTACCACTCTGTAACTTTGGGATTTGTCTGGGTGATACTGGAAATACTAAAGCTCTGACATCACATTTTTCCTGTGAAGCTGGATATTTTTGATTGTAGAAGAACTGATGTCAAGTTAAAGATAATAATTTAATGCTGGAAAAAATCCTAGTGAATTGCCATAGGATCCCCCACATTTCTCTTTATAGATTGACAGATGCTTTTCCAGTAGAAAACTGATATACTGGAGTTCTTGGAAAATCATAGAATCATCTGGGCTGGAAAGGACCTTCAAAGGTCATCTAGTCCGGCCCCCCTGCAGTCACAGGGACACCTCCAACTAGACCAGGTTGCCCAGGGCC